>JAQQAC010009165.1:25947400-26050198 GCA_029783875.1 Phataginus tricuspis | reverse complement strand
TGGATGCCTTTTCATCTATTAGCCCTTTGTCATGCACACTTAGCAGGTTTTGACAACCCAATTTTAAGCCTGGGGCCAAGTCCAATTTTCCTTATTGAATGCCGTGGCGATTTATAAAATATAAGATTGTGGATAATCTTACAATTACAAATAGGTGTTAAAAATATCGGTGGATTATTTCCATATATATCTCTATAAGTCTAGCTGAGCTTTTTATTTTGAAGGCGGAGACAAGAGGTGGGGGAAAGGATTTCTCTTTCTACTTTTGGAATCTGCCCTGTGCGGCTGCCATCTCATCTTAATCCTGATGCACTGAGATCCCTGTAGGAGATTCTCCAGCTGCGCTCAGATGGGAAGGGTGCCTACGGAGACCTCATAGCTGAGAACACTGGGAGTGTAGCTGGAGACGGTGAGTTACCATTTGGACTGCTTCATTGGGTCTCGCATGTGACTTCCTTGTGGCACTTGAGAAGGTATAAAACAAAGCAGGCATGGATTCTGGCCAGCTGGCCAGCTGTTCCTTAACCCACTGTGATAATTTGGTCTTGTAGAATTTTGTTAAGTGAGCATTAAGTAATGACCATGTCAAACACAGTACATAATGAATGCTTCTTAATCATGGAATGAAAGCTTAGAGGAAGCTTGCCCAAACACATAAAAGGTCAGCAACATAAACCAAGAATTTTTTTAAAAAGCACAATGAAATAGATGCAAAACTGCAACAATTAATTTTTTCTTTTTTTTCTCTCTATCATCGAATCTACATCAAATAGAAGATGGAGGTCTCATAATGGAGTTAGGTAATATCATTCACTGTTCCATTATGTACTTATCAATTTATAAGGAAGAATTTTAAAACTAAGAAAATATGTGAAGGGCATTATCTTCCTGACTGGAATTGGAAGCACTAATAGTTGTAGCCATTAACATGAAAGCTTTTCAAAATAATTCCCCCAGATTAACACCAAGGAGTCACTGGTATTTTCTCTATTTTTTTTTAAAGATCAGTTGAAGTATTCTATTCTTGAGAAAGCAATTTTCCCTCACAATTAATAATTGAAAAATCATGAAACTTTTTACTCCCACAAATGGATATGTAATGATGCCCTCAAACTGTATTATCACAACATTTTCTACTGCCTGGAATTCCAAAGTCCATAAATTTGGACTAATCTTGTATAGTTAATGTTATCTCCATTGTTCACAAAAATGAACCAAAATCCTGAACCTGGATAAATTCCTATTCTATCACCTAAAGAGGACAATTTCTATTCCTAGGATTCTGCTCATAAGGTCCCTCAGCTCAGAATGCTGTCTCTTGCAAAACTCACTTGCCTTCCAAGATAGCAAGTTCCATATCCCCCATTAACTGTTCCCTATCATTTATTCTTATTCTTGTCAACAAATTTTCTATTTCCTACTACAGTCATTGTTTCATTCATTCATCCATTTATTCACATAATCATTTGGTTCATATTTAGACCTTTTATTGTATTCCAGACACAATGTTAGAGTTATAATGGTGAGCAAAATGGATACTCTTTTGTTCTTATGTAACTTCAGTCATGTGGAAGGACTGACACCAACCACATAATCACATAAAGAAATGTGATTGTTCAATGAATCAGGAAAGAATGGTATACTTTATCTCAAGAACCTATTAACAGGAGGTTCCCTGAAAAAGTGACACATAAGCTATGAGCTAAAAAATAAGAAAGAACTAAGGTAGGGAGGGAGATGAGTTTTTCATTCATAGGTCTGAGGAAGGAGAAGCACGGCAAGAATAAGAGTCTTCAAGAAGGCTGGAGTAGCTGAAGTAGAGCAAAGAGAGGAACCAGATCAAACAGGTGGTCAAAGGCCATATACCAAAAAAGAAAAATAACTTTATGGGATACATTGGCATATTTAAGACACAGGATTACAGGATGGAAATTTCAATTTAAAAGACAATTTCTGAGTAGTTGTGGGTAGAATTACAATATTTCCAGAATCTCTTGCCTGGCCTTAGTGCATCTCCATATCAATAGGTGTTTCTAAGGGATAGAGAGAAGTAGCCATCTCCATATCAATAGGTGATTACAAGGGGGAGAAAGGGCATATCTGGACCAACAGAGGTTGGGTGAGGTCCCTTTTTGCAGGTGGGTGGTGAGAGAAAAGCACGAGCAGAAGTGGATGACTGCTTGTAGGCAATAAATGGGTTTCTCCCACTTTATTTCTCCCTTTGACTGATTGCAGTTTCAAAGGTAATTTGCCCCGGGCTGGGAAAATATTTCCACCCCTGGAGTTACATCTGGAGGTAGTCGGCAGGACCTCTGAACCCGAAATCTGTCTTCATGGGTGTGACCCTTGGGCAGGCTGCCCCTAGAGGTGGTGGGGAGATACCTGGTACACCCCTGTGGATGGTGGAGAGGCCTCAGTGGCTGTAGCAGTAGAGGGTACAGCTTTACCTGGGAGACCCCTATCTGTGGGGCTTCTAATTGGGGAGCCCCTAGCGGGGAATTGGTATCGGGTAAAGCACCTCCTAGAGGGGTGGGGCCTTCCCCAGAATTGGGGAAGGGTGGAGACACTGGAAGCTGTGGAATTAGCCCTCCAAGTGATAAAAGACAGCTTAGAGGCCCTGAGTAGCCATAGAACAGTCAGGATTGTGGGATGTTTGTTTCTTGAGATAGTGGAAAGGGTTATAGAGGAAAGAGAGAGACTACAGCAGGAGAGAGACACACTTCAGCATTGCTTGGAGGAGCTAGGCGATGACCTATGGATGCCCTGAAGAAAGAGAGACAGTTATTGAGAAGATGGGTCATGTTCCTGGAAGATACAATAGCAGTGAGGGAGGAGGCAGCAGGAGAAACTGCATTGCAGGAGGCCATGGGGGACGGGGAGCAAAGACCAGTGCCTTCAGCCCCAGAGATGGAAGAGGAGATTATAGAAGAAATGTCAGGGGACAATGAGGGGGCAGAGCCAAGGGCTGAACTGCTGCCAAGGCCATTGCCTGAGGCACCAGCCTCTCCTGTATTAAAGGCCCACTCAGTTGTAATTAAGAAAATAAAAACACAACAACCACACGCTCCTCAGGGGAAGGAGACGCCTCCTCCCCAGGTTGTATAGCACTCCGTGCACTGCACCTATGCCCAGGATGAGCCGGTGGACATGAGCGTCTGTTTTCTGCACAAGCCATTGGAACCTCTGCCTACATGGCTTGTGTTCTCTGGAATATGGGGGTGGAAAACATTGTTATGTCAGGTTCTGGAATGAGTAGACTGGCTTCCCTGATGACTCGCCCTTCCCTCCAGCAGTAGTTGCAAAGTGCCCATCACACCTCAGGGAATCAGGCACTTCTGGATTGGCTGACATCAGCCATCAGGGCAGATTGGCCTAATCAATGTGATTTACCGTACTTACCTACTGTTGGAAATGTATGCAGAGCTCCAGCAGGTGTAATTGGGGTTCGGCATGAAAAATATCATCTATAATACAGACTCCTAGGACCCTGATGAGGAGTTGTTCACCATAGGAATGAGAAATCTGGTGCTCGATAGAGCTCCCCCATCTCTCTTTGGGTCCTTAATGACTCTTCTTGCCCCTCACATAGGGCAACCCGTCAGTGAGGCTACTCGTACTTTAGCAGTTCTGGGGGAAGTTGAAACAATAAGAGCATGGAGGGAAGTATGGGCTGTGACTGAAAGGAGAGGTGCAAAGGACCCCGTGAAGGTCTCAAGGACCCAGATGTGGACTGATTTGATAAAGGTCAGTGTAGTGAAAGAAAAACCTGATGGACAGACCAATACAATCTTGTTAGAACTGTGGCACCAATTAAAGCCAGAGCAGCAGCTCCAGCCCCTGAGGTTCAGGACATGGAAGCCAGAGGCAAAGTCCCATGTCTGGCCTGTGTCCCTGCAAGACTTCTGTGGAGTCAGTACTCAGGATTCACCAGGGCCCTCACTCCGGATGATTGGGCATTGCGGTTTGACTGAGGGTGTTTCAAGGACGCACCTTGGGGGACGTGGTGGGGACTGGAGGCCACATGTAGAATTGGCAAGTCATTGCTCCCCCGTGAATGTACAATGTGTCCTGGCACTATTGGACACAGGAGCTGAAAGTTCTCTGATTTATGGCAACCTGTGCATTTTCCTGGGACCCCTGCTGTGATAGTTGGCTATGGGGGTAAGGCAATTAGAGGCAGTATTACAAGAGTTTTGGGGGCTTTTGGGCTACTGGAGAGTGTTTATCGTGCACTTGGCACAAATTCTGAAGCCCTTATACTGATTGGTACAAAAGGGCATCAGGTGGGACTGGGATGAGACATGTGCAGCTGCTTTTACTGCTGCTAAGCGAGCAGTCAAGGCCATGCAGTCCTTGAGTGTAATGGACTCATAAGGCCCTATAAGCTAGATGTTCATGTAACCGAAGATGGTTATGGATAGGGTCTTTGGCAGTGGCTTGAATGGACAGGCCAATTCATTGGATTCTGGTCACAACTGTGGAAAGAAGCAGAGGTCCAGTACACCTTGAAAGAGAAGCAACAGAAGGCTGTTGGGTACCACGCCTTGCTGGCTACAGAGCCCATCACTGGGACAGCTCTGATCAAGGTAATAACTACCTATCTCTTTGTAGGGTGGGTGCAAGACTGGACCCAAAGGCCATGGAGTGGCATGGTACATACGCCTACACTGGCCAAATGGGGTGCATATTTACAGCAGTGTAGCACCCTCTCTACTAGCCCCCTGAGTGGGTAACTCCAATGCTTATTGGGGCCAGTGACCTATACCAGTGGAAAGCAGAAAGAACTTGCTTTTGAGCCATTGGTAGCTGAGAGTCCTTATCAGGAGGGAAAAGCCCCTATACCTGAAGATGCTTGGTATAAAGACAGCTCCAGTCATGGGCAGCCCCCGAAGGGGAGGGCTGTGGCTTTCCATTCTAAGACTGAGACAATACAGATGGAGGATGGAGAGGGGAAGAGCAGCCAATGGGCTGAGCTGTAGGCAGTATGGCTCGTGATCACCCATGAGCCTTCCCCTATAGTTGTCTGCACTGACACCTGGGCCGTCTATCAGGGCTTGACCCTGTGGCTACTGACATGGTACCACACCAACTGGATGGTTGGTCACCAGCCCCTTTGGGGACAAGAGTTGTGGCAAGACCTATGGACCTCTGGTCAGACTAAGGCTGTTACCATTTATCATGTGACTCGCCATTTGCCTTTGGCATCACCAGGGAATGATGAAGTAGACACATTGGCCCAGGCACGCTGGCTAGAAGGAAAGCCTGCCTCTGATGTAGCTCAATGGTTACATCAGCATTTGTTGCACATGGGGCAAAAGACAATGTGGGCTGTAGCCTGAAGGTGGGGCTTGCTATTGACCTTTGAAGAAGTCAGCAAAACCCAGGAGTGCCTTGTGTGCTATAAGAGGGACTTAATACTGTGTCCTGCAGCAACATGGAACAGTAGTAAAGGGGCCAATACCCCTTGTCAGGTGACAGATAGACTATATTGGGCCTCTGCCCATATCAGAAGGATATCAGTATGCCATGACTTGAGTGGACACAGCTATGGGCCTGTGGGTTGCTTTTCCTGCATATCATGCAGATCAGTAAACCACCAAGAGGGCCTAGAGCATCTCTTTTCAGCCTATGGCCGGCCACAGGTGATTGAGAGCGATCAAGGCACCCACTTTACGAACATGCATTACAAGAATGGGTGCAGCAATTAGAAATAAAATGGAAGTTTCATGTACCATATAACCCTACTGGGGCAGGTATGATAAAGAGGTACAACAGTTTGTTGAAATCTGGCCTGAAGTCAGACACCAATAGTCTACAGAGCTGATCAGTTTACTTATGGACAGTGCTATGGTATTTGAATGAGAAGCCCCAAAAAGGAGCCTTGAGCCCTGTGGCTATGCTAACACACATTGCTGCCTCTCCTACACAACTGTATGTGCAAACCAAAGAGGAGTTATTGAAGCCAGGATATGGCCAGCAGAGCAACATCCTGCTGCCAGCCCCACTGCATTAAACCCTGGAGACACTGTTGAGTGACGTGGCCCTGGACATTTCGACACATGGGCCAGAGACGGCTGGCCCTTCTGGCACCTGGAGGAAAAGGTCTGGAAGCTGGCCTCATGTGTATTCCTGGAGTAACAGCTGAATGGTCCCCAAAGGTCATGGTAGTGTACCCAAAACGTCCGGGAGGTAAGAGCTTCTTACAGGGAAGTTTTGTTTTATCTTTATGGCCAGTGCATATACCTCCCATAGCCCTATATATGGACCCATCTGTAACTCCCACAGGGAGGGGTGTGAAAGTCTAGTATGCTAGACCAGGACAAGATCCCATTCCTGCCACTGTCCTATCACAGGACCACTCGCTTGCATGCATCCACCTGATGGACAAGATTTGCCTATGTTGGTGTCATTAAAATGTGTGTCTTACTGACCTTAAGGTTATTTCCTACCCACCCCCTGGCTGCAGCTGCTGCATGATGACTGATTGCTCTTAACTCCCTACCCATTTAGCTACTGGAGCCTGTGGAATGGGCGAGCTATGGACTACATCAGCATAGGACTTTGAACCTAGTTGAATCCTCTAGCTTGTGGATTATCATGATTTTATTGCTGTTGTTATTATATGTTATTAATCTGGTTACAATGCCCCAGTTTTCTCACACAGAGGCCATTGTGGAAGATGGGGGTGGGGAGGGTGAGTAGATTGTGAGGCAAAATTTCTGGAGGGGTGGGCTGTGGGTAAAATTGCAATATTTTCAGAATCTCTCAACTGGCCTTAGTGCATCTCCATATCAATAGGTGTTTCCAAGGGGTGGAGAGAAGTAGTCCATCTCCATATCAATAGGTGATTATATGGAGGAGTGAGGCCATATCTGGACCACAGAGGTTGGATGGGGTCCCTTTTTGCTGCCAGGTGGTGAGAAACATGGGCGAGCAGAAGTGGACAACTGCTTGTAAGCAATACACAGATTTCTCCCACTTTATTTCTCCCTTTGACTGATTTTGGCTTTCAAGATAATTTGTCCTGGTCTGGGAAAATATTTCCCTCCTGGATTTACAGTAGTGTATGGACAGTACTTTGGAAAGGATCACCATAGATGAAGGCAGACCAGTTTAGTCTGGAGGAAGCATGATAAGAAGCCTGGATTAGAATGATGGGCTGGTAGTTATGAAGGGAAGATTTGAGAGAGAAGAATAAAGATGAATCTTTTTTAGATGAATGTTGGTGCCATTTCCTAAAATGGAAATCCTGGGCGATGGTCTATATTGGAAGGGAATATTGTGAATAAACTTTTGGATCTATATTCAAAAGGAGGTATCAATAAGGCAGAAGAGGGCATGGCCCAGAGATATAAATGTAGTGTCCCTGGGAATAGGGGGAAATTAATGTGTATGGATGCAGTCACCTACTGAAAGACTAGAGATAATACAGAGAGTCTGGGTCCAAGACTCAAGAAATGCCATCATTTCATGGCCAGATAGGAAATGTAATGGGTCAGAGAAAGCAACAGCCAGAAAGGTAGGAAAAAAATTAGCAGGAAAGTAAAATGATTTTGGCACTTAACATACTGCTTTGTTTACTGATGAACTGTTTAACATCTATGTATTTTATCACTGTAAGATATCAGAAACATGGGAACTCTGTTCTGTATTTCCTTTATAATCTATTCTGTTTTTTATAATCCTCCTAGCACACAGAAAACACTGCCAGATGGATGAAAAATGTTCACAACTCCACGGACTAAAAATACTGATAATGTGTGTTAGGGAAATGTTCTCTTTGAAGTGACATTATTTTATACAAAAGTACATTCTGGTTGATCCTTTGGCTTCTCTAGTGATTCACTCTCATATAAAAGAAAAGCCAAAATAAGGCTTCCAAAAAAAGGCTTATTTGGCCTATCAGAATAACAAAGTTTTCAGCAACCTCAATTCAAAACATGGAGAACAAAAATGGTGAAAAGAAATGAAGAAAGACAGAAAAAGTACATGTTGACAAAATATCCATGTTTTCAGATTTACCTGAAGTCTTTTGGCTGTTTTAAGTTTTGTTTTTGCCTCTGTCCCTGGTGCTGCTCTCAATGTTTTATTGCCATTTTACTAACCCTGGAAGTCCTTTTGTTTGACTACATACCTAAAACTGGTTCCTGCAAAGTCATGCTAATTAGAGAACCCAGTTTAAAGTGCTTATCATTAGGATGAGAAAACCTGTACCAAGATTTGCCCATAGGGATAAGCAATGTGTAGGCAAAAAAGACAAAAAGCCATTTATAAATAATAACATCACACTTTGTGTAATATGCTTGTCTGTATGCTTGTGGTAGACAGGAAAATGTAGCAGGCACTTAAATATTTGAGAACTCTGGAAATCCACTTAAGAATGTGTATAGCAGTTTATTGTTATTGCAAACCCAATTAAAAATGTTGAGCTATTAAACACGATTCACTTTCTAACCCATGAAAGTATTAAGTGTATGCAGCACAGATTTGCATTACCACAAAAATCTTTATTTCTACTTTTCCAGCATTTTGCATTTAAATTTGTAAATTACATATGACATTAATCACACTGATATAGATGGGCAATTTTTAGATGGAACTATGATAATCACTGTATTCCCTATAAAGGAAATCGTTCCTGCTGATAATTTTGTGGTGAATTATGTTAAAGATGGACTATGGTTCATAAAATGGCAAGAATTCCTTCACAGAAGCTATTAGATCTTTAAGTTCTCCTCAGCTTGATCAAAATAATAAAGAAATTAAATGCTAAACTTTAATATGTGTCTTTGGATTCCAACACTTTACTTAATACTCCATGGAATATGGTCACATAGTCACTAAGAGAAGTGGCAATAATCCAGGTTTGACTGTACTTTGATTTAATATTTATATTGTTTTCATGATCTAAATATAATATGCTGAGTAACATGATCAGGATGTCATCATCTGGCTGGACAAAAAAGCTGAGGTTTACATCTTTAGTACAAAGTGCCTTGGGCTATTTTTGCCTGTTACCCTTTCTTATTTCCTACACAGTTTCTGTTCAATGAAATATTATAGTACAGAGAAATTATACACAGAAGAGAAGGTTTTAGTCAATAACTGAATACCTTAAATAATCAGAGAGGTTATTACCAAGATGCCATTTAAATATTTTTGGTCTGAAGTTTTAAATATAGTAGGTCATTCTTTAATATCAGCGTATCAAGTATAGAAGATTTTCAGAGTAACCAATAATTTACTAGAAGTACCAGAATGTGCAGTTGGCACTGGTGAGTAGAGTATAGCTTTTAGTGTGGTTTTTCCCTGTAAAAAGCCTTTTAACATAATTCATGAGTCTTAACTGAACTAGATCACAAACAACAAAGTAAAGAGATTTATGCTTGTTTATTGGGTGCTAAAAAAATCAGTTGTAAATGTCTAGACATGGTAATTTCCTAAAAAGCAGCTGAACATTGTACTCCTGTCTCTGTGTAAGACCCCACGGTACTTTGCTAGGAAAGAAATGTTGAATTCTAATGGAAGATTGGCAAGCAGCAAAATGTGTCTAATTTGGGTATATTCAGCGATAACCATACTGTTCAAGAATATTCTTCTGGATATGGACAGAGGCTTAACCCCATAACTGTAGTAGGAATTTTGTTACACTTGCTTTAGTGTTTTCCTGGACAAAATAGTTTTGACCGGGTGTTACGTCACAGAACTTGAGGGCTCCAAGAGGAATTTTCCATCAGCTTTGTGCTAGAGGGGGACCTGAAATCTCGAGGAGAAGTTCAGCTCTTTCCACAGGACCAACCTTATTCCACCTCTGGGCTGAAAAGCAAAGTCTGATTCAGACTCCTGTGCTCATCAGGCCTCTCAGTTTTCCTACGAGGATGTCACTCGTACCTCTGCCTATGCTGCCCCTTGGAGGATGAGGATATATATGCTTTTATCCTGCATCCAACTCATCCAAATGCTCTCGGCTCTACCTTCAAAATGCTGAGTAGCTACAAAGCCAGGAAACATGGGTGAATACTTGGTATTACACTGCAAAACCATGAAATAATTTGGGTCGACACAGCCCCTGTTGGTTTATTGAACATGCCAGGCAGTCTTCCAATTTAGGAACCTTGCACTGGCTGGTTCCTCTACCTAAGAAGCTGCTCTGCTAACTCCTTCACCTCTGTCAAAACTGTGCTCAAAATGCTGTTCTCATGTCCTACTCAAATTTGCAAATAATACCCTCAACCCCCTTACTGTAATCTTGCTTTCTCAATAACATTTAGCACCCCCTAATGTAACACAATTATTTACTTATTTATTTGTTGGCTTTGTTTATTGTCAGAGAGACTCTGCTACAGTGTAAGCTCCGTGAAGACACAGAGCTAGGTTTTGTTCACCGATATAACCCTAGTGCCTGGCAAAGACAAAGTACTCAGCGTATCTTTGTTAACAGACTATGACCCTGCATTTAAATGGGTCAGTTTTCCAGGTACTCATCAGGGAACACAACGTTAAGCTTACTAAATACTGACAAAAAGCTGAGTTTATCCCTGCATTATGTCAGAATGGCAGTTATCCACGTACATAAGATCTTTTTGACAAATACAGGAATGTTTTTATAGAATTGTATTTTGTGGTTACCCCACTGACCTACATAAAAAATACTTTAGAAAAAATATCCTGCTTTTTTACTGTAAGAAGTTATGTTATCCAGGACCCAAAGAACAATATCTCTGAATTTGAGACCAAGAATAGTTCTGTTTCTCATAAACAACAAATCCAGTTTATTCTTATGAATAATTTGAACTTCTAACATCATTCAGTCTTCAGATTCTCATAAAGCAGTTGCTATGTGCACTGAGTAAACTATATTTGGATAAAATATAGTCAATGACTTCAAGAACCTTCTATGTCAATGAAGATTACAGACAAGTAAACAGAAAACTTCAATATAATGAAATGAGTGCTAATGTATGGCATGTGCAGAGATTTCTGAGACTGTAGGAAGAATACCTAATCCAATATATTACATTTGCAATAATTAACATCTAAAGTTGAGGTCTACAGGATGCACAGAAGTTGGGTGAGAAAGAAGGTACATTAAAGCCCTCCAGGCAGAGGAGGGCTATATCATGTGTGAATACTCAACGGAAGTAAAGCATGGCTGATTTGTAGACCTGAAGCAAATGTAATATAATTTCAATGTGAAGTGCAAGAGAGTAACTGGTAGGAGGGAAAGTCAGAGAGATTAGCATAGCCTGATTAGGGCAAGCCTCACAAGCCAGGTCATGGACTTGGACTTTACCCTGAGGATAATGGGAAGTTATTTAACTGTTTTAAGCAAAGAATGACTGTTGTACATAAGCCAGATGTGTAGGATTAGCTACTTGATGTAGTTACTGGGGGATGGTTTCTATTTTCTCTACAAAGTGTACGTCTGTCTCAATACTGGAAAGATGTTGGGAGACTCTGTGGTAAGAAAGGAAGCAGAAGCATATTAAAGAGCAACTTCTGGGGCATAGAAGACATTGAGTAGCCAGTCAGAGTTTTTGTAGGCAGGCTGATGTTCAGCTGGGTTGAACAGTAAATTGCAATGGCACCAGTCTCTGGATAGTGTGACATTTCTTCTGCTGTGCTTAGCAGAGAAGATGATGATGCCATTAATCCAAGGTTAGAAGATTTTACTTTGACTTGGGAATGACAAGACAAGGAAAATGAAAATGTGTGCAAGAGAGTGCTTTTGATAGACGATGTGGCTTTGGTTATTAAAGGGAGGCAGATCAGGCTTTGAGGAGCGAAAAGAGAAAAGAAGAGGGACACTGGGATTAGCGGTGTGGATTTGAAAAACAGGTGTAGTTTAAGAAGTTATAAGATAAAAAAAGAAAGTGGTACCGTCCTGACATCACATGCTAAATGCGTAAACACATTTTGGATATATTTTATAAAATGTTAGAGCTAAGTGTCAAAGATTAGGAACATGCTGAGGTTATTTTTCTTGACATGAGTGTCAGAATGAGTAAAGAAGAATTAGCAAGAAAATAACTTTCTCAGTAATACTTTGCCACTCAAGGTTATCAACGTACTGTTTGCCCACCACCTACAATCATCCAGTGACAACAAGCAGTGAGTACCATACTTCTGTCTTTAGACAAAAGAAATGTCTGGGAAGATGTTGAGCATGTCATGGAATTTGTGTGCTATGAAATGGGGCTCTTCATTTCAAGAAAAAGGTGAGCAGTAGAAATTTGGATCCTACAGCAGAGATGTATGAGAACATGGACTGGTGCAGATCTCCTGCCAGAAAGACTGCCAGTTTCAGTAGTCAACAAAGAAAGACATTACAATTTCTAAGATGGAATGAGATTTGCCTGGGTATAAGGTTTCCAGAATAATTAATTCCCAACAGTGCCTTGCTTGATGGGGAGAATCAGACCTCTGTGTAAAGAGCAAATTGCATCTTGTGCTATTTTTGTTTCTAGTCTTTATTCTGGTTCTAGTCCATAGTCAGGATCTTTTATATTTTGAAAACAGCAGCCCTTAAGGAAGATATTTAGAACCAAATTCATGGCTCGCCTGTATCACACAGACCCATGTTATGAGTGTGCAAACCCGCTATACACAGACCTCACTTTCATTTCCTCTTACTTTTTTCCTTTGTCCTGATCTACTTTTCCAGTCACATGTAACCAGAAGAACAATCATTCTCATTCTTTCTAATCACTTTGGAAAGAGGATGGATTATCCTCATACTGCATATACTGAAAGTTCAAACATCAGTGAAGGGAAGACAGATGGTCCCCAAATGTGATCCAACTCAAGTGAGCACCAACTCACATTTTTTGCCTGACAAGGGCTGTCTGATGAACTTGCTCTCTTTTACTCTGGTAGGTCTCCGCCATTACTTTGAAGCATGAGGTTTGGAGTGGGAGAGTTCAACGAGGGAAGAGATTTCACAGCAAGAAAGAAAAACATAGTGACTGAGATAGAGGAGAAAGGCTCCCAATGAAGGGAAAATAATGTGAAAGGTTCAACTTTCTGTTTCTTTTTCCTTCCCTCAAGGAAGAGTCATTTTAAGCACCAGGTTTATCTTTTATTTTGTTTTCATTTTTGTTTTTTTATTTCTTCCAGACAACCTCAAATATCTGGTAAAATCTCTGCAACAGGAAACTTCAGAATCTTTCTTAAAAAAGGCAGAGTATTAGTTTATCTAATGAGTTCAAATTTTCTCAAGGGTTAATCAGGACTATATGTAAAGATCTGCAGCAAATATAAGCAATGAAGCATATTTGTTTTCAATAAGCCAAGCTGGACATTATTAAAATGTTATTAAAATATTAATATTTATAAATATCTGAAGTAAATACCACATGCTTTCTCCCCTAGAAAAAAAATCACTAGTTTCAGATAGGAATATCATCTAGAATTACTACATATTTTAATAAATGAGATTTTAAATTTACAAGTAGGACTGTATTTTTATATGACTCAAATTATTAAATTTATTATACATACTTATATGATAGACCTGTTTTAACAACACTGACGTGATTAATCACAGAATTATTCTAATGGAATTGAAATTCATTTTAAAAGAAACAAAAAAAAAAATCTAAAGTCCAAATTAGACCAATGTTAGTAGCTTACAAGAATTACTAACTGTGCAGACAGTGATAGTAAGAAAATATCTTCCTCAGAAAATATTGGCATAATGGGAAGGAAACTGGGAAAAACAGTTTCATGAAGAGAAAAACAGTGAGAAATCTTTCAGTTCATAGAATTTCCACTAAAATTCATCCTCATAGGAAAACCTAAGAAAATTATTTATCAAAAATAAAGCACTCAGGCATGGAGCAGGGAAAAGTTGGATGTTTTATAACATTTTAATAGGACTTTATTTGTTTGGGTAGTGAAAAATTAAATTTCTTAAGAAAAAGAAAAAATCTGGGATATGAACACTAATTTCCAAATATATACCACTTGAGTCTTGTGGAAAAAACTGTTAATTAGCTTAATTCAAGATGGTGGCATGAGAGGCGAGACAGATAACTTCTCCCCAAACCACAGATAGTGTGAAAATATAGTTACTACAACTAACCTTAAACAGAAACAGGAAAGAAGGCTGCATCAGACTGCATGCAGACCTCACAAACAAAAGACCTCACAAAACAGGGTAATGTACAAAAGTCTTGATCCGGTGGGACCCAAGCCCTTCCCCCGCCCCAGCTCACTGGCAGGAGGAAGAGAAACAGAGCGGGGGAGGGGTTGGAAGCCTAGGACTGCTGAACACCCAGCCCTGGAGATCTGCTTTGTGAGCAGAAATCCATACTGTGTGGTGTTCTAGAGGATGGGAAGCTGGGACAGGCAGAGTGCTTGAGAGACAGATTCTGGCCATTTGTGGAGGACAGGATCCAAACACGGTGCTCTGGGACAAGGGAAAGGAAGGCAGTCTGAGAGGCTTCCTAGCAGCAAGAGGGCTGCTGAAGGCACGGGATTTGCACAGAGCTTCCTGTGCGGGAGAAGGGATAGGGGGATGAGGTTGTCTGGGTGTGCTCTGCCCAGCAGATCGGAAACCTTGGGGAGCTTCAGGCACACCATCCCCCTGGCTGGCTACTCGGCTCCAAGGCCACCACTGTGATACGCAGCCTGCCGAGCCTTCCTCCTGGCCTAACAGCACTAGGTCACAAACCGGCAGTCACTGCTCTAGCATCAGGCCAGCCAGAGAGAAGCTGCACCTACAACAGCTAGGGACGCCAAACACAGAGTCTTACACCTGTGTGCTCAGCCCACTGGCTGTGATACCTGAGACAGGCAAGACAGACGGGAATCAGGAAACAGATCTTTCCTCACCCCAGGCACCAGCTCTGCTCCCCTACGACCCCCAACCTCACTCTAGGGGCTGAGCATCTCCATAGACTGGAATTTCTGGGCAATAGAGGGCACCACACAGAAATATGAAATGTCAAAAGAACATGGTACAGACCAAAATCTCACAAACCCCAGAAAAAGGTTGAAATGAAACTGAACTCACCAATCTTCCTGAAAGAGAGTTCAAAATAAAAATCATAAACATGCTTATGGAGGTACAGAAAAATATTCAAGAACTCAGAAACAAATTTAAGATGGAGATTCAATCATTAAGAAATTCCATACCTGAAATGAAACACACAATGGAGGGATTTAAAAGCAGATGTAGAAGAGATGGTAAATAGAATAGAAATTAGAAAAGAGGAGTACAAAGAAGCTGAGGCACAGAGAGAAAAAAGAATCTCTAAGAATGAAAGAATACTGAGAGAACTATGTGACCAAACCAAACAGAACAATATTTGCATAATAGGGGTACCAGAAGAAGAAGAGAGAGAAAAAGGGATAGAAAGTGTCATTGAGGAGGTAATTACTGAAAACTTCCCTAATCTGGGGAAGGAGATAGCCTCTCAAGCCATGGAGATGCACAGATCTACCAACACAAGGGACCCAAGGAAGACACATAATAATTACAATGGAAAAGATCAAGGATAAAGACAGACTTTTAAAAGCAGTTAGAGAGAAAAAGAAGATCACATACAAAGGAAAACCTATCAGGCTATCATCAGATTTCTCAACAGAAACCTTACAGGCCAGAGGGAGAGGCATGATATATTTAATGCAATGAAGCAGAAGGGCCTCGAACCAAGAACACTCTACCTGGCAAGGTTATCATTTAAATTTGAAGGAGGGATTAACAATTTTCAGATAAGCAAAAGCTGAGGGAATTTACCTCCCACAAACCATCCCTACAGTGGATTTTGGAGGGACTCCTGTAGATGGAAGTATTCCTAAGACTAAATAGATGTCACCAAATGGATAGACAAAGAGTACAGAATATGATTAATAACACATAAAGAATGGAGGAGGAAGAAAAAGGAGAAAAAAAGAATATTTAGGTTGTGTTTGTAATAGCATACAAAGTGAGTTATATTAGACTATTAGATAGTAAGGGAATTAGCCTTGAACCTTTGGTAATCACAAATCTAAAACCTGCAATGGCAATAAGTACATACCTATCATAATCACCCTAAATGTAAATGGTCTGAATGGTCAAAGGACGTAAAGTCACTGAATGGATAAAAAACAAGGCCCCTCTATATGCTGCCTACAAGAGACTCACTTCAAACCCAAAGACATACTGAAAGTAAAGGGATGGAAAAAGATATTTCATGCAACTAATAGGGAGAAAAAAGCAGGAGTTGCTGTACTTGTATCAGACAAAATATCAAAACAAAGAAATCACGAGAAACAAAGAAGGACATTACATAATGATAAAGGGGTCAGTTCAACAAGAGGATATAACTATTATAAACATCTATGTACCAAACACAGGATCACCTACATATTTGAAACAAATACAAATAGAACTAAAGGGGGAAATAGAATGCAATGCATTCATTTTGGGAGACTTCAACACACCACTCACTCCAAAGGACAGATAATCCAGACAGAAAATAAATAAAGAGAGAGGCACTGAACAACGTATTAGAGCAGATGGACCTAATGGACATCTATAGAACACTCCATCCGAAAGCAACAGGATACACATTCTTCTCAAGTGCACATGGATAGTGCAAAAATAGATCATATATTAGGACACAAAAAGAACCTCAGTAAATTCAAAAGTGTTGGAATTGTACCAACCAGATTCTCAGATCACAAAGGTATAAAAGTAGAAATAAATTACTCAAAGAAAATGAAAAAGCCCACATACACATGGAGGCTTAATAACGTGCTCCTAAATAATCAATGGATCAATGACCAAATAAGAACAGAAATCAAGAAATATATGGAGACAAATGACAATAATTCAACACCACAAATTCTGTGAGATGCAGTGAAGGCTGTGCTAAGAGGGAAATATATTGCAATACAGGCCTACCTCAGGAAAGAAGAACAATCCCATATGAACAGTCAAAACTCACAATTAATGAAATTAGAAAAGGAAGAACAAATGAGGACCCAAGTCCACAGAAGGAGGGATGTAACAAAAATTAAAGCATAAATAAATAAAATTAGAAGAATAAAATAGAAAGAATTAATGAAAGCAGAAGCTGGTTTTTCAAGAAATAAACAAAATACATAAACCCTTAGCCAGACTTATCAAGAAAAAAAGAGAGTCTACACACATAAATAGAATCAGAAATGAGAAAGGAAAAATCACTACGGACACCACATATATACAAGAATCATGAGAGAATACTATGAAAAATTATATGTTAATAAACTGGATAACCTAGAGGAAATGGACAACTTTCTAGAAAAATACAACCTTCCAAGGCTGACGCAGGAAGAAACAGAAAACCTGAATAGACCAATTACTAGAAAAGAAATTGAATTGGTAATGAAAAAACTACCTAAGAACAAAACTCCTAGAACAGATGGTTTCACTGATGAATTTTATCAAACATTTAGTGAAGACCTAATACCCATCCTCTTTATTTAAAGTTTTCCAAAATGTAGAAGAGGAGGGAATACTCCCAAACTCATTCTATGAGGCCAACATCACTCTAATACCAAAACCAGGCAAAGACACCACAAAAAATGAAAATTACAGACCAATATCCCCAATGAACATAGATGCAAAAATACTCAACCAAATATTAGTAAACCAAATTAAATAATACATCAAAAAATCATCCATCATGAGCAAGTGGGATGGTACAACATTCGAAAATCCATTAACATCATCTACTACATTAACAAAAAGAAGGATAAAAACAAAATGATCATCTCCATAGATGCTGAAAAAGCATTTGGCAAAATTCAACATCCATTCATGATAAAATCTCTCAGCAAAATGTGTATAGAGGGCAAGTTCCTCAACATAATAAAGGCCATATATGACAAACCCACAGCCAACATTATGCTTAACAGCAAGAAGCTGAAAGATTTTCCTGTAAGATAGGGAAAAGACAAGGGTGCCCACTCTCCCCACTTTTATTCAGCATAGTTCTAGAGGTCCTAGTCATGGCAATCAGAAAACACAAAGAAATAAAAGGTATCCAGATTGGTAAGAAAGAAGTCAAACTGTCCCTGTTTGCAGATGACATGATATTGTACATAAAAAACCCTAAAGAATCCACTCCAAAACTATTAGATCTAATATCTGAATTCAGTAAAGCTGCAGGATACAAAATTAATACACAGAAATCTGTTGCATTTCTATACACTAACAGTGAACTAGCAAAGAGAGCTATCAGGAAAACAATTCCATTCACAATCGCATCAAAAAGAATAAAATACCTAGGAATAAACCTAACCAAGGAAGTGAAAGACCTACACTCTGAAAACTACAGTACACTCATGAGAGAATTTAAAGAAGATACCAATAAATGGAAACACATCTCATGCTCATGGTTAGAAAAAATTTATATTGTCAAAATGGCTATCCTGCCTAAAGCAATCTACAGATTCAGTGCAATCCGTATCAAAATATCAATGGCATTCTTCAATGAACTACAGCAAATGGTTCTAAACTTCATATGCAACCACAAAAGACCCTGAACAGCCAAAACAATCCTGAGAAGGAAGAATAAAGCTGGGGGGATTATGCTCCCCAATTTCAAGCTCTACTACAAAGCCACCGTAATCAAGACAATTTGGTACTGGCACAAGAACAGATGTACAGACCAGTGGAACAGAATAGAGAGTCCAGATATAAACCCAAGCATATATGGTCAATTATACATGATAAACAAGCCATGGATATACACTGGGGAAATGACAGCCTCTTCAACAGCTGGTGTTGGCAAAACTGGACAGCTACATGTAAGAGAATGAAATTGGATTATTGTCTAACCCCATACACAAAAATAAACTCAAAATGAATCCAAGACCTGAATGTAAGTCATGAAACCATACAACTCTTAGAAAAAAATATAGGCAAAAATCTCTTGGACATAAATATGAGCTACTTCTTCATGAACATATCTCCCCAGGCAAGGGAAACAAAAGCAAAAATGAACAAGTGGGACTATATCAAACTAAAAAGCTTCTGTACAGCAAAGGACACCATCAGTAGAACAAAAAGACATCCTACAGTATGGGAGAATATATTCACAAATGATATATCCGATAAGGGGTTGACATCCAAATTATATAAAGAGCTTATACATCTCAACAAACAAAAAGCAAATAAGCCAATTAAAAAATGGGCAGAGGAGCTGAACAGAAACTTCTCCAAAGAAGAAATTCAGATGGCCAACAGACACATGAAAAGATGCTCCACATTGCTAATCATCAAAGAAATGCAAATTAGAAACACAATGAGATATCACCTCACACCAGTTAGGATGGCCAACATCCAAAAGACAACAACAAATGTTGGCAAGGATGTAGAGAAAGGGGAGCCCTCCTACTTGCTGGTGGGAATGTAAATTAGTTCAACCATTGTGGAAAACAATATGGAGGTTCCTCAAAAAACTCAAAATAGAAATACCATTTGACCCAGGAATTCCACTCCTAGGAATTTACCCTAAGAATGCAGCAGCCCAGTTTGAAAAAGACATATGCACCCCTATGTTTATCGCAGCACTATTTACAATAGCCAAGAAATGGAAGCAACCTAAGTGTCCATCAGTAGATGAATGGATAAAGAAGATGTGATACATACACACAATGGAATGTTATTCAGCCATAAGAAGAAAACAAATCCTACCATTTGCAACAAAATGGATGGAGCTAGAGGGTATTATACTCCGTGAAATAAACCAGGCGGAGAAAGACAAGTATCAAATGATTTTGCTCATCTGTGGAGTATAAGAATAAAGAAAAAAACTGAAGGAACAAAACAGCAGCATACTCACAGAACCCAAGAATGGACTAACAGTTACCAAAGGGAAAAGGACTGGGGAGGATGGGTGGGAAGGGAGGGATAAGGGGGAAAAAGGGGCATTACGATTAGCACACATAATGTAGCAGGGGGGCATATGGGGAAGGCAGTAGAACACAAAGAAGACAAGTAGTGATTCTGTAGCATCTTACTACGCTGATGGACAGTGATTGTAATGGGGTATGTGGTCGGACTTGATAATAGGGGGAGTCTAGTAACCATAATATTGCTCATGTAATTGTACATTAATAATAGCAAAATAAAAAAAATTTTTTAATTACCAAAAAATCCCCCAAAACTGTTAATTAGCTTATAATCCATTTTTCTCATTTTATCAAAGCAATGATCTGAAGGAAAGATAGGTGTTTCATTTCTTTGTAAACATACTGATAACTAAACCTGCTAGCAAACATTTGCTAGAAGAAGAAACCTTATCTATGAATGCTGTTTTTAGCAGGATGACTCTAGTTTAGGATTTTTTGTGGTAAACAAATCTACAATTTATGGATTTATAAGTCACAGACCCATGGCAAATGCCATCTAAGCTATACAACTACATGAAGACAGCTTATTACCTAACAAACCCTCCTCTCAAACATGGTAATACATTTACCAAGCTTAGAGACCTCATCCATTTCTCTGGATCAGAGAACACATGTCCAGTGGGGGAAAGGAGGACACAGGGGGCTGCCCTCCATATCCTAAAATTCTCCTAATATCATGTGTTCCTCTTGACTGCCCGCATCCTTGAAATCATTAACAAACTTTGGCATTGGCTAAGATCTCTGATTTGTGTAAGGCTGAGCTGACAATCCAGTCTTTGAATTATTAGCTCAACTCTACTTAGTTAACCTTTAACCTTTGTAATAAACTTTGTAAACACATTGTATAGACTAAAAATGAAATGCCTGAAATAATCCAAATGCTCACAAGTTGAGGAATGCTCGGCATCCTTCAATATAACTATGTAATAGAATAGAATATTGGCATTTAAATAAAAAATATGAAACAATTTAGTTGTATTCTAAAATCTACATGGAATTCTATTAATGCAAAAGGAAAGAGCACTGTTTATGCTACAATTAAGTAAAACGTGGTGTACACACAATGAAATATACTGCAAAAAGTAAATTTTTAAAAGTAGGTTAGATGGAGAATTTTGTCGTAAAGGGTTTGAGGAAGTGGAATGTCAACAAGTCAAGGCAACCAGCGAGCAAATCCTTGTGCCTGTCAGATTATAGTCATTAAGACTTCACAAATACTCCAGTTCTCCTCATGGACACATGGTAGGATTGTACTTCTCCATCCTTTTTCAGGTCAGCAGTGGCCATGTGAATTTCTCTGGGTGATAACATGAGAAGTACTGGGCGTCATTTCTGTCAGATGTTTTAAGAATTATTGAGCGACTAACCATGTTTGCTTCACGCTGCTTTGGTGACAGCTGGAAGCAACTTTTGAAATGTGGCCTTCGTCAGTCTGGGTCCCTGAGTATCTACAATGAGCAGAGATCCCTCCTGACCTGAAGTGGACATGTGTGTTAAGCCGCTGAGGTTTGGACATGGCTTGTTCCTGACCTAACCAAGGTTCATCCTGACTGATTCAGCAGGAAAAGGGTAATGGAAGTCTGAGACCATCCATGAGTAACATTTTGTAAACTATAACGAGGTAAGCAACGTTTGTGTAAGCACAGAATTTTGGTTCTATAAAATGTCAGTTAGGAGTACGTAGTAGGGGATGTTCTTAACAGTACTGCACAGTAAGAACCAAATGTGTGTAGGAAGTAATGCTGAGGAAGAGCATGGAATTAATGGTGACTCAAATATTTTATGCTTGATACAGAAATTGGTAATGCCACTGAGAGAAGGAATACATGAGGGCAGAGGGAAGAAAGAATATCCATTTTTGCACATAAGCTGTTCGTTGTGTCTAGCTGATGTCTGAAAATGGAAATCTGAAATTCAGGAGATAGGCCAGGGTTATAGAGAAGAGGGAGAAGAGAAAGCAGCCTCACATATACTGTGAGCTCTTATTCTCCAGGTCTTTTATATAGAAGAGCTCCAATAATAATTACAATTTCACCATTTCATTGAGAAACCTGAGTCACTAAAAGATTTAGCTACCCAGATTTGGGAGCACTCACTGTCCGTGTAGGAATTAATAGAAGCCTGAGGGAGATTACAGAAAAGAGGAGCAAGAAGATAGTAAAGACTATATTCAAAAGGCATCCGAAGGAAACGGGGCACAGACTATCTTAAAACCAACCAAAAATACAGTGCCACTGACATCAAAGTAGGAAATGTCAGAAACAATGGACTGCTGTTAATATTGAAGGTGGCAGAGAAAACTAACTAGATTCAACAACTTCAAACCAATGAATTTTGCCTTTCAATTGTTAACTTTTCAGAAGCAAAAGCTGGAAAGTATTCAGCTGTTAATATACTAATATTCTGCAGAACATTAAACTGAACAAATCTCAAAGATGGGGTATTTTATGAGCATTAGATCTCATGTTTGCCTAAATTAAAATCTAGGGAATAAAATAAATACTACCACTAGGAATACTTTTTATTTCTTCAGATAAAAAAATCTAGCAAAGATGACCCAACAGATGTTCAATGAACCCCTTAGCAGGCCTAAATCATAGAGGTAAATTAATTCCACAAATTGGTCTCAAAAGGAATTTGAGTCTCGGGCTGGTTTTGGTATGGCAGTAGCCCGTGGTCCTGGTGGGCAATAATGCTTAATGAGATGCATGGGAACCTCTGAATTGGATGAATATTCAAAGTGATCTTCAGGGAACTCCTAAATAAGAATGCACTCCAGTAATTTAATTGAAAGGTCACACAAGTGAGTGACTTAAAAAATCTATAACTTAATGGAAGTGTGAAGAACTTCAAGTCAAGGGCTCATCGCATTTCGAGACTTACAACAAGACAATACTCTTATAGAAAGTGTTGATATTTCTCTAAGGAAAATAAATGCATTCATTTTATATAACCTAAGAGAAAATACTTGCATTTCCAATATTAACCATCTCAGAAAAGAGGCAAAATTTTAAATAAGGAAACTGAACATCTGTAGATACATTATTTTTCTAAAATTTTGATAGTTACATGTTTTTGCTAATTCCTTAGATGTGACCAATAATTCTTACAGATACTAGGTTCTATTATTAGAAAACAGCTTTGATTTACCTGTGTGTCCCATAGGGATTTCCACTTCTGTTGCTTTGTGCTTTCATTACTTTTATTCTAAAATAGCCAGTGAAAGCAAAACATCAAACCCAATTTTACCTTAAGAAGAATGTTTACAGCATGTATTGGACACAGTGAATATACCCACTATCAATATTACGAAATTCATTTAAAATACTTCACTAGAAAGTTATTAGCTGTCCAAGCAAAAACTACACATTTAAATTAGCCCTGTTAGTCAAATTCACTTTTATATACTTCAGGGAATAATGTCAACTGTATATCCCTTGAAACTAACAATGTACAAAACAATCAACTTTAATGTTAGAATATTTTGAACACTGTCTACCCTAATCATATTTATTATAGAAATAGTTTATTTTCATTAAACTGTAAGTAAAAATAAAGCTGAAATTTTGCAGTTAAGATAATTAACATTTTTATAACTAAGCTCCATGTTTTTTATGTTCGCCTATTCTTCAATTTAAAAATTCTTTCCTTTTCTTAAATTCTATTTTAAAATTTGAATGTATCTCTATTAAATAACTAGTGTTAGTGGTTATACAATTATTTTCCATCTCCAGGTCTACATACAACTTGTCCTTTCCTTTTAGCTCAAGCTCCAATTAACGTGGAAATTCAGCAAGCACTTTATGGCTGTGATGTCAGGGTCCTTCAAAGTGTCTTTTGCCCTTCCTTGAAATAACATATTAATGAGGTAAAAACAATTCTTAATTTTTTTTTCTATTGTGACCATTTATAAGCATTAGATAATTGACCTAGGGCCAACCATCAAAAATTGGCTATATGACCTAAAAGAGAAATGTCACTTTTATATAATTTTTATATATAATAGGTCCTATAAGTAGCCTTAATAATTAAATAGTCAATGTCCACACAATCATGTATATATGTTTGTACCTATCTGTGTCCCACTTTTTTCCAGGAAGGATTTTAGATCACCCCAAAATATGTGGAATAAGCGAGAAATATTCAAATAACCTACAAAAAATAAGGATGGCAATAATCTGACAAGGAGCAAGGAGAACAATAAAGTCAGATGTGTCACTGCAAAAGACTGCATCTCTTTCACGGAGGCAACATAAGTGGTAACAGCCACAATATTTGAAATGTTATGGAAAAGCTGTGTCCACTTGAAGAACTTGACCCCAGTGACAGATGGTGAACAGTAAAGCTATTCTCAACTTCCATCAATCATGGAAGAGAAGCTGGCAGTGCTGTAACACTCAGCCACAGAAATACATGTATTTATTGAGTATCCAGTTCTCCAGTAAATAAAGTGGAAGAAATTCTGTTAAAATGTTTTCTTGACAGATTTTTCCCACAGCAATCGACTGGTATTTTCTGCTCTACTCCTCAATTTACTCACCATGATGATTTCCCAGGGGTCATTTCCACAACACAGGGAGATTCTTGGTTCTTGTTACCTGAATTTAGAATGAGCTTAGATTTGTGTCTGAGCACATTCTAATTCACCCTTTATCACTGTCCCCTTTAAAGGACATTTTCTAGGTGTAAAAATTATATTGGCTTATCAACAAGATTTATATCTTAAAATCATCATGAAAGTAAAATTTTAAATAGTAAGAGTCTAAAAATTTTTGTATTCATTACAACAAGGTTAAGATATGGCTCCCAAATTAATTAAATGAATATAGACAAGACTGTTCTCATTTACCACAGTAAATACTTGTTTTCTATTCAAAATAGACCACCCATATCAAGCTGATATTTTTCTGCCAATAAGTGATAATATTAGAGTGGAAATAAGGTAAGGTTTAATTTTTGCTTTCTAATTTTATGTTAATTTCAGCTAACTGTATAAAATAAATGCATATTTCTGTAATTTGGGACATTGTTTACTTTTTCTTGCTTTTACAAATTAACAAATATAGCATTAAAGTTAGAGAACCTGTATAAGCAATTTTAAAATTATGTTGAAATACTTAAGAAATTTGTAAAATAGTTTTCTTCTTTAAAACGAAAAGGAAGTACCTTATAGTGTGATCAAAATGTTGCTTCTCTGTTTTCTTCCTCTCTCCATAATTTTTTTAAATTAAAGTATCACTGATATACAACTTATGTTGGTTTCACATATAAAACACAGTGGTTCAACAGTTACCTGTATTATTAAATGCTCATCCCCACTGGTGGGGTCACTATCTATTTATGTAGTAAGATGTTACAGAACATTAACTGTGTTCTCTGTGCTGTACTACCATCTGTGTGACCAATTTATATTGTGATTTTGAATTATCATGCCCTTAATCCCCTTCTCCCTCCCAACCCCTCCCCTTTGGTAACCACTAGTCTCTTCTCAGTGTCTCTGAGTCTACTGCTATTTTGTTCCCTCTGTTTTGCTTTGTTTTTATACCCCATAAGTAAGTGAAATCACTTAGTATTTGTCTTTCTTTGCCTGGCTTACTTCACTGAGCATTATACCCTCTCGAGCAAATGGGAGGATTTCTTTTATTTTATGGCTGAATAATATTCCATTGTGTATATGTACCACCTCTTCTTTATCCATTCATCTACTGATGGACACTTAGGTTGCTGCCATATCTTGGCTATTGTAAATAGTGCTGCAATAACTGAATAAGGGATACTGTTTTCTTTGGGTAAATTCCTAGTGTGGAATTCTTGGGTCAAATGGACTAATTTTAGTTTTTTGTGGAAGCTCCATACTATTTCCCACAGCAGTTGAACCAATTTACATTCTCACCAACAGTGTAGGAGGGTTCCCCTTTCTCCACATCCTCACCAGCATTTGTTGTTTCTTGTCTTTTGGATAGTGGCCATCCTAACTGGTGTGAGATAATATCTCATTGTGGTTTTAATTTTCATTTCCCTGATGATTAGTGATGTGGAGCATATTTTCATGTGCCTGTTGGCCATCTGAATTTCTTCTTTGGAATTGTCTGTTCAGATCCTCTGCCCATTTCTTAATTGGGTTATTTGTTTTTGGGTGTTGAGGTATATGAGTCTTTATATATTTTGGTTATTAACCCCTTATCAGATGAGTCATTTATGAGTATATTCTCCCATACTGTTGGATGCCTTTTTGTTCTGATGATGGTGTCCTTTGCTGTACAGAAGCTTTTTAGTTTGATGTAGTCCCACTTGCTCATTTTTTATTTTGTTTCTCTTGCCTCAGGAGACATGTCCAGGAAAAAGTTGCTTGTGCTTATATTCAAAAGATTTTTGCCTATATTTTCTTTTAAGATTTTTATGGTTTCATGACTTACATTCAGGTCTTTGATCCATTTCGAGTTTACTTTTTTGTACAGAGTTAGACAATAATCCAGTTTCATTCTCTTATATGTATTTGTTCAGTTTTCCAAACACCAGTTGTTGAAGAGGCTCTTTTCTCCATTGTATATTCAGGGCTCCTTTCTTGTATATTAATTGACCATATATGTGT
The DNA here is from genome assembly GCA_029783875.1 of Phataginus tricuspis. Lineage (NCBI taxonomy): Eukaryota > Metazoa > Chordata > Mammalia > Pholidota > Manidae > Phataginus > Phataginus tricuspis. Next base: position 26,023,716 of record JAQQAC010009165.1, on the reverse strand, counting down.
GGGTTTATATCTGTGTGGGCTCTCTCTCCATATGTTTTTTAAACACACATAACTTTAAAATAATATATATATATATATATTATTATAGTTGCTATCTAATTTTTTACCCAGAACTCATTTCTTAGAACATAAAGCTTCCACTTATATCAAGGTTAAGGTTAGTTCCACCTTCTTTGAATTATATTGGCTGACTCAAATCTCTTTCAGGAGAGAAATTATTGCTTCCCTAACCTCTATTCTATCTCTTCTTTCATACTCAAAGAAATATAAATTATTGAAAGGCAGTTTTGAAGTTCCTGTATTCTTGCAGAGAATGCACCCCTTCCCCAATCGTACTATCTCAGTCCCCAGCCATAAAGAACATTCCTGACAGATACATAGGTTGGAGTTTAGGAAAAGAACAGTCAGTGTGGGTTACAGCAAATGGGAGATGTAAGACCTGAGATGAGTGTGAAAAGATGAATAGGTATTGGAGATATGAAAGGAATGGAAAGCATACTCTAGATAGACAAATGTGAGCTGTAGCTTTGAAGTGAGACTAACACAGATGTTCGGGTTAAAAGAGACTGTTCTGCCTCCTAGGGAGAAGAAGCATGGAGTGACAGGTCATAACAACCAGGCACAGGTTGCATGGAGTGAAATCAAAGAATGCCTGAAGGACTCAGCCTTCACTGGTTCCTTCAATTCCAGAATAAAAATAAAATTAGTGTGAATCAATAGTTTTATCTCTCAACCTCCTACCACTCACCCAAATGTCAGGGAGCACAGAGTAACTGGATGACAGAAACAAGAGACTGAAAAAAAAAATCACAATCTGAAAACTAAAGTTACTTAAAAAATTGCTGATCTCCTTCTTATATAGCTCTATAAATTCTTAGAAGTCTTGAAAGTTAGACAGCTTCCTTGAGCTCTGCCTAAACAATATTAGAATAAGGATTGGCATACCATAGGAATCCGACGTGGATCATAATTTTCAGTGGTTTCTTGATCTTATGAATAAAATTTAATGTAAAATATAATGTGTTTAAATAGATAAAGGTGCAGAATGCTAAATTATGAGGGGAAAAATTCCTATCTATTCACTTTCTAATCATTCTTATTTATAACTGTGTTCATATTAGCAGCTTAGTACTTGCGTAACTCCTCCCAACACGTTAAAGAACACTAAGTTATGGGATGAAATAGTTTTTCAGAGGGCCTCATTTTCAAACAGATACCATAATATCCTGTGAAGAACAACTGAAGCCTTGGCACAAACCATTGGCTGATATGCAGTTTTTATTCTTTGTTTTCATTTTGAGAACTGGATTGTTCACTCTTTTTCAAAAGCTTCTATGAAGATTTCAAAATACTCACCAGTGTAGTAACATATTTAAATTGGGTAAAAAAACCCATGGATTATTTTCTTACTTAGATTTATGTTTAGAGATACAATTAGCTGAATAGATATGGAATATATGTCTATATCTAGTGAATTCTAGCAGTTGAAGATCTGCTTTGGGTAAGTGTCTTTTTTTAAAAAAAAAAAAGGTTTATCTCCAAAATACTACACCCAGGTACATTCTATTTTATTTTTAAATGTATTACTCAAAGACTTAAAAAAAGCTATCCACTCAACTTTGAAGATAAAATTATTTAAAAATGTCTATGAGCTTAATGAGATATGACTCAATGCAATAATGAATAAGTTATTATACAAAAAAAAGAAAGAAAAATGCAGGCACTTTCTTATTTCTCTTGGAGTCCAAACTCAGGAAGCGCAGTGGCCCGGCCGGCTTGCCCAGCCCGTGTGCGGGGGCTGCACTCGGCGCTGCCTCCTTGACCTGAGCCCACCCTCTCTCCTCTCCATGGCCAGCACCACACTGCAGTTGTAGGTTTGAGGTTTCTTAAAATCACTGCTGCAGTTTCCATACAGTAATTACTAATAATGGCTAAATTACTGGCAGTTAGGACACCGTGCTGAAAGAACTTCTAAGCAAAACATATTTTATTCTACTGCAGCAAAAGCAGAAAAACAAAAATGATTGTAATGGCATTTTTCTCTGTCAAAAGATTTAAGTAATTTTAAAGCATCTTTAAGATTCTTATCAAATTATTATCATTATCCTTCTATCTATTTACTTCTTCAACTCAGCAATATATCTATCATCACCCCTCTCTTTCTTCTATCTTACAAGAAAGAACTGTGTATGTTCTCTGGTTAACAATGCTTTAAATCAGCATAAAATCAGTGTGGCTCACTTTATTCACTGATTCAATCACACAACAAACATTTACTAACCATCTCCCATATACCAAACTCTTGTTCTAACAATTGGGAATTCAGTAGTGAATAAAAAAGACCAAAAAAAAAAAAGTCCCATCCCTCAGGGAGTTTATATTAAGCCAGGACAGACAATAACCAAGCTACATACATAGACTGTGCTGCCAGCATTAGCATTAAAAAATGAAGCAGAGCAGGGACATGACAAGGTGGAGGTGGGACCTGTTTACAGACAAAGAGAAGGCCTTTATGAGAAGGCATCTTTGGGTCAAGACAGGAAGGGTATGGTAGGGCGGTCCTGCAGTTACCTACCGGAGCAGCAGCCAGACAACAGATGAGTGAGTGCAAAGCCCTGCAGAAGGCAGGATGTGTCCAGGGTTTATGTTTTTGTGTTTTATTGTAAAGGAAGGACAAGGTGGCAGTAGTAGGAAATGCAGCCAGGGAGGGAATAGAGAAGGGTGCACATTAAATCCAGTTTCAATCTTCAATCTTCTGGAGGGCAAGATAAGAGCTATTAGAGGACTTAGGGCAGAAGAGCGATGGATCTCACAGCTCTGAAAGAATCACCCCAGCCTCTCCATTGAGAAGGGACTGCAGAAGGGCCAGGGGTACCCACAAGAAGGCCACGGATGAGACTGCTGCATAATAAACCAAGGGCGAGAAGATGCTCCCTCGGACTTGAGTGGTGGCAGAGATAATGGCAAGCAGTGATTAGATTGGGATGTATTTATATTTTGAAAAAGACGCTGAAAGGATCTGGTAAGGATGGGATATAGTGGGCGTCATCAAAGCTCACATTCAATATGGATGAAGGCAGTCATTTCCTATTTTATTCTTATTATTGTGATTTTGTTTATGATTGTCAGGCAATATGCTGCATGTTCCATGCATAGTATTTTACTTAATTTTCACAGTAAAGCAATACAGCTAATAAAATATATACAGTCCTCCTTAAAGAGAACACTGAATTTTAAAGTATAAGAAGAGATATGCCCAAGGTTACATAATGAATAAATAACAGAAGCTGGATTCAAATTCAAGGTTCTCTGGAGAAACTTGTGCTTGTTCTATTGTAGCAAACTCTGCCTTTATATTCACTTACCAATAGTTTTAAATAGCATACATTTCTTTCAACTGTACAGGTAATACATAGCTATTCAAGTTTTCTGTTATAAAACTATACCTAATACACGTGCAAAATTTTACCTATTTGAAAAATGATGAGCTGAATACTATAGTAATTTAAAGAACTTGTAGACATTCTTTTAAATAATAAAACAGGAAATGAAAATCCCCCTGACTGCCTTCATACATGTTGAAAATTTGTACTTAAAAATATATATTCTGCATCAATCTAGCTGCTTTTACAGTCTTTCCCACCTGGCTGAATCTAAAATTCAGGGTCAACTTTGAAGCTTAGGACAAAAATAAATCAATCCAGGCCATTGGTCATGGTCTTAAAAGACAAATCCAGCACATGTAGGGAGGATTAGAAAGTAAAAAAGCCTCCAAGTTGAAGCATGCACAGAGAGTGGGGCTGCGTGCACTGTCACTAAACACTGGGAATTGTGTCATTTTTACTCGCGTTCTCTGAGATGGTGAAGTTTTATGTGTTGGCTTGGCTAGACCCACTCATCCAGCAGCTTATTCAAATACTAGTTTAGATGTTGTGAGGGTATTTTGTAGATGTGGTTAACATTTACAGTCAGTTGACTTTAAGCGAAGGAGATTATCCTCCATCAAGTGGACAGGCTTTACCCAATCCACTGATCGTCTTAAGAGCAAAAACTAAGGTTTCCCTGAGAAGGAAGAAATTTGCCTCAAGACTGTAATATAGAAATCATGCCTGAGTTTCCAGCCAGCTGGCCTGCCCTACAGACTTCAGACTTGCCAGCACCCATATCTCAATAGCCAATTCCTTAATATAAATCTCTTTGTTTTATATATTTTATACTTTTATATATATATACATACATATTCTTCTGGTTCTACTCCTCTGGAGAACCCTGACTGATACACTTTCCTTTTCCACTTAATATACTTTTATTACTTCTTTTTTAAATTGTAATACTTTTTCAGAACTTGAGCATAACATTAACTTGGGTTTCATTTTTTTGGTTTTTCTCCCAGCATTCTAAAGGTCAGCAGCAGAAAATCAAACTATTAACTGAAATAACATCATGAAATTTCTACAAACATTGAATCAGAATTTGATTTACAGCTCTGGAGTTATTTTCCACATTATTATTGAGGTGTTTCAAAAAGTTGAATCTTTAATGCTGTAGCGACATATATGGAAAGATTAAGTCACTTACTTTTTCCAAGCTTAAAGTTGATTAAATTTGAATGGCCATTCTCTAATAGTTTAAATGTAAAATTATTGTGTTCTCATCACATATTTTTTCATCATAAAAATTGTTTTAATCTCTAAGAAGATAGTATCAGCCTGAGGTAGCCTAACTAATTATGTTATTAAATACTCTTAGGAATTTTCTGGGCAATGAAATTTAACATGACTGTCATTTTTGAAATATGGGAGAGGAGGATTATAGTCAGCAACACCTAAGAAATTGAGATGGATAAATTTAGTAGTTTCTGTAGAAACTGATCATTAAAGCAAAGTGGAAAGATTAGTTCAGCACAGATAATGCATATATACAGTTTTGGCAAACATGAAAAATATGTTTATGCACATGAGAAAAAAATAAAAGATATAGTTATGTTGATATTTTAAAAGTTGCAATGTATAACACTGTAAATATGAATATACTTTAATATTACTGAGATATACCTCAAGTTTATTCTCTACAATCAGATTCCCAGGGCCTCACTGGAATTTTTATAAAGTAACATGATAAATATACTGAAGTGTAGGAGAAAAGCTAAGAAGATAGTTAAAAATGACAGAGATGTTATAATGGTTACCTCTTGTTGGCTTTACTGATCATAGACCTACTAAGTATTTCCCCCTTTTTTTCTTCCTAAGAAATACCCTGACTCCTGTTCAGTATCTGCCCCTCAGCCAGGAGATCCCTTATCTTGAGAGAAAGTAAAAATCAACCTCATGCTCCAGGGGAGGGTCTTGATAGGTTGTTTTTTCCAGGGGGTGCCAGAAGGAATCTAAGCCTGTCCAATTAGAGTGGCTATCAGGACTCTTGCTTTAAAGGCAGGGGAACTAAGGTTGTTTCCTTGTCCTCTCTGGACAAGGGAAAGCTGCACACAGCCACAACAGCTGCACAGGCATATATATCACTACCAAAAGGGAAACCACGTGAAGGTGAAGATAAAGTTTATACCACAAAAGAGAGAGCAGAAAGAGAGGGGAAAGAAAAACAAAACCAGGTTTTTCGTGACTTCATACTCATTCTCAATTCTGTGAGCCAATAAAATCCCTTGGTATTTAAGCAACATTAAATTGACTTTTCTGTTACAACTAAGAACACTATGTCACAATATATAATAACAGTTTTTAGAATGTATGCCTTGCTTGGTATTAACATTACTACTAAAGAAATATCTTCAAGCTGTACTATGAAGGATTTTAGTTATTTCATGCATTCCTGGTAACAAGATTTAATGATTTTTAAGTGTTCCTCTCAAGTGCAGATTTATACTTTTGGGGAAAGATGATGGATTTTAAAACCATACCTACATTTATAGGTATATAGGTAAAGATATAAAGATATTATTTTTCCCCTTCTGAGTTTAATTCTTAAAGTTGTCTAAAGATAAAGATATGAAGTATATAATTTCCCAAATTCCCTACAGGTACCATGATCTTCACTAGAGTGAAGTTCATCTTAGCAAAAACATGAAAAAAATACTGTCTATATATAATAGAGATTTAAATAACAATCATTTTCCTCACAGTTCAGCATCACTACAACTCATCTATCAATAAGGAAGTTTTGTTTTATATGAAAATAAGTAAGCACTATTTGGTCTTTTCACTAATGTCTTAGTAAATTGACCGAAGCTAAATCTTTAGAAGCAATGATTTCGTCCCTATTCTACTGAGGATCTATACATAATGACTTCTTTCTCTTTGTTAGAGATTGTAGCAATGAACTTTTTTGTCCTCATATATTAGGTTTTATATTTACGCCTACTCAGCATATATATATATATATGAACAAGAATTTATTTGATAAAATAATTAGAAAAGTTGCTCCAGGCACTGGAGGGAAAATGTGCATGTCTGTATAAAAAAAGAGGAAATTTGTAACAAATGTAAAGCAAACAAGAAGGAGGCTGTGAAGCTCTACTTCAGACCCTAAGGAAATAAAATGCTAAGATCAGAATGCAAAGCATTTCCTGTCCATTAGAGAATAATGCAGTAAGAGATTCCAGTTCTAAATGCATGAGTTGTAGAATAATTGAGCATAGTCAGCCGTGCAGAAATTAAACTCCACAAGAAAACAGTAGAGATTTTTAAAAATCCATAGCACAGCTAAGAAAATCACAAAATTCAACAGAAACAGAAGTAATGCTTTTATAGGACTAAAACTGAATATTTCAAAAGTTAGAAAAATATCTTAGCACTCTGTGTCCTGTGTTTAGCTGTACAAATATATATTTGTTTTGAGCTATATATATGTATATGTTTATTTATAAACCTGTATGTAAAACTATAATTTTAAATCTTTACTACTGTCCTATCGTATGTGTAGATTATTAGTGTTCTTAGGTATTCTTCCTCAATGACCAAACCGATCATTTAAAACAACATAACAAAATATTCAGGGAAAAGGCTGAAGCTCTGGTGTACCAAATAATAATTATCTTTATCTCCGTTGGGCAACACAGACGTCACAGTAAGTCTGTTATAAACTATTACGTCCACTTAGTAGCCTCTATCAAAACTATCAGTGAGGATCAGATGTTAATAGGTCACAAATGAAGTTTTACATTTAAGTAAATTATAAAATTTTAACTTTATAAACATATGAAGAACAGTATGGCTTTCATAATTTACTGTTTTAACACAGCTGATTATTAAGAAGATTTTACCTTTTATATTCATCTGAAAATTCCATTTTTTTCTAATTATATTTTGTTATTATGAGTTAACTCAGTATTAATAGCTACTTTTAATAAACCCAAACTGAGTCCCTTTCTTTGATATTTAAAAAATAACAAAACAGTTGAAAATTTCCCCTCAGGCAAGAGAAGAAAAAACATTCAAGCTTTCTTTACGAGCTGGTTTTGTTATAGCAGGTAGATAGCCAGACATAAGCAGGGAAGGGGCAGGATGCTTGATTGCATTCTACACATTCCGTACAAGCCGGTCCCCTGGGCTGGGGAGTGAGCGTGTAGGTAACAGACTGGCCCAAACTGGCTGGTTCCATTATGAGGAGAAGTTCCCTTTGACTTCCTCTCCAAATATACAGTATACACTCACTAACATAGTGAAAATCACAGCTCCCCATGCATGACAGTTTTGAAGGGAGCCCTATACAGTAAAAACACCCTCCGGACGTGAGGGCGGAGCAAGACCAAACTCCAGGGAGGACTCCACCTCTTCCCTTTGAAACCTAATCTCACTTAGTGAATATTCATCTCCCTTCACATAAAAAAGGCTCCCTATTGTTTTCTGGGTGCAAGCCCTCTGGGTCTGCGCACACCCTCAATTCCCAGCTGTACACTAGTCTTTTTCTGAATTGTATTCTCCAACTAAATTCTTAATGCTCAATGGCTTTTTGCATCCATTCTTGAATTCTTTCTTGCAACTAGAACAAGAACCTGTCTCCAGAGACAGTATAAACAAAGACAGTAAATTGCGATTTTGATTCATTTTAACCCCTGTATAGCTACAAGATATCCACTGTGTCATTTCCTGATTGATTTTGATCCCATTTAATAGCATTTTCGATTTCTGGACCTGTTTTAATTCTTACACAATGATTTCATCAATTTGATAAATAGATGGCATTTCTAGACAGGTAAAATAATAGCTAATAAGACAAAATAAATTAAGAGGAATAAGGAAATTTATATGAGAATGAGCCTGATTTGATATTCCTTATAGTTAATAAATTTAAGTTTATATAGATTAGTCCATTTGTAGCAATTTGCTAATGTAAATACCTTAATATTTTAAAGGACATGAACAAAAGTATTGTATAATCAGTTTCAGAATCTTCTCTGTATTACAAAATTTAAATAAAAGATAAATGAAAACTGGACTTGTGTAACAGAAGGGAAAGCAGCCACTAACAAGAGTGTTATTTTACGAAATTTAACTTTAATATAGTGCGATCATCTTTCAAAAGCTGTAAACTGATTTCAAAGTTGTAAACTGACCTGTATTTGATACCTACAGATACACACACACACACACTTTGTTAATCTTTACAAATCTTTGTTTTTGAAGGCATACTTATTAGATGACAGTTTGATGAGTATGACAGCACAGTTCTGAGACTGTAAGGGAATAACTGATGTAATTTCAAAAACAAATTCTGAAAAAGAGTTCAAAAGAGAGTTTCCAAAAATTATTTGAGCAATAGTAATAAAACTGGATTATATGTACCACTTTCTAATGGTGACTCATTTGGAGGTACAGTGTCTGTTGTGGCTGCTTTAAAAATATGAGTCTCATCATTTTGTAATTATATCTTAGGATACAGTCTAGTTTGAAGGAATTTCTTGTATAGATCATGGATATGTTTTTATACTCAAAGAAAGATGTTTAAATACATGAAAAGAAGATTCAACTAAGATAAATAAAAAGAAGCTTCTGGTAGGTGTTAGGTGAAACTGCCCTAGTAATGCAGATGCTGAAGAACACCTTCCTCTGGGCTAATGCAGCCCATCAGAACACTGGGAGCTGAAAATGATTAACAAGTGGATGCTCCATATTCAGTAAGGAGCTATACCCCCAGGAGGAGAAATGCATATGTTGTATATTATGCAACCCCTCTACATATCAACACAAAAAAGGCACTTATTAAAAACACTTGTTTTTTGCATGGCAATTTAGAGTTTCAAATCAGAGAAATTAGGCATATTTGAAAAAATAAAGAATAAAGCATAAAAATACTGCAAACAAATTGTATGGGAACAGAGTGGAGAGATCATTTATTTGTCTTCATGATGGCAGTCATAACAATTCTAAATATAAAGCAAATCAAATGTACTCTATTGTAAAGAGAAAGCCCAATCATTTTGCATTATAACACAGATAAAACACTAATATCTCAATTTTCACAGTCATACTGTCTGTCTTCCTGATTTTTTCATTCTATGTTATTCAAGATAGAAAACTATTATTTTTTTAAATAGTTCTGAACAATGAGAATATGTTATGATTACTGAATTATAATCCAATTCTATTTTTCTGTGTGGTAAAAAAACCCTAGATTTGTTACATAATATCCATATGTTGCAAACATTTAATAAAATTATTCAGTAGTAGTATCCACTAGAGACTGACACCTTTAGATAAATCATGCATAGATTTGTTTTTAAAAATAATAATTTTTAATTCATAATTCATACATTAACAATTAGAAATTAGGAGTCTGAATACTTGGCAGTATAAAAACACCCCATTAACTTTATTATTTCTTCTACTACTGAACTTTGAGGAGGAGTAGACCTATTAGAAACATTAAAATTATTTAAAGAAATTTATGTACTTGAAGGAGTTACTGTCCAATTATGCTGTGTATCTGAAGGAAGAATATGAATCTGATAAAGACATCATGTGAGGACATAGTGAAAATTTAAGTCAGGTACAATTTTTGTGGCAAATGAAAGATAGCATTTCATTGATAACTTAAACAGAATAGAGAAATTAACAGGAAAAAAGATAAAGGAAGCCCACAAAGTGAGTCTGAGCTTGTACAAAATCATTCTAGATAAATTCTGCTGATAGAAGCCAAAGAGTAAAACCAGAATATTAATCATATATTAAGTAAAGATATTATGGATAACAGTTTAAATATATATTTATATGTCACTGAAAATGACACATAACAGAATAATAAATATTCAATTAAGAAAATTAATCAAAAAAATTGGGGGCAAGACTTACCAAAAAGGACTAAAAAAATCACAATCCACTTAAGTATTAATATTGAAACAGTCTCTACCAATTTCATGACACTTTGTCAAAAGTTTTAAGCAACTACACAATAATATTCTTATTATACATAAATTTAAAAGGAAAACATTTAGCTCCCATTGCCAGTTTTTATATAAAAAGAGCATCTGCTTTACTAAATGACAAATTTTCTCAGTTAATGTAATTTATATGTGAAATTACTTAGTTAAAATATTCCTTACAAGTACATTGGTTCTATTCTAAAAATCTGTGCTTAAGGCACAACAAAAACATCTGGTCGTATCTGAAAACAAATTTTTTTTTTGCTATTATTAATATACAATTACATGAGCAACATTATGGTTACTAGACTCCCCCTATTATCAAGTCCCCACCACATACCCTCATTGCAGTCACTGTCCATCAGCGTAGTGAGATGCTATAGAATCACTACTTGTCCTCTCTGTGTTGTACTGCCTTCCCTGTATCCCCCACCCCATCCCCACCCCGCTACATTATGTGTGCTAATTGTAATAGCCCTTTTCCCCCTTATCCCTCCCTTCCCACCCATCTTCCCCAGTCCCTTTCGCTTTGGTAACTGTTAGTCCATTCTTGCGTTCTGTGAGTCTGTTGCTGTTTTCTTCCTTCAGTTTTGAAAACAAAATATTTTTAAAACATAATTTAAACTATAATGTTTAGATCACTCTAGACTAAAATAAGTATTTGGAGAAGAAATGTTCAGTTACATTTACCAGAAGACCTTCTTAGTAAGCAAAGAAATTATTAAAGTAGCTTTAGAATAGAAAGTTTACCAAGAAATAGTTATATTGTACTTAAACATTAGATTAAAATTAATCTTCATCATGCAAATATAGTAATTCTTTTACAATGGCACCAAAATTGCCTGGTAGGGAACACAGAAAGAAGTGACATTGTAAGAGTATAAGAGGAATGAGACTGGACTAGTCAGAAATCCAATGGCGCTCTCAAGGACTGACAGAGAGAAAATTCAATTAAGGTTAAGAAATACAGTCTTTGGGCAACCCTGTTAACACTAAAAGCCTCAAGTCAGGGCAAAAAGTCGAAATTAGGCAGAGGTCACTTGTTAAAAGATGAGTTTCCTGTTATGTCATGTGACTAGGCTTCTCCTAAATAGATACACAATACTGACGAGAGTGGGGGAAAATGGTAGGGAGTTTTTATCATTCAAATCAGGTTATAAACTATTATGAAATGTAACGTTGAGAGTATCTAAACCTGTGATTCCATTACCAGAGCAGTGCAGTTGTAATGAGGGTCATGTACTATGACATCTTTGACATTTATCAAAGATGGCTGTAAGATGTCTATTTCATTTTCTTCCATTGAAGTTTTGATCTCTGAAATTACTCTACAGGTAAAAGTCTCCATCTAGCTTTGGAGGGAGACAGAAATCAAGAGGTCTTTTCCAGTTGAGATAAGTTAGGTATATGAACTGAAACAACCTTACCTTGTAACTGAATTCCAGTAACTGATTCCCTACTGCCTATAAAACCATTTTGTCCATTAGTTTCAGTAACCATTTTCTGTGTCTAGGTGTAACTCCTTTCCTCAATTACAGCTGACCATTAAACAACACAGTTTGAACTGCTATGGGTCCACTTGTATGTGGATTTTTTCAATAAATATTCTGGAAAACTTTCTGGAGATTTGTGACAATTTGAAAAAAAATTCTCTCATTTACTTTATTCTAAGAATACAGTATATAATACATATACAAAAAACGTGACAATCGACTATTTATGGAAACAACAGTAGGCTATTAGTAGTTAAGTTTGGGGGGAGCTAAAAATTATATGTGGATTTTCAACTGCATGGGGGTTCAGCACCTTTAACCCCTGCATTGTTCAAGGGTCAACTGTACTTGCCTAAGAAGGAATCTAGTTCTGAGGTCTTCTCCGGACTAGCCTCTACCCGCTGCATCTCCTTTTTTCCTGATGTCGCCGGTTTATTAGCCTAGGCCTTGTATTCATTGCTAGTCACACTGGCTGTGCTGCCTACGTCATCCTGATAGGCGTGTCTGGGCTTTAGACTCCCAGCATGTCTCCTTGACCCATCCGTCTGTCCCAGAATCATGCTGAAATGACCATGCCTTTTCTATCCTCTCTATTTTTCACAGTCCTTCAGACCTGAGCCTGTGCTTGATAAATGCTGATCAGGTCGATGAGGAAAAGAGTCAGGATGCCAGGTTCAGTATCATTAAGTTATAACTGTAAAAATTATGTTTTTAAGTAAAGGGAGTGTTTGAGGCAAGATCATGAATTTTACCCTTAAACGTAAATGAATATCCTGTTCAAGAAGTTACATGTTTGATAATACAATATGTTATCATGAAGGTCATTATTTCTGAAAACATATTTTATCATTTTCCTCTTTTTTCATTCTGATTTTACTGGTTTTCTTCATTTTATTAGTTTTTGGTATTTTTCTCAATGTTTTTAGTTTCCAGCTTTCCTTACTCTTTAACGTTGATGTACTATTTTGTGTTATGTTTCCCTCTGTGATAGACTGTTTTCAGTTCTTTTCTCTTTTTATTTAAAACTCATTACCAGCAGCATTTAGTCTGGGACAGCAGAGTGGGTCCAAGAAATAGAAAGCAAGTAAATGAAACTGCCAGTTTTCTGGTTGAAATCATAAAAAAAATATATACTTCAAAGCATTGAGTCTCCATTGTTAAGGGCATGAAATTAAACAGACATAATGTATACAGCATAAGAACTTTACCTGCTGAAGTTGGCTCTTCTTCATCTGATGCTTTGATAAGAGGAAAAGAAGAAAGTGGGGACAGAGAATGGGAGAGGGAGAAGGAGAGAGAGAGAGAGAGAGAGAGATTTAGATTGAACATAAATATATTTCACATTTCCATACAATGACTACAAATCCCTGACTTGCAGTTTTGCTTATACATTAGAAATCTGTCTTTACATAATCAATGAAAGATTAATGGATATTCAAATTAAATTAACATTTATATACTTATACTTTAAAACATGTATGTATTAGAAAAGACCATTCAATTGTCTGAATTTTATTTTCCTTTCCTTTTGCAAAGATTGACCTTACTTATATCTTCTAATGATGGAATGAAATTTTTGACTGTCCAAAATGACTTTTAATTCCTCTTTGCAAACAGAAAACTCCCACAGAGTGGTGATGGTAGAGTATGTATGTTACATAGAATTTATATTTTTAAACAAAATTATTTGTAATAATTATAATAATTACACTCAAAATAAAGTGAAATAAGATGGGGAGTGCAAACACACACTCAACTTACATGTAACACACATTTCAAGATTCAGTAGTGGAGATTCTGTGGGGAGGCCACAGGAACTCACATTTTAAAGGTTGACTCCAAGTGGTTTTGACACAAGTGTTCTACAGTCCACACATGTATAAACGAATATTATAAAAGAAGAGGCCAAGATATGAAAACACTGTTTCATGCTAATGGAGTGTTTCATAACCCTGAATCTATATCAGAATGCCAAACTCTGGCCCCAGCTCAAACCAATAAAATCAGAATCTCTTTCAATGGTATATAATTTGTAGCCAGGATTGAGGTATTACTAAGTAATATCAACATAAGGTGACATGAACTATAACTCAAAGGATGAATTATTTTGATTTCTGTTTTAAAAGGGCGGCATTTTTGAGAGCACCAAGACTCCAAGGGTAACAAGCCATTGCTGCGCATGTCAGGGATGGAGCACGGTGGTTATGAGTGAAAAAAAAGTTCATCTGAAGCAGCCTCATAATTTTGCCTAGAAGCCCCCTTTTTACCTTTATAGTAACAGACATGCTCTATGAGGAGGTATTTCCATTCTGTATACAAGTACAGCTTATCCAGAATAGTAGTGCTAAATTACATGACTTTAGCCAGTATATTTCATTCGATTAATGAAGTTTTAAAATAAAAATTTACTCAGCTGAATTCCTTTATAAAGGAACTCTGTTTCCAGGTGATTCGTTAATCAAGGTATCAGTGTATAACTGGGAAGTGGTCTACACACTTTCCATTAAGGTTACATGTGCACAGAGTACACATTAGACAAGCTTACTTTGTGTCCAGACAGTATTTGCCTCTCACACTGTTTGGCTTGTGTCTATGGCACATAAAGAAATGGAGACAGCAAACACTGGGCATGTATGATGTGGAGGGCATAAATATTTAAAAAGCTGTTTGCTGCTTTATCATGTTCGAAATATATCATCACGTGCTCAAAGAGGAAAGCTGTCAGTAGCTTCCAGGAATTCCCTTTTAAGAAAATACCATAGGGGCCTACAGAAGTACTGACTTAGATGAGTCATTGTTAGCAAGTGTCTGAAGATACAAAATGGAAAAGAAAAAAAAAACTTACACTTAAGGTTGCTCACCTTATGTGGTAAACTCAATTTATAAAGTTACTGATGAAATGAAAATTTGATAGAAGAAGATACAGAGGTTCAGAGTGACTGAGTAATTTGTCTAAGCTCAATTTGAATTTGAGCTCATGTTAGTGTGACTTTAAAACCAAACACTTTCCACTGTGCCTTACCATCTCCCAAAATCCTAAGTCAGTATCTGCTGACAACAAGGGAGAAAGAGAGAAAGGGTTATGGAACAAGAACCGGCCCAATCTCTGATAATGTTAGTTGGACTTAAGCATAAGGAAAAAATAAAATGGACGCAGGGGCTGGGAGAGAAATCCCTTTAAGAAATAAAGTTCTCCCTTAGAAATTTCTTCAAATCCCTTACAATCCAGGGATAGACATTGGTATGTAAGATCTACCTACCAATATGGTTATTAACCATAGTTAATGTGGTTGAAGAAAACATCCTAAGCATGTGATGCCTAAGGAATAAAGACTAGAGATGCTAAGACTTATTCCTCTCTTATATACAGGTAAGCAAGAAATTTTAGGAAACAATTAGCAAGCACAGAAGTAAGGACAATTCCAAATTCATAGAAGTCAGCAATCAGAACATCTTAAAACCAAAGCCTCCTGGGCAAGTAGTGCACCAGCCTATACTTAAGCCTGTAATACCTGAAAGATCTTTGTAACAAATTAACAATATCAGAGTCAGTAGGTACACAGTCTGTGTAGAATAATACGTCTATGCAACATTTCCATAGTGGTGGCTCCTCTTAATGTGTCAGTATCACTAACAAATATTCATACTATTAAAATACATACACATATACACACCACACACACACACTCTCCCAAAGGCACATACATAAGAGTTAGTATTGGTATGAATTCACTGTTTCTGTTAACTCTGGCAAAGGCGGCTTTGTAGGCTAAGTGTACACTACCAGCCAAAGCATGTGAACATTAACAGGTGGCGGCTAGAGCCCCTGCAGTACAAATAGAATTAGTGGTCTATTTAGGGACCTTTATGTGAAATAAGTATCACAGAAGGCAATGTCATGTTATGCAAATGACTCTTCACTCTTCCATGTGCCTTTTAGAATTCATGAAATCATTCATGAATTCTGTGCCTGCATCACATGCAAGTTCCTCTAATTCTGGAAATTAAAAACACATGCACCCAGCAAAACAAAAATTAACAAGTAACTCTATATCAGCCTGCATGGTTACACTGCACAAGAATGCGCCATCCTGGTGATGGTAGGAAAACAGGCAGTAAAATTAGCTAAATTCTGAATATCAGATATATATTTATACTGCTGTGGTCCTCTCATTGACATTAACAGAATCACGCTGGGTGTCTAATAAAATGCCCTTGATCTACTGAATTTGAATTTTGGGTGTCAGCCTAGGTTTCTGAATTTTTAAAAATCTCAGCAGGTGACTGTTATGAACACTAAATGTTGAGAATTATGACTCTACCCATCATAGTCTGTTCAAGTAGGAAAGAGTCATGGGTCCGGTTGTTAGAACAGTGGAAATAAATTAGTAGACTTACAGGAAACCCTTTGCAATATATACTGTGGTTGCTTCACCAACTTCCATGCTCTCTTTCTCCAGGTTTATTTGAGTATCTTAGTCCCTTGAGAGAAGATGACTCCTCCTTTGGGTTTAGAATCTATATCTCAGAGTTAAGTAAACCTTTTTTCTTTTCCCAGCCAGTTATTGGTCTATATGACCCATCTGGGGACAATGATATGTAAGGCCAGGTTTGTGTGCATTTGAGTGAGGAGAGACTGTTGGAAAGGAGGGTTCCTCATTATTCTAAAAAATGACTGGAACTCTCTCTCTCTCTTTGTTAAATAAGTTGGTAGACATCTTGCAGCCATGATGGGAGACAGCTTTAGAAAAAAGCCAATCCTGCTCAAAGGCAAGTGGAGAAAGAGAAAGAAATTAGATCATTGATGATATGGTTGAGCCATTGAATCATATCCTAACTCTAGACTTTTAGTTTTAAGGAAAAATACTTCCACTTTATTGTTTAACTAGTTTTAGTTGTGTTGTCTCTTCTTTGCAACTAAATGACATTCTGCTACAACTGTAACCAGTTTTGTTGATCGCATGTAAAATATGTAAAATACACTAGAATGCAAAAGGAATTAATTGTCTCTGAGGCACGTGATAATCTGTCTCAGGCTCTGCTTCCAGAGGGCAGCTGAGTTTCAGTGCTTAATTTCCATAGAGGATTGTATCACCTTTTGATACAATAAACTTACTCCACTCATTTTGAAGTTGGTCACTGTTTTTTCAGGACAGCCTGACAGCGTACATGCTCACATACTGGGTTGGTGCTTGGGAGAGAAGAGGGCATCCTGCACCCTTGCCTTCTGTTCCCTCTTTCCTTCCCTTCCCCAGTCCCCCTTACCTTTGCTCCACAGGATCAGCTGTCAAATGCAGTAACTATCCACATTTAGTGGGCTGTGTATTACCCCCCAGATACATATAATATTAGAAGACACATACTTCTTCATTGGACAGGCTCTAGTCTCTTTTATATGGTCTCAACAATTCCTGTGTCTCCTGTTTTTGTCTTATCCTTGAGTGTTTTAAGTAAACTTTTGTAACTTGCAAATTCCATCCATTCAAAACAATTCTACACCCAGTGCGGCTCGCCACCAAAGAGGAAAAGCTCATTAGGAAATATATAAAATATATTTCTTAGCATATTATAATCTATTTTACATATAGATGTTATTCAGTTCATACTGCCTTATGGATCATTTTGTTTGCTATATTATAAATCTACTTAATTGTGTAACCAGATATGCCTTGCAAGCATACAATTATCTATACAATTCATTATTTCCATAGACAGAACAAAAAGAAATATATCCTGGTACTCTGATAATATTTTAGAATGTTTTTATTCAAATGCAGTGATGCTGAAATAACATTGATGATATTTATGCATGATTATTCATGCCTGCCCAGATGTTAAATGCTATAAGCGTGCGTGCGTGTGTGCGTGATTCCAAGGCAAAGAGTAAATTATCATTTCAAATTTGTGGACTCAGTCATTTTAGGTAGGCTGTGGAGTTGCTTCTGGAGGTATTCAGGGAAGTATTTAGAAAGAGATTTTGGTTTATGTGGTCTTTGTTTTATTGTTTCTGTTGATTTGTTTGTTCTTGGCCTCTGGCCCAGTGAAGACATGCCTCAGGACTTAAAAGTCGCTACTTCCAACTTTTTTCTTGTGTAAGCATGAAGATGAGTGTTAGTCTTTCCTGGTCAAAGACTTTGTAAAATGTAGTCAACTCTACACTCCAGAACTACAGAATATTTGGATCACAGCGAGGAGCAGCAGACAGTGTATTAGCATAGAAAATGTTCAGAGAATCATGAAGTCTCCTCTATCAGTCTTTTGCATGCACTTTGCTTCCTATGCGGGATTTGGAGGATGGTATGTCTTTGAGAACAGTTTATAATATGTAATATATATAATTATGTATACATGTAGTTGGTATGGAAGTATATATTTATTTGTATGTTTATTAGTCTCTTCTATTAGGAGTGTCATGAGAGCAAGGCTGTGCCTTTTTGCTCTCCATTATAACTATGGTTTTCAGAATAGTGGCTACAACACTGTAAGGCTCAATAAATATTTGTCAAAAGAAAGAAAGAAAATAAGGATAAATATTTAACACAGTCCTCTGTGTTACTCAGTAAAATGCTTCATTATGCTATGATTCGAAATTGAACAAGGGGAAAGCCTACATCTTCATCTATGTTTTACTTATATAAATCTACATATAATAACTTATATAACCATACATAGTCCCATAAGTAAGATTTTCTTTCTTGGGGCAGGAGAAAGACGTAATGGTTAAAAAGACAATGATTGCTCTAATGACCACTTGATCATCGCATGAAAAACTAAATCTGTCATTTTAAACTAACTCAAAAAGCATCAAACTATAGTTCATTAATTAAGTAGGTTCATTGAAATGAAACCACAAAATGCACTTTCTATGTATAATAGTGATACAGCACACAAGGGCTTTTTTACAAGCCACTTATACAATGAATCATGTTAATAGCAATTAGCGGTACATTTGTGATTTTCTCATTTTATAAAGAGGTACAAATGGGGAAAATAATAAAGAATGAATGGAAGCTTTGATTTCATTTTTTGCCATTGAGTAAAAAAATACCAGAGTACTAGGAAGCTGGGAAGTAATACAAGCAGCTAACATCCATATCCCAGCTAGTACTAAAGAGACTTTGGGGACATAATTAGGACACATTTTCCTACTTAAAGGAAGCCCTGAAGATATTTAAGCTAGGTGATTTGACATTGTGTATTCAGTGTGCCCTCCCTCCCTATCCAAATCCATTCCTTCCCTGTAGACTGAATTTAAGTCTCACCACCCTCAATTCTTATTCTTTAGTCTCCAGATTTGTATAGTTATCCCTTCCACCCCCCACTGGCTTTAAAAACTGTAATTTAAAGCTAGTTCTAAACAAAATGGCAATGTTTTCCAGTCTTGTTCCCAAGCTGGACATTATCCATTATCCTTCTTTGAGGTCAACGGTTATGTTTTAATTTTGTACAGTGCATATAATTGATACTTCGTAAATGGTTTGGGAGGGCTATCCAATTTTAGAGTTGAGAAAGTTAAGTCCAGTAAGTGAATTTAATAGCTGTTATTACATTATTGTGAGCAAAGTGAGGATTAGAAATGAAACCTACGTTAGCTTAAGAAAATTCATGGACAAATAGAAGAAACTCGGCAAGGGATAAAGTAGATCAGAAGTTAATATAAATGATTGCTCATATTTATCAATTTCCAATAAAATTAATTCACAACCATTTTGAAAACTTGGGGAATAATTCTGTAATCAGAATGCTGTTTCATATGGTTAGAGAAGCCATGCAGCTGAGGTCATCTGCTTATCATATGTGAATTTCTGATAGTGATAAGCACCCATATTATTCTGTTTCACAGCAACTAACGGAAGGGAGCTGACACCATCAGGCTCATGTTCTATGGATTTCTGCCTTATTTATGTGTGGGAAACAACTCACTTCAACCTCAGTTCATTTCCATAGGTCTGGACAAATGTGCTAATCTAAAAATCAAATCTGCTAAAACCAAAAGAACAAAAAACTAGAAAGTAATGAATAGATCAGCAATGTTGGCATGAATCTCAAAGACAGCATCCACTTAAAGAAACCACAGAATCATTGCACATAAAATGTTAATGTTTATGACTAAGGGGTTGGCAAAAAATAAAACCCAATTGTTACAATAGGTTATGGTTTGCTTTAGGAAATAGAAATATATTTATTAAATCATTTAAATTGCAAACTAAAAACTCACCATAAACTGAATTTTGAAGTAAAATTACTTAAACATCAGAATACATGTACATATAAATGGTATGTAATAATTATTCATTTATGATATAAATAAAAAGAATGATACATATTCTATAACCTACTTTTGTCATTAATATAAAGTACATATATTTTCAATATAATCAGTGAATATGGACAATATTGAATAACATTTTGTTTTATGGATATGCCATAATTTATTTAACTAAATCCCTATTCAGTGAAATGTGGATGGATTCACAGGTTTCTCTCTTACAAATAATATTTCAATGAACAATCAGACTCCATTTGAGTAGTGGTAGAAATATGAAACAAAAATAAATAACCAAATGATTTTATTAAATAAATAGGAGCACATAATCCTAAACACAATATGAAATATTTACTGCTTATAAATAAGACTTTTAAATGATCCTCTTCCATGACATCAGCCCATCCTTAGTAATATACTTCTTCAGTATATCAGACAATAGTATCTTTGTGCCTTCTTCCTATGAAAGTTACATTCTTACAATAGAGGTACCATTAATGAAGACCGAGTAAAACTTTCAGTATCCCAGGTCCAAGTAGCACAAGACACAAAGACAAAGAAATGGCTGGCTTCTTTGCCTGGGCAGATGCAGCCTTAGACTAACAGATTTCCCTGCCCATTACCCCTCACCCACTGTGTATGTCTAGTGTTGAATACAGAAAATACTCTTACATTAAGTAATATAAACCTCAAAGTTTTAAAAAATAAATAGTGAGTATTGGAGGACATAAAATTACTTTATTACAAAATCTTGGTGTATAATGCATGTGTGTGTGTGTGTGTGTGTGTGTGTGTACATAAGCAAGTATTTAATATGTTATAGCCATTTAAAACATGAGATTTTTACCACTTTTGAAATCTGTGAAGCATTTTAGTAAAATATCATTCCTTTTTCACTGCTTTTATTCCAAAGAGGAATTCAGAGTTTTATGGTGGCTTTGAAATGATGGTTTCCCAAAATATAGAGGCACAGATGTAGCTTAA
Source organism: Phataginus tricuspis (assembly GCA_029783875.1). Classification (NCBI taxonomy): domain Eukaryota; kingdom Metazoa; phylum Chordata; class Mammalia; order Pholidota; family Manidae; genus Phataginus; species Phataginus tricuspis. The sequence continues at coordinate 26,002,601 of JAQQAC010009165.1, read as the reverse complement.
TTAAAATATTTTTTTAAAATCAAAAGACAAAGGAAAAAAAAACAGTGGCAGGTCAACTTGAAGAGAGCTGAGATATCTCTGGTGGATCTATCTGTTTCTCTTTGGTCAAGGGGAATTATTTTTTTCTTGTAGTTTGAACTCATCCCAAGGACACTACAGTTAGAGGTAAAGCACAGCCTTTGCTTGCCTCCACAGAACTTGACTAATCTAATGTGCCTCTGACTTACTCAGCAAAGAGTTAATGACTGCTACAGAGGGTTTTTTTTTTCCTGCCTGTTAAAATAGAAGCTTAAATTAAATGCTTTCTTTTCAGAATCATTAGGACTTTCTTTAAGAAAATAGTCAGTGTATCCACATTCGTGTGTTAATCAAATGACATTGACAGTATAATTTCCCTATCTGCAAAACTTGTCTCCCGAGGCTAAAACTTCCCCTTAATTGGAATGTCTTTAAAGAACTGAACTGATGAAGAGTGGACAGGTCTCACTGTAAAACAATGAAAGTGAATAACGGTGCAGGGCTATTCAGGGAGGGCCTGAGGGCCATTCGTCTTTTCTTTGAGGTTATTTTCAAGTTGTGAACGTGCCCTGTTAATTTCTACTCTTCCAAACCATCAAGAAACAGTCTAGGAAATAGCCTGTTCAGAAAACAGGATGTAAACAACTTTGAAAAATAAAATTTCAAATCCAAACCAAACCTAAAGGTCACTTAGCCCAAGGCCAACCAAAAATCTAAACGCTGCTTCAAAACTTCCAGTGGCAGGGAAGTCATGATCTCACAAAGAACATGTCACATCACGCTCCCAGAGCTAGCCTCTGGAAAACAATGGAATATTGTGGCTCTTTCTCTGACATACAAGCCATTCAAATATTTGAAGATGAGAAAAGCTATCATATACCCCATAATTCTCTTCTTAACTGACATGAACATCTTCACTTAATTTAACATATTATGGCATATACCTTCGTCATCATTTTTGTTAATTTCTTCTTGACAAATTCAAATCTGTCAAGGGCTCTTAAACTGTAGCAACAAAAATGAGATTTTATAGCAAGAATTAGATCTCCGGAAGAGATGTTACTACTGATGTTATTACTGCCATTTTTTTCTGCGTCTGTATTACAACTAGCAATCCAACATTGCATTAGCTACTAAAACAGTAAAGAATGAATTTTCTTTCCCTCCTTCCAGCTGCACCTTTAGACCAACTCCTAAAGCACTGGGGACTATTAATCTTATCTCTGCCCTGTCTGAGGGTAAGACCTGACAGGAAAAAAAAAAGGCGGGGGGAGACATGGGAAGAGGAAGTCATGCTTGGGGTTGGGGTCAAGGGAGACAATGTGTTTTTGTTCAATACAGTGTGTTTGTGGGGTGCAGGCAATATTAAAAATATCGTAGCAATAGAAAACAATGCAAAATTTTGAAACCAAGCAAAACCTTAAAGGCATCCTTCCAATCTTTCTATGAAAGAGTCTAGTTTGCATGTATTTCATATATAGCTGATTAGTCTGTAGACGGGAAAATCAAACATTCGCCTTCATTCAAACAGATTCCTTAGCGTCCTGGGCTAGTGTCCATCCAGATGAATATAAATATTTTGTGGCTTCTCATGGACTTTTCCACATGTTGGCTGACATTTCTAGCCATAGAAATGTCTCCTGAAAACTGTCTTTAAACCTTTATAATTGTTTCTTCCAGAAACGAATTTCTGGTTAGAAACTCTAGGTTAGTAATCACACTCATTTCAGTGAATAAGCCACACTCAACCTTTTCCAAGTCAACCACCTATTAGACCAAGTCTTACTGAAAACAATCACAATAATTAATGAATGAAAAACAGACTTATTTTGGAGGCATAATAAAAATGTAGTAGAAAAATAAATCCTCAAAAGAAAAGCCTGAGGTAGTACTTAAAAATTTCCTCAAGTATTGTTCAGTTAAGAGCTTTGTGTCATTGTGCTTTTATAATGTTTGCATGCTGCAATAATGTATTATCAAAAGACGTTATAGAATCATGTTCCTGGAACAACTCTGTTGATAACATGAAAACTCTATTATGTGAATCATTCAAGAGGGTGACTAGAGGTCCTGTACCATATAGGTCTAAACCACCTTCCTGGTCTGGCTCCCAACCATCTCTGTGAACACCAAATAATCTGGTAACTACTAATGCTAATTCTTCAGAAGGTTCCCAAGTTTCTCATCTGTGCTTTTTACCAGCTTAAATGTTCCTATCTAAGAATTTTACTGGTGAATTACACTTCCATCCCAGCCCATCACAAGAGTTGTTTCAGCTATAAAATCAGATCCCTAGGACTACTTTTCCTCCTCTTGATTCCTATAGCACTTTTTCTCCTCTTAGGATGATTATTTTCTCCATTGTGTAAAGACTATTGCTGTGTGTGTTTCATAATGCCCTCCCAAATGTATCTCAAGGGCAGGCCTTTTGTCTTGGGGTCATAGACAAAGGGGAGATGAGCCTCTGAGGGTAAGGAATAACTGGCAGAGATGCTCAAAAATATTCACTAAATGAAAGACCCCAATGTTCTTTTCTACTCTGTGATTCTATCTGTATTCAATGCCCCAAAAGCTCATTGTTGGTCTATCACATATAAGAACCTAATATTAATATGTTGTCATAAATTCCAACTTGGTATTTATTATACCCTTACAGGATTCCCATCTTGCAATCATATAAAGAAAAATCAATGCATAAGTTATTTGCTGTAAGCATAAAGAAAGCTATATTCCTGAAGGGCCAATTCCTAATTATGCAAGCATTACTTACATTACTCCTGGTTTTCAAGTAATAAAACATAGGGTTCTCTTTTTCCCATACTGAATGTGGTGATTTGTCAAATTACACATTGAAGAAAAGAAATTTTTGAAAAATTAAAATCTGACAGTTAAAGTGCCCTCAGTTTGCATATTCAAGCACAAGCAGAGAAAATCCTGACATAAAAATAATAGGTCAGGATTTATTGGACATTTCAATAATGTTATTAATGGATGAAATGATGGAAGAATATTCAGGGACATAGAAGCTTGATTTCTGCATGTAAGCTTTTGAATTATCTGTATCGTTTAACTATTTATATTTATGTATTGTATAATTCCTATACAGCTATCATAAGCCAGGCACTTACAGTCTAAGTGCCTTATGGTCTAAGCGAAAGGTCTAAAAGCCTTTCATATACTAACTATTTAATTTGAACAAAACCCTTTTGAAATTAGTACTGTTATTACCCTATCTTCCAAATAAGGAAACTAGGCATCAGCAAGTAAAGTCACTTGTCTGAAGTAACAGAGATAGTAAATAGGAGAGGCAGGATTTGAATTCAGTTTGGCTGGGTTCACAACCACACCACGACGCAATCCTTGAGGGAACATGTTCCTACAGAATTCCAAGGGAGTGGTGATCAACACTGGAATTAAAGGTGGTATTATTATTATTATTATTACTATGAATTATTATATCTCCATGTTCTCTCATTGTTTCAAAGTATTCATCCCCATGTGTAACAGGCAGTTTAACTTGAACACAAGACTGTGGAAAGAGCATGGGGCAATTTTTGATTTAACACCTGTTCTTCCTGCCTTTGAGCAAGAATCTATGACCTTGATCTAGTCATTATGTTTATCACAGAATTCCTTTCCCATTTAACACTGAGATTGGTATTAGTGCAACTGTTTATCTCCAAGGTTATGACAAAAATAATATACATAGTTAGCATTTCAATGAATAGAGCACCCTAAAAATACAAGACCCTATTAAAGGGAAAAGAGTGAAGATAAAAATGTCCTTGGCATTATGGCAACTGGTAAATTGCATTACCTGCCCAGCCCCTTCAGAGTTCCTTAGGAACAGCCTGAGAGTCAGTATGCCCGGGTGTCAGGGGAGCCTTACCACAGAGGTGAGGGGTCAGGAAATCATCGTGAAGAATAACACAGCTCACCCTACGTAGTTGAATAACTAATAGAAGTCGACCTTGGAGGCCAGAGCACGTCCTGCAGTACACCCCAATTTATCCATTGCCTGGGGAGCCAAAGCATCTTAAGAGAGCCAAGTTGATACAATCAACAGCTGTGTTGTTGAAAATGTTTGGTAGTTTCTGTGCCAATGTAGTAACAGTAATGAGTTCTGTATGCAATTGCTCTCTATGATTCAATTGAAGCACTTGGGATCTCATTTCTCAATTAAAATCTTACCAGAGAACAACATGGTGGGGATTTTTCTACGTGCCATGCAAAAGATGTTGCTAATGTTTATCTGAAATTTACTGTATTTTCCCAGTATTTGCAGTGGAGAAAACACCTTTGTCTTGGTTTTATTGTTTACTAAGGAACTGAAATGTATCCTCCCTACTTTACTTTCCAAGCTCGGTTAAAGTAAAGATAACACTAAATATTGGTTGCTTTTAAATTTTAAATCATAGTTTTGTGAATTTTATAATTTCAGATGGAAAAATATATTCTGAAAAGGATTTTGCCCAAATTCTCTCTCATTTTATGACCCATTTAAAAATTATGTTGTCACTGTACTTTAAATAATATGGATTATGGAATTTGTCTTCACATAAATATTTTGATATATGTTGGACAATAAATTGAGAGTACAAAGTCACCTTGGGGTGTCACCCAGGAAACTGTATCTTCCAGGGACTATAGGCAAGTAAACCTTCATACATAACATCTACTTGAAACTCCTTGAGAAAAGATTCATGTTTCCTCTTTCATTTTAGTAACCCTTATGCTTTACTCTAGTAATTCCTCATAGGAAATAACATGATTTTAGCACATAGTAGGTGCCAAACAGATTTGTTGATTAACTAGTTTATCTAATATTCAATACTGTAGGAATTTCTAATAGTTCTAAAAAATAAATTTCAACCTATCAAAACACCAAATTCTTAATGCTTCTTCTCTTTCTCTTCATTCTACCCTCTGTGAAACTAATGGTAAGAGGACAGTTGAGAACAAATCTCCTTCATCCCATAGCCTTTCACTTTCCATGAGAGTGATATTAATCATTTCCCCACTTTCTACCTTTATTTAACCTTCCTAGGCTCTCTTCATTCAGTTTCCAAAGTCTGTTCCATATTCTAGATGCTTTAGAGCCAGTATTTAAGGTTTCTGTGATAAAATGCCTATTCCCTCTGTTACTGGTCATAATTTTAGAGCATAGCCCTTTTCTCATAGTTTTTATCAAACTGGACATACATATACCAGTTTATAGTTTGTCCTTTTTAAATGATTTATGGCTATATGGAATAATTGGTTAAGTGAAAGTAAAAGGCGTGTAATCTTCATGTTATTTTTAAATATATTTGATGCCGTTACAACCTCTTTTTTTTGCTAAGTATATTTTTCTCCTTCCATTATACAAATCAAATGACCCTAAATCTTTACTATGTTAAGTAGATATTAGCCCATTAAGCTTTCTTTTCATTATAAATTCAACAAGATAAACTGTTTAGCCTTTCCTATACAATCCTTACACAAATAACTCTTATTCCAACCATTTACTTTTAAGAATTTAGTATAAGGAGACAATGGTGAATGTACACAAAATAATAGGTACAAGAGTGTTTATCAAAATGTTTACAATAGAGGAATTTGCATACAACACAAATGTCAAAAATAGAGAATTTATTAAGGATTAAATAGTGCTTTTTAATTACTTGCTCTGTTTGGGATACCATGTATTGATGCAAAATTAATTTAATTAAAAGGCAACAATAGGTGTAATTGCTAGAATCAAGAAATGGATTCTTGTTGAAAATCAGTAAGAAGACAGAACCACATAACAGTATGAAAGTTGTTAAAAGAGTATTGGGCAGGTTTTGACTATTTTATAAGTCATTTGTTAGTCTGTCTCCTTTAGACTTATTTTCCATGAAAGTACCCAACCTGGAAGAGAAAAAAATTTCAAGATATTTACACTAAATTTGTCACTTAGCCTATCAGTTTAAAATAATACTTTTCATTTTCATAAATGTGCAGAATTGTATGTTTTGGCAGTGCCACAATTGACTCCATGCTATTCCATTTGGAACCTGAACACGAAGACAACTTAATGTCACTTTCCACTTTCACTTTTCTAATTTTTCAGTACATTTTCCTAAAACGAACAGAAAATAATCAAGTTTTTTAAATAGAGTTTTTACTTTTTCCTCCCTTATAAAAAATCAGATTGTATTCACAACTAGTACCATTAAAATAAATATCAATAAACATATCTATATGTTTATCAACATTTTGAACTGCCAACAAAAACTGTTAAAAAGTCAAATGAAAATCAACTAACCTACCATGGTAGATTGTAAAACTAACAAAAGATTCTTCCCCTCTTGCACCCTCCCCTTTGCAATATAAAGTGGCAGGCCCTCCCATCAAAAGTGTTGTTAGCTAATATGACCCAATCTGAAATGTGAAAGTGCTTGTAATTTGGGCTTGATTGTTCTCTTGGGATCTTTTGCACCACCACTATGTAAGGAGCCTGATAGTAAAGACAAGCCATCCCATCTGAGCTCCTCAACCAGAGCATCTACTTAACTTACAGGATTGTGAAATAAATGATTGCTTTTTTAAATCCATAAAATCTGTGATTTGTCAAGGAGAAAAAGCTTAATGATACACATTCATTCATGTCAGTTCACTCACAGAAGTATTTATTAATAGGAAGGGTATATTTTCAGACAAAAAGACAATGGTTAAAATGGCATGAATCAACTTCTTAAAAAATGTGTTACGTTGTCTTTTCTTACAAATAAAAGCTTTACCACAATTTGGAATTGTCTGTAATCTTTTTTTCTGAGCAAGAAAGGATTTTTGCACCTGATATTTTCTAAGGTTTTTGCTGTTCTATATATTTTTTTCTGAATTAATATAAAATTGTGAGGGCTTGGAATTGCAAGTTAGCAAATTCTAGTCATTGTAATTAAAATAACATAGAAACATTTTTAAATTAATAAGCTAATCATTCATACACTATGTTATGGAAATATTTACTATATAAACCAAAAGTAATTTTCTATAAATATATACAAAATAAGTGGCAAAAGTTTTCCCTTGAATTACTGACTCTGTCTTCTTAACTATACAATTCTATGTGTTTATATGAACATACATTTCTTGTTATCAGAGAAGTAAGCAAATATATCTGAAAATAAATCCTTTTGACTCTAGTTTTGACTGAGAAATTTCTTAGCAATCATCCATGGCTAGCAGCTTTAGAGAGACTTATTTTAGTCCATGCAGAATAGCTCTTGTTATGATAATTTCTAGAAACATGGATTCAATCATGAACTATTCCTCCTTAGTCCAAGAATTATCTAAAAGAGAAAAAAAACTGACAACTAATCATAATTTCATCTAATACATAAATAATTTAACTAAAATTTACCAACTCTAATTTGGTAACCAAAGTTTATAAATCTAGAAATAGCCTCACTCTACCCAAGAGATCTCCTTAAAGCTTGTTAACATTTTGATATTTCATGATCACTAACAAGAAGTCTTTCGGACAGAGCCTGTTACACTCTTGATATTCTGAGACTGATCAACTTCTCAAGATAAACAGGCGTATGACTATTCACAGGGCAAGATCTACAGTGCATGTTGTTGTGTTTTTCTTTAAGTTCTTAGGAGAGACTTTATGTTTCTGGGGTAAGTGTAACCACTTATTCATAATGAAATGAAAGCAGGTGGACAGATTAGCAGTGATGAGAATTGAGAGCCATAAATTTAAAAGAAACTGAATTCATGTTGGCAAAATGATACGATCACCACAGGAAAATAAGTTTGGATGGAATATGATAGATAGAAGAGATAGAATAAGATAAATAAATAAATAAACATGAAGGTGCTTTATTTTGAATGAGGAAATATGGTAAGAAGCCAATGCAATGCAACTACAGAGAGGACAAAGAGGAAGAATTATAAATTAAATGATATGCTGACTTTGTTACCCTATATTGAACTACTTTCAGTAACACAGTAGTTTGAGTATTTTTTCTAAAAGTGATAATGGATATAAAATTACTACCAAATTCCATTCCAATGTTTACATCCTTTGTTTTCAGACTGACAGTTTAATAAGTTTAATGTATACTATATATTATTGAAATATCAGTATGAGTCATCTAACATAGTTTATTCTTAGTAAAACACAAGCTTAGGTCTTATATCATATTTCTGAATTACAATGACATTATAATTCCATTTTAAAGGAAAAATTTCCCTCAGCCCAATCCCGTTTCAGTTACTGCCCTCTCTCTCCATTCCAATATAATGATGTTATCTCAGCATTCTTTGTTGAAGATCTATCTTGCATCCTACAACCTTATTATAATTTCTTATTTCTTATTAGTTTTAGGAGTTTTTTGATCAATTCTTTATGATTTCTTTCTACACATATGATAATGTCATCTCTGAAAATATAATTTCATTTCTTCCTTTTCAATATGTATATGTTTGTTTCCTTCTTTTGTCTTAATTGTATTTGCTAGTACTGCCAGTATAATACTGAAAAGGAGTAGTAGACTACTGTTTTCAGTATAATACTGAAAGAGAGGATCCTTGTCTTGTTTCTGATCTAGGTAGTTTCTCACCATTAAGCATGATTTTAGTTGTAGGGTGCTTGTAGATATTATTTATTAAGTTGAGGAAGTTCCCCTATATTCTTAACCACTTTTAAAATCTTCTGGGGGCAGAGGGATGGGCAAAATAGTTGAAGGGGATAAAAAGGTACAAATTTCCAATTATAAAATAAATGTCACAAGACTGAAAAGTATAGCATAGGGAATATAGTCAAAAATATTTTAAATACTTTGTATGGTGACAGATGGTAAATATACATATCATGGTATATTTCACATGTATATGCTTATGAACCACTGTTGTATACCTGAGACTATTTTATACCAACTATATTTCAATAAAAAATAAATTAAATAGAAATAAAAGCCCAGAGTTTCAGGAGGATTAAAGATAGCGGCATGGGAGATGAGGCAGAGGCTTCCTCCTAAAACTGCATATAATACGAAAATATAATTACTACAACTAATCCTGAAAGAATAACAGGAAAGAGGGCTGCACCAAACTGCATAAACCTGGAGAAAAGAATAAACCTCATGGAACAGGGTCACATACCAAAGCCGTGGCCTGGCGGGAACCAAGCCCTTCCCTGACCCCAGCTCACTGGCAGGAGGAAGATAAATGGAGTGGGGAGGGAGTAGAGGCCTGGGACTGCTGAATACCTAACTCCGGAGAGCTGCTCCAGGAGCGCAAACCTAGATTCATGGTACTTTCATGGTGCTCTCATGATTATGGGGTTGGAAAGCTAAGACAAGCAGAATACCTGGAGAGACTGAGATTCAAGCCACTTGTAGAAAGCAGGGATCCATACTGGCTGCTCTGGGACAAAAGAAAGGTGGCAGTCTGAGAGACTTCCTAACAGCAAGAGGGCTGCTAAAGGGGCAAGGATTGCACAGAGCTTACTGCTCAGGAGAAAGGACAGGTAGACAAAATTGTCTGAGTGCCCTCTGCCCAGCAGGTTGGGAACTTTCTCCATCTTCAGGTGCTCCAGCTCCCTGGCTGGCTACACAGCTCCAAGGACCCCCTCCATGATATGCAGCCTACCGCGCCTATCTCCTCGCCAGCCCCACTTGGCTTGCAAACTGGCAAATCCCACCATGCTGTTAGGCTAGCCAGAGGGAAGCCCCATCTACGGCAACTACAAATGCAAAGCATAGAGGCTTATACCTGTGTGCTCAGCCGACTGGTTCTGGCAGTGGAGGCAGGCATAGCAGCTGGAAAGCAGGAAACAGCTCTTTCCTCCCTCCAGGCAACAATACCGCTTCTCTGCAAACCCTGATATTGCTTTAGGGGCTGATCAGCTCCAGGAAGTAGAGCTTCTGGACACTAGAGAGCATCATATACAAGTATAAAATGCCAAAGAAACCTGGTACAAAGTAAAATTATGAATGCAACATCTGAGAAAGATTAAAATGAAATCAATCTCATGAATCTTCCTGAAAGGGATTTCAAAATAAAAATCATTAACATACTCACAGAGGTACAGAAAAATAAACTTTGTGACCACTACAAATGAAACAATATATGCATTATAGGGGTATCAGAAGAAGAAGAAAGAGAAAAAGGGATAGAAAGTGTCTTTCAGGAGGGGATTGCTGAAAACTTCCCCAATCTGGGGAAGGAGATAGTCTCTCAGGCCATGGAGGTGCACAGATCTCCCAACACAAGGGACACAAGGAGGACAACACCAAGACAAATAGTAATGAAAATAGCAAAGTTCAAGGAAAAGGACAGACTATTAAAAGCAGTTAGAGAGAGAAATAAGATCACATACAAAGGAAAGCCCATTAGGCTATCATCAGACTTCTCAGCAGAAACCTTACAGGCCAGAAGGGAGTGGCATGATGTATTTAATGCAATGAAGCAGAAGGTCCTTAAACCAAGAATACTTTATCTGGCAAGATAGCCATTTAAATTTGAAGGAGGGAATAAACAATTTCCAGATAAGCAAAAGCTGAGAGATTTTACCTCCCACAGTCTCTACAGTGTATTTTGGAGGGACTGCTACAGATGGAAGTGTTCCTAAGGTTTAATAGCTGTTACCAGATGTAATAAAACCACAGTAAAGAAAGGAAAACAGTTAATTACTAAGCAAATACAAAATTAAATCAACTAACCCAAAGTCAATCAAGAGATAGACAAAGAACACAGAATATAATACCTAATATATAAAGAATGGAGGAGGAAGAAAAAGGAGAAAAAAAAAGAACCTTTAGATTGTGTTTGTAATAGCATATAAATTGAGTTAAGTTAGACTCGTAGGTAGTAAGGAAGTTAACCTTGAACGTTTGGTAACCACGAATCTAAAGCCTGCAATAGCAATAAGTACATACCTATCAATAATCAACCTAAATGTAAATGGTCTGAATGCACCAATCAAAACACAGAGTCACTGAATGGATAAAGACACAAGACCCATCTATATGCTGCCTACAAGAGACTCACTTTAAACCCAAAGACATACACAGACTAAAACTGAAATAATGCAAAAAGATACTTCATACAACTAATAAGGAGAAAAAAGCAGGCGTTGCAGTACTTGTATCAGACAAAATAGACTTCAAAACAAAGAAAGTCACAAGAGACAAAGAAGGACATTACATAATGATTAAGGGGTCAATCCAACAGGAAGATATAACCATTATAAATATCTATGCACCTAAACAGGAGCACCTACATATGTGAAACAAATACTAACAGAATTAAAAGGGGAAGGAGAATGCAATGCATTCATTCTAGGAGACTTCAACACACCACTCACTCCAAAGGACAGATCAACCAGACAGAAAATAAGTAAGGAGACAGAGGCACTGAAAAACACATTAGAACAGATGGACCTAACAGACATCTACAGAACTCTACACCCAAAATCAGCAGAATACACATTCTTCTCAAGTGCACATGGAACATTTTCAAGACTAGATCATATACTAGGCCACCAAAAGAGCCTCGGTAAATTCAAAAAGACTGAAATTGTACCAAACAGTTTCTCAGACCACAAAGGTATGAAACTAGAAATAAATTATGCAAAGAAAATGAAAAATCCCACAAACACATGGAAGCTTCACAACATGTCCTAAATAACCAATGGCTCAATGACCAAATAAAACCAGAGATCTAGCAATATATGGAGACAAATGACAACAAGAATTCAACACCGCAAAATCTGTGGGACGCAGTGACGGCCATGCTAAGAATAAAGGTCTACCTCAGAAGGAAGAACAATCCCATATGAACAGTCTAAACTCACAATTAATGAAACTAGAAAAAGAAGAACAAATGAGGCCCAAAGTCAGTAGAAGGAGGGACATAATACAGATAAAAGCTGAAATAAAATAAAATAAAATAAAATAAAACAATAGAAAGAATCAATGAAAGCAAGAGCTGGTTCTTGGAGAACATATACAAAATAGATAAACCCCTAGCCAGATTTATCAAGAAAAAAAGAGGGTCTACACACATACACAGAATCAGAAATGAGAAAAGAAAAATCACTACAGACACCACAGAAATACAAAGAATTATTAGAGAATACTGTGCAAAATTATATGCCAACAAACTGGATAACCTAGAAGAAATGGACAACTTTATAGAAAAGTATAACCTTCCAAGGCTGACCCAGGAAGAAACAGAAAATCTGAACAGACCAATTACCAGCAAAAAAATTGAATTGGTAATCAAAAAACTACCTAAGAACAAAATTCCTGTACCAGATGGCTTCACTACTGAATTTTATCAAACATTTAGTGAAGACCTAAGACCCATCCTCCTTAAAGTTTTCCAAAAGATAAAAGAAGGGGGAACACTTCCAAACTCATTCTATGAGGCCAACATCACACTAATACCCAAATCAGGCAAAGACACCACAAAAAAAAAAAAAAATTACAGACCAATATCGCTGATGAACACAGATGCAAAAATACTCAACAAAATATTAGCGAATCGAATTTAAAAATACATCAAAAAGATCATCCCTCATGATCAAGTGGTATTCATCCCAGGGATGCAAGGATGCTGCAACATTCAAAAATCCATCAACATCATCCACCACATCGACAAAAAGAAGGACAAAAACCACATGATCATCCCCATAGATGCTGAAAAAGCATTTGACAAAATTCAACCTCCATTCATGATAAAAACTCTTAACAAAATGGGTATAGAGGGCAAGTACCTCAACATAATACAGGCCATATATGCCAAACCCACGGCCAACATTATACTTAACAGCAAGAAGCTGAAAGCTTTTCTTTTATGATAGGGAACAAGACAAGGATGCCCACTCTCCCCACCTCTATTTAACATAATACTGAAGGTCCTAGCCACAGCAAACAGACAACACAAAGAAATGAAAGGCATCCAGATTGGTAAGGAAGAAGTTAAACTGTCCCTGTTTGCAGATGACATGATACTGTACATAAAAAACCCTAAAGAATCCACTCCAAAACTACTAGATCTAATATCTGAATTCAGAAAAGTTGCAGGATACAAAATTAATACACAGAAATCTGTTGCACTCCTATACACTAATGATGAACTTGCATAAAGAGAAATGAGGAAAAAAATTCCATTCACAGTTGCATCAAAAAGAATAAAATACCTAGGAATAAACATAACAAAGGAAGACCTATACTCTTAAAACTACAAGAAACTCATGAATGAAATTAAAGACGATACCAACAAATGGAATATTGCCAAAATTGCCATTCTGCCTAAAGCAATCTACAGATTCAATGCAATCCCTATCAAAATACCAACAGCGACAGTGTTCCTCTGGGAGTGCTGGGGACCTGGGTCTTCGCGAAGATTTCTGGGCCAGGTGGGCTATATGACTTCCGGGAAGATGGCGACGTGAACGGAGCGGCAGAAATCTCCTCCCAACATTATATTTATCCACAAAAACACAGCAAATACAACTATTCCTAAAAGAGAGACCAGAATACACAGGAAAGCGCACGGCATGCAGCTACACCTGAGAGAACTCAGCACCCCGTGAGGCGTTCATAAAGAGCCCAGCTGACATACGTGGCAACTACCAGCAACCAATTCTATAGCCATGAAAAGACAGAGGAATACGGTACAGACAAAGCTTCAGACCCAGACAACCCCAGGGAGGGAACCTGAAGGGATGGACATGCACAGTCTTCCTGAAAAAGAATTCAGAATAAAAGTCATAGCCATGCTGATGGATCTACAGAGAAATGTGCAAGAGCTGAGGGAGGAAGTGAGGGAAGTGAGGAAAGACTATGCAGAAATCAGCCATCGACAGGCTTAACAGCAGACTGGATGAGGTGCAAGAGATTGTTAATGGAATAGAAAATAGAGAACAGGAATACGGAGAAGCCAAGGCAGAGAGAGATAAAAGGATCTCTAGGAATGAAAGAATATAAAGAGAACTGTGTGACCAATCCAAACAGAACAATATTTGCATTATAGGAGTACCAGAGGAAGAAGAGAGAGAAAAAGGGATAGAAAGTGTCTTTGAAGAAATAATTGCTGAAAACTTTCCCACGCTGGGAAGGAAATAGTCTCGCAGTCCACGGAAGCCCACAGATCTCCCAACACACGGGACCCAAGGAAGACAACACCAAGACACATAATAATTAAGATGGCAAAGGTCAAAGATAAAGACAGAGTATTAAAGGCAGCTAGAGAGAGAAAAAAGATCACTTACAAAGGAAAACCCATCAGACTTCTCAACAGAAACCTTACAGGCCAGAAGAGAATGGCATGATATATTTAATGTAATGAAACAGAAGGGCCTCGAACCAAGAATATTGTATCCAGCGCTATTATCTTTTAAATATGACGGAGGGATTAAACAATTTCCAGACAAACGAAAGTTGAAAGAGTTTGCCTCTCATAAATCACCACTACAGGATATCTTAAACGGACTGCTCTAGAGGGAAGCACCCCTAAGGCTAAAAAGATGTATCCAGAGAAAATAAAATAATGGCAAAGAAAGCAGACCATCCAAATACCAACTAAAGGCAAAGAATAAAACATCTAATATATAAAGAATGGAGGAGGAAGACTAGGAAGGGAGAGATAAAGAAACATCAGATGGTATTCACAATAACTTAACAAGAAAGTTAAGTTAGATTTTTAGATAGTAAAGAAGCAACCCTTGAACCTTTGGTAACCACGAATCTAAAGCCACCAATGGCAATAAGTACATACCTAATGATAATCACCCTAAATGTAAATGGACTGAATGCACCAATGAAAAGACACAGAGTAACAGAGTGGATAAAAAAGCAAGACACATCTATATGCTGCCTACAAGAAACTCACCTCAAACCCAAAGATATACACAGACTAAAAGTGAAGGGATGGAAAAAGATATTTCAAGCAAACAACAAAGAGAAAAAAGCAGGTGTTGCAGTACTTCTATCAGACAAAATAGACTTCAAAATGAAGAAAGTAGCAAGAGATAAAGAAGGACATTACATAATGATAAAGGGGTCAGTCCAACAAGAAGATATAACCATTATAAATATATATGCACCCAACACAGGAGCGTCAGCATATGTGCAACAAATACTAACAGAATTGAAGAAGGAAATAGACAACAATACATTCATTTTAGGAAACTTCAACACACCACTCACTCCAAAGGACAGATCAACCATACAGAGAATAAGTAAAGACACAGAGGCACTGAACAACACACTAAAACAGATGGACCTAGCAAACAACTACAGAACTCTACACCCAAAAGCAGCAGGATACACATTCTTCTCAAGTGCACATGGAACATTTTCCAGAATAGACCACATACTAGGCCACAAAAAGAACCTCAGTAAATTCAAAAATATTGAAATCCTACCAACCAACTTCTCAGATCACAAAGGTATAAAACTAGAAATAAATTTTAGAAAGAAATCAAAAAGGCTCACAAATACATGGAGACTTAACAACATTCTCCTAATGAATCAATGGGTTAACGACCAAATCAAAACAGAAATCAAAGAATATATGAAGACTAATGACAACAACAACACAAAGCCACAACTTCTGTGGGACGCAGCAAAGGCAGTTCTAAGAGGAAAGTATATTGCAATCCAGGCCTATTTAAAGAAGGAAGAACATTCCCAAATGAACAGTCTAAAGACACAATTTCTGAAATTGGAAAAAGAAGGACAAATGAGGCCCAAAGTCACCAGAAGGAGGGACATAATAAAGATCAGAGAAGAAATAAATAAAATTGAGAAGAATGAAACAATAGAAAAAAATCAATGAAACCAAGAGCTGGTTCTTTGAAAAAATAAACAAAATAGATAAACCCCTAGCCAGACTCATTAAGGGAAAAAGAGAATCTATACACATAAACAGAATCAGAAATGAGAAAGGAAACATAACGACGGACCCCACAGAAATACAAAGAATTATAAGAGAATATTACGAGCATCTATATGCCAACAAGCTGCAAAACCTAGAAGAAATGGACAACTTCTTAGAAAAATACAGCCTTCCAAGACTCACCAAGCAGGAAACAGAAAAACTAAACAGACCAATCACCAGCAATGAAATTGAATCGGTAATCAAAAAACTACCCAAGAACAAAACCCCCGAACCTGATGGATTCACCTCTGAATTCCACCAGACATATAGAGAAGAAATAACACCCATTCTCCTTAAAGTTTTCCAAAAAATAGAAGAGGAGGGAATACTTCCAAACTCTTTCTATGAAGCCAGCATCACTCTAATACCAAAACCGGTCCAAGACCTCACCAAAAAGAAAATTACAGACCAATATCCCTGATGAACGTAGATGCAAAAATACTCAACAAAATAATAGCAAACTGAATTCAAAAATACATCAAGAGGATCATACACCATGATCAAATAGGATTCTTCCCAGGGATGCAAAGATGGTACAACATTCGAAAGTGCACCAACATCATCCACCACATCAACAAAAAGAAGAACAAAAACCACATGATCATCTCCATAGATGCTGAAAAAGCATTTGACAAAATTCAGCATCCATTCATGATTAAAACTCTCAACAGAATGGGTATAGATGGCAAGTACCTCAACATCATAAAGGCTATATATGACAAACCCACAGCTAACATCATACTTAACAGTGAGAAGCTGAAAGCTTTTCATCTAAGATCGGGAAGAAGACAGGGATGCTCACTCCCTCCACTGTTATTCAACATAGTACTGGAGGTCCTAGCCACAGCAATCAGACAAAACAAAGACATACAAGGCATCAAGATTGGTAAAGAAGAAGTCAAATTGTCACTATTTGCAGATGACATGATACTGTACATAAAAAACCCCAAAGACTCCACTCCAAAACTACTAGAACTAATATCTGAATTCAGCAAAGTTGCAGAATACAAAATTAACACACAGATATCTGTTGCTTTCCTATACACTAATGATGAACTAACAGAAAGAGAAATCAGAAAAACAATTCCATTCACAATTGCATCAAAAAGAATAAAATACCTAGGAATAAACCTAACCAAGGAAGTGAAAGACCTGTACTCTGAAAACTACAAGACACTCCTAAGAGAAACTAAAGAGGACACTAACAAATGGAAATGCATCCCATGCTCTTGGCTAGGAAGAATAAATATTGTCAAAATGGCTATACTACCTAAAGCAATCTACAGATTCAATGCTATCCCTATGAAACTACCAACAGCTTTCTTCAATGAACTCGAACAAATAATTCTAAAATTCATATGGAACCACAAAAGACCCTGAATAGCCAAAGCAATCCAGAGAAGGAGGAATCAAACAGGGGGAATTACGCTCCCTGACGTCAAGCTCTACTACAAAGCCACAGTAATCAAGACAATTTGGTACTGGCACAAAAACAGACCCACAGACCAGTGGAACATAATAGAAATTCCAAACATTAACCCAAACATTTACAGTCAATTAATATTTGATAAAGGAGTCTTGGATATACAATGGGGAGATGACAGCCTCTTCAGCAGCTGCTGTTGGAAAAACTGGACAGCTACATGTAAGAGAATGAAACTGGATTATTGTTTAACCCCATACACAAAAGTTTACTCAAAATAGATTAAGAACCTGAATGTAAGTCATGAAACTATAAAACTCAGAAAAAAACAGAGACAAAAATCTCTTGGACATAAACATGAGCGACTTCTTCATGAACATATCTCCCCGAGCAAGGGAAACAAAAGCAAAAATGAACAAATGGGACTATATCAAGTTGAAAAGCTTCTGTACAGCAAAGGACACCATCAGTAGACAAAAAGACATCCTACAGTGTGGGAGAAAATATTCATCAATGATGTATCTGATAAGGGATTGACATCGAAAATATATAAAGAACTCACGCACCTTAACAAACAAAAAGCAAATAATCCAATTAAGAAATGGGCAGAGGATATGAATAGACACTTCTCTAAAGAAGAAATTCAGATGGCCAACAGGCACATGAAAAGATGCTCCACATCGCTAATCATCAGAGAAAT
Organism: Phataginus tricuspis; assembly: GCA_029783875.1. Lineage (NCBI taxonomy): Eukaryota > Metazoa > Chordata > Mammalia > Pholidota > Manidae > Phataginus > Phataginus tricuspis. The sequence goes on along the minus strand of JAQQAC010009165.1, from coordinate 25,984,536 downwards.
GCAAATTAAAACCACAATGAGATATCACCTCACACCAGTAAGGATGGCCAACATCCAAAACACAAACAACAACAAATGTTGGCGAGGATGTGGAGAAAGGGGAACCCTCCTACACTGCTGGTGGGAATGAAAATTAGTTCGACCATTGTGGAAAACAGTATGGAGGTTCCTCAAAAAACTCAAAATAGAAATACCATTTGACGCAGGAATCCCACTCCTAGGAATTTACCCTAAGAATGCAGCAGCCCAGTTTCAAAAGTCAGATGCACCCCTATGTTTATCACAGCACTATTTACAATAGCCATAGCCAAGAAATGGAAGCAACCTATGTGTCCATCACTAGATGAATGAATAAAGAAGTGGTACATATACACAATGGAATATTATTCAGCCATAAGAAGAAAACAAATCCTACCATTTGCAACAACATGGATGGAGCTAGAGTGTATTATTCTCAGTGAAATAAGCCAAGCCGAAAAAGACAAGTATCAAATGACTTCACTCATATGTGGAGTTTAAGAACAAAGAAAAAAACTGAAGGAACAAAACAGCAGCAGACTTACAGAACCCAAGAACGGACTAATAGTTAGCAAAGGCAAAGGGACTGGGGAAGAAGGGTGTGAAGGGAGGGATAAGAGGGTAAAAGGGGCATTACGATTAGCAGACGTAAGGTAGGGGGGGCATGGGGAGGGCTGTACAACTCAGAGAAGACAAGTAGTGATTCTGTGGCATCTCACTACGCTGATGGACAGTGACTGTAATGGGGTTGGTGGGGGGGACCTGATGAAGGGGGTAGTTTAATCACCATATTATTGCACAATTAATTGCAGAATAATGATACCAAAATAAAGTATAAATAAAAATAAAACAAAATACCAACAGCATTCTTCAATGCACTAGAGCAAATTGTTCTAAAATTCATATGGAACCACAAAAGACTGCGAATAGCCAAAGCAATCCTGAAAAGGAAGAATAAAGCTGGGGAGATTATGCTCCACAACTTCAAGCTTTATTACAAAGCCATAGTAATCAGGACAATTTGGTACTGGCACAAGAACAGAACAACAGACCAATGGAACAGATTTAAGAGCCCTGATATAAACCAAATCATATATGGTCAATTAATATATGATAAAGGAGCCATGGACATACAATGGGGAAATGACAGCCTCTTCAACAACTGGTGTTTGCAAATCTGGACAGCTACATGCAAGAGAATGAAACTGGATTATTGTTTAACCCCATACTCAAAAGTAAAATCAAAATGGATCAAAGACCTGAATGTAAGTCATGAAACTATATAACTCTTAGAAGACAAAATACGCAAAAATCTCCTGAATATAAGCATGAGCAACTTCTTCCTGAACACATCTCTTCAGGCAAGGGAAACAAAAGCAAAAATGTACACATGGGACTACATCAAACTAAAAAGTTTCTGTATGGCAAAGGACACCATCAAGAAAACAAAAAGGCATCCTGCAGTGTGGGAGAATATATTTGTAAATGACATATACAACAAAGGGGTAACATCCAAAATATATAAAGAACTCACATTCCTCAACACCCAAAAAACAAATAACCCGATTAAAAAAATGGGCAGAGGATATGAAGAGGAAGTTCTCCAAAGAAGAAATTAAGATGGCCAACAGACACATGAAAAGATGCTTCACATCACTAATCATCAGGGAAATGCAAATTAAAACCACCATGTGATATCACCTCACACCAGTAAGGATAGCCAGCATCAAAAAGACTAAGAACAACAAATGCTGGCCAGGATGCTGGGAAAGGGGAACCCTCCTACACTGCTGGTGGGAATGTAAGCTTGTTCAACCATTGTGGAAAGCAGTATGGAAGTTCCTCAAAAAACTAAAAATAGAAATACTATTTGACCTGTGAATCCCACTCATTTGGAATTTACCCAAAGAATACAACTTCTCAGACTAAAAAAGACATATGCACCCCTATGCTTATTGTAGCACTATTTACAATACCCAAGATATGGAAGCAATCTAAGTGTCTATCAGTAGATGAATGGATAAAGAAGAGGTGGTATATATACACAATGGAATAGTATTCAGCCATAAGAAAGAAACAAATCCTACCATTTGCAACAACCTGGATGAAACTGGAGGATATTATGCTCAGTGAGATAAGCCAAGCAGAAAAAGACAAGTGCCAAATAGTTTCCCTCATTTGTGGAATATAACAATGAAGCAAAACTGAAGGAATAAAATAACAGCAGATTCACAGACTCCAAAAAGGAGCTAGTGTTTACCAAAGTGGAGGGGTGTGGGAGGGTGGGTCAGGAGGTGGGGAGAAGGGGATTGAGGGGTATTATGTTTAGTACACATGGTGTGGGGGCTCACGGGGAAAACAGTGTAGCACAGAGAAGGCAAACAATAAATCTGTGGCATCTTACTACACTGATGGACAGTGACTGCATTGGGATATGGGTGGGGACTTGATAATATGGGTAAATGTATTAACCACATTGTTTTTTCATGTGAAACTATTATATATCAATAATACCTTAATAAAAATAAAATAAATAAAGCCCGGAGACTAACCTGATATCAAAAACAAAAATAAAATATTCCTCTAATTCTACCATGTGCCACAATCTAGCTCTTTCTCCATAGCTCCAGCAAAACTGATCTTGGCAAGATCATCCATAAGTCACATGCAATTGATGTAAATGTTTATCTTGGTCAACTTCTCCATAGTATTTGATGCTGCTGATTATTCATTTCTTGAAACACTGTTTACCCTTAACTTTGTGGTACAACACTTTCCTGCTTTCCTCTGTATCTCCCTGACCCTGCCTTCTCAGATGCCTCTATAGATAAAAGTTTCTCTACTTCTTGCTTACTTATTGATGAACCTCTAATTGTTTTCCATTTCTTTGTCCTTTCTTCTTTTCAGAAGTTATTCTGTTTCTGGGCAGATTGATACATTCCCTGATTATCAATAATTATCTGCATAATTATGACTTACAGATGTATGTCTGACTTAATTAATGTCTAGAAAATTCCTCAAATTCAATATGTAAAATATTGTCCTCATTTCTGCCTCCCATTCCACTGTATCCTCAATTTACACTATCTCATTAAATGGCACCCAGTTGCTTAGGCCAGAAACTGGAAATTGTTTTTGTTTATGTCTCCTTTTTTTCCAAAACCCTTTTACTTTATAACCCCATAAGTCACCAGTAATTATCTTTCACATCCTTTAAATCCTTATTGACTGTCTCCTCTCCGTTCCCTTTGTCACTACACTGCCCCCGCCCAAGACATATGCACCTGGTTTTCTACAGAGTCTTCAAATTGTTCCCCCGCCCTACTCGGTGCTTCGTTATTGTTTTTTTTCCTTAAGGCAATGATGGTAATCTTCTAAAAATACAAATCTCCACTGTTGTTAGTATAAAGTCCAAATTCCTTAAAATATCACACAGGATTGCAGTATCTTCCACCATCACCATCTCCAGACTCATTTTTGGCCACCGTGTAGCTTCTTAAGTTCTAGCCACACAGAACTTCTTCCAGCTCAGAATCGTGACTTTTATTATCTCCTGCTTTTCTAAAAATTATTTATTTTGTCTGGAATAATTTTTGTTTCCTGTCTGCGAGATTGAAGTTATTTTTTAGAATTTTGTTGAGATGTTATTTTTCAGGTAGGCACGCATTCCCTGACACCTAGCTTAAGACAGTCCTACCTGCTTTATATTCTTATGGCTCCTATCATTCTGCTATCACAACATTCATCATATTTATCTGTTTATTTGTTTATCTGCTTTTCTAGGTAGACAGCAATTTCTATAAATTTGTTTACCATTGCATTCCACTATATAGGTAACCATTATTTAGTAGGTTTTCAATAAATATTTAAGAATAAATGAAAACTAAGATATTATTTTTAAAAAATGAATCACTTATTTTATTCTCTTTAATTGCATTAATATATTACATATTTGAGTTTTAGGTTTATATTTGTTGCTAGTTTATTGGATTACTCTTAGGGCATATAGAGGAGAATTATGTCATGGAGCTTGCACAATTTAATAATTCCCAAAGTTTCCATATTTGAACTCTAAAATAATCATTGATAATAGAAATTGCTGCATGAAATAGATATGCCAAGATTTGGCTCCAAAGTACAGAGTGCCAAACAGGAATGTAAGCCGACAATTAATTGGGAAATACACTGGGACTTAACTAATGGTGGTTTGTCTACAAATTCTCCGAATGAGGCAGCATCCAGTACACATCTGTGCAAACACGGGTTAATCTGGTTAATGTCTTCAAATCTGAAAATGTGAAGAAGTTTTTTTTTTTCCTTTCCTTTGCTCAGAGAAATGTTTTCCTATTGCTTTTTGTAGGTATCAAGGTATCATAAGTGAGTCATAATAACTAAAAAGCTGAGAACATTGAGGTGTGGCGCTATTCTGTACAAGGCAAATGCATGTGGGAGAGAAGTAGATAGAGACAGACAGAAGCATAATGGATATTGGCGTATACACACAGGTCAAGAATTAAGTCCAAGGAAGAGCAATGTTTCCAATGTTATCTAGTGAATGAAGTTCACAAATCTGAGAAAGTCAATTTCTCCATGCCTCCACACATACTATAGGCTGTAAGTGATGTGAGGATTGATTGCAGATGTAGTAAAGTGCTTTGCGCTCATCTGACACTAGATGCTTTGAGAGGGAAGAATAAAAGCACAAGATTGAGTGAGGATTTCTTTTGAAGTAAGTAGCATCGAGAACGTAAAACAAGGTTACAGCAAAGTAGTGAGACCTGAGGTAAAATCAAGAAGTGAGTTTTATCTCTAAAAATAGCATGTATTTGAAATGCTCCTTTTTTCCAGATGTACTACAATGAAGGGAATATTTGATTGTAGAATGAACAGAGTAAAAATAATTTTTAAAAGTGGGGTCAAAACATAAGTTTTTCTAAGCAAATATAGACAAGAATTTTTTTATTTCCTTTGGAAATTAAAAATAAGATTTAGAACTTCACAGAAGCACAAAAGAATTTATATAGTTTGAAAGGTTAGAAGAAACCTTAGATGCAGATCCATCTTAGGGAGGGATTAATGTATAAGTAAAAATACAGCAACGGTAACAGCTCAGATCTTTTGTCTTTTAAGAGATTACATTAAAACACCTACAGCTTTTGTGAGTTTTTTTTGTTTGTTTTTGCACAGAATTCTAGTATACACTGTGCTTTCTGCACTGTGCAATGTAACAACAGGGAAACAACAACTACAAAAATAGTTCAGCAAAGCATATTTTTTAAACTAAAAAGGCAGGATAGTCTTTAATGATCTAATATTTCATATATTTTGTCCCACTAATTAGGTTTACAAATACGATTAAAAAAATAAGCTAGATAGGAAAGGTATTGCTACTGAGCATTTTTATCCAATAAATACTTAGTATTCTCTTACTATATGCAAGAAAATATGGAGTGGAGAAAGAAATAGTAGGAAGACAAGTAAGGCAACATGTCTTTTCTGAAGAGGTATCTAACCTGAAAGGTGTATTTGATTTCCCCTTTCTTTTCATCCTTTAAAAAAATTATTTCATAATATAACCAAGTTGTCTTTAAGAAACTGTAACTTTAGGGCACTTATTTTTTTTAGTATTATAAAACCAGTACATTAAATTAGAATTGGCATAACTCATATGCTATGCTAAATGATAAAGCAAACATGAACTGAACATATTTCTATCAAGAAATCCTAATTATACCTCATGGAAGAAAGAAGTTGCTTGCAACATATCAAGAAAACATAGCTTAAGATAATAGAGTGTAACTATCCTGTTACTGAATATTGGGGAGATTTACTAATATATAATAATGAATCTGAATAAAACTTAATTCTATAAGCATTTGATTCCCCAAAGTCTCATTGAACTATGTGGAATATAGCAGTGTTTTGAGTTTTTAAAGTTGCTGCCCATTGTCTCATTCTTCTGATAAAATGACGAACGTTGAATTCATGTTTAAAAATATGACCCAAAGTATTCAAGTATTTAATTAAAAAATCTTATGAAGCTAATGGTTTCTTAATTATTTAAATATATTTGCCTCTTCAATTCCAGAATTGGCTCTTACACAATAGCAACAAAAATATTATATACTACAAATCTAAGGCCCTGCCAATTTGGGGTTAGTGGGCTTAAAATACAACACTAAATTTTTATTCTATTCATATATTCCTGTTAGGAATATTTATGACTATAATTTTCTTCAGAGATACAGACTTTCCTGAAGATATGATTCTCATATTAAACTCTGAAACTTACTGTACATATTTGGTACTTGGGTCAAAGTGGTTACAACAGTTTTATTTCTATGGTACTGAATCAAAACTCCTAAAATAGCAACCAGTTAATAAAAGCTTTAAGAAAGAATTATCTTTGAAATGAACTAAGTGAGCAAAGTACCTTTCATTAATAATATAATTATCATTTTCAGATATACTACATTCATACTAAAGTAATATAAAATAATACAAGAAAAACACATTTAAAAAATAAAGCACACTAAAATCCAATAACTAATGACCAAAAATGACAAACTAATGGTCTTATTTAATTGTTCTTTCATTCAACCAATAGTTTTTGAGCTCCTGTTATGCATAAAGGTACTAGGTTATGTGCATTTGATACAATGATGAGTAACAAACTGATCCTTTACTATGGACACTATTACTCTTCTACTTTAAAACTATTTTTCAAAAGCCATCAAAATTTCCAAGTTTTTCAAGGTTTCAAGTGCTGATTGACAGAACTTTAACTTAAACCACAGTTGTTTATCCTATATCAACAGATATAGTCCACTTTTTATTCTTTTGGGTACTGATGTAAAAACATAGAGAAATTTTTTCAAACTTTAATCATAGAGAAAAATCTCTATACAAATTTACATACTGCTAAATTACTTAAACTATAGCTATTTCCTTAATGGGGAACTATTTGGAAATTATGGAAGTTAGCCTGCATCTATAATTACTCATGCCAGTTGAAGTACTTCACAGATGAAAAAACATTTTTAAATGTGATCAATGACTAATCATATTTGAAACCAAAGTTTTTGAGAAGACTTTGAAGACCAAGGTAGTGGAAATATTTTTTTCATTTACTTATAGTCCTAGAAAAGTAATTATTAGAAGAGCTACAAAATACTGATGGATATTATCAGTTACAAAAAAGTTCTAATTTCCTTGGAGTGACTATTTAATTTAAATAAATTAACTTGGAAAATATTTTACAGTGAGAATGAAATTTTGAATGTATATTAATATTAGATAAGAAATGTATTATATTCAAGTAAAACTTGTATCTTTAAAGCCTAGTCTTCATCACTCATATTTTAAATGATCTATTTGAGAATACTAATAAATATCATATAAATATAAAATGGAAATAACCAAATAAATGATAAAATTGAGTCCTACAGAGAAGTACTATAATTAGCAAAAAAGCAATATATATAGAATACCCATAATATGCCACAGACAAATCTGTCAGTCACTCATAAAAAAAAGAGGATCACTACTGAAATGCTTAAATCTTGCACTTACCAACCTCCACAACACTAGAACAGTTGGGATCTGTGAAGCCATCTGGACACTCGCAGGAAAAGAAATCGTCAGACAATCCTGACAAACAGATACCTCCATTTTCACATGGATTAGGGTCACAGATATCACCTGAGGAATAAGAAACAGATATTGGCTTTTTTGTCTTATGCACTGAAATGTATTATTTCACATCCCCACTCACCTTCCTTTGGTAAAGTCACAATACTATTTAGGTTTACAGATAAGGAATGCAAGACCCATTTGAAACCATGTGCTTTTAAGGTATAGATTGGTAGATACATAACAAGTATATAACATGGTTAAAGATTAAGTTTTATAATTCGAGCACTGCATATTGAGCTGCTTACTAAAAGCTGTTATCTCAGTCTTCAGTTCCTTCATTATATATAAATCAAACTGTCTAAGTTGTTAAACTGAAATATTTGTGGGAGACTGGTTTATTAATTACTACAACAAATTACCCTTCTATATCCATACACTTTGCAATTCCCCTCACTAAAGGGGTGGGTTTTATTTCTGGATCCCTAGAATCTGGGCTTGTCCATGTGACTTGTGTAGGCCAATAGGATGTGATAGCCAACTTGAAGCAGAGGTCTGAAAAAAACACTTGAGTATTTCTACTTTCTCTCTTGGAACCCTGCATGGTCATGAGAATAAATTCAGCCTAGCTTGCTCGAGAGAGGTGCTTTCACCTCTTGGAAGAGTAAGAGAGAAAAACCTGGAAGAGTAAGAGAGAAACGCTAGAGGGAAATAAATTTTAACATAACAAAGCCCTAAAATATGAGGCCTCTGCTTCTGTTCTGGGTGGCAGTTAGAATTTGGAAAAGTGCTAAGAGAAAGGCTACAGGAGGCCAGAAAAATGGCTATCCATGCTATGTAGAGAAAAGCAATGGGTAATCTGTCACCTGAGGGAACGTGGGTGGTAGAAAATGTACCTAATGAACTCTTGCATTTGAGTTATGAGACTTCCAGCCAGAATATTAAGGTGTTTGTTGGTTCTTGAGAGCTACTTTTGATAAGGTACAAGTAAAAATTGTGCAAAATAAAGAACTAATGAGTTTGAAAGTAAAGAAAAGGAACACAGAAGGACCAGGGCTTATAATAAAAGATAAAACTATTAACTCCAGTTTCTCAAACCAATGAAAGATCAAATCCAGAGCTTTGTAAGAAAGACACGGCCTCGACATAAATATCACACCAAGGATGTCGCAATGAGACCCATTGTGAAAACATTTAAAATAATTCAGGTGCAGCCTAAAAGGCTCTCTCAGCTAAATAAAAAGGGTTCTAGAAATCTTAAGTGTATTATCCCTGGGCAGCCGGACGTATGCAAAGCAGTACTGATTAAGTCTGGAGTGAAAAGCAGGCTTCAGACAGTCATGGATGTGGCATTCCAGCACAGAGAGGGTGTGAATCAGATTCAGAAAAGCCCATACAGTTTTTAAGGGAGATTTATAGGTAGAAGAGCTATCTTATGGACTAAAATAGAATGAGGTTTTTCAAAATTTAAGAAAAATATGTGGACCCCAACTTCCTACTCCTTTGTATTTCTTAGGAACTCTATTCTTTTACAGGAGCTTTACTCTGAATTATTTCATCTCTTTTCTAGATTAATCTCTTCAAAATTTTAGGAAAATGAAAATGGAGGATAGGATTTTTGTCAAATCTAAAAAGCAAGTCATCACCTATACTACGGTGATAATACTATATTATCACTGGAGCAGATATTAGAAAAGAGAGTTATAAAATAAGTGAATAAATGAGTGAATGCAGAATTTAGTATGGCTGGACCCGGGGGCATTTGGTCGGGAATGGCTAAGAAAGTACAACTCCGTCAGATCAGGGAAGATTAAAAAGTGGCATCATAATTTATAAGATAAGGAGCCAATGAATATTTCGTATGTATTTTAAAGTTTTCACATGGTAAGATCTACATTTTAAGAAGACTATCCTGGTAGCATTCTATAGAGTGCATTTGCATGGGGAAGTTGATGATTGGTAAAGATATTTCAATAAACTTTCTGTCTATCTCTTTATATATCTAGCTAGCGAGCCAGCCAGCCATCCTTCCATTATCCATACATTTCTCCATCTAGCCTTCTATTCCTGGATTACCTAGTTTATTGTAGGTACTGAGGTAAGTGCTGGACATACAGAACTAGAGTCTTTACCATCAAGAAATACGGAGCCTACTATGGGAGATAAAAAAAAAAAAAACCAGGGACATAGCAGTTCTAGTACATAGCAATTAAGAGTTGTGATTAGTACATATGACCCAAACTGTAGGATCAACTGAGACTCCTAAAAGAATTCAGTGCTGCCAGGTGATGCAGAAGAGGAAGGGCTACATGTCCAACATGCCAGGCAAAGGGTATAACATACACAAAGGGAAAAGACAATGGCTCATTCCAGGAACTTCACATGAGCCACAATCATTTCAGCGTAGCTGTGTATGAGGAATACAGAGAAATGAGCTCCAAAGGTGACTTGGTCATATAAATAAAGGCCTTGTATGCTGTGACACAAATTTTGAAGTTTATCTTTAGGCACCTGAAAAACCATAAAAGGAATTCCTGCATGGGGAAGTCCATGAGCACATTTATGTTTTGGAAGGATGAGGCAGGCCACATGGTGCTGGATCCGTGGAGCAGTCAAGGCAGAGGACCAAAGGACTAAGCGTTGACCTTTTCAAGGAGCCCCATAAAAGCTGATGAAGATGCTGCCCGCCCTCCTTAGAGGTGGCTATGAACAGGGAAAGCAACAGAGGCGCCATTTAACCCCAATCCAGTTACTAAATACTAGGTAATGAAACGGGAAATGAAAGTTCCCCCAAATTGCTACCACACCTTTCCTCAGACAACTGATCTAGAAGCAAAGGCATTATTGTGGAGATTTTCTAGAAAAAAATCAATCACCCATTTAAAAATGAAATCATTCTTCTCTGCCTTTGCTGTGAGCCAAGGCATCCCAGTTTTGTGCAAACAACAGTCTCTACTAACTCAGTAAATCGCATGAAGGTAAGTATTAACAGCCAAACATTTTTCTTGGCGTGATGTCAGTCATAATTCTGTGTTTGTCCATGCTACAGAGAGAGCTGTGTGCTCCCCAGACCCGGATCTGCTGTTGCAGCAATGTCAACAGATCAAAGCACATTGTGGGTGTTTATATTGATTTATTTACCCTGACAGAAGCAATGTCTACAGCAGAAAGGCAAGGCATGAGCAGATGCGTAGGGGTTTTAAAGCATTTGGGCTATTTTTATATATTTAGTCAAAATCCAAGAGCCTCTCATTCTGATCCCTCTCACTCGTACAGCCAAGTTCATGGATTGACGTGAGCTTAAGATCCTGATAAACCCAGGGTCACCAACGCTGGATGTCCGGTCTCTTTAATTATTCCATCATTATGAGGAGTTTTGGGCCCTAAGAGACCTTCCTGGTACTTGTGCTTTCCTTTCTAGGCAATGATACTTAATCAAATCGGTTTTCCACTAGGTGTGAATGCCAGTCATATGCTGTCTCTGTGGTCAAGATGAGACAGGACTATCTGTTCACCTCTCATTATATCTTGTAGTTGCCAGCTGCTGTTTAGCTGGTTTTTGTTTTGTTTTGCTTAGGTCTACTTATCTCTAATACATTATACACTTGTGATAACTCATATTTTTATCTCCATTATTGATATTTACTCAGTGTCTTTTTGAAAGGTAGAAAAGAGGTAAGAGATTTGACCAAAATGTACAAGGTAGAATCAAGATGCTACTGTGACCAAATTGAGGCGGAGTCTGAGCGAGAGCAAGAAATCTAGGTGCTTGATTTCTAGAGCTCCTACCGTGTGACTGCATGGCCCTTTTCCATAAGCAAATATAATGGACTTAGTTTTGAAGGAATTAAGGTGTTTGAGAGGTCTGTGGGACCTCCAGAATGAAAAGGTCCCATAAAGCTATTGAATAAGCAGATGCAGAATTGGAGAGGTTTTGCTACAACACGGATTGTCAAGTATGGATGTGAAAACTCTGTTTCAGTGAGTCCTTAAAGGGAGGGCAAGGGGGAGAGGGGCATGGGAGCAGGAGTGGTCCCTGGGCATGCCAACAAATGCGTGAGGAAAACGAAGAGTCTTCTGAAGAGAAAAGGAAGGAAATGCCCTTTCCACTCCAGTATAAAGAGTCAGTTTATTCACTTAAGGTCTAATATTTCCATGTCTGCCTGAGATTACGAAAGGCCCCCACATGTACCTGCATTACAAGGACAGTGTTAGCAGAAAACAAAGTTTGGGCCTTGGACAACAGAAGACCATCAAACATAATTAGGATTCTTAAAGGCTGAGCTTTTCCCCACACCTAATTACTAAGAGCACCCCTGTGTCAGATGAGTTCTTTATAAAGTAAATGTTATGACAGAGTGCAACAAGTTTATTGAAAAGTAGTGCCTATGAAAGACAAAAACGAGGAAGCAGAAATGGGCAGGAAAAGCCTTCATCCTGTGAGGCAGATCTGACACCCGGGAAGGGGAGCGGCGAGAGGGAGGCAGGAGGAGGACCCAGCCAGAGCCTCAGTCTGTGCTCAGTCTGTAACGCGGATTTGAGTCTGGGCCAGCCCACCAGGGGAGCTCCGATTACAGATGACTCTGTAATCCCCCAAGGGCACAGACGCCCTACCACGTTCAGTCATTGGCTGGAGGTGCCCAGGCAGAGGGAGGCTCCAGTGCTCAGGTGGGGTCCTCAAAGTGCTGCAGAAGGACACGCAGGGCTAACTGCATTCCTTGCCTCTGGGCAACTTGTCCCTTCTTGGACCATGGGCACCCTCATCTCCTTTCACTCTCAAAACTGGCACGGTTTCCGTAAGTTACATAGTTACCTTGATCAAAACCATCATATCTCAGCCAGCTCTTCTCTCTACACACCCATTGTTCTCAGTGGCTGGGACAGATGAAGGCTGATGCCTTAAGAAGCAATAAACCCTCTTCGGCTGGAATTAAAGTCCAGTTAAAATGCATGGTAGGGACTTCTGATTCCCTGTCATTTTAGTTAATTTGAGAAAACATCAGCTCAGGTAAGAATCCTGATTTAAATGAATTGACTCTTGGAGTTCTAATCAATGTTTTTTGCCCGTTTGTTTATTTGTTTCCCAGTGAATATGTTGGTAGAGTCTTTTAAAACTAAGATGGCAACCTGTGTAAGAAGGCAGGCTCAGTCAAGGAAAGAGGACAATACCTGACTTCATGGTTCTTTATTCCACTGTCAGCAGGCTCCTAAAATATACCTCTGCATATTGTAATCTGTGTGCAGCATTATACCTTGATGCTTCCTGGCTGGCTGGCCTCACCTGCTTTCGATTAGGACAGATGTGTTTAATTTGAGTCTAACTATGTCTTATGGTTCCATCTGCAGTTTATGGCAGACTCAGGCGAATTAGGCTGGTGCCGATTTGCCTTTTGGCAATAGAATGAAGCAATTATTTTTCCCAGGGGCAAGAACTCATTGCAGGCTAAATTTAACTTCCTGTCTGCTCTTTCCTCCCACTCTCCAGGGTTCTGCCTGGACTGGGACCATCCTGTCTGTGTGCAGTGTCCACTTCATTCTTCTCACTGATCCACCATCTACTGCCAGTTACATCCTCTTCAAGGTGATTCTGACACTGTCTTATATCACTTCATTATGAATCTGCAGTAATCTTTTAGCCTACATAGCCAAGTGTGAGGGTACCTGTAAAATATTGTGTCATACTGCAAAAGACAGTAACAGCAAAACATCCAAAAAGCTGAAACCCGTACCTTTATGACAATGGTTTCGGTGAGCTCAGTATACTACTTACTGTGCAACTTCTAATGCCGGGTAAAGGAGAAAATTCTATGTTGGTACTATTCTGGAAATTGTGGACAGAACAGCTAATTTCTCTCACGGACACTGAAACTCTAGGAGGGCTCACACATTCAGTTGTCCTTCTATGTTAGTGCCTATCTCCAGTTCACAGAGCAGAGATTCACTGATCCATTCATCATGTACTGATACTCCAGGAACCACAACAAATACTGGGAATACAAGCTATACAAAGACACATAAGGTTCCTGCACTCTTAAGAGTTTGTATTTATAATAATACAGGAGATGCATAATGAAAAACAAATAAGCAAGATATTGCCCACTGTAATAAAAGCCACTGGGAGGCAGTGGGGGCAGGTGGGGAGAAGAGCAGATCGGGCTTAAGAGAAAGGCAGTAGCAGAAAGTCAAGAAAGGTTTCTCTGAGGAGGTGCCACTTGAGCTGAAATTTGAAGGAAGAATAGGAACCAGTCATGTTAAATCCTTGAAGGAAGAACCTTCTAGGCAGAGGCAAGAGCAAATGTGTGGCCCTAAGGATAGGCAGGAGAGTGGTGAACTCAAGAGACGGAAAGGACAGCAGCATATCAGAAGCACAGTAACAGAACGTCAGTAAATGATTTTGTCAGCAACACAATTTTAGTAGGAACCAATTTATAATTTAAAGCCCCATTTGAATCTCTGTCCTCAGGATAATTAATCAAGGGCATTTCTGCTAAGCCTATCTTTAATATGTATTAAACATCTACTGAAAATATATTACTCTACTTACATGTTAATGTGCTTATGTATATATTTATATCTTTTTTACTTAATGTATTTACACAATATTGTTAATGTATGCATGTATTTACATAGTAACATAAATACATTAATCATTTATTTGGATTACTGCATGCCTCTTCATTTTCTGTTCCTTTAGCAATGCCAGAAGTCACCTACAATGTTTGCACTTTCATCTCTGACCTCTCTCCTTTTCTGCAAAAACGTGTATACAGATGTAACATTAGAAACAAAAAATTTGTAAAATATCACTCAATTATGTTACTTCACTAACATATTATTTAATTTCTTAAATATCTCCCCAAAGTAAATGTAAAGGACATCATAACACATATTTATATGGGAAAGTAAAACATAGAAACCATTTAAATTCATGTTCCACAACCATTACAATGTAGGTCCCTGTATTATGACCTCATCTTCAGTTTATTGCTCTTCCATTGAACTTGGCACCTATACTCCTACCATTTCACTTAAAAACTGAAAGAAAATAAAAGCTTTGTTTGTCTTCAATTGCACAAATTAGAATTTGAACCAACCTGTAAACAGAGTACTTGGCAAATTGAGCCAATTCTAGTACACAAGTGAGAAGTGAGCAATAACTCTAGTTAAAATGAGATAAAGTTCACAAGATTTGCATACTCAACCTGGTAAAACTCACAGGAAATTTTAGCACCCTTACAACTAATGATGGTGAAACTGTGTACAAAAAAATAAATGTCACCTTGTGAATCAACAATAGGCCTCTCAATTTACTTTGGTAACTCCTGAGAGACTATGTTGAATATTGAAATTGTTGTACATTGTAATGAGTTTGATGTATAGGTTTTTATTTTAAAGCCTTCTTTCACAGAGCTTATGAGTGTGAGCAACTTAAATTTGAAGAAATACATACTTAAAAGGGTTTTATGATTGTTAGCTTCATGTGTGCTTTAAAAATATATTTTAGTTGGTATCTCAGACCATCCTGCAATTAGGAGTAGAGAAGGAAAAAGATAAAAATGCTAGTAAGTGGGAACAAGATAGGGATGCCCACTCTCCCCACTGTTATTCAACATAGTACTGGAGGTCCTAGCCACAGTGAAAAACAAAGAAATACAAGGCATCCTGATTGGGAAAGAAGAAGTCAAACTGTCACTATTTGCAGATGACATGATATTGTACATAAAAAAACCACTAGAACTAATATCTGAATTCAGCAAAGTTGCAGGATACAAAATCAATACACAGAAATCTGTTGCTTCCCTATATAGTAACGATGAGCTAACAGAAAGAGAAGTCAGGAAAACAATTCCATTCACAATTGCATCAAAAAGAATAAAATACCTAGGAATAAACCTAACGAAGGAAGTGAAAGACCTATACCCTGAAGAGGACACTAACAAATGGAAATTCATCCCATGGTCTTGGCTAGGAAGAATAAATATTGTCAAAATGGCTATACTACCTAAAGCAATCTATAGATTCAATGCAATTGCTATCAAAATACCAACAGCATTCTTCAATGAACTGGAACAAATAATTCTAAAATTCATATGGAACCAAAAAAGACCCTGAATAGCCAAAGCAATCCTCAGAAGGAAAGAATAAAACAGGGGGAATTACACTCCCAGACTTCAAGCTCTACTACAAAGCCATAATAATCAAGACAATTTGCTACTGGCACAAGAACAGACCCACAGACCAATGGAACAGAATAGAGAGTCCAGACATTAACCCAAACATATATGGTCAATTAATATATGATAAAAGAGCCATGGATATACAATGGGGAAATGACAGCCTCTTCAAAAGTTGGTGTTGGCAAAACTGGACAGCTACATGTAAGAGAATGAAACTGGATAGTAATCCCATACACAAAAGTAAACTCAGAATGGATCAAAGACCTGAATGTAAGTCATGAAACCACAGAACTAATAGAAGAAAACATAGGCAAAAATCTCTTGGACATAAACATGAGCAACTTCTTCTTGAACATATCTCCCTGGGCAAGGGAAACAAAAGCAAAAATGAACAAGTGGGACTATATCAAGCTGAAAAGCTTCTGTACAGCAAAGGACACCATCAATAGAAAAAAAAGACATCCTACAGTATGGGAAAATACATTCATAAATGACATATCCGATAAGGGGTTGACATCCAAAATATATAAAGAACTCATGCTCCTCAACAAACAAAAAGCAAATAATCCAATTAAATAATGGGCAGAGGATCTGAACAGATACTTCTCCAAAGAAGAAATTCAGATGGCCAACAGACACATGAAAAGATGCTCCACATCTCTAATCATCAGAGAAATGCAAATTAAAACCACAATGAATTATCACCTCACACCAGTTAGGATGGCCAACATCCAAAACACAAACAACAACAAATGTTGGCGAGGATGTGGAGAAAGGAGAACCCTCCTACACTGCTGGTGGGAATGCAAATTAGTTCAACCATTGTGGAAAGTAGTATGGAGATTCCTCAAAAAACTCAAAATAGAAATACCATTTGACCCAGGAATTCCACTTCTAGGAATTTACCCTAAGAATGCAGCAGCCCAGTTTCAAAAAGACATATGCACCCCTATGTTTATTGCAGCACTATTTACAATAGCCCAGAAATGGAAGCAACCTAAGTGTCCATCAGTAGATGAATGAATGAAGAAGATGTGGTTCATATACACAATGGAATATTATTCAGCCATAAGAAGAAAACAAATCCAGACATTTGCAACAACATGGATGGAGCTAGAGAGTATTATGCTCAGTGAAATAAGCCAGGCTGAAAAAGACAAGTATCAAATGATTTCACTCATATGTGGAGTATAAGAACAAAGAAAAAAAACCTGAAGGAACAAAACAGCAGCAGACTCACAGAACCCAAGAATGGACTAATAGTTACCAAAGGGAAAGGGACTGGGGAGGATGGGTGGAAAGAGAGGGAAAAGGGGGACAAAGGGGCATTATGATTAGCAGACATAATGTAGAGGGGGCCATGGGGAGGGTTGTACTACTTAGAGAAGACAAGTAGTGATTCTACAGCATCTCACTATGCTGATGGACAGTGACTCTTATGTGGTATATGGGGGGGACCTGATGATATGGGGAGTCTAGTAACCATAATGTTGCACATGTAATTGTAGATTAATGATATGAAAATAAAAATATATATATATATGTCATAAAATGCATGTGTTAATGTGCAATGGGTTTTTATTACCTCAAATAAATTATGAATCATTTTCAAAGTTAAAAAAAATGCTAGTAAGTTTATTTGTATTGATAGGATATGCCACTGTACCAGAAAGTCATTGGACATACTTGTAACAGAAGACCATCCAATTCCACACCTTGGTGTCCATGGGACCCCAAAATGACTGTATTCAGTTATGGAAGCAAGTCTAATGATTGAACAAAGAAATTTAGACTCACTCAGAGCCAGGCTAAAGCTTATTTGAAGCACGTTGTCTCTCAGATTTTATCCAGTAGTTTAGCTCATTATTTGTGAAAACATTTTTCCTTTTTCAGTAACTTTTGAAATGCTAAGGGAATACAAGGACTACTGAAGAGAATTAGAAGAAAATCAGCAACAATTGTTGAGTGTTGACAATTTGAATTTTACATCCTTCAACATGCACCTTCAAAAAGGCTAACTGCATGAAAAGACAGGAATATTTTGAACTCTCCATTCTGAAATAAAATCTTTTCTCTTTTCATGTATATTTCGTATTTTAAAACACTGGAGAATCTCTTAAAATAACAAAATCAAGAGTTTTTAGAATTGAACGGGACATTAGAAATGACCTAACCCAGTGGTTCTCAAGTTTTGCTGTATATTAATATCACAGGGGAGATTTTCAAACTTCCGATGCCCAATCCAATTAAATCAGAATCACTGGGGGGGGTTGGGACCCAGCCCTCCACATGTTTTTAAAGCTCATCCAAAGATTTCAATGTATTAAAGAAAAAGGAGAACGAATAAGAGAAAGGAAGGAAGGAAGAAGGAAAGACAGAAAGAGGAAATTTATGTTTTCATGTTGTCTTGCAAGTGGGTTTCAGCACTGGATTCACTATGGATACAGTGAGACTGAGGAATGACAGTGGAACATTCGTGGGGCTCGTTCTCCCGGTGATAAGTGGAGCACTAGAATCGCGTCTGCATCCAACAATCTGCAGGCCTGTAATCTTCCTTCATCTCTCCCTCTGCCTAGAGCGCTGGGCAGAGCTCTTTATATAGTGACTCAGTCAGTAATAGCTTATTGCCTTATGGGTGTGGAAGCAGTGGCCTAGCAGGAGGCCAGTTACATCAAGTAGTTTAGGGTCAGCTGAGGATCCTGGCCATGGGAACTTCCATTTTCCCCACACATGCCTTCAATTGAGGGGGAAGGCAAATGAAGAAAGGTAGTTTTTTGACTATCTTTCTTTGCTCATACAGTATGAGTCATGAAAAATTATTTGCAGGAAGCTAGAATTGGCAAACTGAAAACAAAGGCACAGAGTATGTTAGAACAGAATAATCTATTTAATATGAACATATATTGAATTCCTATCAGTAAGCTGAAATTTTAGAAATTACCAGAAAATTCTACCCTATAGTAGAATTCCCAAGTACTTTCTGACTATATTATTGCTACCTATGAAGAACATCTGTCTAGTCATCCAGTTAATATTTACTGAAGCCCATCTTACATGCCACTAAAAGTCACAATTCCTACACATACTATGGGGCTGCTGATGGACAGTTATGTGTTCTCTAGCGTCTAATGAAAAACACAAATAAGTTGACAGATAGTTATCACTGCATGTTAGGTCTATGAATCTCAGAACTGTGAGTTAAGAAGCCCTCCCAAAGGAAGAGATCTCCAATTCAAGGCCAGAGGATTAGTGGAAACCTGCCAGGCAATCATGTGGGACAGGAGATCTGAGGCAAAGGGGAAAGCATATGCAAATGCATGGAGCTTGTGTTTAAGTCAGAGTCAGAACAGGATAAAACTCACTTTAGCTAAAGAGAGTAAATAAAAAGGGCAAGAGGCAAGCTTGAAGAATATGCAGTGTCCTTAAGACACTCCTAAGGAGTCTGGGCATGCCTGAGCACTGACAGCCACTGAAGAGTGCTAAGCAGGAGGGTGACATGATTTGGATTTCAAATAATTCACCTTTCACTGTAGTGTGGAGAACTGGTGACAAGGAAGCAAAATTTAAGGGTGACAGACCAGTTAGAAAGTGACAAAGGTTATTCAGGTACAAGGAATTGCTGGCTTGGATTAGAATACTTAATCGTGGTAATGGCAAGAAGTAGATTGGATAAGATACATTGAGAGACAAAATTTACAGGTCTAATGTGATGGTTGAAAGTAACAAGAAGACATAAGCATGAAAACCCACATACCAAATTCAACAAAAATCTCTGTTTTCCATATTGATAAAAAACATAGTCTAAGGAGGAAGTTTGGGAGTAGTAATGAAGGGGGGTGATGAATTTTGTTTTGGAAACGTGTGTGCTAAAGTGCCTATAGGAACCCACGTGAAGATATTCAGTGGAAAGTTGGTTTTATACAATTGAACCAGGGGAGAAAGATTTTGGTTGGAGATAGATAAATTAACATAGAGTTGATTTTTTAAATCACAGGAATATAAACAAAAGTTCTAAGAAGAGTTTGAAAACATGGTCTAGAAGCAGACATGTTCTTACATTGTAAACTCTCTAAGGCTTGGAATCATTTCAGTCTAAATCACCTAGTTCTCCCCTGTGCCAAAGATCAGCACCTGGCATATAGTCTGTGTTATCCAAAGACAAGGTTACCCAAATAAAAATCAGGAGGGAGAAAGGGGTTGGAGATGTATTTAAAAAGGCAGAAACCTGACAGTGTTTTGATACTGACAGGAAGCGGCTACAGAAAGAAGTGGCTAAAGATACAGTAGAGAAGGGATACTCAGAAGGGTAGGGCGTGTGAAAAACATACAATGGATAGGCTCAGAGTACATGTGGAAGAATTGACTTTTCGGCCGGGAGGGAGGCTGGTGGGCTAGGAAGTTTGGGCCCGGATGCCTGTAGGTTTGTAGATGCTGTTACACAAACTGAGGGCTTCCCATCTGGTGGTTTCTCTGTCTAGCAGGCTGCTGACAACGTGATGGGATACGAGGCTTGAGAAGAGTGAATGGCAACATGCACCTGGGGTAAACAGAAATTTGCTGCCTGGAAAAACATGGAGAAAAAAGATGGAGGGAAAGCACTGAAGGCTCAATTTGGAAATAAGAACTGATAGTGTCAACGTGTTTGCAATCATGTGTCTGGGTAGAGGTACAGCTGGGGCTCACTAACAGAAAGGTATGGCGACAGTCAACAGAGCAAAGGAATGACATCTGACCACTTCTGATTTTTTTTGAAACATGTGAAAGATAGTTTATGGAGTTTTGTGCTCTAAGATTATATATTTTTATAATTTTGCAAAAAGTGTAAACCCAGTGAATTGCTCTTTCAGAGAATATTGCAGTTCTTCAGGTGACAGCAAAGGACAAACTAAAAGATAGATTTGGCTGCTGTACATAAATAACACAGTGCATCATGGTGGTAACACTTGGTGTATCTATCCTTGTCAAGAACACAAACTCACACTGACTACGAAAACAATCAGGTGTTACAAAGAAGATGAAATTCAGTGCCATATCCAACTGTGGAAGTTTCCCATTGCTTTCTTTATTTAGATCTTAGATTGTCAATTCTGACTTTTCTCAGTGCAAAGCTTCTTGGCCATAATATAAAAATAAACTTCAAGGAAAAGTGAGTTGAAAATAAGTTGGCTAACTTGTTTGCTTCTTAAGCAAAGTGGCCCAAAGAAAGAACAGGACATTTTGTTCATCACTGGAGAATGCATTTTATCCATTTTTCAAGCAGAGAGAATATGTCATGTTAAAAATTACAGAAAAAAAATTGTAAAATCTAATCCTGTGTCTTATGTAGAATCTTGTCTTTAAAAGTCATAATTTAAGACAGCAGATGAATGATAGTTTCAAAATACAGCATATAAAAACTGAAGGAATATCTTTTACTGTTTTAAGGGCACTGCCAACTATTATCACCAGGTGTTTAAAGTAGTCAACCATCTCATTAATAACATGTTTATGAACTCCATCACTGAGTCACACTGTATATGTGTATCCATTTGGTGACTGGAGAAAAAATATCACAAAAATTAAAACTAATCCGCTTCCAACTAAAAGTACCAATATACACCTATCTAATTTATGGAGTGGAAGTCATATTTTAAAAGTCAGATTTAGATCCTGATTAAATTTTGTAAAGAGTAAATGATTTCAGACCACCTTTTACAGCAATGTTTACACATGAAAGGAACATATTATAAAATAGCTGATGAATACTCTAATTATAGATAATCTCTAAAATTTCAGAATTTAAATCTTTTTGTCTACAGCCAAAACGGTCTTAGGGAGCAGAAACATAAACCACTTGGATAGGCCACTCTCTGTAGATATGCTCACTGACAAATTTAAGAATATATTAACTCTTTAATTCTTTTAACAAACATGATATCTGTTATTCAGATTTAATGACTATACGGCCCATGTGTTTTCCTAATGCAAGGAAGTTCCTGATAAAAAAGACAGCTGAGCAATTAACCCAGTGGAAGTCAGAAATTACTGGTGTTCTTGCCAAATTCTTGGTTTTCAACAGGTAGCAGGTTATTGCTGTTAGCACTCCAATTTGCATCTTTATAGGGAACAACCTGATTGTAAGGAGGGACATAAAATGCCCTTTCTTCAGGAGTTGCAAATGCCTTAATGGAACTCCATTTAGAATATTAGTGCTTTTATACTAAAAAGACCAAGGAAATACTTAGGACTTGGGTCTACGTTACTCCTTTGGCCTATCGAAGAGAAATTTGACTTACTGAAAGGAAGCCATTAAGCACAGAAATAGACAACTCTTTGAGAACTTGAATGCATTAAAAAGCCTATTGCCTCTATTCTATCAATACCCTAATTCTGCATTGGTTCACACTCTGTGAGGCCTTACCTGGTATTCAATCTCTGTATCCCTCCTGTCCTCCTTTTTGTGATAATTTGATACCCACCAGTGCCTTCCCAGTCCCTGAAGCAACCCTGATCTGAAAGGGGAGGGTTTTATGCAGCTCTAGCCAAAAGAACCGGCTTCAGTTTATCTCTGCTATTAATGAGGCTTGGGCCTTATGTCTTTCCCTTTTCTTATTGGTTGAATTACAGTGTGGATAAAATGAGAGTTCCTGTGGCCAGGATTCTCACCTGGCTCTGGTTGATTAGCTCACTGCACACCTGTGGGCAATACATGGCTGTTGACTCTATATAAAGAGCTCTGCCCAGTGCTCCGGGCGTGACGTGGTGGCATGGCTGCAAGGCTGTAGGAGAGCAGAGCAGAGGCTGGGTGGTGGCAGCGCCAAGGACAGAGGCCCAGAGAACACCTGTGTGGGATGACTGTGCAGAGAGACCCAGAGGATGGCTGTGTGGGACAACTGTGCAGCCCGAGGAGCCCAGAGGCAGAGACCGGCTTGCTGCATGCAGACTCGCTCTGAGTGAATGGGATTTTCGTGACTGACCTGCCACCTGGAAATAAAGTTGGGTATAACCCCAAGAACAGCTTTGTTGTCAATTTCTTTGGTCACATTGAATCCATAGCGAACTTGCCCAGGGCTGAAACCCACTGGCCAGACATACAGTCTATGCAATTTGGTTAGTGACTCCCAAATACGGGTAGTATGAATGCAGCTTAAAATAAACTGGAATGTAGGCTTCAGACTACATAAAACCTTGGGGAACTCCCATTCCCAAGCCCCATGTAGCTCCGTTTTGATATACTGTCTTGGTGACAACTATCCATGGCCCTGAAATCATGCAAACTATTCCTGAAGAAAAGTTTCTGATACAAATTACCTGCCTGCTCAATTTCCAAATTTCATATAACCTTGGATTCCATTCCATCACTTAGCTTATCTGTTAGAACACTTCATCATTTTATAGTAATACCAGTTAATATTTTTGTGCCTTAACTGTGAGCCAAATATTACACTAAGTGCTTTATGGGAATTATCTCACATAATCTTCATAATATCCCTATCATCAACTTTGCTGATATTGATAAGGAACCTCATTTTACATAAGAAAAAAATTGAAATTGGTAACTTTGCAGTACAACTGCAGAATTTACCCAAAGGCACAGACTAATAATGGCAAAGTAAGATTCACATACAGGCAGCATGGTTTCAGAAATAAGAAACTGAGCGTGTTGGTAAGGTTTCCCTTGCCACTCTTCTCTTTCACCTTCTCTCTTCACCTCTTCAAGTTCTTGTCATTCTCTCACTGATCACTAATTATTTAGTATTGTTGTATATTGCTTACCTTATCATCCTTTGGATAAATTTGGCTTCTTTGTATAATTTTTCCATTACTTGCCTATCTGATCCTCCTTCGGCCTAAGGGGAACAATTCTGGGTTCCAGCCTTCAGTTAACATGGCTATATCCCTCATTATGAACTTTCTCTTCCTAGTGTACACTATGCTTACTATCTCTGAAAAGCAATGGCTGGCATTTGACATCAGTCAAATACTAGAATAGACAATGATGCAAAAATATGCTACATTGAACTGGGTTCAGCAAAGTTGCAGGATACAAAATTAATATTCAGAAATCTATTGTGTTCCTATATATTAACAATGAACTAGGAGACAGAGAAATCAGGAAAATAATCCCATTCACAATAGCATCAAAAAGAATAAAATACCTAGGAATAAACCTAACCAAGGAGGTGAAAGACCTGTACTCTAAAAACTATAAGACCCGGCTGAGAGAAATTAAAGGAGACACCAATAAATAGAGATCTATCCCATGCTCACGGATAGAAAGAATTAATATTGTCAAAATGGCCATCCTCCCCAAAGCAATTTACAGATTCAGTTCACTCCCTATCAAAATACCAATAGCATTTTTCAATAAACTAGAACAAATAGTTCTAAAATTCATATGGAACCACAAAAGACCCCAAATAGCCAAAGCAATCCTGAGAAAGAAGAACAAAGTTGGGGGGGATTCTGCTCCATGGCTAAGCTATACTACAAAGCTACAGTAAATAAAACAATATGGTACTGGCTCAAGAACAGACCCATAGATCAATGGAACAGAAGAGAGAGCCCAGATATAAACATAAGTGCATGTGGTCAATTAATATACAGTAAAGGAGTCACTAATATAAAATGGAGTAAAGACAGCCTCTTCAGTAACTGGTCTTGGAAAGCTGGTCTTGGGCAGCTATATGCAAGAGAATAAAATTGGATTACTGCCTAATTCCATACACAAACGTAAACTCAAAATGGATTAAAGACCTGAATGTAAGACATGAAACCATAAAACTCTTAGAAGAAAACATAGGCAAAAATCTCTTGAACATAAGTCTGAGCAATTTTTTCCTGGACACATCTCCTTGGGCAAGGGAAACAAAATAAAAAATGAACAAGTCAGACTACATCAAACTAAAAAGCTTCTGTACAGCAAAGGACACCATCAGTAGAACAAAAAGGCATCCTACAGTATGGGAGACTATATTTGTAAACAATTGATCTAAGGAGTTAATGTCCAAAATATATAAAGAATTCATATGCCTCCACACCAAAAATGGCAAATAACCTGAATAAAAATTGGGTGGAGGACCTGACAGACATTTCTCCAAAGAAGAAAAACAGATAGCAAACAGGCCCACAAAAAGATATTCCACATGATAGAAAACAGGGAAATGCAAATCAAAACTATAATAAGATATCACCTCATACCAGTTAGAATGGCCACTATCCAAAAGATAAGAAATAAGTGTTGGCGAGGATGTGGAGAAAAGGGAACCCTTCTGCACTGCTGGTGGGAATGTAAATTGTTATGACTGTTGTGGAATGCAGTATGGAGTTTCCTCAGAAAACTAAAAATAGAAATACTATTCAACCCAGTAATTCCACTGTAGAAATTTACCTGAAGAAAACAAAATCCCTGATTCGCAAAGATATATGAAGTGATATATACATATCACTGCATTATTTATAAGAGCCAAGATATGGAAGCAACCTTAGTGTCCATTGATCGGTGAATGGATAAGGAAGATATGGTACATATACACAATGGAATGTTATTCAGCCATTAAAAGAAAAGAAATCCTGCCATTTGCAGCAACATGGATGAATCTAGAGGGTATTATGTTCAGTGAAATAAGCCAGGCAAAGAAAAACAAATACCATATGATTTCACTTATTTGTGGAATATAGAAACAAAGCAAAACTAAATGAACAGAATAGCAGTAGATTCACAGACACTGAGAAGGGACTGGTGGTTACCCTGGGGGAGGGGTTGAGGTGGGTGGGTGGGAGGGTGAGGGGGATAAAGGGGCACAAAAATTCTCAGTAATAATATACGTTCATCATGGGGATGGTAGTACAGAATGGAGAATACAGCCAATGATTCTGTAACACCTTCCTTGTTGACAGTAACTGCACTAATAGGAGTGAGGATTTAATAATATGGGTAACTGTTAAACTATTGTGTTGTGTATTTGGAACAATGTAAGACTGTATGTCAATGATACTTCAATTTTGAGAAAGAGAAAAAATATGCTATGTTGACATAGATTCCTTGATATATTTATATTGTGTTATATAAATTATTAATTAGATAAACCTTTAGGGCCTGAGTATTATAAAAGAAATTCATCTAGTACTCCTAATCTTACTTATAAAATTATGTGGATGACCACAGCATATAAATCATTGCTTAAGTCAAGAATAACATATCCTAGAGTAAGATCTGGTCCATAGTAGGTTAAATATATATGTGGGGAAAGAATTTCATACACATGTTTAAATGAATTGATGCTTATTCTCTCTTATAAAAAAAAATAGTGATGACAATCACATGAAAAAAATGAAACACCTAAACACCTGCAATAGAAATAAAGCTTTGGTTAGCTTGAGGTCACACATCTTAATAATAATATGGCTAGAAAGAGTTCACTGTCCCTCCTATTGAATGGCAGCTGTAGATTAATGAACCACTACAACAGAGCTATTAGCAGGAGTAATAAACTACTCCTGTACTAAGTGGCTAATGACTGCTTTTTTTCATTTGTGAAGGATACTTTAAGCAACAGAGTTAAATGCCTTTTCTCTATACAAACACCAATCCTCTCTGAATCCATGTTATGTTTACAAAGGTAAGATTATACCAAACTTACATAAGAGAGTAAAACGACTCATCATTGAAAACTGAAGTATAAGAGCACACAGATTTTAAATGACATGGCTGGCATTTCAGGCATTGATATGACTGTCATTCTAATGAATTGGTCTGTGTTGCACACAAGCTGCTCTGAACATAAGTTTTTCCTTTAGTGTTTAAGATAATAGTAATGATAAAACACATTTTACTGAGTAACTATTATGATCCAAGCCCTTTTATTGTTAGAAAAAATTAAGATAATTGCTTATATTCACAGCATGTGAACCCTGGCAGTATGATTCAGGAACCTGAAGTATTAATCAGCACTTTATACTGTTTCATGCTAAAATTCAACATTTCTTCTAATTCTAAAAGTAGTGTTTGTGTTGGAAAACCTTGACAGCTACATGCAAAAGAATGAAGCTGGACCTCTATATTACAAAATATACAAAAATCAACTCAAAATGGATTAATTTGAATTAAGACTTGAAACATAAAACTTTTAGAAGAAAACATTACAGGGTAAGTTCCTCCTTGACATCACTCAAAGAATTTTTTGGATTTCATACTAAAAGTGAAGGCAACAAAAGCAAAAGTAAACAAGTGGGATTACATCAAATTACAACAAAAAGCTTCCTCACAGCAAAGGAAATCAGTAAAACAAAAAGGCAACCTACCGAATGGGAGAAATATTTGCAAATCATACATCTGGATAAGGTGTTAATATTCAAAATAAAGAATGCATACAGCTCAGTATCAGGCAAGCTGATTAAAAAATACACAGAGTTGCTAAATAGACATTTTTCCAGAGAAGACACACAGATGGCCAACAGGCACATGAAAAGATGCTCAGCATCCCTAATCATCAGGTAAATGCAAATCAAAACCAAAATGAAATATCACTTCACACCTGTTAGAATAACTGTCATCAAAAGACAAGAAATAACACCTGTCAGTGAGGATGTGGAGAAAAGAGAATCCTTTTGGCACTCCTGACGGGGATGTAAACTGGTATAGCCATTATGGAATGGAAAACACTATGAGAATCCTCAAAAGATGAAAACTAGAACTGCCAAATGATCCAGCAATTCCTTGTCTAGGTATATATCCAAAGAAAATGAAAACAGGATCTCAAAGGGATATCTGCACTCCTGTGTTCACTGCAGTGTTATTCACAGTATCCAAGACATGGCAACAGATGAATGGATAATGAAGATGTAATATGTTATATAAAATGGGATCTTACTAAACCATGAGAGAGGATATCCTGCCTTTTGTGGCAACATGGGAGACCTTAAGGGCATTATGGTAAGTGTAATAAGTCAGATACAGAAAGACAAATGTTGTATGGTACCATTTACATGTAGAATATAAAAAAGATGAGCATATAGAAACAGACTAGAATTGTGGTTACCAGAGGGAGATGGTGATCAAAGATTACAAATTTCCAGTTAAGAAATAAGTTTGGAGTATCTAATGTGCAGCATAGTGATTGTAGTTAATCATAATGTGTTATATACTTGAAAGTTGCTTAGAAAGTAAATCTTGAATATTCTCAGCACAAAAAAAAATGGTAATTGTGTGACATGATGCAGGTGTTAGCTAAAGTTACGGGGAGGTAATTATTTTGTAACATGTAAATGTATCAGATCAACATGTTTTACACCTTACAGTTGCATGATGTTATATGTCAATTATATCTCAATAAAGCAGGAAAAAATTAAAATTAAAAATTAAAACAGTATGTGTAAACAGCTCATAAAAACAGCAATAGAGAAATCAGAAAGCACAATTTCTCTATAGTCCCATTCCTAAACTATCATTGCTAATTTGAATACATCCCACAAAATTTTGTTCTGTTGAGCTCTACTCATTTTAATTTAATATTTCTTAACTATAAAAGGAAGATATCTCTTTTAAAAAAGTTATTACATGGATATTAAATATTCCCCCTTCCTGATTTTTATTCTTGAACCCTAGAAATAGCCACTGTTAGGTTTATTTTTTTACCCTTTTTGAAATTTATAAATACTCTTTTATGTTTGTTTTGCACAAACTGACAGCAATGGTACATTTTTCCATACCTTGTTCATTTTTGCTTTACAACGTACTTCAGAGATTGTCAACCTAGACACTTCACTCTGCTTAGCAAATATATGGTATTGAAATATATGAGTACATCATAATTTATATGCAGTTCCATACCACTGGACATTAGGAAGTTTCAAATTTTTTTCCTGTTATAAATGATGATGAATTGATCACTCTTGTACAAACATCTTTGTGAACTTTTACTTGTACTGGAAATAAAGCCTTAGAAGTGGGCAGATATATCAAAAATTGTTATTAATATTGCCTAACGGTCTTCCAAAAATATCATCCCAATTAAGAATACCACAAATAGTATATTGTTCCTCTTTATGGTTGGAGGCTTTGGACTGGGACTATTTCCAAATTAATTTATATATTGTAAGCAATATGCACATATGAGTTCAGTTTCTCCTTCATAGGAGTTTACAGTATTTGTACCAACAAGTAAAATATTGAGTTCTTGTCACCTAGGAAAAAAGAATAAAGAATAATCTGATTAACAGCAGATCTAATCCAAAAGAATACGAATTTGGAGGCTCTTAAAACTAATTCTATTCTGAATGTGGGCCGCAAAGTTAGTGTGATTGCTGTTGGTAACCTCCCCAGACCTAGACTTACGGTACACACTTAAAGTCCTTCATAGGGCCTGCCTGCCATCCTGTCCCCTTCTCCATCACCTTGAGCTTGGAATTACTCTTTACAGGAGATGATTAGGATTTGTAAGCATGGGATCAGTACAGGAATGCTACTGAATCTTGTCAAAAAAACCCTTCATTAATTGAAAAAAACAGGACATACTTTCTGATCTCTCTTCAGAGTCAGAGGAAGAAGGAAAAAAGAACTAGAAATGCATAGGCAAAGAGATACACAGCAGCTCTCTGTAGACGGGGAGATTTATAGGAGTATTTAAAAATTCTTCACTGTGTTTATGTTTATTTTGTTAATGTTTTCTAGAATTATACACATTATTTTTGGTAATAAGAAGAAAAAATAAGAGATTGGATTAAATATGGTGGTATGAGAGGTGAGACAGATACCTCCTCCTAAAACCACATATAATATAAAAATATAATTAATACAACTAATCCTGAAAGGTGACAGGAAAGAAGGCTGCACCAGACTGCATATACCTGGAGAAAGAGCAGACCTCATGGAACAGGGTAACGTACCAAAGCTGCAACCTGGGGGGGCCCAAGCCCTTCACCCACCCCAGGTCACCAGTGGGAGGAAGAGAAACACAGCGGTGAGGGAGTGGAGGCCTGGGACTGCTGAACACTTAGCCCTGGAGATCTGCTCTGGGAGCACAAACCTACATTGCATGATGCTCTGGTGATTAGCGGGGTTGGAAAGCTAAAACAGGTGGAATACCTGGAGAGATGGAGATTCCAGTTGCTTGTGGAAAACAGGGATTCATATCTGGCTGATTTGGGTGGGCAGTCTGAGCGACTTCCTAAAAGTGAGAGAGCTGCTAAAGGGGCAAGGATTGCACAGAGCTTACTGCTCAGAAGAAAGAATATGTAGACAAAATTGTCCAGGTACACTCTGCCTAGCAGGTTATGAGCTTAAACGATCTTCAGGGGCTCCACCCCCCTGGCTGGCTATGCAGCTCCAAGGCCCCCCAGCATGATATGTAGCCTGCTGTGTCTTCCTCCTGGCTAGCCTGCGCCTGGCTCGCAAACGGGAAACCCTGGCCCTGGCGTCAGACCAGCCAGAGGGAAGCCCCACCTAGGGAAGCTACAAACACAAAACATAGAGGCTTACACCTGTGTGTTCAGCCCACTGGTTCTGGCAGTGGAGACAGGCATAGCAGCGGGGAAGCAGGAAACAGCTATTTCCTTCCCCCAACGACCAATACTGCTTCCCTGCGACCCCCAACATTGCTCAGGGGCTGAGCAGCTCCAGAGAGTAGAGCTCCTTGGCACTAGAGGGCACTACAGATAAATATGAAATGCCAAAGGAACCTGGTTCAAAGCAAAATTATGAATACACCTGAGAAAGATTCAAATGAAATCGATCTCATGAATCTTCCTGAAAGAGATTTCAAAATAAAAATCATTAACATGCTCATGGAGGTACAGAAAAATATTCAAGAACTCAGGAAAAAATTTAGGATGGAGATCCAATCATTGAAGAACAGAATGGAGGCTATTAAAAGCAGATTAGATATGGCAGAGGAGACAATAAATGAAATAGAAATGAGGGAAGAGGAATACAAAGAAGCTGAGGCACAGAGAGAAAAAATGATTTCTAAGAATGAAATAATACTGAGAGAACTCTGTGACCAATCCAAATGGAACAATATTCACATTATAGGGGTACCAGAAGAAGAGAGAGAAAAAGAGATAGAAAGTGTCCTTGAGGAAGTAATTGCTGAAAACTTTCCAAATCTGGGGAAGGAGATAGTCTCTCAGGCTATGGAGGTGCACAGATCTCCCAACACAAGGGACCCAAGGAAGACAACACCAAGACATATAATAATTAAAATGGCAAAGATCAAAGATAAGGACAAACTATTAAAAGCAGCCAGAGAGAGAAATAAGATCACATACAAAGGAAAGCCCATCAGGCTATCATCAGACTTCTCAGCAGAAACCTTACAGGCCAGAAGGGAGTGGCATTTAATGCAATGAAGCAGAAGGGCCTTGAACCAAGAATACTTTATCCAGCAAGATTATCATTTAAATTTGAAGGGGGGATTAAATAATCTCCAGGTAAGCAAAAGCTGAGAGAATTTAGCTCCGACAAACCATCT
The DNA here is from genome assembly GCA_029783875.1 of Phataginus tricuspis. NCBI lineage: Eukaryota > Metazoa > Chordata > Mammalia > Pholidota > Manidae > Phataginus > Phataginus tricuspis. Next base: position 25,953,260 of record JAQQAC010009165.1, on the reverse strand, counting down.
CTACAGTGTACTTTATAGGAACTCCTATAGATGTAAGTGTACCTAAGGTTAAATAGCTGTCACCAGATGTAATAAAAAGGGATAAACAAAGAGTACAGAATATGATACCCAATATATAAAGAATGGAGGAGGAAGAAAAGGAGGGGAAAAAAAGAACCTTTAGATTGTGTTTGTAATAGCATAGTAAGTGAGTCAAGTTAGACTCTTTGATAGTAAGGAAGTTACCCTTGAACCTTTGGTAACTACTAATCTAAAGCCTGCAATGCCAATAAGTACATACCTAATGTTAATCACCCTAAATGTAAATGGTCTGAATGTACCAATCAAAAGACATAGAGTCACTGAATGGATAACAAAACAAGACCCATCTATATGCTGCCTACAAGAGACTCACCTCAAACCCAAAGACATACACAGACTAAAAGTGAAGGGATGAAAAAAGATATTTCATGCAACTAATAGGGAGAAAAAAGCAGGTGTGACAGTACTTGTATCAGACAAAATAGACTTCAAAACAAAGAAAGTCACAAAAGACAAAGAAGAACATTACATAATGATAAAGGGGTCAATCCAACAAGAGGATATAACCATTATAAATATCTATGTACCCAACACAGGATCACCTACATATGTGAAACAAATACTAAAAATTAAAAGGCAAAATAGAATGTAATACATTCATTCTAGGAGATTTCAACACTCCACTCACTCCAAAGGACAGATCAACCAGACAGAGAATAAGTAAGGACACAGAGGCACTGAACAACACAGTAGAACAGATGGACCTAACAGACATCTACAGAACTCTACACCCAAAAGCAGCAGGATACACATTCTTCTCACGTGCACATGGAACATTTTCCAGAATAGACCACATACTAGGCCACAAAAAGGGCCTCAGTAAATTCAAAAGACTGAAATTCTACCAACCAACTTCTCAGATCACAAAGGTATAAAACTAGAAATAAATTGTATGAAGAAAACAAAAAGACTAAAAAACACAAGGAGGCTTAACAACATGCTCCTAAATAATCAATGGATCAATGACCAAATTAAAACAGAGATCAAGCAATGTATGGAAACAAATGACAACAAGACAATGTCCCAACTTCTGTGGGATGCAGCAAAAGCAATTCTAAGAGGAAAGTATATAGCAATCCAGGCCTATTTAAAGAAGGAAGAACAATCCCAAATGAATAGTCTAAAGTCACAATTATTGAAACCAGAAAAAGAAGAACAAATGTTTCCCAAAGTCAGCAGAAGGAGGGACATAATAAAGACCAGAGAAGAAATAAATAAAATTGAGAAGAATAAAACAATAGAAAAAAATCAATGAAACCAAGAGCTGGTTCTTCAAGAATATAAACAAAATAGATAACCCCCTAGCCAGACTTATTAAGAGAAAAAGAGAATCTACACATAAACAGAATCAGAAATGAGAAAGGAAAAATCACAACGGACACCACAGAAATACAAAGAATTATTAGAGAACACTATGAAAATCTATATGCTAACAAGCTGGTACATGCAAGAGAATGAAACTGGATTATTGTCTAACTCCATACACAAAAGTAAATTTGAAATGGATCAAAGACCTGAATGTAATTCATGAAACCATAAAACACTTAGGAAAAAACATAGGCAAAAATCCCTTGGACATAAACATGAGCAACTTCTTCATGAACATACCTCCCAGGGAAGGGAAACAAAAGCAAAAATGAACAAGTGGGACTATGTCAAGCTGAAAACTTCCATACAGCAAAGGACACCATCAGTAGAACAAAAAGGCATCGTACAGTATGGGAAAATATATTCATAAATGACATATCCGATAAAGGGTTGACATCCAAAATATATAAAGAGCTCATGCACCTCAACAAACAAAAAGCAAATAATCCAATTAAAAAAATGGGCAGAGGATCTGAACAGACACTTCTCCAAAGTAGAAATTCAGATGGCCAACAGGCACATGAAAAGATGCTCCACGTCCCTAATCATCAGAGAAATGCAAATTAAAACCACAATGAGATATCACCTCACACCAGTGAGGATGGCAAACATCCAAAACACAAACAACAAATGTTGGCGAGGATGTGGAGAAGGGGAACCCTCCTACACTGCTGGTGGGAATGTAAATTAGTTCAACCATTGTGAAAAGCAGTATGGAGGTTCCTCAAAAAACTCAAAATAGAAATACCATTTGACCCAGGAATTCCACTCCTAGGAATTTACCCTAAGAATGCAGCAGCCCAGTTTGAAAAAGACATATGCTCCCCTATGTTTATCACAGCACTATTTACAATAGCCAAGAAATGGAAGCAACCTAAGTGTCCATCAGTAGATGAATGGATAAAGAAGATGTGGTACATATACACAATGGAATATTATTCAGCCATAAGAAGAAAACAAATCCTACCATTTGCAACAACATGGATGGAACTGGAGGGTATTATGCTCAGTGAAATAAGCCAGGTGGAGAAAGACAAGTATCAAATGATTTCACTCATCTGTGGAGTATAAGAACAAAGGGAAAAGTGGAGGAACAAAACAGCAGCAGACTCACAGAACCCTAAAATGGACTAACAGTTACCAAAGGGAAAGGGACTGGGGAAGATGCGTGGGAAGGGAGAGATAAGGGGGAAAAGGGGGCATTTTGATTAGTATACATAATGTGTGTGGGGGCATGGGGAAAGCTGTACAACACAGAAAAGACAAGTAGTGATTCTATAGCATCTTACCACGCTGATGGACAGTGACCATAATGGGGTATGTGGTGGGGACTTGATAATTGGGGGAATCTAGTAACCACAATGTTGTTCATGTAAGTGTATATTAATGATACCACAATAAAAAAAAAAAGAAACTCACAACATTCAAAAATCCCATTAACAACTAGGTAGAAACAGAAATGATAACTACCAAGGTTAAACTGAAAGAAAAAGAAGTTAGTGAGTATTATGATGGGCCGTGGATGTTTAATGTTTACTTAATGCAGGGAATACTAAAAGTGTGATCTTTAGGGACCCAGCCTATTTTCATCATACACGCATCACCAGTCTGAAATCTCAGGGTTTATCACAACTGTCAAACTCATGAGTCTGAGGATACGTAGATATTTGTCAGTAAATATGTCTATATAGTTTGCTTTCTGTATGTGGTGTTCTTGGTAATGTATAATTCAATTCTAGTAAACTTAATTTTGATTGATATGTATCTTGAGACATTAACACTTTCATTTTACTTAATTATCAAAGTGTATAATATTTGTAACACCAACAACTATAAAAGCTAACTACTAACCACTAATTATACACCAAGCATTGTTCTAAGCACTTTATAGATATTATCTAACATAAACTTCACAATAACCATATGACACAGATACTACTATTACCACCATTTTGGTGATAAAATAATAGAGTTAATAAAAAGTAAGGTAAATAACTCATTCAAAATTCCACATCTAATAAGTAATATAATCTGTATTCAACCCCATGCCATTGAATTTCTTACTCCCTGACCTGACCTGACAGAAGGAATGAGGAGATATTCACAGACTATGAAGAAATGTACATATTACAGACACATAAGTAATGGTCTGGATCACTTATACAGCCCAATCATGAAAAAGTCTTACTCATCTATCCCTTGATTCATTCGAAAAAATTTACTGTGCTCCCACTAGATTCAAGGCACGGGGTCAGTGTGAGAGTTAATGACAAACTCATGATGACACAGTCCTGGCCTAACTAATTTATTCTTCAAATTTTACCTAGACAACTTAAAATTCACCTTTTCTAGGTCTTTCTAAAAGAAGTAGACAAAATTGACTCTATTTAAAATACCACATTATTGATATGAACTTTAATGTGGAATTATAATGCCCCTTTAACTGTCACTTAAAATTTTTAAAGAAGTAAGCTTGTTACAGAAGGAACAGTAATGCTGACGTTCAGAGGATCTTTCATGAATGATTTATGTGCTTTTGATTTTCCCCATGACGCCACTAGTTACTGACATGCTGTAAGCTTGTTAAGCCTCTGAGATTTAGTTTACCTCTGCAAAGAGAATCTATTTTATGTTCATTTCAAATCCCTTATTAGGTTTTCCACTTTGATTAATAAAATTATGTCCCATGCTTTTAAAATGAATTAATTAGTAAATTAGCTATATTCTAATACTATGGGGAACAGAATTCAATTTTAGTAACTTTATTGGCATGATAAAATATAAAAGCATTTCCAGGTACAATATAGAAACTCTTCAGGCAGGATGACATAATTCATAGCAGTAAAGGAATTACACACCACAGGCTCAGCTGGGGAATGATTCCAATTTGGATACTCTGCCACCACCGTTTTCTCAGCTTTTCTCAGAGCTTTCTCTCTTCTTGATTTAAATTTTTAAAATCTGGTTTTGTTCTGTGGTAGGGAAGGAAGGAAGGAAGGTGGGGAGGGAGGGAGGGAGGTCATGGAGTTAAAAGCTCAAGAAGCATCCACGCCTGTGCAATGACACTACTTCACAGGGTGGCTTCAGAATGGCTAGCGGCTCCGTCTCTTTCTTACTATGGTTCTCTTGCTTTGTTTGTCCCTAGTATTTGGTTAGGTATCAGAAAGTTTCTGAAATAGTGTCAAAAAGGCCAAAGCAGTAATAGGATTTGAAACCACACATTAAAATATCCAGAAAGGGAGAGAGAGTGTCTGATAAATACTCTTCACAAAAAGCAAGGGGATTTCTTTCCCAGAGGGCTTGGGAATTTCCCCCACTACTTATTGGTCCTAAATGTGTATGTACAGTGTACATTTCTAATCCAATTCGTATCTTTAGGTGAATGCCTTGTGCTAATGGCCTTAAGCATGAGTCCCTGAATCAATCCGTCAGTCAAAGAGGAGGGTTTTTAGAACAACCCGGAGCACTAGTATGACAGGCAGAACATCAATCTGTTATTATGAATCCAGCCAGACCCTGGGTTCAAATCTAGGTTTCCTGCATACCTAGACAAGTCACTTAACCTCTCTGTGCTTCTGTTTCCACATGGATTAAGTGGGGATAATAATGGTACCTACCTAATAAGGGTGCTATGAAAATTAAATCAATTAATATTCATAAAATGTTTAGAAAAATATCAAGCACATGGCAGCTAGTATTTAAGTGCTAAATAAATAGACCCATTAGATCTATTTGAGTAGTGAGAGACACATTGCCGCAGTGCCTTAAAAGTTCTCAGGCACACATTTTTCATTTGACAGTTACCTATTAATGCAAAGTCCAAGCCTTCTCTTTTTAATTTCTATTTTTACTTCATCACAGTTTCTACCACAATCCTCACATAAAGGGGTTTTCCATGACTGTAGTCCTGTGGCACTACCTTCTTTATGTCTCTGAATAGTTCTGCACACTCATCTCCTTATATTTCCAGGTCTTTCTGGAGCACATGGTTATAATTACTTGATTATAACCCTAATACTATTACATTATTATATCCCAACTGGGATATAATATTGGGATATATATATATTATATCCCAATATTACAGTCCAGCCCAATTTTCACAAATACTGAGAGATGACTTAGTACATGAAAAAATATTTTATGAATTTATTTTAATATGCACTACAAAAAAAGAATATAAAATCCACTTTATGCATATTATTGCTAACTTTAAGTAAAATGTGAGATGATTTATAGAAAATGTTAAATTGTTTTTATATAAAAATGGTGGCAAATAAATATAATAAAAATCCTGGGTATCATAACAAATTACTGATTTTTGTAAGCACTATATGTCAATGAAAATCAACAACAGAACCAGTACACACACACACACACACACACACACACACACACACACACACACACA
>JAQQAC010009165.1:25892960-25947390 GCA_029783875.1 Phataginus tricuspis | reverse complement strand
ACACACACACACACACACACACACACACACACACACACACACACACAGAGGAAAACTTTCATAGCACAAAACTCATCAGAGAGGTAAAAATAAAGAATTCATTGTATTTTATATCAATTTAATTATTTCAGCATATGCTCACAAGCTCATATTTTATTTTCAATATGAAATAAGGCTTTGACTTAGTGTAGAATTTATCCATAAAATTTCAGGGATAAGAGGACCCAGAGAGTGAATAATCCATATCCCTTGTTCTTTAAATGAGTAAAGGGGGTCTAGAAATGTCCTGATGTTACCACCCAGTAAGCAGTGACTCATTCTGGATTGGACCTTAATCTCCTGATTCTTCTATCCAGTGTTTATTTATTTTTACTATACTACACTGTCCACTTCCTAGTTATTGTTATTTTATGGGTGGAAAGCCTGTGACTCTAGCACTAATGAATGACTAGAACCCAGTTTCAATGAGTCAAGCCCCATGTGGATTCTACTCTCTGTTAAGCCACAAAGATGTGAATGTAACAAACTCCACTTTCCAGTTTACATTCAATAGAGCTTTCTTTTGATCAAATGAGCAAAATAACTGATTATCACAAACATCTTGCACCAGTTTTGATTTCCTACCTTAACCACTTATTTAAAATGCAGTCTGTTCATTTAGCAACACAGGAAGGAAATCAGAGGGATCAATATAAAATAGATAAACATACTCTGAACAATCACTCTCAATTATGTATAACATATAATTTGTTGGTTTCATTTACAAATTGAATTTCCATTGAATGTTTTCTTCTTTTATTCCCATCTGAATTGGTTTTAGTGTGGGGTATCTGTTAGATATTAAAGGAACACTCTGGAAGTTCTTTATTTTTCTTCCTAAGGCAATCTAAAGAATTGTAGAGGTGATAATTTAAAATCGTGGGAACTCTAATAAGTGATTAAAGAAGCATCATTATTCACAGACAGTGAATATGAGAGAACTGTAACAACTAGGCAAATATATTAACTGAGTCCCTAGAGGGAGGTTGTCAATGATTTTAACAAATGCATGCTCAAAAACAAAGATCTGATACATAAAAAGGAAAAATAAATCTTAGGCATCAACATTTTTCTTGTCAAATAGAACTATTAATACTAGCTGAGGGCCTCATTATGGCAAACTGAACTACTTTTTATTCATTGGATTTATATATTTGCTACAGGGAGGTTTCCTAGTTTGCATTTTTCATGCATGAATATTTGTAAGTTTTCCCCTTGTACTGATGGGATGGGATCTTACTGTCATGCACTGTTTTCCTTTTTAAACACCTATTCGGGCATTTACAGGTTGCCATCTCATCCTATTACACATCATCTTTCTTACTGGATGCTTGGTCATATACATCTGTACGTAGAACTCTTGGTTTGCTTAAAGTTATAGAGGAAATCCTCACATATGAAATATGGCTCTCTAGTTCCTGTCCAGCTTCAGAAGACCGTAAGGGTGAAGGTGTACCTAAATTCACAGCCATGTGAATTTTAGAAAATATTTACATTTTTCTTCTTGTGAATCTTCAACACAAATTCAAGATGTGCTCTCAGAATTCTTTTTACTTAACCTCTAACTGTGCTTTAATTGCTTTTATGTAACTTTTTAACCCTTTCCCTCATCATCTGTCAACACATAATTTGTTTGCTTTGTAACCTGCTTATTTCATTTACTAATGTCTTCGTTTCCTTCTTGGCATTAACTTGCTGACATACCTCCTGACTTTACGTTCAACTCAAGTGATACTGGTTTTACACAGAGCATTCTAAGAATAAATGAACTGAATTAGGCACCTTTTTAATCAATTAAACTTTTCTGAGACAGTATCTGCAATAATCACACCTCTGTTAGTCTCTGACCCTGGTACATTAACACTGATCATCTATAAAACACTACCTAGTATACAAAGCAAACCATTTTTTAAAATAAAAAGCTGATGTCATGTTTTGTGTAATTAAATTTTTGAGTATTTATTATTTACTATTTTATGTTAAAGAACTGCATTTATTTGTAAAAATATTACCATTCATTTATTTTCATCTTCAAATATGTAGCTACTAAAGTTATTAAGACCAGTCTTTGAAATTTCTCCAATATATATACTTCTTAACATTTCATAGAACATAGCTCAGTATGACTGCCCTAATTATGTTACTAATTCATTCATTCAACATATATATTCTTAAGCATCTACCAGTGCCTTATACAATGAAGAAGCAATTTATAACATCATAGGTATAGTTTCTACCATTTACTTGGGGGCCTTGTGATACATTTTCTTTTTTTCCTGAAAACATTGGACTAATAGAAGTGAAATTCAAACTTATTCTTTTAATTTAGAAAGCAGTTTCAATGCACAATATGGAATGGAATCCCTTATTTTGAAAGTTAATTCATATCACATTTTAGTTTTGGAAATAATTAATGCCCTTCTATTAGTACTATACCCCTTAAGTACTATCCCTGAAGACCCAACCTTTTAATGTCTCCATCAGTGTGACTAGAATCCTAATAATGCCTGTGTGTAGCATATTTTTCCCAAATAATTTAAAGCAGTTATATGAATGTCTTTTTTCCCTGATAGCCCACATCAATCACATAGTCTAGGTTGCTGTCTTGATTTAAAGATAGAAAAGTTGTGTGCACTGTATGCAAATACACACAAAGGGAAATGTTTGAGAATGATCTTAAGGCTAAGTAAGACTTTATGAAACAATAATTGGAAGGGGAGAGGATTTTGAGCAAGTACAAAAGAATGGAAGCATAATATAAGAGGGTGAGTGTCCCTCTTGTGTTTCATAGCATATTTCATTCATTTAAACCACTGCCTGTTACTTAATAGAGTATATGCACTTGATCACATAGATCAAGGCTGTTTATGTTTTTAGCATCAACCTCAATACAAAATAGAGACTCAAAAGTTACCTGGACTTCTATGGAATCAGATGGGTGAAATTACTTTCTTAAAGTCACAAACTATCTAGTAATGGCTGAAAATTCTGATCTTCTCATTTTCATTCTTTCAACACAAACCAGCATACTGAGGACCTATCATGTGCCCACAATTATGTCAGGCATAGAGAACAAGAAAGACTGACACCTCCAGCACTGAGGAAGGCACCACTGATATATCTGTTAGTCCACCATTACCTCTTGGATTCTATCCTTGACCTTGTAGAGAATTAAATTCTTCATGGAATGAAAAAGAACAGTGCAGATTGTCAGTACATAAAACATTCGCCTTACTCAATTGCCTTTTCATAAATAAAGGCAGGTCTGCTAACTCCTCTCCTGGAAGAGCAGGGATTCCCCATCCTTCTCCTTAGCACCTCTGGTAGTGAGGGGTCCTACCTGGGTTCCCTGCTATACCGGAAAGAAATGCAAAGGACGGTTTTGGGTCATTCAAGGGCTAGGCTGGGAGCCAGTTCAACCCCCTCACATACAAGTAGCTCTACTACTGTTAGCCTTGTCACCTTGGGAAAACCCTCTCTATCTCAGTTTCTTTTTCATTCTTAAATTGGGAGACTAAAAAGGGATAACAGAATAATGCACGTAAAGCAACTAGCACAATGTCTGATGTGTAATACGTATTTAATAATAGGTATATAAATTCCCTTCTTCCCTTCCTTTCTGTGAAAGAAAATTAATCAGATCCTCCATTAGAATAAAGGTTATTAAGTCCAACTCCCTCCAGTGTAAAGGAATAATTTAAATATATATGGAGTCATCACATCAAAATGCTGTCTTAACTATTAGTAAACCCTATCAATAAAAGAAAACCCATATTCTCCTTACAGCAGTTTTCTTAGCATCCCACTGACATGCTAAAAATGTTTTCTTATATTTTCCTTAGGAATCCTGCCACATAGATTACCATAAAGACCGTGATCTGCATTCTGCATATGCAGCCTTTACTTGTATGCAATGATGTGCACAAAGATCACTCTCACAGTGCGCTGCTGACCTACAATGGCTGATGCTTTATAAACAGATTTTGCTACAGTGTACATATCTTAAAACTTCCTTCTTTTATTTGTACTCCAAGCTACTATTTGCAGAGTACTTAGCTGTCTGTAACACTGCCTCCCGGTTCTAATATGGATAGATGCTTTGGTCTGAAAAGAGCTTTGCCCTTCCCCGTTGCTCTATCTTGCTCTCCTTGTTACTCATGTGGCCTGCTGCCCGCAGCGAAATCACAGGACTGAAGCTCCTTCAGATATTTTTCCTGCCCTCTCTGCTGACACTTTCTCTTTTCTAGCTCCCATTCCAAAATTGTTTGAATGCTCTACCACTGCACATTCTCCCCAGACACCCAGGAATTCTGTACTAAAATAACATTCCTTTATTGCCAGTGGACTGATACTCGCCAGTACTTAATCCCTGGGGTCTCTTTTCTGCTTTTTAATGTACCAGTGCTCAAGAACTGATGCTGTTCTTGTTTTCACAGAAGACTGAAAGCCACACATTCCCACTGCTTTACAGGGCTGGGCACTTCAGCCACACTGCTTTTCATTCTTCCCGTGTGACTTGTATCACTGAAGGACAATGGCTGAGCGAGGGGAAGGCAAAATGTAATGTTTTTGTGTCTTCACTCCCTCCCAAATGCCTAGTAAAGAACTGTTTCCTTGTGGGGTCCAAGACTCATGTCCTTCTTTGCTATGCCCTTTCCTCCACCTTTAGTCAGTAGTAAGGAGTGTCCTTTAGATACGTAACGAGAGGTAGCATTAGCAACTTCATAGCATTAGCAACACTTGCCTTTACTGTGATCAACTGAATTCAAATGTTTCAGGAGTTCTGGTAATTTATTCATAGGCTACCATCTAAATCAGTTTAAAGTGTGTCACACTCAGAACATAGTCAATGGTTCTGTAGCATCTTCCCATGCTGACAGATAGTACCTGCACTAGGTGGGATGAAGATTTAATAATGTAACTGCTGAACCACTGCACTGTGTACTTGAAACCAATACAATATTGTGTATCAGCTGAACTTCAATTAAAAAATACATTTAAAAAAATCAGTTTAAAGTGGAAAAAGAACTTGACTACAGATAGAGGAAGATGAGGGTCTATCTCATTTGACAACATTTCATCCCCTTAACACATTATTCAGTTGCCTTTTGAAAGCCTTTTGCAACCCATTTTCCTTTTCAGTAACTGGCAGTCCACTGTAAGCTTTGTAGATCCCACTGAAACATGACTCTTGTTTGCATTTTATCTTAATGCCATAATCCACATAAAACACTCAGCAAACTAATCAGTGCTTGAAATATTAGCTGTTAATATGATTTGTGGGCAATATCTGCGATCACGGTGTGGAAATGGTAAATGCACCCTTGGTCTTTTTCTGTGGGCAGTTGTGTGTACACACGGCTCCAGCTTGTTCTCTTCCGATCATGACAACCAGACACTCTCCTGGCTCCGCTAATTATGACCTGTAACCTCAGGAAGTTAAAGTATTTTTTTCAAATTATGACTATTTCAAGAAAACTAGGAAGTATGGAGATTATTATAATGAACACCTATGTATTTATTATCTAACTTTGCCAAATTTAAAGTTTTTTCTTGTTTTACTTTATTTTAAGAAGCAAAGCATTGAAGACTTGGTCTTAGGTCTATATTTACCATTCCTGATTCTATTCCTTTCCCTTGCTTATTCTGCAGAGGAAACCACTAATATAATTTTCATAGTTATAATTTTAATACATTATTTATGATTTTACTACATATGTATAGACACAAATGCAGACTTTTATTTTACTCTCTGAAGTTCACATACAGTGTTATACTGAATGTATCCTTCCATATTTCTTTTTCTTAAAACTGGTTTTGAAATTTGTCCATTTACCCACAAAACTCCAACTCATACATTTTGATCACTTTATAGCATTCTATTTTATAAATATACTTTAATGCATTTACTCATTCTGTTGATGGATATTTGGGATTTAAGGTTTTCCTATTTTGTTATTGTTTTACTATTACATTTTAGTATGTTTCTTCATAAATGTTGTACAAAAATGTCCTTAGGATATAAACTGGGACAGAGAATGTTGGGTGAAATGACAGCCATTTACTAAACTACTTTCAAGTCACTCTTCAAAGCAGTGGCACCTACTTATATTATCACCATCCATATGAGTCTCCACTGTTTCACTACCTTGCCAACACTTAGTGTGTTTGGCTTTTTATTCTAGAAATCAATAGGTATATCATATCACTTCGTTTTACTTTGCATTTCCCTGGTTACTGCTCAGTTTTCTTCTATTTAAAAATTGAGGAAATTGGCATCTGTAGTTAAATATCCAATATCGATATTCAGTGACTGACTCACCATTATGTATTTTCATTCTGTTCCATATACTTTCTGAAAAAGTAGTACAGATAGATTATATTTTATCAATTAATTTATTCTTGGGATTACTTAATCAAATGTCAGAGAAGAAAGGTAAAAAGATACAATTAAATGGTGTGTATTTCTTCTTCTTTTTTTCTTAACCAACACGTCACTGTGAAAGAAGATAAGCCAATAAAAGTCTGTATTGGGCTGGCATGTTCCATATTCATTTATAAAAGCCAATAGAGGTGTAAGAAACATACTGAAGAGCTGACTACGAATGCCTGCTCAGCACAGCTACAGTTTTCTCCCCAGCTATGCGGTCTCATGTGGAATTCAATGAATGGCTGTTGCTGATACAACAGCCATGACATCCTGGGATAATCAGTATAATAATTATAAGATCAGCAACCCTGCATGTGCACGTTCTAAGTGTTAGAAACTCCTGTAGTTAGAGTGGACAGCTCCCTTTTTAAATAAACAATTTTCTCCACCTAACTCCATTTTATTCTATAAGAACAAATAATTCTGGTTTTGCTGAGGTATCTTAAAGGATTCCTATTTTCAAAGCTAAGTATGACCCCAAGTTTCCCTCAAAGGCCGTTTTAAACTAAACCAGGTCACAGCTTAAAATCCTTCAAGATGTGCCATTTACTTTAAAGGAAACGTCTCATTTATTTAGAATTACACACAAACTCTTGTCTACGTTTCTGGCTATACTGAACTACCACTCACAATTCACAAATCAAAGTGGAGCATTCTCTCTTTAGCAAATACTTTTTGCATATATTCTTCGTTTCCCAGCATGTATTCCTAGCTTTCTTCCTACTTCTCTGGCCATTTTTTCTTTGTCTTCTTTGCTAACTGGTTATCTCAAGTCAAGTATCTCTGTGGCACCACATGTTATCACACTCGGCACTGAATATACAGTCCCTCTACCTTCCCCCTAAAGCCTGTTCTTCAGGGACCAGCACAGCACTCATCCAGTTGCATGAGGCAGGACGCACGCAGGAACTCTGCCCTCCTCATCCTGAGCATTCAGTCTATGACCGCCACATCTGTTGGTTTTCTGCCTCCTAAATCACCCTGGAACCCTAACACCATCTGTACTTTTGACACTCCCTTTGCCAAGAATTCCCCAGCGTCACCCTTTCCAATCTTCATCTCTTAACTATGGGACTGACCACCCCAAGTCTGCTGCCTTCCCTTCATCCTCCTTCCACATCCATTTCTAGTGAGGCAGCTCCTCTAAAGCCCAGTGGGGAATGCCTCCTACAGCATTACTACCACACTCCCCCACTCATTCTGTTTACTGGTCTTTCCCCCACTGGGCCACGAAATATTTGAGGACAAAAGTCTATCCTTCATCACTTTATTTCCAGCACCTAGGGTGACACATAGTGTCATCATCATGTTCAAAAACTACTTGCTGTAAGAATTGATTATAATCAATCTAATGAATGGGTGACATTAAGTAACATAATCTCAGGGCTATTTGGTTGCATTTCGTCTTTTTGATGCTTTTGACTAAGAAATGTTTATGCCTGATAGAATAATACTTTCAACTTCTAAATGTTTTTAAATGGTTTTACCCTAACATTGTAATTAGTAGCAATGCAATAAAAAACAAAAGTCTTGAGGAATTCAGATCAAAGAGCGTAAGTGGAGATAGACACCACAGCTTAGTGCAGTGCCATCTTGTTTCCAGTACAACAAAGGAAATGCTGCCCCATTCCTTCTAGAAAGACATGTTTTTTGGTTTGTTTCTAAATATCAGTTACCATCCAGAGACAATGGGAAAAAATCTATAAAAACTATTATTTTTAGTGGCATTCTGTGTCCCAGAGAAAGCTCTATGATGGGTGGAAATTTAGTTCACTAAACAAACCAAATGACTGTTACAAGAAGTCGATACCTACAAGAATGTTACCAAAGCACACATTTGTGAGTCGGTGTTGAACAGCACTCTGAAGAGAGAGCAGTCATATGCACACATCTGTGTAACAGTGGCTTTGAACATTTCTGAGTAAGTGGGCCATTTTTAAATGTCAAAAAATCATGAACATTCACATAATCTGAATTGCATTGATAATTTAAGCAAAAAGCTTAATGACATAATGCTACCCTTAATTAAGTCACCTAAACTTAAATGTTCTAACCAACAGTGCCCACTTAGCTTTCAAAATAATAGAATGTGTGTGTGTGTGTGTTTGTGAACTACATTCATTGAGCCTTGAAATACTATTTTTTTCTACATACAGATTTGTTAATCTGAAGTCAACTGAGAGCTACTGTTACCTCCTACATAGGAAGCATTACTAGTTAGAAAACAGGGAACATCTCTTGGAGGCTTTGCATTCCTTATGCCTAGCACAGTATCTGGCATATAATATATATGCAATAAATAGCTGGTTGAAGGAATCAAAACACTTTGTCTTTACAATATAAAAAAAATGTTGGTCATATTACCCAAGACAAAATACATTCCAAAGGAAACCATAATGGGAAGATAACCTTACATTACACTGAGGCTTTTAGGTTGCTGGAAATAAATTCTATATGTAACTACCGAGATGTTTGGGCCCACTTGGTATGCTCGCTGCACTTTGAATGAGAGTCAGGGCTTGTGCCATGGTTTATCGAAGGGAAGGGATGTACTGTGGAAGGCCTCGGGTAGAAAGCCTTTACAGGAAAAGTGTCAGGGTGACTGTTCTGTCAGTGGTGTGAGGGTGCCAGTGTCACTGATTAATTTCAGTGTCAGTACTTTATATGGAAATGGGGAGACACATAGAACATAAAATTCAAAATGTATTATACAAGGAGTTCTTCTTACCTATTTGAGCATAATTACTTGCAGCCAGAATCTCAGCTTTCATAATTCCATGGGAATTTTTTCCACGGATTCTCCTAAGATGAAACTCCTGTCCTGGAACTTAAAATCCTTGCTTTAGCTTTAGGCTTACTGTGAACTCCACAGTCACGCTGCATAAATATTCTTGAGCTTTGCTTTATGTTCTCCTGAGAATAGCATAGGCAGAAGACTGCTGTTTAGGATATTAAAAATGTTTATAATTCTATGATATCATGGATTTTCACAAAACCTGATTAAGTGCTTTAGCTCGCTGCACTCCCTCCACGCTGTACTTGCAGAGGGAAGGAGTGATAGTCTTCCCTGCTTTAAAAGAAAAAGACATAGAAATTCACATGAAAGAGCAGAAGATTTACTGATGGAAAACAGAATACATAAAATACTCTTTACAGTATAAAAAAAGACTATTCAGCAATAAATCTTGTAGTACAGGCTGATATGCAGTGCTTAAGTTCTTATCAAGCCTATATTGAAGGAATGCAGCAGACAGGCCACTCTATGGATCAAGACAATATATTTAGCATCTACTCTTGGTGTGCTTGTTTTATTCTGATAAGCTTAAGCCAGAGATCCACAACATGATACATTTAGTTGCATTCTTTATATAAGGAACTCTTCGTTGCTCTCTATTTTATAACTTACTCAGTTAAATAGGGCGGCAGAATACATGGAATAATGTAGAATCGGTTGTTCTTTCTTTAGATTTCAAATACAACGCTTTCTCTATTCATGTTTTCTCCTCCTGCTCTCATAAAACAGGGCCCTGCCCTTCAGGTTAGAAGCAATTAGGTGAATCCGCAGCTCTGCAGCATTCAGGCTTCCCAGTGGAGCAGCCTGTTCGTGCCTGCTCTCCCCACTGGGGTTTTAGGCTGAACTTCAGGAACTCTACCCACCCTCCAGGCCATGCACAGCATCTCGGCCATGCTAGGGAAGAAGGCTAGAGAGGACGGTGGGAGTGGTTTGCAGAACACTTGTAGGTGCTCTTCTGAAAACAGCCCTCTGCCTAAGATGTCTGTGGCCAAAGGCTCCTTGCTAATGAGAAAGGAAGGCAGACACATAGTGGGACATACAGAGACTTTTGGTTGGTGATGATTTACACAATATTGTTAATTGATGTCATATGGGCATATGTTTTATAAATTGTAGAATTCTACTGATTTAAGCCTGTGTTACCTTATCACATTTCTATGAGACATATATGGTATTCTACTGTCCAAAGAAAAGTGTGCTTTTTATATGAGAATGAAAACTTAGTTTTGGATATAAAAAGATATGTGAGATTATTTTAAAAGGAAAATTTTTTATTAAGAATGTAAGATGTTGGTGTTTGACTTTCAAGGGTGTTGGTCTTCTCTGTGGAATATTTTCAGATCATCATTGACAGAACTAAGTTGAATGAAAATAAAGAAAACAACAATACTGCTTTTCAGATTCTGAATATTTGGGAGATAAAGTTTGGAGGTAAATATTTGTCAGAATGATTTCCAATGCTGTTTACAAAAAATTCATGTCGAATTTTTAAATTAATCAATAAAATTACACAAAGGTTAATGAATGGAGACTTACATGCAAGAATTTCTGTGTCCTAGAAGGACCCACACGCAGGTCTGGCGTTTATATGTCATAGGGGAAAATGAAAAGAACCCTCTGAAACTGAAAATGCTGCTTAATGTGACTGTCAGTTCTCAGAGCTCCTCTTCCTTGGCCCCTCCGCCGTGTTTGCCTTGTTAAGCACTGCCTCCTCTGGCAGTGATTTTCTTCACTTTCTCCAATAAATACCCTCTTTCCTTGGTTTCCCTCCTACTTCTCTGGTCATTCCTTCCTTGCAGGCTCCTCCTCTTCCTCCCTGACTCTTTATAATGTCAGAGTGTCCCAGGGTTCAGTCCTTGGACTTCTGGTTCTTTCTACCTATACTCACCCCCTTGGTGATTTCATCCAGATCGCTGTCTTTAAATACCATCTATAGACTGATGACTCTTCACATTTTTACCTTCAGCCTGATATAGCCCCTTAAACTCCAGACTTATAATTACAAACCCACTTGGATGACTAACGGGCATCTTAAATTTAACATGTCTAAGCTCCTGATCATCTCCCTCGAGCCTGCTGTCTTTCTCATCTCAGTTAATGTCAACTTCATTCTTCCAGCGGCTCAGGCCAAAGCCTTAGGGGCATTCGTGACTCATTACCTTCTCTCATACCACATCCTCTGTCAGCAGTTCCTCTTGGCTCTATCTTCAAATTACATCCAGAATTTGACCACGTCTCACCCCTCCACTGCAAACACTCAAATTCAATCCATAATCATCTTTTGCCTGGATTACTGCGGTAACCTCCTAACTGGTCTCTGTGCTTTCACCCTTGCCCCTTTCAGTATTTTCTCAGATGTCAGCAAGAACAATTTTGTTAAAATGTCAGATGCCGCTGCCCCTCTGTTCAAAATTCTCAGTGTAAGGATGATATTTGAAAACTTTAATAGGGAATATAATTCAGCCTTGACTGATTGAAATGGATGCCAGCATCAACCTGGTAAAGACTGGACTGGTCCTACTAAAATGATTCTAACACCCAATTTCAACATGGGTATGGGTATATGGGTTGGGGAGGAGTACATGCATGTCTATGCTTCCCATACCAGCAAACAATTCTTGGACACTGGGTGTCCTATATAATTCAACTGAGTTCTGACATTATGCACGCAGAGATAGGGGCTCAGTCTTACCAGACTTTCCATCCATACACACTTCAGATACCAGTGGTAGGTCCAGGCTGCCACCTGTGCTTCTGACTGACGGGCTATAAATCAGGGATTCTCACAACCATCTCTTGGGTTGGATTAATTTGCTAGAGTGGCTCACAGAACTCAGAGGAACATTTTACTTATTGTATTACTGGTTTATTACAAAAGGATATAACTCAGAAACAGCCAAATGGAAGAGATGCATGCAACAAAGTATGGAAACAGGGCACAGGGCTTCCACGCCCTCTCCCAGTGTGCCCCTCTCCACATGTTCACCAACTCAGAAACTCTCCAAGCTTTGGGGGTTTTTATGGAGGCTCCATTACATAGGCATGCTTGATTAAATCACTGGTCACTGGAAACGGATTCAACCTCTAGCCCCTCTCGCCTTCCACAAGGTCAGGAGGGTGGACTGATAATTCCAACACTCTATTCATACTGTTGGTTCCCCTGGCAAGGCCCCAGCCTTAGGTTAGCTAAGGGCTTTCCAAAAGTCACCTCATTCATGTAACAAGAGACACCCTGATTGCTCTTGTCACAGGAAATTCCCAGAATTTTAGAAACTTTGTGCCAGAAACAAGAGGAAGACCAAATATATATTTCTTACTATAAATCACGACATCACACCTACCAACTAAACATCAACCGCACTCCAATGGCTTTCCGACTCCCTCTTACCTCTCTGACCTCATCTCTCAATATTCTCTCCATTGCTCACTTTGTTCCATCCCACACGCCCTGCTGTTATATTTCAACTATTTCAGCCATGCATTTGCCTCAGGATCCATGCATCTAAAACACCTCCCTCTGGAAGGCTCTTGCTCCAGGCGCGAGAAGGCCTTGTGTCCTGACTTACGTAGGTCCTCACTCAGATCTTACCTTCTCAGAAATCCTCCCTGCTACTTAACTTTAAGTTGTAGTCTCCTTGCCACTAAATCCTGGCATTTCCTTCATAATATTTATCACCAACTATCTTACAATTTTTTTCTCAAATACTTTATTTACTGTCTCTCCTCCTAGAAAGAAACCTCACAAAGGTAGAGTTCTTTGTTTTAATTTTTTTCCTCTGCTATACCCATTACTTAGAATAAGGTCTGCATATATAGGAGCTCTAGAATATTATTTAATTTTTGAATTAAAGTTGAATGAATGAGTGAAATGTACAGCATTTAGCTAACAAATGCAAATCAAGGCTTAGGCATTCTAACAAATACATTTTTGCCCTATCTTAAAATGTTCCAGTTTAAAAATACTTCTGTTTTTGTTTTTTCCAGGCTAACTGTTAAATTCAATAGTTTACAACCTCTAGGTTCCTACATGGAGCTGGCCATAGAAACAAAAGCAAATAAATAAAAAAATAGAATGAAGTTCCACAGTGTAAGTTTGGCTTTTGGTTTTAATGTTACACACTCAACATTCTATTACTTTATCTAAATAAATTTACTTAAACTTGCCATTAACAATTTTTCTTCCTTTAAATGAACAAAAGAGCTTAATTAAGCAAACAAATTGCTACTTGAATTTTCTGCACGGTCTCCTTTCCAGGGCATTCTCTTTTCTACCTCCTCAATGGTGGGAGATATGATCCTCTAGTTCCCCATTCTTTCCATTTTCTCTTCATAAGCTCTTTGTGGTCAGCATGGATACATGCTTAAACTGTCAATTATACTTCCTTCCCTAGGATCCAATCAATCACTTTCTTACTCCCCAAGCTATTTTCTGTCTCCAGGTCCTCACCTACAAAGAAACCAAGGGCCACCGGGTTGTGAATCGAGTGGGATTCCTCAGCCCTTGTCTATACCTGTCAGCAACTGGCAGGGTTTGCCACTCTGATTCTTAGAACACTTTCCTCTTGATAGCATTCTTTCCCTTGTAGCGTTCCATCGCTCTGACTAATCTCTCTAGACATTCTTTCTGACATTAGTTCTCTGCCAGAAACAACAGTTCTACTGAAATTGTTACTAATAATTTCAGATATCTCTAACTTTTAAGTTAAGAAATGGCATAGGCACTAAAATACATTGAAGAAATAAAAACCTTGATATATGAATTTTACATTTTACGTACTCCTCCACAGAAACATCCTACTGTCCATCATAAGTAATGTCATTTTAATACCACAGTACCTAAGAAGAATTACAAACAAACTCTTCCTGCCTTCTAAGTACTATATTGTGAAAGACATATTAGTGGGCCTCTCAGATCCCCCTACAGGAACAAAGCATTCATTTCACCCCAGCTGGAAGTGTTGGCTCCTGAAAGCTCAAAAGTCAGCTTCCCCCCTGTAACTATCCTGACAAAGGTCGCTTCCTCACTGGAATTGCACCCCCTCCTTGGGGAAGCCCTTACCCAGTAACTGGCTAATGCTGGAGAATGAAAGCACAGACCGTGGCTTCAGTGCCATAAAACTTGCAAGGGCTTCCTAGCTATGATATCATCCGAGACCTTCTGTACTGCCTCTCCTTCTGCCCATTCCTGCCTCCCTTACTCCCTGCTAGTGTTCTTCATACACGCGCATCCTCCATTTCAGTCTGGTGTCTGGAGAGTCTGGTCTGGACATACAGTATCTCTAATATTTAAGATATTGAATATCTATGCTATTTCAAGTAGCTCCGTTTCAGTCCTGGAACAGACTACTCACTTGCTATTTTGGCTTTCTTTGACTATCACATTTAAACTACAATATTCTCCACAATGGAACATTATAACCAGGAAAACTTGCTCATATTATAATCTATCTGAAAACACAATTTAAAATTTCAGAATATGGTATCAAACAACAACCAAGCAAGGTAATGTCTGTCCAGTGACAATATGTGACATTTAATCACACAAGTTACTCAAGAAGCTGCTTGTAGAATTGACCATAACTAAGTGAGCAAAGAGCTCCTAGTTTTATATTTAGCTCAATCAATTAACTTACTGTTTCTCCTTACTAAATTGATTTTCATTATCTGCACCACAGTTAGCTAAATGATATTGAGACATTTTAATTATACTCTAGCTATATTCACACACACACACACACACACACACACACACACACACACACACACACAGGCACACACACTGGCTTATCTGAACATAGTTAAAGAATACTTAAACAAAGGAATAATTTCACTTTTTATACAGGTATCAAACTAAATTTTTGAAAATTAATCTATATGCCCTCTTCAAAAGGTATATTTAAAACAAAACAACCCTAAAAAAAAAGAAACTAATATGATGGAATATATTTACCAAAACATTCTTCTTAAAGAAAAAGGCAGTATAATTATCAGATCACATTGACTTTTAGACAAAAATCTATACAAGGATTATAACAATCAACGAAGAAATTAGAACATTTACTACACACATATACACATAAACACACAGCCCAGGTATATAGAAAACAACTGAAAAAATGAATTGCACAAAATCTAGAGATACCTTAATTATACTTTTATATTCCCCCTTTGTGGAGTAAATGGGAATTTTCACCCAGAGTTTCCAGAATCTCCCCCTGAACTTAGGGACATTTACAACAGAGACTCCTGTTGATCTGGGTCAAGGGGTGGAGAGGAAATAGCTCTTCTCTCGTCCCCTTCATTCACGTACCTAATTGATCTGGTGCCAGTCAGTCACCCAGGACCCACCCATAGAGTTCCTGCCTGAAGGGGTGAGCATGGGGAGGGGAGTGCACGTCCGGGAGAAACAGATGGTACAGGGCCTGGCTAGAGAACTCAAGCAAGCTGTGAGAAACAAAACCCCCTAATCCAACCTGTTCTTCCCCTTGTCTTACTTGGGTTTAACCAGATTCATAGGGACCTTGTCCCAGGTGGGAAATACCCCCTTCCTCTGGAGCTACACACCCTCAAGAACAAAAAAATACATATACTAATGTTTTGCTCAGAAACAGTTTGAAAAAAACTCAGAAAAAGTACTAGAACTGTTTAATGCAATAGCATTAGCCACAGTGCTATATTAACTAAATTTAAAAATAAAATTATAGGTGCAAATTTAGCTGTTTGGTCACTAATCACATTTTATATATTCAATTAGATGGCTATTGAGCGGTTATTGAGCGCTACTGAATGGCTATCTTATAATATACATAGGATATAGAATGTTTATACCATTGCAAAATGTCCTACTATACAGTGCTCCTCTAGAGTACAAATCAACCTTTTAACAGAGAAGAAACAGGGATTGGGGGTTGGGGGTAGTTACCAAAGACAAACTTCTTATCACTGTTACCTTACCTTTTTTTAAAAGAATTGTATTTGTGGATTAATTGTGCAGCTAAAATTACTTTTAAAAAGTAATTACCACTCCTGACAGAACTGATAATTGTAATAAATGATTCTATGCATGCTTATTTCTTAGATATTTATATAAATATTGATCTACACATGATATGTCAGGTAGAAGAAAACTCACATGGATCAGGCCAGTCAAGTAT
The DNA here is from genome assembly GCA_029783875.1 of Phataginus tricuspis. Lineage (NCBI taxonomy): Eukaryota > Metazoa > Chordata > Mammalia > Pholidota > Manidae > Phataginus > Phataginus tricuspis. The sequence continues at coordinate 25,930,973 of JAQQAC010009165.1, read as the reverse complement.
TTTACTAAACTCTTACTGGTATAGGAAAACAGAATCAGAAACTTTGTATCCCGACACCCAGGTGTTTGGGGCTAAATTGTGTCCCCAAAAATTCTTATGTGAAATTCTAACCCCCACAGACTCAGAAAGTGACTGTATTTGGTGATAGGGTCCTAAAGAGCAAAATAAGCTAAAATGAGGTTCTTAGGACAGATCTTAATCCAATGTGACTGGTGTCCTTATAAAAAGAGAAAATTTGGACACAGAAATGTACAGAGGGAAGACCAAGTGAGGGTATAGGAGAAACAGTCATCTACCCGCCGAGAAATGAGGCCTCGGAACATATAACCCTGCTGACACCTTGATCTCAGATTTCTAGCCTCCAGAACTATGGGAAAATACATTTCTGTTGTGTAAGCCACCAATCTTTGGTGCTTTGTCAGGGCAGCACTAACAAACTCAGACCTCACGCGTGACATCTTTGTGACACCATGCGCTCTCTCATAGCTGTCTTCCAGCACTGATTGTGAATATCAGTGTGCTGATCATATTATTTAGAAAAAAACCCTCAAAATGTAGACCTTCTTTTCAGAATTAATTATTAAAAGGCACTCAGAGTTTCAGAATTCATCTCATGCTGAATAGGATATTGTGTTCTCAAGCCAGGAAAACATTCACTCTTTATTAAATGCTTTTTTGTTTAGTTTTCTCAGCTGTGTGCAGAAGAAACAGGAAAAGCGCATGGCACAGATTTGCACAGCACATTGTCAAGCCAACAGCAATGATACAAACTCTCCATGGCAGAGTATGTATTTATCATTAATGGTTGAAGATAGAAAGTATAAGAATAATGCTACAGTTGCATCCTCATTAGTTAAAAATATTTTTGACAATATCCTACCATTAAATTATTTGGTTCAGACTGTATACATGTTAGTGATTTCACAGACTAAAGAATATATCAGATACTAGAAACTCACAGGTTCACTGAGTGAACCAATGGTTATTGCAAGCAACACAATTACAACTGTGGTTATACTTACTTTAGCAAAACACACAGCACTTTACAAAGTCATTTAACTTAATTTTTAATTTTCCTAACAACCCCATGAGCTAACACTCTCATTACCCAACTTTACAGTTGAAAAACCTGAGGTTCACAGAGGTTGAATAACTTTCCCAAGGTGTTACTGAAGCAGAGCCAGCATTTTGAACCCAGGTTGTCTAGCTCCAGAGTCTGTGCTCTTAGCCACTGTGCTACAGTTTTATTTGCAAGTGGCTCTGCTAAGATGTGTTTTAGAGCACAGACTTACCCATGTATAGAGGAAAATGAGCCATGTCAACTTCAATTCACATGTGTCTCAGTTAAACCTTTATAAAGGCAAATTTTTAAACTGGCAAATCTATCGCCCTTAGGGATACATTGTCAGGTTGTAGCATGGTAAAACGTTCAAGGAAGTGATTACCGTATAAATGAACATAATGTTTCCTTTACCAATTGTGGGAAGGGGTAGAAGGGGAAGGGCTGTGGTTTGAAAGGGTGCCAGAAACAGCGCATCTGCTTAGAGCAATTTAGACTAGGGGATGGTCACAGGAATTTTCTCTTTTAAATAATTCATTCATTCCAATGCATATCTGTTTTTAATCACTTTTCTGTTTGTAACTTTTCACAACAAAATCTTAATATATTTATATAGACATACAAATACATCTTCTTTTGGATTTGTTGGAAACAGAAGCATGTTGTATACCCCATCTGCAAGTGTTTATGTGAAATGCATGAAGTATAGCAGAAAACAATATGTAAGTCCAAATCACAGATTCCTTTTAAAAATTACATGTACCTTAATGACCATAAAGTAAGTCACCATCCAGATGGAAATGCTATGAGAAATTTCACCTAGTCATATACACTCCACAAATATTCATAAGAAATAAAATGTTTTGACAGTAAGAGTTTAGTCTTTTGGCAGATGTATTCATATATGCATATGTATATACATGTATGTCACACTTAAGTACTATTCCAATGAAGGAGATTCCTATATTTAAAAAACAAACAAACAAAATCCCTGCAAACCAGAACACACTCATATCGTTGTTGGGCAACTGCATCTGGGAAGGTTTCTCCCTGTGCACTGGGTGAAACCTCAGTCCAGGTTGGAGAGGTTTCTTGACTTTTATCAAGAAAGAATTCTGGAACAGGTTGGATGAGAGGAAGGAAGTCATTAAAGCAAGAGTAGTAGTGAATGTCAGCAGGTGTGCAGGCAGCAGAGAGCAAGGAAGAGCAGATGGAGGAAAGGGAAGCTCACTGAACTCATGCTTGGCACAGGGCAGATCCCTTGCCAACTCCTGAAGCCAGTGTCACCTGGTGTCCAGTGTTCTCTTGAATCTGCATGGTGTGGGAAATAAGCCCCTATCACCCCAGGATTTGGGGGAGCTTCAGAGCACTGGATGGAGTGAGATTATGTTCTGTGAACTTCTCAAAGGCAAAGAAAGGAGATGTTCGGGCAGGCTACTAAAGAGCCTGATTGCACAGCTGCAGTCCTGTCTGGGTCACCTAGGCAGTGGGACCTTGCAAGCCCAAACCAGAGATCTTAGTAGCCCTTCCGTACTTGTCTGAAGTAGGACAGACAGAGTGAAGACTTGGCTTCAGAATAGAAGAAAATTGAATGAAATAGCGAAGTAACAAAGATTCTTACCACTAGAAGAGCACAGAGACAAAATGCAGTAAGTTGAGCAGTGAGAAGTCTTTAAGGCAAAGTACACACTTGAAAAAAGGGAAGTGTGGGCAACCCTAGAGAGGAGGCACACTTAAGGGCTAAGGATTCTGCTTTTTAAGGGCGGGAGTGGGGGAGGCGTGGCATAGACTTGACATGTGGCCTCATGTTTATCTCTGGTGAGAGACACTGTGTCACCATTCACAGTCAGTCCTTTAGATAATTCTGTAAGATAAACTTAACCCAAGGAATTTCTTGATCCTGTTGTTCTCCAAGATATAGTGACCCTCAGCACAGGGACGTATCATTTAGGACTGCTTGCCCTGCCATGAGACAGGGTCAGCTGTCGGCCGATCACCGTGCAATGTTAGGAATCTTACCTGTTACTCGCTGGTTTTTAAAATGGAATCTTAGCCTTAAGATGGAGTCCCTCCTGTTCTTACTACACTGTTTATCCCACATTCCTGCCCTACCTCAATACCATTTGAAAGCACTTTAAAGAGCCACATGGATTTTCCAGTTAGGAAATACACTGGCCAACATTATTGGCTAATCTTTACCGAGTGCTTACTGGGTGTCAGACCCTGTAACAGCACATGCACATGACATCCTGAACCCCAACCGTGAATTAAGCACCATTCATCCTCATCTTACAGAGCCCACAGGTTAATAATCTGCCCAGGTTACACTGCCTGTCCAATGCCAGCTTTAGGAACTGGGCCCCAGAAGTCTCATTTTCAAGGCGTCAAATCACTACACAGAAGAAATGGCAAAATCGAAGTATGCCAGTAAGTTGAATGTAATGTACATTACAGCGTAATATATTTTAATATTTATACATTTCAATGAAGAGTGCATTTATCTGGAGCATTTCTCGAGTTCCCATAAATGTTGTCCAAGGAATTTAATACAAGCATAGTGGCCAGAGGGAGAAAGGCAGAAGACTTAACAGTCAAGAGAAAATGGAAAATTTTAGTGTTTTATTCTCTCCCTGGTATTCTTACACATACCATAACACTGAGGAAATCAAAGGAAAATACTGTTATATATATAACTTAAAAAAATTACTCTGTAAGTGTGAATACATGGGTGTGTCTGTTATAACCCATATATTAAATTAGCATGTCATTTGAAGGAAGGATGTCACCCAACCCTCAAATAATGTTTTATCTCATTTGTGTCCTCAGAATATGAGCCACTAAAGGAAATCATCTAATGTAATTCAGACAATGGTACTTATTCGTAACAACAAATTTAACAATTACTAAAGCAAGGGGAAAGTCTGTCATTATGTCAGTGGGGTATTCAAATACACCTGTCTTAAAGATCAACTAAATTAAGACTTTAAATATTGTTTTGAATATTCAGTAAGATTTCATGTGTAAAGTGAGAAGAAGGCAGAACCTGCTAACTTTTCCTAAATTTAATGACTAATTTCTGAAAACTATAATCAGAGTTCATTGCTTCTTTTTAAAGATATGCATAAGAGTAATAATTAAGGATTTAGCTCTTTAATTTAAATATAGTACTCTTAAAAGACACAAGTACAAAATTTTTCCTAAATTACCTTCAACACAATAAGGCAGACTGATAGTCACTGCCATTGTTTAGCACACAAAAACACGGGTTGAATTATTCCTGTTTCTTAACTGCTGTATAAACACGATTTACAATATTGTAATAGAAATATTCTGAAGGCCCAAAGACTTGGTCTCCACATGAACACTGACGCAGATTGCCAGAAATCATACAGGGAGGGAACACTTATTACTATAGGCTTGTAACAGAAGTTAGCATATCCTCACTCCAGAGCTGGGTTTTACCACTTTCCACCTGGGCCACATACGTAGTTACTTTACCTCTTCTTGTTTTGATTTCCTCATTTGCAAGATGAGAATGAGCAGAGTTACTACCTCAGGTTGCTCAGAGTTACCTGAGTTTCTTATTTATAAGAATAAATTTATACTACACAAAAAGCTACAAACTGTGTTTGACACACAGTAGGCAATTTATACTTGTCAGTTTCTTCCTTTTTTCCAACTCCAACAAGCATTAGGCAGTTCTAGAAAAGATATTAAACACCTTCCTCCTTCCTTGCCCCAGGGTGTTTATCTTCCTTTCCAGCTGTCTATATACTTAGAGCTCCAGAGCATGAAGTTCAGACCAGCTAAGTAGGCACCTTATTACCGTTGTATTAATGTTCCCTTTTAGTTAGGTATTTTAGTGATGTTTTATGGACTAAATTTATATAGAAAAAGTTTGTTCAATTCTGTATTTCCCATAGGATCTAGGAGAGTTACATATATTCAATGAACATTAAATATATACTTGAAATTAAGTGAAACCATATCCATAGCTGACGAGTACAAGGTATTTATTTTGAGAAATTTAACATGCTTTTTACTGATAAAACTAATAATACAAGGAGTTTTCTATGCCATCTAAGTTTGAAACAAAAGTGAAGTTCAGGTCAATGTTTTGCATCAAGGCGGCTAAAGGAAACTTGTCACCAGCATGTGATGCCTGCCATCTCCAGCTCACTCAAATGGGGCAACTGACGACATGACTCCTTGGTAACTGCTCTTGCCAAGTTTATATATAACCTCCACAGTCACGTCCCTGTCCTCCACTCAAATTGAACATAACTGACCACTCCATGTTTCTTGAAACCACTTTCCTCTCATGGCCGTCAACGTCCACTTGTCTCACTGCAGACCGATTCTCGGTCTTTCCAGGTGCTTCTGGGCTCCACCCCAGGGCTGCTCCTACACCCACCCGTTACATCCTCTCTGAGCCATCTCATGTAGCTTCATTTTCAAGCTGCCTACTAATCCCTACAACATCTAACTCTCCAGAGAGGGGAACTATAACCAGCAGATGAAATATTTAACAAATATCTGGAAAACCTATGGGTTTGTGTTGAGAAATTAAATACTGAGAAGGATAACCTAGTTCAGAATATGTTCAGGTTGCAGTGGAGGTAGGGAGGATCTGCTTCTGGAATCCACTAATGCGTGGTGGATAGAAAGTCAGCTGCAATCCTCGTCGCACACGATAGCGCTCCAATGCCCAGAGTCGTGGAACTAAGAGATGGCAGTAGACATAGAGTTTTTAAAGACACGTAGGCTCATTGAGAAGAAGGTACTATGGTAGGTAAAAGTGGTGATGCCTAGAGTAGCAGGACAGGGCCAGGTGGCAGGGGGAAGCTGTTTCCTCTGTTAGGACATTGGGTATTATTTGATATATATTTTTAATGATATGGATTATTAATTTAATATATATTTTCATATATATATATATGGAAAGCCAGTTAATGCAAGTATAATACTCTTTGAAGATGCTGCCTCCTTAAGATCCCCACTCCTGACACATCCCTATAAAATTGTTATATTATTATTAAGAAGCTGGGTTGATAATTCTGTGTCCTTAAAAGTGACTGTTTTTCTACAGCAGAAAACTTATCCTTTGAATTTACCCTCCATTCTCCCAATTTAAATTTAACTAAACGTATAGGGAATTTTTTTTTTACTTTTATGACTATCATTGTTTTCTGCTATTCTAAGTAGTCTCAATTAATTACATGTATTTTTTCTTTTCATGTGCTTAGTGATCTTCGTATATACACCTCTATTTCAAGTACATCTCAGAATGGATAAGAGGTAAATGTGTATGTTCAGTTAACCAACCACCTGGACCCCAAAGTGCCTATATTTTTGCTTGTCTATAGAGCAATTATTATTAACCAATATATTTGGAACATTCTGTATATCACATCATATTGGAAATTTGTGTTACCACATACAAATACAATTTTTTAAGAATCTACTTTTTTGGTCTGAATTTACCAACATTTTCCAGTGTATTAGTTTTCTATTGTTGCAGTAACAATACCACATACCATAAACTTAGTGGCTCAAAAGAATACAACTTTATTATCTTATAGTTCTACAGCCTATAGCTGAGAAGCTCAACACAGATCTCACCGGATTAAATCAAGGCATCAGCACGGCTGGACTCCCCTCTGGAAGCTAAAGAGAAAAATCTGTTTTGATGCCTTTTTCGGTTTCTACAGGCTGTCTGCATATTTTAGCTGGGGGCGGGAGCCGGTAGGGGGAGACTGGGTGGAGGTGGAAGGTAGGGGTGGGGATGTGGGGGTCATACCTATATATTCAAAGTCAGTAACACTGTGTCTCTCTGACTATTCTTCTGTAGTAGCGTCTTCCTCTCTTCGCAACTCAGCCAGGAAAGGTTCTCTGGTTTTTAAGGGCCTGTGTGATTAGGCTGGGTCCACCTGGATATTCCAGGATGGTTTCCTCATCGCAAGGTCCTTAACCTTAATCACATCTGCAAAATGCCAAGAGAAGTAACATACTCACGGTTCCCAGGAATGAGAAGGATGCGGACATCTTCGGGAGGCCATTGTTTTGCCACCCACACCCAGTACTATCAAAGCAGTCTTAACAATGGATATGTTGTATGATCTAAGGACTTTATATCCTGAGTTAATTGCCTATCATATATAATGAATTGTGATTTTATAGAAAATAAAATATTGTGGGTAAAATGGCAACATTTCCAGAATCTCTCGCCTGGCTTTAGTGCATCTCCATACAACAGGTGTTTCCAAGCAGGGGAGAGAAGTAGTCCATCTCCATATCAATAGGTGCTTACAAGGGGAAACAGGGCTTATCTGCACCAGAAAGGTTGGGTGGGGCCTCTTCTTCAGCTGGATGGGGAGAGACACGGAGAGCAGAAGTGGACTGCTTATAAGAAATAAATGGGTTTCTCCCACTTTATTCCTCCCTTTGACTGATTTTGATTTCAAAGGTATATTGTCCCAGGATATTCCCCCCGCCCCCAAGAGTTACAAATATATGCTAAGAAATAACACTGAGGGAAATACATCCTTCAGAAATATTTGTTAATGAAGAATGAATGTAAATACTAGCTCAGTGCATCTATTTACAAAGTATTTTTATGTGTTATCTCAAGCAAAACTACATTCTCATGTGAATTGTTGTATATCTGTTCATAAACAAGGAAACAGGCAAAGGTTATGTAACACATATAATCACGCAATTCTTAGATTTTAATATTTTGGTGCCATTAAGAAGTGGCAGAATGCAGGCTAGATCTAGAATCCAGGTATGCTAACTCTAAGCCAATCATACATGCTCACAGGCACACACACATACAGCTCATAAAATATTTTTTAAATGTTATGGAATCATATGGAATCAGAAGGAAGAAAAAGTCAAATGCAAACTCATGAAGTAAAATGAATCCAACAGCATGAACTATGAAAGATGGTTATTATGACAGGACAAATTTTAGACTTGCCAATCTCAAAATAATCCTGTTAAATCAAGTCATATGTAATACAGTACATTTTTATTCTTGGAAGCCTTCATATTTGATTGCTGCAGTGGGCTGAACACAGAAATAGAATGGTCAGATCCTTCCCTGCTAAAATATGTCCGCCTCTATCTTCTCATATAAATCACAATTACCATTATTTTAACAAAAACCTGTCATACTTTTGTAAAGAATGAAACTACGATCGCAGGCCACTGTGACTTATGACTTTGTGACGCAATCATTCATCAAATTCTACATTTTAAAGTACCAACAAGATCAAATTCTTGCTTTTGTGATGACCTTTGCTGAACCTTTCAATGACTGTCTCTGTAACCTTAGCACTGATTGGTACAAAGCAGATAAGATATGAGATGAATAGAAATAGGAATTCTAACTACTTCTTCACCTGGGGCCCAGATGTATAGGTGTTTGTGTGATTTTTTTTTCCTGACTAAAGATTCTATAGTTTCCATCTTATTATCAAAGTAGTGTGAGACACAGAAAATTAAGATTCATCCTATGCTGATTTGAAAGTTGCAGAGGCCAACATTAAAATAATTTTTTTTAATTGGTACAAATATTTTCTCCTGAGTATTACTATACACAGAACATATTTATAAAATATCTGCCTCAAGATCAGCCCTTTAGTACAATTATATATCTCAATGGTAACTTCCTGAGAGATTTAGTATTAATCACAAAAGCTTTCATTTTATTTTTTATCAACTCCATTTTAATATTTTACTAGTTTTATTTCTGCAGTTTACAGTAGCACACTAATAACCATATGTAATTTTTTAAAAACTTGAAATCTCAAGTACTTTATTTTAAAAGGATAATTTGTATCCAATAGGATGTTCAGTGTGGACACATCATCTTCATTTCTCAAAAATAAGCATGAAATGTCATTTTCCAAAATCTTTCCTGTATTATCTATGTTCATTGTATGTCTTCTATTCTAGTCAATATCATCATCTTACCTGCTGATGATTTTGAGCCCATAGGGACTATACTAGTTCAATCAAAATAGGCAGCCAATCCCCAAAATTTATGAAGGAAACTGAGGTTGTCTAGCAGAAACCCAGTGAACACACAACCCTGTTCCCTTACGAACAGCTAAATAATAAAACATGTCATCTAGTACCCATCTTTGGGTCATTGGCTACAACCTTTGTGTAACATCAGGTAAACCTGTGTACTTGTGCTCTGTTCAAGTTGCCATCGTCCATTTTCTTTCTAGTATCCACTCTGCTCTCTCAGCTGTCTGGCCATAATCCTCCCCATCCCTATTTCTTTTCACCGTGTATGATGTCTAAGGGATGACTGCAGTGTACTTGGAATATGCTTTCTGCCACTTCTGTCCTGAATTCATAGTCACCGTCTTCTATTTGCCTGCAAAACACTAAGACAACTAGAGAACCAAGACCCACGTTCAAGCTAACCACATTATTCAACCTCACCTTCTGTCCTAACCTGCCTTACAGCCACCTACGAATATGGTGCTCACAACTTTTAGAAGTACTCCAGATTTGTCTTCTCCATTTTCCAAACTGATTATCTGCTAACATTCTGAACTACATGCATAGGCTACTAATTATTGCATTCTGATTTCATTTGTGCTAGACTGCTCTCTCCAACTAATTTAGTCACTGACATAGATGTGAGCACATAGTAAATGTCAATATTTTCATTCCCTTTTTACATTTTATTGAATATATTATTCCTAAAGATGATAGTTAAATAGTTATAGTTAAAAATTTAATAGGTATAGTTAAACTACTTTTAATAGTTACCATTAAATTTTTACAGTACAGAAATGTATATAATGACACTTCTAAATTGCTTCTTCTATTCTTCTAATTCTTAAATCCAACTTTGCTGAGGCAACCAGTTGAAACAGGTGTGTGTACTTGGGCACACACATGCATGTGTGTGTGTGTGTGTGTGTGTGTCTGATTGGGATAAGTCTATATACTGTTTTGCAACCAGATTTTCCACTCAACAATATATATTGGGCTTCTTTTCATGGCAAACCCATATAAATCTATCACTTTATTTCTAGTGCAGAGCAATGTTTCATTGGTGCAGACAAACCATAATTTATTTAAATAATCTGTTACTTTATATGCTTTTGGAAAAATCTACTATAATAGTAAATATATGATGATATACTGAAGTAGATAGTCCAGTAAACAGTACAGCTCATTCTTGATGTTTCCACCATTGAGTAACAGGAATGTTTTCTTGGCAAAATCTGAATGGTAACACAGTATCCAGCTTTAACGTAATGTAACAAACCTGACTACATTTTTTGGTGTATGTCAATGGACTGACAAGAACGTCAAATTGAGGATTTTCAACTCAAAGTCACCCAAGGTGCACCAAAATTGTGTTAGTTGGAGTATGGAGCTCTCTCAGTGTGTTACAGAACATCTGGGGGCATTTCTGACATTTAACTGACATGCATGACAGACCACAAAATGCTAAATGTCAGCTTACATTTTGTAGTTTTAAATAGGCACCCTCTATTTCATTCTTCTTGGTTTAGTGGGGTTGAAATAAGAATACCAGAGAAAAAAGTTCTTATTTATGTATCCTAAATGAGAATTTGAAGCTAAACTTTAGAACATACTGTTATAAAGATCAATTAAGTGTGCAAGGTAAAATTATGTTTTGAATATCATATTGAGGATCTGATGTATGATACACATTGTCTTAGGATAAGCCTCATTGAAAGTCATTAATTAGTTTTATATCCTTATGAATAAACCTTTCAGAGTTATCACAATATAAACATATCTAACCATCCAGAAAATACAACCCATGGATACACGCCAAGGAATCCTATAGATGATGAAAACTATGTTTTAAAATACAAAAACGAAGCCCTCACTTTGTAAGAGGTGACACATTTTAGAAATGTGTCAGAATCCAGGATTTCTCTCATTAAAAATAATAGTCTTCATCAATATAATCCCAGGAATGGGGAAAAATTTTATGTAACTTTAATATAGCTAAAAATAAATAGAAAGCTCTTACGTTTATATGGTAAGAGGGCAAAACAGTGCATTAGATACTGATTTGGAACATTCTGGAAAAACTAAAAAAATAAAACAACTACTAGTATTTAAGAAGTCAAATAAAATTAAGGAATCAAGCATAAAATCAATCTGGAATTAACAAATCCAGAACTTTAAGCGGTGATTAAATAATGCCGACTTTATTATTCTATAAGAGTAGAAAAGGCACATTTAAATGCTATCAACATTTTTTTAATTCCAGTGGTTTTCCCATAAGTACATATGTGAGCAATAATATTAACTACCTCTTTCCTCTCCTATAGTAAAACTTTTTCTTTAGACCACCTTATAACTATTCTCTGTGCCTACCTTGTTTATAATTTGTTCTACAAAACTTAGCTCTTACCAGTTGTTGTTTAATCACTCCCAAAGGCTCATATTAGCTCTGTTGCCCTTGGTCCCAGAAGCCTTTTAGATACAGGCTGTAATCCACAAGCTAAATGAAGCAAGGTCTCTCTAAAGCTCTGAAAAGAATTTGATTTGGTGCTATGTTGTATAATTCCAAGCTGTCAGCTCTACTACTTATTAGTTAAAAAATAACTTCAAGATACACTGGGTAGGTGTTATCTTTCCTTTCATCTCCTGCCCTCCAAATTCTCTGTGAATTTGAACACATTCCTCTACAGATTTATTTAAGAAATATAATTTCCTTCTTTTTTGTGATGAAGGTTGTTGTTTATTAACTTTCTACTTTTTTAGACAAAAGCATTAAAGCAAGCTCAAGAAATTATCCAAGGAATAGTCACCAGGCACAAGTGATGAGATGATTCATGTTATGTTTTATATAATACTTGACAAATAGTTAAATACTCATTAAGAGCTCATTATTACTCATATAGTCTTCCAGTTAGTATCAACTAAGTATCTATCTCTTGTGTTATTAGGTGCTAGAGAAATAAAAAGACATAAATGACATGATCATAACAGATATATAATCTAGTTCGGGAGGTGCAATTAAAGAACAAAAAGATACACAAGAACACATGTAAAAAACAGAAGATAAGTCATTCTGAAATGAGTGACAGGACAGAGGTAGGGTTAGTCAGAGGTTTCATGGAGTGAGTCCAATGTGCATCTTGAGTTACATGTTCTCTGCAGATAAATGAAAAATTGGGAAGAATGTTCTGGGCAGAGCAACCAATAAGAAAAGTCACAGAAAAGAAAATTAACAATGTGATATGGATAAAGATAGTCTTGAAATCATTTGGATAAGGAAAAACAAAAGAGATGTTGATAAAGGGACCCCATAAAAACAGAGGGGTCACATTTGTAGGAATGTTACATAAGCCACAGTTATAAAAATGGTGTCTCGCTTCATTTATACATGAGAAAAAAAAATCAGAGACATGAGAAAAAAAAATTCTTGAAGAGGAAAATAACTTGTCAAAGTATGTTTTAGAAGGGTTATGCCAGCAACTTGTAGGCTGCATGCTCTGGGCGGAGGAAACACCAGAAGCATAGAAGTGGCAGGTGAAACTTTGAGAGCAAATGAACTCTTTCTGAGTTATTAGAGGGAAAAAAAACAGGGGCAAGGCTGAACTTGACAGAAGCCCACAACTAGCAAGAGGCTGTACAGGAGAGAGACATAACCAGTATCGGAGGAGAGATGAGCAAGTGAAGTATATACACAAGTATGGTCTCTGGTGCACCAAGCAGTAAAGAGGTGGAGGAGAAAAGGAATTAAGAGAGGGGAAAAAAAAGACAAATCTGGGTTTGAAAGGAGTGTCTAAGGTAGAATGAAACCAGGAAGGTACTTTGAGGACAGAACTTTGTAGGATTCTTGTACTACCCTTTTGCTCACTAAAAGATTTGTCACAATCATGATTAGATCTATATTTTAGAACAATAATTCTCGCCAATAGTGTAGAGGAAAATCCTGGAGGGCAAAGGATGTTAAAGACAGGAAGACAATTTGGGGGTCACCTAGAATATTCAACATGAGAGGAGTGAACATAGGGACAGAAGAGACAATCAGGCTGTACAATCAATACTACCTAGTGGCCTCCTAGCTTTCGGACCTTTATTACCAATATATGACCCAGTGTGGGCAGACAGAAGAGAGATTACAAAGTATGTTTTGGAATTGCTGAGTGTGAAGGACTTGTAGGATGTCTGATAGGTACGTACTAATATGTATCTGGAATTTGGAATAGAGCAGCCATCGCTGTCTGTATACAGAACTATAAAGCTTAGGGTGATTCAAACAAGAACATTCTGAATGTTTCTGGTGCTAATTCCCCAAATAAAGTCTGCTTCTCATCACCTGCAGAGCAGTCTAAACTGGAGACATCTCAACTGCAATTGGTTTTTACAATAGGTACACACCCTCCATTGTATTTTAAGTTAATTCAGTTTCATTGAGAAGAACTACTATTTTCTTGAGCATGTGTAAAGATAAATTTAGTACTCTTTTTTGGATAGCAATTTTTAGAAGTATTGAGAAAAGATAAAAAGTAAAGTATTAATTTAGGATTCAGATTTTATAAAACAGAAATATGTGAAATTCTATCAGGACAAGATTCTTAATATTAAATGCAAGACCAAAAACACATCTTTTAAAAATAGTATCGTTTGTATAAAGTGGCCAAAATATTGGTCTGATATATGACAGTGATTTTAAAAATTAATTTGATACTTCCTTTTCTAGTACATACTGTATTTTCCACATGATGATTCTTCAGGAGGTTGAACAAAAACTTTTGATCGTGCAAGTGAGCAAAATTCTATCATCAGTCATTCAGTTGCTCATTTTGAGTCCGTGAGAATGAGTTAATAATCATTTATGAAGGCCAAGTGATTTTTATAGGCCTTACAAAAGGAGATATTAAAGTCACATTTTGTCACATAAATTTTCTTTCAGAATTTATATAAATATATTGTCCTTAATATAATGTGTTTACATTTCCTTTCGTGAGCCATACAACTGGTGACACACATGGAGAACACAATTTTTACCTTAGCTCAGACTCATGTCATGATTATATTAAAGACTAGTTAGTATCTCTAACAGATTTCTCCCCATTTATCTTTTCCTGTCCATTTATATGATATCTTTATATTTTTTTAAATTGTGCCTGGTTTGTTTCTCAAGCCAACAATTTTGCACTTATCAGGCAGGGCTAAATGTTTTTCCTCCGGGCCTTAAGCCCGCACTGTCACTCCATGCTATCATTGCTTCCCCCCAATTCCAGAGAAGTCTTACAAATGTGAAATAGGAAATTTTTGTTAAGAGAGAAAGATTTTCATGGATAATGAATAAATGAATTCTGACACTGAGACCACATTCTTTAAAATAAACTCTAAAAGAATTCTCTTGACAAAGAAAATAACTGATTCTTGAAATCTCAACATTCTTTCAGAAAACACTTCTTATCAGGGCAGCTCTAGACATAGTTACTGTTGTGCCAGATGCTAGTGATGATGATGAGCTCATATCAGATCTTCAGATTAATGGTGATGAGTAATTCACCCAAAGTAAGTATGAAAGAAAACAAATATATTTTTAAGTGTGGGGAGATTGCATTAGGGCAATGTAAAGTTTCAGGCCCTGTAGTCATTATGTAAAAATCATGTGTTTTAAGAATACTATGTTCGTTTTCCTGTTTGGTAACACTGTAATTTCAAGTTATTTCAAGAACTTACAGAAAAAATAATTCTATTACCACTGCAGAAGACAGGCAACTGTTGACAAACAGATTAGTTATCTAAGCACTAAGGTGAGTGACGAAGCCATGTAGAGTGCTAATCTAAAGATTCTGAGGTCACAGGAATCATTCTTTATGCTTATACAAATATTTGCTTTGTCTTTAGGTCTTGCTCACTCAGGGCCTCTGTCCTTTTAAAGTAAAACTTAAAAAAAGATGCATACACATACACACATACATACATATGCTAAATGTATTTTGATGGATTTATAGCTTGCATATATAGTCCACAAATCATGAGTGTGCAGCTCCACACTTACACGTGCTCCCTTACAGCCTCCCAGATAAAAATATGTCACTTCCACGCTCCAGCATGCTGCCATGTGCTCTTACCCAGTCAAGGACCGTCTAGGTAATTACACCTTTGGCCACCATCATCATTAGTTTTGCCTGCCTCTGGATTTCATATAAACAGAATGCACTCTTTGGAATCTGGCTTCTTTCATGCAACATTATAATGGTGAGACTCATCCATACTGTTGCACGAACCATTTTTTCTTCATTGTTGTGGAGTATTTCCAGGATGAATATACCAATTTATTTATCCTTTCCACTGTTGGTAGACACTTAGGTTTTTTTCCAGTGCTATTAATTTATAAACAACGCCACTATAAACATCCTTTTACACATCATGTGTTTTGAATTGCTTGGTCTTAGGTTATGTTTAGTTAGTTTATATAAAACTAAATATAATTATAATGTCTATGTAATATGTCTATATATAGACAGCTCCTCCAATGTGTATATTAGATTCAATAGATAATGACCAACAGTTTCCAAGAGGTGGTACCAATATGCCTTCCCCCCATTCAATATACTTTCTATTAAACATTTTAACACACTTGGTAGGATGAATCTTTTTTGTTATCAGGTTACACTTGTTAACTATACAAAATAATCCAAAGTGGTTCTTACTTTAAGTTAAGGTGGCTCTTTTCTCAACAAAAGGGTGATTGAAATATTATAGTAATTTTAGTATATAGGATGAGGAGAAGTAAATCTATAATGTAAAGTCATTAGCAACTATAATATTGGAATTTCTTGACTAAATATATTTTGAAAGAAAAGTATAATTTTAACAAGTCTCAGAAGTGTTTTGAGTAGCTCCTGCTATAAAATTATGTGATAATTTTTGAGTAGCTCCTGCTATAAAATCTGTTTTTTATGACAGGGTCCACAATAATGAAAATACACATGCATATTTAAATGCGTAACTGAAATCAAATAAGCAAAGATTAGGATTTCTTGTCACTAAATGAAATATAGCAAGCATCAAATAGCTATCTTGGCACTGCTGGTCAGGGTAAAAGACATGACATACCAATTTAAATTCAAATGGCCCACTGCAGCGCCACATTATATTAAGGAAGAAAAAAACTTATTCTACCACTACAGATGCAGAGAGTTCATTTTATATGTAAGGAAACATTGTTTATTTAATTTTCTATGAATACTACTGATTTAACAACATTTCAGTGCAGTAAAAAAAAGAGATCATGGCTTTGCTAAGCATCTAGGTCACACCAAGAAATTAGGCCTACTTCTAAAGTGAAGGCAAGGAGCAGGTCTGCAATTGTGGAAAACGTGGATAGACTTTTGTAGCTGCCCTGTACTAGTGATAATAATGTTAGGCTAGTACAAAGCAGCAGAATATACTATGGCAAAGTATGACTGTAGGAGCTTAGCACATGCCACTGCAAAATATGCCACTTTGGCATGTTAATTATTTTGAGCTGTAGGCACTTGCAAAATAGCAATTGCAGGAAAAGGCTTTCTCTGAACTTCCCTTATCTGTCTACAGACAGCTCCTCCAAAAGGAACACAATTATCCTAACTCAACCAGGGAGGACTGACCTTTCTCACAGGAGAGGAGACTAGAAGTCAACATCACACCCAGACACACTTTCTTACAAACTACCATACCTCCCACCCATTCTTCTAAGGGCCCATTCACCTTTCCGAAAAATCACGTACTGTCCCTGAAGAGGCCTACATCCCTCTCCTCTTCTCCTATTAAGACGGTATTTAAGCCTGAATTCTAAAGCCACCTCTGTGGGTCACTCTTTTTTTTTTAATCTCTGCTGTGTGCATGAGTTATGCAGAGTAAACTTCTGCTTATTTCCTCTGGTTAATCTGTCTTTTATTAGAAAGGTCTCAGCCAAGAACTCAGAAGGGTAAAGGAAAAATCATTTTCACTCCCCTACATTATTTAATGTTCTGATACTCCATTTCCTTTTTTTCTGCAATGTATATAGTATCTACCTAGAAGGGCATTTTGAGCATTAAATAGATGGTGATTCCAAAGAGACACGACAGCTTCCTTATACATTTCAGTGCTTCTCAAATTATATATTAGTCACTGGAATGTTTTTAAAAGTCCCTCTGTCCAGGCTACATCTTGACCCAATCTAATCAGAATCTCTAGGGGTTGGACCTAGGCACCAGTATTTTTTAAAGCTCCCAGGTGATTTCAAATTTGCAACTAAATTGTACATACTTAGAAAAAATCCGTATACTAAAGGTATACAAAACATAGGACAGGAATCGTTTAGTGGGGTCTGGAAGTTGAGAAAGCGATGAAAGATCACAGTAAGAACCAGAGTGGAGTCCTTATTAGGACAAAGCAATTTGAGAGGCACAGATTATAAGAAAGGGGGTACAGCAGTGACTCCAATGACAAATTTATGCTATCATAACTGACTCGCTCGGCTAGGTCTTCACAGTATCAGAAACATCTGCTTTATCTTCATGCCCAATTTACTCCTTTTCATTTTTTAATTTAGTGTTTGACTTTCACATAATAAATGCATGCAAGGGAAAATCTATTTTGGGCTATCGAGAATCTTTTATTACTACAGATGTACAGAAATATAAGTTAAAAGGTTCCTTAGATTTCATAAATCTCACCATGCTAAAATTATTAAGCCAATTTACCTTTGCAGGAAAGAACATCTATATTCCTTCCATAACACTTTGAAGATATGTCATCACTTAATATTTTCCACTGTATCTCTCCTGCTCTATAATGTGAAATATTAAAAATATATAATTTTTCTATAATGACCCAAATAAGACATTACAGAATATTTTTCAAGTCTTCAACACAATAAACTTTAAAACCCATTCCTGATTTAATGAGTATATATGTTTATTCAATTTTCTAAATGAATAAGTCTCAGGCATCAAAGAAATATCAAGGAAATTATGTTAACTCCATTATTTCAAATAGTTCAAACAACTTAATTTAAAATATAAATATCTTTTGATTTTTATTCCTTTTATTGTAGAAACTGGATAATGAGTGTGTGATGTTACTCAATGT
This sequence comes from Phataginus tricuspis, assembly GCA_029783875.1. Lineage (NCBI taxonomy): Eukaryota > Metazoa > Chordata > Mammalia > Pholidota > Manidae > Phataginus > Phataginus tricuspis. The sequence goes on along the minus strand of JAQQAC010009165.1, from coordinate 25,912,810 downwards.
TCACAATACCTGAATTTTTTTTTTTGCAGTTTTTCATTTTATTTACCTCCAGGTTAGCAGAATTTATGGTTATGACTACAAAGATAAAAAGCAGAACTAATCTATTTCCAGTGAATCTGATCATCTAATACAAATAACCCAACTGACGATACTTACTTTGTTTCTCAATGATAATTGAGGTAAATCCTTAGACTCAACTCTGCACTTTGCTGCTTACCTTGTGCATAAATGATACGAAATGTTTTTATGTGAGCTTCCTCAACCCTCCTATAATTATGAAGGCTTTATAATCATATCAGTTTGGATATGCAGCAATCCAGAGAAATCATGCAGCTCCTTCAACTTTTACTTCTTTAAGATTAAGGAACAGTTAGACAATTTAAATCATAACCAATTAGTGAAAGAGCTGAGATTAGCACCTAGGCCTCATGATTATCAAGACCAAGAGTTTTTCATTTATTGATTTTCTGTTATACCATGGTATTTCCTTTCATGGTAGAGGTTTTTTTAGAAAAAGATAAAACACTAATTTCAGTGTATCTGTGATATGAACTATATCAAACAGCTAATTAAATAAATTTTATGTAACTACTACTTCTGAAAAAGTTGCTTTAATGTCATTTTCTTATAACTGCATCTTCCTTAAATTCAGTAAAGTATACTGTTTGAAATAATTATTCTAAGAATACACTTCTTTTTTAAACACTTTGCTTTCTGAAATGCATTTACTTAAAAATGTGCAGTAACACCGGCATCAATGAAAACTTGTGAGAAAGGCAGAAGCAGACCCACCCCAAATGCAATTACCTATCTGCATTTTAACCAGAGCCCTGGGAGCTCATGGTATTTGCCTACTATACATGTTTTCTGGTCTTTTTCTTTCAACATTTTGGTTTCCTTATATTCTGGATGTGTCCCCCGTAAATATTTTTGCTTTCTTCTTTCATTTGACATTTTTGTCTTTGATCTAGAGTCTGTTTGCATTGATCGAGGTCACCGACAGGTTTGGAATCTATTCTATCATCTTACCTCATGGTTTTTAATTCGTCCTGCTTTTGCTAAGCAGTATTTTTTCCTCTCCTGGGTACTAACCAAGATGCTCCCCATCCTCATCATCATTCCATTCATTGCCCTGTTTGGTATCTATATTCTTTCTATTTCTTTTTAGTTGTTATTCTTAAGTTGTTGCTTTAATTCGGCTTATCAGAAATTTGAAAATCCGTATTTTACTTAGTGTGTTAAGTTAATCAATGTATTTGTCCTTTTCCAGAAAATTACAATGATCTTCATAGTTTTGCCTATGATTAGCCACCTCTAGACTCAAGTGCAACTGCTCTCCAGGTTTTTGCTTGTAACTTGATTTTTCCAACCCAAAAGGGATTGTATATTTTTGTTATTTCATGCAACCAACATTTGATTCGATTTTCACCCATGATTACCTGTTTATTAGCTCATGATTCTTCTGTGAAGACTTTTTTAACAGGACGATGCTCCTTCTTCTGGAAGTGCACAATTCAGAAACTTCTCTGGAGTCTACCTGTTGGTGTTGAATCTCTCAGTTTCTGTTTTTCTGAAAATATCTCTATTTTGTCCTCATTATTGAATGTCACTTTTACAGGATATAATTCTAGGTTGCAAGCACTCTTGCTTTTTAAAAAATATGATTCAGTATCTTCTGTCTCCATTGTTGCCATTAAAGAATTAGAAGTAAATCTAATCTTCATTCCTGTGTTGTTCATCTGTATTTTCTCTCTGGCCACCTGTAAGATCTCTTTATTTCAAACACTTTGTAGTTTCACTATGTTGGATTTAAATGTGTATTCTTCTTATTTCTGCTTTTGTTTCCTGTGTGTCCCAAATCTTGCAGCTGCTTTTATCTTCCATATTGTTACTTCACTACTTTCTATATTTTCTCCCACTGTTCATTTAGATATATGTCACAACTTATTTATCCTTCATTCCTAACTTCTCTTTAATTTTTTCATCTCTTTCTGTTCTACAATCTAGACAATTTCTTTCATTGTTTGCCTGTATCTCAAATGTCTTCTTAATTTGTTCTCCAGTTTTCCAGTTTAGTGAATTCATTTACTAAAAAGAATTCCAATGACTACATTCTTCATTTCCATATTTTCTATTTAGTTCTGTTTCAAATACAGCTGGCCAACTTTTATAGTCACTTGCGGCTTTGTCATGATTTCAATTCATCTTTTTTGGTTTGTTTGTTCAAAGAGATTAGTATAAAGATAGTTTATATTCTGCATATATAACTTTACTATGCACATTCTGTGCAAACTTGATTCTGCATTTTTGAACCTTTCTCATAGCAATTTGTTTTTCTATATATTTAGTATTATTTTGTTTGTTTTCCAATTCATGTTTTGGGAGCTTTTTCTGTGAGAACATTTAAAATTGTGTAGTTCCTATTTTTTCCTATGGAGGGATTTTACATTTACTTCAGCTATACACTTTGGACACCAACTTCCCAAGAACACTTAATATTAAATTTCAGGTTTGGGGTCTCTTGAATCACACAGTTAGTGTGAATGGCAGTCCCAATGTCCTACAAAGGAAGGCCCACGGTTAGGAATTCTCATGGAGACACTTTATTTTTATTATTTTATCTTTTTCCACAGACTGGCAGGATTAAGAAAGCTGAGTTTTTTTCTGCTTCTCCCATTGTGGGTATAGCCCTAATTCATCTCGGTTTTATATGGGGATGATGTGTGGAGGTCTTGCCAGCACACCAAGAATGCATGGAGGTAGTCTGTACCTATTTGCATTTTAAATGAATGGATGAAAACTGTTCAAAGAGAATTAATTTCCAGTATCAAATTTACCACTTCAACAAAATGTAATGTTCTTTAGAATTACTATTTCCCTTTGCTTCATTAGAGTGAGAAAGGAAGCAACAATGAACAATATTTTTTAATAAGTACAGGAAACATCAAAGGTTTTTGGAAACATAACTGCAGAAGCATGTTATATGCAATTAAACATTTCAGCCTTTCTTGGTAATCTTCTTCTAAATAACTAGAAGTTCTATTTATAAATCTTATTTCTTAAAGCTGTGTTTTAAGATGGAATCAGTCCAAGAATATAAGACTTTGTGAAAGTTTATGCCATGGTGATATTGGCTATACAAAAAACCCTTCCCACCACTACCACCCACCTTTCCTCCATCTCTATGCTGCAACTTTCTCTAGAAAGATCTGAGCTTGAATATTCTAGAGGGAATAAACCTTTGCATATCCTCATTGAGTATGTAATTCATCTAACAATAAATGCTCTAGGTGACTTTTTATCTCTGAAACTTGAATCAAATATTTCTAAAATGGATAGGTGATACCTATAGGCCTAGGGATCTCTTTCTATATTACAAATGGGTCTGCAGAAATACAAAGTTCACCCTGTTCTCTCTTTACCATGTCTCTGCTTCAGGGCAGAAAATGGCAAATTTCTTCAGCTCAAAGAACAACAAAATTTAGCTGGGTAAAATGCCTCCTATCACTCCATCAGTACATGAAGTGCAGTGTCCTGAATGAAGCAAAATTCAGGTTATTGCTGGTGGTTCCTATTATCTGCATCTGTAAGATTAGTTCAGGTGGGAAAGGGGGAGAGGCAGATACTTGTAAAGTTTCTTACAAACACTTGACATTTTCCTCAGGGAACTTTTCACTTCGCTGTCTGCTTGACCCTCCAGAGAGCAAGCCCATTCTAGGAAAACTACAGACCTTTGCCACAAAACCCGCAGTCATACCAGCACTGAAAAGCAGCCAACCCTGAAGCTCTCTCACCATTTAGAGAGCCTTCCAATCTGCATACTAAATGATCTTATGCTAAGAACCCCTTTTCTGTACTTTTCCTTCTTAGAAGAAATGCAAGGGTATATCTGCTTTGAGAACAAGAAAATTGTCATTCAGTTTCTTCTTCCTTTTATTCCTCAGTAACAAAAGAAAAAAAGGATCATTGTTTTTCTCTTGCACAGCAACTACTTTGTTGAAAAAGTTAAACACTTTAGCCACTAGCGGAATTTTATCAATATCCCATCCTCCAAGGAAGACAGGAAGTGTGAAATAAAAGCGGGGCAGTTTCCATTAAATGTGTACTGATGTTTTCCTGTAATACTAAATTTCTTCTGAATATTCAAGATAAGCACTTTAACTCTATTTTCTAATTTTGTAAATGTATGATATATGCTCTTTAGATGCCTTACTATGAAAAATACATCTGTTCCTGTTACACAGTACTTGCTATGAAAGGCTCCCAGAGCTGTAGAGCTCCTCTGACTGCATTCCACGACATGCTGCCACATTGTTAATTTATGTAAGTTTCTTAGAAGTTAGCATACTGATTATACCACCTGGTGTGTATAAGGCTTGTCTCTATTTCTGTTTGATATTCTGTTGCTACTTCAAAATTAGTAAATTATTATTGATATTATGCTCTTCATTCTACTGTATTAATTATATGCCAACTTCCTCTAGTAATCAACACTTACAAGCATTTTTATAATAATGCTAAAGGCAATTAAAAAAATAACAAATGCAGTAATACACTTCTAACAACTAGCATTTTCAAAATATATTCACGTATTATTGTTTATAATAACATTGTCAAATGAGAAGAGAGGTCATATTACCACTTTTGCTAGAAAGTGAGTACATAATTTTCCAGAGAAATATTTTATACAAGATTAAGTTTGACATTAACCTGCAAATAACTAGTTCATCCCACATAGAAATGAAATATGAGTAAGTATGAGGAACAGAGAAACTAAGATTCCCAGAAAACTACCAGTTTCTCCTGGAGTAGCTAGCTGCTTTTTCCTCTGGTGCAAAGAGAATTAGTTCTAAAACTGTCTGTGATGCTTGGAATTCAGAAATGTAGAAGAGTGCATCCTGCTTTCCTTTAGATGACAATAAGCAAGCAGAAGTAAGATGGATAACAGGTATAGGCAGGCTGCAGTGCACAGTACACTGAACGGGCAAAAATGCTTCCTGAGAGGTACAACTTGTCACATTCATGGGTAAGTATTCAAATAACATATACAATAAAGTCATAGGCTAGTTGACTTCAATGTTTAAGCCAGCACAATCTATATTTTCTGTGTGCACATTTTCTTTTCCTTGAAGTCTTTTACAAAAACAAAAATGGAATTGTTAATCTGTGCAATTGCTCTGGATAGAATTAGTATAATTATAGCTCTCAAACTGATACTTGACATCTTCTATGTAAATAAATTAAACGTAAGTATTTTATATATTGTCATGTCCATTCCCAGCAGGACAAACTGAAAAGGTCAAGTTTTAAAAATATTATCCTTATTATTAGGATGCTTCCTCACATTCAACTGTTTTCCTTTAATGAGCAGAGTTGATAAAAATATCATCTAGATAAAAGTACACTTATAAAAAATGTGGTCAACATTTATAGAAGATGAATTATCAATAAAATTCCTTAGTTCTTCTTTGATTTTCTTATAATTCTGCCTTGTGTTTCTGCTTATCTTTGAAGTATACAGGGCCACTGAAGAGGCCCCTGCAGAGCTGCATGCATGCCTGTGGTCGAGCTCACCATCCCTGGATAGCAGAGCTACCTTCTGCTAAAGCAATAAAGAGCAGGGTTGGATCTATGCTCCTAGAATGCTGTGAAGCAAAGAACTTCTCTTGTTTTATTTCATTTTGTTTATTCACTGTTATGTATCTTCAAAAAATTTTTTTATGAAAGCAGTTAAATAAATATTTCTTTGTATACCATTTTTCTTTACCAGGAGGATTAACCTGGGTACAGGGCTCTTCATTTATAGCTATTTTTAACTCCTCTTGCATATATTCATAACTGGAACAATAGATTCTTGGTCCTTATTGAGCAAAAAAAAAGAAGTAAACTTATTATGTGAGCTCAAAGAATTATTGAATTATTTACATCTAGACTTAGGGGTAAATTGGCAAATATGAGCTGGGATACATTCACCCATTAGAAAACTCACTGAAATTCTCTCAGGCCTATCTGTGGAGGGTTATTGCCTGAATGATCTAATAGGAGACTCTATTTAGGAAAATAAAGTGAACAGAATACTGAAATGGTTGATTTCCTACCTCATGTTAAAGGTGAAAGCCATTAGAGACTTCAAGATAAAGTATAGAATTTTAGTTTCAGTACAATATTTCATGAGCTCAAGTGGCTGTTTTCCTTACTGGACTTAACAAGACCCCTCTCCTTTCATGCACAGAGAAGACACGTCAGGATCTGAACTGGCAGAGAGACCCAAGGTCCTGGGAAAAGAGGGTCCGGGGCCGGTGTTTCTCTATTAGCATTACTGATGTTTGTCATTGATTCAATCAAAATTTAATGGCAGAGGTACAGATTTAATAAGTGAATCCATTGTTTATCAAAAGGCTGTGATAAACACAGAGTTTCTTCTGGTAAAGATCACCTGGAAAATCTGACCAGCACGTGGCAGAATGCAAGCGAAATTTGACAGTCTTCTTTCTTATTGCATTGAGATGAGGAATAATCAGGTTATTTTAAATGTGTGTCTATGAGACAGGGACCGTGGGTGTAGTCAGAGTAGGGGGAGGGCCTCTGAAAAAAGCAAGGCAGAATATTTGCAGTCAGAGCAATGTAACTATATGCAAGGAAACCCCCTACCAAAACTCTGTGTTAAACATTCAGCTCTAGAGTCATTCTTCAGTGAGATCAGTGGGTGTTCCCCAGATAAAGAAGAGTACCCCATGTTTTTATTATGCTAATCATTTGTAAGAGTCACTTTAGCATGCTAAAAGGCCCAGGCCTATGTGCTGTCTTTCCTCTTTCAGATCTGATCGGGTGGTCTAATTTAGCATGCAGACCCAGCTGTAAACAACATAGTAAAAGGCAGCAAAAGATTCCACCTTAAAGATAAGATTGAATTTTAACACCCAGGAAGTTTGGGAAGCAGGATTCTTAACTTACTCTTTAGCAAACAGACAATACCTCAGCCCACCGTGGGGGCTGGGCAGGCCACCTTTTGATATGCCCCTAGACCAAGACACCAGTATCCCAGAGGGAGATGGGGTGAGAAATTCCTTGTGTTAAGTTAATTCTGGGTGTTTAAACACCACTTAGCAGGTCTGCACCCCTAAACCTTTTTTTCATGTTCTCGAAAAATCCTCATCTGCCTATAAAACCCCTAGACGACGCAGCACACCGGACTCTCTTGTCCCCTCCTGGCGTGAGCCGGGAGCTCTGTCCTATCACTTTATTTCTAAATAAAAGCCTGTACCTTGCTCTCTTACCTTGCCTGTTTGCTAAGCTCATTCTTCGGCTTCGTGAACAAGAACCCTGGCATCATCTACACATTCATTCACAGATGATATAGGTAGGGCAGCTGGTAAACAGCTATGTATGTAGGTGGGTAGATAGACAGACAAATGGACAGGCAGACATAGATGAACGAAAACAAGAGTTGAGAAGTATAGAGTTTAAAGAGGGAGGTCAGTAAAATAAAAAAAATACTTGTGAAAGGACAAAGAATAATACTGAAACTCAGGGGTAACCTTCTGCTGACATATGATTATGTAGTTTGTTGCTTCTCCTTACTTCAGAGTGTAAATTATAATCAATTTCTTCCACTTAAGGTGCAAACATTATGGCTGATCACCAAGAGCTGAAGCTGCAACAAGAACTTAACAGCAACTAAACTATGCATCTCACTTGCTTAAACATTGTAATTTATCCCCACTTGAAAATTAACATAATTTGCCTTTTGAAATTGGGGTTGAGAGTAGTTCAGTCTTTGACAGAGGAGAAAATTAGGAATAAAAACTGACTTGTGTGAAAAATTAATCAAAATCTTAAATAAAAAATACATGCACTAACATTCTATTTGCTTAATTTCAAAGGAACAAGATAACAAGATAACTAGGTAGATAATGAGAAAATCTGCAATACTCTCAAGTCCTCATTCTTTTATAAAGGAATCATGAGATAAATATACTTGATAGCCAGACCACTAGCTACTGTTTCTATAGAGCCTTTTGAAGGTAAATTATTAATGCATTTGGAAACCATGAAAATTCAATAATGAAATAATTATAAACATTAGACTATCACTAAATAATATATTACTTGTGCATGCAAATTGAAATTTATGTATAATAAGTTAGATAATAAAAGAAAATGTATAGCTTCCTAGGGAGAAACAAAGGGAAGGTTTTTATGGGTATAAAATCAACATTTCACTGAGAAATATTTTAGAAAAATAGTCCTGAAAAACTGAAATATTCACAATAAAGTGATTATTTATGAGTTACATAAAAAAACAAAAACATCAAAAGCACAAACTTAATGGAAGAGTTATTTCATACTGAAAGATACATTTCTGTGTCAAGAAATAAATAATTGGAGACTGAAGATTTTTTTTAAAGCATAAAATTTCCTCATGCTAAAATTCCATTTTTCATTTTTTGTTGTTTAATCTTGAAGCATATACTCCTCATTAATCAACAGAATCATAAGGCCTTAAGTTAAATGGATAATCAAGTCCAATATTAATATCTATATTATACCAATATATTCCATTTCCTATAATAATATGCTCAACATGGAAAAGATATTGACACAAACTTCTCCCAGGAAAACTAATCAACAAAAAACCAAAAACTGACTAGATCCAGAGTTCACATTTTGAAGAATTTCTCAATGCTGCATGATGGAACATAAATTGAAAAACCAAATACCAAGGATGTAACCTTTCAGGTACTCAGGGAAATGGGTCAACAACCATGGCTCTAAAAGTGCAATAACTGTACAGTGTGTTTCCTTCTGCCTAGAAGAACAGAAGTAGGTATCAGTAGACACTAAATTTCTTTCATCCTAAATCCTTTCATGTGAGAGCAATACCCTTGCACAGGGACCATGTGGGATGAATGAAATATGTTATTCTTCAAATACTGTAACTAAAAAAGAAAAGGAGAGGAAACTTTTCTTAACAGTACAAGAAACCAAGTTCTTCTACCTTCCTCATCCTAACCTTAATCCAAGCATTGCCATTCAGAACGTGTTGCCAGGGTACCCTGATTCACAGTGTCTTTTCAATCTTTGGCTTTCAGTTTCTGACCTGCTCTTTCAGAGATACATACCTATTGATTAATTTGGCACATATTTATTGAATGCATTTTATGTGCTGGGCAAAAATGGTGAAACATTCACTGAGCTTATAACGTCATCATCATGAAATCCCATTACTTTTTAATGACCCCTTAAAGGTTTTTTTAAACTTACTTTATTTTTTTAAATTTATGTTTCACCTCAAGCATCGTCTTCTACATGTCTTCCTACAATCACTTCTTCCTTTAGATTCTCCCTCAACAAATACTGATTGTTTTGGTCTAAGATTCTGACTACCCACTGATGAACATTTGTCTCACATGCCTTTCATGCAATAAAACTTGAAATTAAATTTAGGTCAGAGGACTGTTAAATCCTTTTCAGCTCTATTCTCCAGGTCAGGAAACATAAAATAACTGAGAGAGAAGATAAATTAGAATTTTATGTAAACTAGTTCTCACTGCTTTTCCCTGAAATTTCTCACTTAGGATTCTCTCAACTATACCAAAATTGAGGAAAGGTCTTATGATTTCCAAGTAAATGGAGTTACGCTGGTCCTTTCAAATTGCAAACAGCAGCAGGAAATTCATTCCCAGAGGTGGTCAGATAAGGCGCTGCGACTGAGAAAGGCCCCATTTGGCGAAGAGTGCCTTGAAAAACATTTCGTAGCCACACCCTGGCCCTTAGCAGTTATTGACTCTTTAAGCCATGCATCACTCAAAGCCTCAATTTTTTGGCTTTCCACACAGTCAGCATCTTTCTGGCCTAACATCAAATCAAGTAATCATATCATTCACTGACATATGGTTTTCCAGTACAGCATGTCAGTTAAACAGTTTGAGCTCACGATGATTTTAATCTTGTTCTGCCACTACACGATTGGGAACAAAATGGTTTGTCTTCTCTAAACCTCAGCTTCTTCTTTAGACAAATGGTAATAATATTGCCATCTACCCTGGAGAGAGGTTGTAAAGATTACTGAGAAGAAGCATGTAAATATCTAAACACAGCATGGCTCTCCTGAGTAAGCCACTGGGAACCGTCAGCCCTCATCGCAGTGCCATGACTCACTTCTGGTAATTTTAGCGAAGGTGGTTTGTTTGGGACACTTTTTCCTCCAGAATCTGTGAAACTGGACATTTTCAAATATATTTATACAACAAATAGTAACAATTTTAACAGTGTCCAGCATTCAGATGTTGAATCGCCTGCCCGTTATAACTGGTTGGCCCACTGTCAGGCTTATATTAAACTGTAGTAGTAAATGATGTGACACTTAATGAGCAACAGAGATCAATTTTAAAAGTAAAAATAAGTTAATAAGTTAAAAAGTTGAAACCCATAACAAAAATCCTCCCGAGTGGAAGATAACAGAATGGGGGGGGGGGGGAGCATGAAGCTATGCTATGCTAAAAGTCATAAAAGGTGACTGTGGAGAAATAACACTGATCTTACCTGCCTTGAGGGACCTTAAGCTACTCCTGCCTAAGTAAACTGCTTAGTCAGCCCAACCGTCGGGGCTCTGGGGCTCCTTCCAAATTTATCCAGCTGAGTCCTGTGATGAATCCTAAATCTGGGCTCAGGGGCGCTGTTACTCTCAGAGAGGCTGACTGGTTCATGTCTTCCTCCCTCTGCAGGACCTGCTAAAATTTGGCCCATTTTAAGTGTTGCTATAGTGCAGGGACACACTAATGGTGACGGTGCCCTGCCCCAGTCTGCCTTACACATAGTCTCTTTTTCTTACTATCTTCTTTCACGTCATCTTTCATACCCAGCATGCAGGAGCTTGGTCTTTGGGCCTCCTGAGGACCAAAGAGTGTATTCGAGAGCAAACCAAAAGTACAATGAAAAGTTTTCTCATTGCATGTTGATAGAAATTATGCAATTCTAATCAGAAACCAGGCATTATTTTTTTAAAAAGAATCCCATTTTCTTTATAATTTCAAATTTAATAAAAAATACTTCACTAAACCCTCTATAGTAAGTTTTCATTACTGCTTTTAGTTTATACAGAGACTTTTATTACTCCCATGACTTCTTAAATCATTTTTAATTTTACACCCTTACTTTGTGATTCTGTGTATAGCACCCTCTAGCATAGCCACCATCACAATGTTAACTCTTCTTTTTCTTGTCCATTCTACATCTCCTTGTCTGTATTAGCATTTTCTCACGTGTTCCAAGTTTCCCCCTTCCCTTTCTCTGGCAAAGAGCTTTGCAGCCATGCCATCTATTTGATTTGTCCGTTTCTCAGACCTACTCCTCATTCCTTTCTCTTGTCACTGGAGTCTCTTCTTTTCATTCTCCTTTACCAGCATTATTACATCTTCCAATTGACTCCAAGGTTATTTTTCCTTTTATTGTATGTCATTTGCTTGTACTGTAAGCCAAGTCCTAACCAAGGCACTGAATCTGTTAAGTAGCGCCATAAACTGGAAAACATTTGCAGAATTATTCTGGAATCTAGGGAATATTTGAACTGACTCTTAATATATAAATAAAGACTTACCAAATGGGTAGGAAATCATAGCAACAGGGAGTACAGCAAGTTCAAAGGCACGAAAGGATAAAAAAGTTCCCTGTGTTTAGGTCTACATGTAGTTGAAGAACAAATTGGCAGAAAGAAGAGGCTGGGAAACTAAATGGCCTCGGATCATGAAAAGCCTCAGATGTGATGCTCATGATGGAGATTTCTTCCTGTGCCCTGTGGTCCATCACTGAAGGACTTCAGGCAGAGGGGATAACTGAATGTAAAGGTAATTATTGGGACAGTAAGGAGAATAGATATTGGAGAGGTTTGAAGCCAGAATTACAATAATCCAGGGAAAAAATAATGAGAGTCTGGACCAAGGCAGTGAGAGTAGTGATGGGAAAAAGATGAAATATAAATTATTTTTAAAGAAAGGGCATCTATAAGGCTCAGGAGCTACAATGGAGAGGGGAGAGGAGGAGAAAGGCATTTCATAAAGAATCCTTAGATTCAGGCTTGGTCCACAGGGTAGATGGCAGTGTCTTTGGACATACTGAGTCTATAACATAGTTGAGAGAACACTAACTATCACCATAAAAATAACAATGTTCTGTAACTTTATTTCTCCTACATTAATGCAAATATAGTTCCAAAATAAGATACCAAGAACATATCTCCTTTGTTCTCCCTGACACTGAGTGAGATTTTAAGTGAAAGCTTATCTCACAACTCCAAAATAAATTTAAAAAAAAGCAACTTTGAAGTTTATGGAACTTGCTCAGTGTCATTTACCTAGTAAGTGGCACAGCAAGAAATCCAACTTCATTCTTGCCTAGGCTGGGGTAGCTCTTTTCATCATAGGGACTACATCCAGTTGCACAGGTTGTTCACTGCACAAGGACACCAGACAAGTGACTAGATAGGGGCTGAATTCCAGCCTATGTTCCAGCTTAGCCTGGCACACTGACCTAAACCTGAATATGAACTTCAAAGAGGTGTCTTTTCCTAATTCATAGAAAAGTCCTGCCTATTACCAAGCTGGGCACTCTCAGAACTTTTTTTCTTAGATGGCTGAAATTTTCAAATTTGCACAAAGGTATCAAAGTCACCCATGATCTTGAGGTGGCCCTCTTAACCACTGTATTTTAAAACTTTATCTATGTACACGTTGATCTGCTTGGGAAAACAGTAAAGGGAAACTATCCCAAAGCTGGAAGCAAGAAGGGAAGGGATGGAAGTAACTCTGGCAGACTACTGAGTTGGAAATTTCCTGTACTAAATTCCAAATGATAGCTATATCTCCAAATCACCAAATCAGAGAACATAGGCAACTAAAAATACAAACTATATATATATATGTATATATATATATATATATACATACTCTATATATACATATACACATTGCTCCTGCAGGGCAAGATTGTTCTGAAACTAGAGTAAAAAAAAATTACCTAGAGCAAAAAAATTAGTTACAAATTATACACACACACACACACACACACACACACGCACACACAATTGGTCCTTTAGGGCAAGGTTCTTCTTAAACTAGAGTAAAAATGTGTCCATATCAAGGGCATGACTCTAAAGCACATAAACACAGAATATGATTGAGATATAACAAAGAATAAAAACCCTTTTTCTGGTACCATATAGGTTTTTTTTTTACATTACCTACAAATTTATGACTATATTTTCTATATTTAGGCTGATCTTCAATATTTTCTGTAACTGTTCTTGGTCATGGTGAATGATGAATCATAATCAGAAAAGTGATTTCTTCTATAACGATGCAAATATTTCACTTTTAGTATTGAGCTATAATCTTCAATTCCACACTGAATAAGAAATCATAATCATATGCACCACTATGCAAAAGCAGTGAGGTTGTCCTTTTTGGAACATAGTAAAATATGAGGCTATTAGTCATCAACTTTGTAAGAATGTGCATTTTCTTTTCTGTCTGCAACATGTTCCTATGTGTCTCTGAAGTTTCCTAACGATTAAATACTGATCTCCATATTTAGATATATACAATAATGGTCAAGTAGCTGGAAACAAAAACATGTTTAGAAAGCTAAGTCTAGATGTATGTTAATCATTTTTATTTTTTTTCTAATAATACTATTCAGGTCAGAATCTCCATAACCAACCACCACCAGAAGTTATAATAATTCTGGGGAGGACAAGAAGGACTACAGAGACTATTCCTTAAGAAGCCCATTTCTGATGAATATGGCAGGCCCTGTAACTTGCTTTAGAACAACCAACAGAATTCAAGCAGGTACAATGTAAGCAGAAACTTTAAAATATGCTTGTGTGCTTTAGTTAGCTTCTGGCACTCCTGTCATTTGCTATGTGAATACCATTCCATGAAACACAGGAAGTACATAGGAATTCAAGCTGTAGTCTGTGGCCAAGCCCAGACAACCTGTAGGTCCTCACCTATAGGAATAGCAGCTGCCCAGCTGGCCCCTGACTAGATCTGAAGACCAGTTGATCTGCGGGTATGAGAGCAAAAAACTAATGTTTCTTGTTTTAAGGTATGGAGTTTGTCAGTGTTTGTTATGCAGCATGAGTTTGGCAATATCTGACTGATACAGTAGCCATATAACCTTGGACAACACATTTAATTTCTCTGGATCTCACTTTCCTCATTTGTACATAGGAAAAATGGTTGGTACATGATGAAAATACCCAAGTTCAATGGTTGTTGTGAAAATCTACTGAGATAAAATATGTACAATTACCAGCATAGTGTCTTAGCTAAACCTACTTCACATACACAGTTCAACTGGCAGGCTGACCCTGGATTTGCTCCAGGTTGACACTATTGAAGCATTAATTTTATCCCTTTGCCTAATTAAGTCTCATTACAAAAACCAACATCACTGGGGCAGGGAAGTAAAAGGTCCTTTCACTTTCCTTCATTGTAAGGTCACATGACAACAGAGAGTGAATAATTAAGAACAATAATCCAATCTGCCAAAACCTTTTACTAGGAAAAGTGATTCCTGCATCTCTTTTCCAAAATTAAGGCAGCTCCCCTAGTATGACCTCAGGGGCTCTGACCTATGAAGTCACCTAGGGCTCCACACTTTGAAGTGCCCCTCACTTGGTTTAATGTTCTTGTATTGTTGTCTTAAAAGTCTTAATCACTTTTAACAGAAGAGTCCCAGATTGTCATCTTTAGTAAACTGCATAGTAAGGCCCTTCAGCTCTTAGCTTCTGCCTTCCCCTCCCTTTTCCTTCCTTGCTCTTCTGTGTGCAGGGAACTGTGGTAGGTGCTGAGGAGGAAGTAAAGTGACTGATGAGAACTCATCCTACCCTCCCATACCATACAAGAGGCCAATTATCAATGTATCATCATATTAAAAGCAAAAATCTTGAGCCATGACGTCTAGGATCAAATCACATTCAACAACTCTTCACCTGTGTGACACTGGGAAATTTACTTAACTTCTCTGTGTTCAAGATCACTGCTTGTATAATAGGGGTAATGTAATGATAGCATCCACCTCACAGGCTTGTGAGCATTAAATGAGGTATACATATAGAACAAAGCTTGATACAGAAGAAGCATCATAAATTATATTGGTATAAAGGACTTCTGGGAATATGGCGGCATGAGCAGGGCAGCAGAAATCTCCTCCCAATGCTATATTTATCTATGAAAATACAGCAAATACAACGATTCCTAAAAGAGAGACCAGAATACACAGGAAAGTGCATAGCATGCAGCTACACCTGAGAGGACTCGGCACCCCGCGAGGTGGGTAAGATACGGAGCTGCGACCCGGCGGGACCCGAGCACTCCGCAACCCCAGCACGCCGGCAGGAGAAGAGGATTCAGAGCTGGGAGGGAGTGGAAGTACAGGCCCGCGAAATAACCAGCCCCGGTGATCTGCGCAGGGAGCGCTGACACACATCGTGCGGTGTAGTGGAGAGTAGAGAGACAGAGGGTGCAGGATCTGATAGGGATACACACCAGGTTGCTTGCAGCCGGCTCCCAGGAAGGAAAAAAGAAAAAAAAAGAAGAAAAGTGCGTGCTTTTTTCAGCAGTCTTAAAGAGACAGGAGCCCAGCGGAGGACCGGATCACCCCGGCACACTCAGCCCAGCAGGCTGGGAGTCCTGGGGAGTTTTGGACCCCTTAGCTGGTGACTGGGAAAGAGTGGCCACACTTAGTCTTCCCACAGAGATCAACAGCCCCACATTCGCTCCCACCCCAGCCAGCGCTATAAAGGGCCCTGTGGAGCAGCATGGCCACGGCTCTGGAATAGTGGAGCAAAGCATCCCCACAAAATCCACTCCCAGTGGGCGTTTTTTTGTTTGTTTGTTTATTCTTCTCTTTCTTTTTTCTTTTCTTTCCTTCTTTTTTCTCTTTTTCTTTCTTTTTTTCTATTTTTTTTCCTTTTTAAAGTCATAAAGAGCCCAGCTGACATACGTGGCAACTACCAGCAACCACTTCCATAGCCATGAAAAGACAGAGGAATATGGTTCAGACTAAAATCAACCACCAGACAACCCAAGAGAGGGAGCCTGAAGGGATGGACATGCACAGTCTTCCTGAAAAAGAATTCAGAATAAAAGTTAAAACCATGCTGACGGATCCACAGAGAAATGTGCAAGAGCTGAGGGAGGAAGTGAGGGAAGTGAGGAAAGACAATGCAGAAATCAGACAAGCCACCGATGGGCTTAACAGCAGACTGGATGAGATAAAAGAGACTGTTAATGGAATAGAAATCAGAGAACAGGAACACAGAGAAGCTGAGGCAGAGAGAGATAAAAGGATCTCTAGGAATGAAAGGATATTAAGAGAACTGTGTGACCAATCCAAACGGAACAATATTCACATTATAGGAGTACCAGAGGAAGAAGAGAGAGAAAAAGGAATAGAAAGTGTCTTTGAAGAAATAATTGCTGAAAACTTTCCCACGCTGGGGAAGGAAATAGTCTCGCAGTCCACAGAAGCCCACAGATCTCCCAACACAAGGGACCCAAGGAAGAGAACATCAAGACACATAATAATTAAAATGACAAACATCAAAGATAAGGACAGAGTATTAAAGGTAGCTAGAGAGAGAAAAAAGATCACCTACAAAGGAAAACCCATCAGACTATCATCAGACTTCTCAAAGAACCCTTACAGGCCAGAAGAGAATGGCATGATATATTTAACGTAATGAAACAGAAGGGCCTCGAACCAAGAATATTGTATCCAGCACGATTATCATTTAAATATGACAGAGGGATTAAACAATTTCCAGACAAACGAAAGTTGAAAGACTTTGCCTCTCATAAACCACCACTACAGGATATCTTAAACGGACTGCTCTAGAGGGAAGCACCCCTAAGGCTAAAAAGATGTCACCAGAGAAAATAAAATCATAGCAAAGAAAGCAGACCATCCAAATACCAGCTAAAGGCAAAAATTAAAATCAACTATACACAAAACAAACAAATGATACACAAAAGAGTACAGAATAAAACACCTAACATAGAAAGAATTGAGGAGGAAGAATAAGAAGGGAGAGAAATAAAGAATCATCATACTGTGTTTATAATAGCTTGATATAAGAGTTAAGTTAGACTGTTAGATAGGTAAGAAGCTCCCCTTGAACCTTAGGGAACCACAAATCTAAGACCTGCAATGGCAATAAGTACATATCTACTGATAATCACCCTAATAGTAAATGGACTAAATGCAACAATCAAAAGACACAGAGTAATAGAATGGCTAAAAAAGCAAGACCCATCTATATGCTGCTTAGAAGAGACACACCTCAAACCCAAAGATATACAAAGACTAAAAGTGAAGGGATGGAAAAAGATATTTCATGCAAACAACAGGGAGAAAAAAGCAGGTGTTGCAGTACTTGTATCAGACAAAATAGACTTCAAAACAAAGAAAGTAGCAAAGAGATAAAGAAGGACATTACATAATGATAAAGGGGTCAGTCCAACAAGAGGATATAACCATTATAAATATATATGCACCCAACACAGGAGTGCCGGCATATGTGAAACAAAAACTAACAGAATTAAAGGAGGAAATAGAAAGCAATGCATTCATTTAAGGAGACTTCAACACACCACTCACTCCAAAGGACAGATCAACCAGACAGAGAATAAGTAAAGACACAGAGGCACTGAACAACACACTAAAACAGATGGACCTAGCAAACAACTACAGAACTCTACACCCAAAAGCAGCAGGATACACATTCTTCTCAAGTGCACATGGAACATTTTCCAGAATAGACCACATACTAGGCCACAAAAAGAACCTCAGTAAATTCAAAAATATTGAAATCCTACCAACCAACTTCTCAGATCACAAAGGTATAAAACTAGAAATAAATTTTAGAAAGAAATCAAAAAGGCTCACAAATACATGGAGACTTAACAACATTCTCCTAATGAATCAATGGGTTAACGACCAAATCAAAAAAGGAATCAAAGAATATATGGAGACTAATGACAACAACAACACAAAGCCACAACTTCTGTGGGACGCAGCAAAGGCAGTTCTAACAGGAAAGTATATTGCAATCCAGGCCTATTTAAAGAAGGAAGAACATTCCCAAATGAACAGTCTAAAGACACAATTACTGAAATTGGAAAAAGAAGAACAAATGAGGCCCAAAGTCACCAGAAGGAGGGACATAATAAAGATCAGAGAAGAAATAAATAAAATTGAGAAGAACAAAACAATAGAAAAAATCAATGAAACCAAAAGCTGGTTCTTTGAAAAAAGAAACAAACTAGATAAACCCCTAGCCAGACTCATTAAGAGAAAAGGAGAATCTACACACATAAACAGAATCAGAAATGAGAAAGAAAACATAACGATGGACCCCACAGAAATACAAAGAATTATAAGAGAATATTACGAGCATCTATATGCTAACAAGCTGGAAAACCTAGAAGAAATGGACAACTTCTTAGAAAAATACAACCTTCTAAGACTGACCAAGCAAGAAACAGAAAAACTAAACAGACCAATCACCAGCAAGGAAATTGAATCAGTAATCAAAAAACTACCCAAGAACGAAACTCCCAGACCAGATGGATTCACCTCTGAATTCTACCAGACATATAGAGAAGAAATAACACCCATTCTCCTTTAAAGTTTTCCAAAAAATAGAAGAGGAGGGAATACTTCCAAACTCTTCCTATGAAGCTAGCATCACTCTAATACCAAAACCAGGTAAAGACCTCACCAAAAAAGAAAATTACAGACCAATATCCCTGATGAACATAGATGCAAAAATACTCAACAAAATATTAGCAAACCGAATTCAAAAATACGTCAGGAGGATCATACACCATGATCAAGTGGGATTCATCCCAGGGGTGCAAGGATGGTACAACATTCGAAAATCCATCAACATCATCCACCACATCAACAAAAAGAACAAAAACCACATGATCATCTCCATAGATGCTGAATAAGCATTTGACAAAATTCAGCATCCATTCATGATTAAAACTCTCAACAAAATGGGTATAGACGGCAAGTTCCTCAACATCATAAAGGCTATATATGACAAACCCACAGCTAACATCATACTTAACAGCGAGAAGTTGAAAGCTTTTAATGTAAGATCGGGAACAAGACAGCGATGCCCACTCTCTCCACTGTTATTCAACATAGTACTGGAGGTCCTAGCCACGGCAATCAGACAAAACAAAGACATACAAGGCATCCAGATTGGGAAAGAAGAAGTCAAATTGTCACTATTTACAGATGACATGATACTGTACATTAAAAAACCCTAAAGACTCCACCCCAAAACTACTAGAACTAATACCTGAATTCAGCAAAGTTGCAGAATACAAAATTAACACACAGAAATCTGTTGCTTTCCGATACACTAACAATTAACTAACAGAGAAATCAGAAAAACAATTCCATTCACAATTGCATCAAAAAGAATAAAATACCTAGGAATAAACCTAACGAAGGAAGTGAAAGACCTGTACTCTGAAAACTACAAGACACTCCTAAGAGAAATTAAAGAGGACACTCACAAATGGAAATGCATCCCATGCTCTTGGCTAGGAAGAATAAACATTGTCAAAATGGCTATACTACCTAAAGCAATCTACAGATTCAACGCAATCCCTATCAAAATACCAACAGCTTTCTTCAATGAACTGGAACAAATAATTCTAAAATTCATATGGAACCAGAAAAGACCCTGAATAGCCATAGCAATCCTGAGCAGGAGGAATCAAACAGGGGGAATTACGCTCCCTGACTTCAAGCTCTACTACAAAGCC
>JAQQAC010009165.1:25644211-25883394 GCA_029783875.1 Phataginus tricuspis | reverse complement strand
AAAAAAAAAAAAAAAGAAAATCACCTACTGGAACAGGTTCAAAAACACAATGTCTATTCTGCTGTCCTTTTAAAAGCTGATGCTTGTACAAACTATATTTCCTCTAGTAAGTGCACTGACTTAAACCTATTATTTTTCTCTTAAATTTTTATTTCAGGGTCACCAAACTTTTGCTATGAAAAGCCAGATAATGAATATTTCAGGCTTGAGGGTCATACTGTCTCTATTGATCTATTATTCAGCCCTGCTTCTGTAGTGCAAAAGTAGCCGGAGATGATGCATAAACCAATGGGCTTTGCTGTATTCCAATAAAACTTTATTTACAAAAACAGGCCAGGGGGGCTGATTTGGACAGAGGGCCATAATTAACTGATAACTGTTTTATGTCTTTGAATTACTGGTCTTGACAATTTAATTTTGCTTATCATGGTATTTTCATGAATAGTCTCCTTAAATAGAGGAGTAGGGTGAACATTTTGTTTGTGCCTGCTTGACTTCCATTCCTTGTCTTCTGTTCATAAGTCCCTGGTGCTCCTTGGGAACCCCCCCCCCACCACTCCACTAGTCTCCACGTTTAAGTGGCTATTAGGTAACTCAGGATGATGGGATGAGGCCACCAGGACATGAGAGCCAGTGATATCTATTACAGACTTTGTGAAACGAGATAAATCTCATCCTCTTTCTACTATTAGAAAGTCAGTAAGATTTATGTCTCAAGCTAACCAACTTCTGGATGGGGAGAGCCTGTCAGAGAATGAAACCAACACAGAACCAAGAAATGAAGTGAGACTGTGACCTGATGGCATTTTTAAACAGCTGCATCTGGCTGTGTCTAAAGCGAGGAACATGTCAGTTACATAAGACGATGCATTTCCTTCTTAGTTGGAGCTTGTTTAAGCTGATTTTCTGTCTTTTGCATATAAAAAGTACAAGCAAAAATACATTCAGAAATTACTATACTACCTTAAGGTTTGCAAATCTTTGCTCTGGGACTTAAACTGCATGTGTAAACCTGGGCTTCTTCAGTTACATGCCAGAGATGGTACACAGTGTCCCTTCATCCATATGTTCTGTCCTAGGCAGCATTCATGATATGAGTGGAAGGTAAATTGTAAAATTGTGAATCTCTTCAGATCTCACAACACACAAAGCTCTATTTTTAACTGTTCTCTTATTGGAAAGTTTACTTAATTCACACTGCTCTAAATAATTTACAGATCTTCTATCACGAAGTAGCAGACAAAAAGTGACTATGTATAAGAGGAAAAATATGTTATGCTACATTCGGGAATAGCTAATTGACATTTCCAGTAATATTTGCCTTAAATCATATTAGAATGCATTGTGCCCACGTCATTAATTATAGTAACTAAAACTAAGTGTGGTGACTTTTCTATTGATCTTCTTTACATAAATAAACACAACCATATTCTGTGTCTTTTTCCTACAATCTCAGATACAATACATTAGCTTTTAAAGACAGGGTTGGATTAAAATTACTTTGGGAGAAACATTCTAGTCATGCTAAGGTCTAAAAGCTAATAGTAGTGATTTAACTTGATTTCACATATTATACCAGTCTATCTTATAATCATCTTTATATTCACCTCCTCTCTCAATATTAAACTGCAGTTTTCTTGAACATGGACGTATATCTCACTAGCTTTACCCCTTTCAGGGCAACGGAAGTTTCTTTCATGTAGAAAGGTATCAATATCTAACTTAATTGACTCACTTTTCTTTGTAAAGTATGTTGAGGAAGAATAATTTTTCACTATCCTTCACCGTTCTTCTAGCTGGTCTAAGAATCAAATTGACATGAGACAGATTAACAGGAGAAAAAAACAAACTTTCATTACATACATACTGAGGCCCAGTAGTGAAACTGATGCTTAAGGGAATTACCAAAGCACACAATTTTACACATTTTAGATGAAAAGACAATAAATCTGTGAGGAACTGAGAGGACAAATGTTTGGAAGCTTCAGTTAGTAAGGAATTCTGGGCAGCATTTGGGCTGGAGTAGTGAACTAGTAAAAAAGTGACAAGATTTATTCATGCAACCTTCCTAGCTGGGAATTCCCTGTCTCTGTGATGAGGATGTCTCCTTCCTGGCACCGGGTGGGTGCCTTTCACATGGGAGATTTATTATGGGTTTCAGGGGAGCACAGAGGAGGGTCAGCATATCTATCCCTCTTGTACCGGCTATTTCTCCAGTTGCTTTAATTCAAAGTAATCAGTACACCAAAATGACACATTTTGGGGTGGCCTGCCCTTGGTCTCTACAGTTACATTCAAGTTGTTTGTCCACATCTATATTATAAAGGCTGGGCAGGAAGGTATTACCATGTTAAATGAATGAGATAAAGACCTCCTCATCTCCTGCCAGGATACTGTTGGCTCCTTCAGGTTCCCAGAGATAGACCCTGATAACAGGTTCAAGCCCAGGTACAGGAAGCAAGGGTGAAGGTGGGGAAATGATTCATGGAAGGAAAGGCAGCCAGTGAAGAGTGATTACTAAGCTACCACAGAGGGCAGCCTGGGCTTAACTCCGTGGGAGAAGCCTCTGGAAAGGTGGAGAGCACACTTCAGGGACTTACACCACTTGGAGCAAAAGAACTGGGTATTTATATATCAGCCCCCTGCAGTCATTGCTTTGAGAGCTGATTCATAGGGGTGTTCATTCCCTGTCATTTCCACTTTACCTGTTGTAGAAGAGCCTTTAGGCATAGAAATGGTATAGCAGCTGGAAAGCATCCCACATGCCTCAAAACGTAGGCCTGAGGGGATACGAGTGGGGCACTGAGTGTCTGCTATCCACCAGCTTGTCATCTGCCTTTCCACTTTTCCTGGGCAATATTCTTAAAAAGACCTATTTTACCAAACTTTCTTATTCAAAAAATCTTCAGTGATTCTCTCTCTTTGGCTTAACCAAATCTAAAATCTCTTCACCTGATTTTCCTTTTCATTTTTTGTCCTCTTCCTTTGTGGCAAAACAAAACCAAAGACTCAAACAAAACAAAGCAAAAACTATCCACACAAAAAATAATTGTGAACTTGAAATGCATGGCTAGTTGGATTACAGATGCATAAATTGAAATATATAAATTATTTTCCAATGTATTATGTTTTTCTCTTTGGTACTGGTAACCCAGAAAACTCAGCAACACATTCCTCATGTCTATTAAAGGTGTAAGTATCCTAATGCTTCCAAAATATTTATAGCACCAACTCGACTCTTAAAGAATTTATATTTCTAGCTAGCATTTGTTTAGCAATGTTACACCTCAAGCATCTTTCATGTTTCATTAAATAAAAAACATATTTCATTATATCTTAATTATGAAAAGGGAAACAAAAGTATAACATTTATTCAATTGTTATGTTAATAGACAAAATAACATGATTCATACTTGTGTCACAGGCCCGGTCATAATCCTAATGACTCCTGTACATCATACTTGAAAATTTCATATAAACTATATCTCCTTTTTCTCTTCTCTATAATATACTATCTAACAGCCTTTTAAGAGCTGAATAATATTCTTGTTAATTTCTATGGCCAAATTTAGAAACATGTTGTACTACCCATCTTTAAAAAGAATAACAGCTTGTTGTCCTGAGCACGGGTCTCAAGGCAACAGTGCACCAGGATTTGGGCAGCCTTCTGGTGTGGAAAGTCCATGGTCCAGAGGAGTCCAACTAGCAACAGCCCTTCCACCCGTGTTCCTGCCCCTGCTTGACCTGCGGCGGCTTGCTCCTTCTTCCTAGAGCTACAGGTTAGGGACGACGGTGAAGAACTGATTTAGTTAGTAGATCAACCAGCTAATGCTCTTATCCTAAAAGGGAACTAACAGTACTAGTGCACTTAACTTGTCTGCTGGCTCAAAAAGTACACAGTTCATTACTGAAGAAAAGAACTAATGTTTTGTGAATTTTTAAATACATATTTTGGTAATAAACACAATTCAGGATCATTTTGAAAAATAAAAACAAGCAAATATTTATAAAGTAAAATTCCATTTTCCAAGGAATCATTTTTACACATTTCCAGTCATTGTTCTATGAATATACATAAAATACAATAATACTATATATTATGTTGTTAAACGACCTCCTTTTCTCTTATATACCATTAACACTCTGCCATGTTAATAAATATAGTTCAAATAATTTTAAAGACTGCATATTATTTTATAATATGAAATACCATTCATTTGAATTCTCACTTTCAATTTTTATACTATGTGCAATATTACAGATATTCACATGTGCATATATCTTAGCAAATACTTTTAATTAACTTAAAAGTATATATGTAATTTACTGTTTGCCACATAATGTTCAAAAAACCTTAGTAATATTAAAATATTTAATCCTTATAACAGCTCTCTGAGGTAGCTATTATTTTTGCTTCAATTCCACAGATGTGGAAACTGAGGCACAGAGAGGCTTAGTACATAACTTAATGTCACACAGGTACTAAGTGGAAGATTCTGGTGTCTAATCCAGGCATCCAAGCTCTAGGATTTGTGTGCTTACCCACTGCAGTAAGTTATCTTATTGTATTTATTTCTATTATGTGATTACCAATGAGTGATTATTTCTCTCTCATTATGCCTCACCTTTAGTTATTATATTAAATTCCTTAAACTCTTATATCTACTGTCAATTTTCCCATCAGAAAATCTGAACCCAGTTACATTCTCTCCAGCAATCCATGACCAGAATAACAACATGTATTACCAAACTTTTAATTTTTGTCTTACTGATAGGTAGCAAAGGCCCTATCACATGATTTTAATTTCTACTTATTTCATTACTAGTGAAGTTTGAGCAATTTTTGCTGCGTCTACTAGTCACTTTAGATAGAAGTCCTATTGAACTAAATGAGCATCGATAGTTTGGTTTTGCATCCACTTAAATGATTTAGGACAATCACATATATATTTAAACTTCTCAAACTTGTATATACTAAAAACACAGGCCAACTATTTATCTGATAATCCACAAGAGGTTAATAAGAATTAATCTTGAAATAATAAAAATAGCATTAAAAAATAGTATTATGCAATTATCTAAATTTTTAAATAATAGTGAGACACAACTGTCTTTAAAGAGTAGCCATCCTATATATCCTTTAACTTACAAACAAACGCATTTCTTGGGCAAAGGTTACACTTCTGATTTGAGTATTATCCCTGTTTTCTCTTACTCTAACCCAATGCCATTCAATAAAAATATAAAGTGAGCTGTATATGCAATTTTAAATTTAATGGCAGCCTTGTTAAAAAGAGGAAAGACACAGGTAAAATAAATTTTAATAAAACTATGTATTTATCATGTAAATGTGATCAATATAAAAATCAATGAGATATTTTATGGGGTTTGTGTTAAGTCTTAAAATCAAGTATATGTTTTACATTCATAGCACAGATCAACTCAGACTAGCCGCATTTCAAATAACTAATAGACTTGCATGACCAAAGAGTACCGGGCTGGACTGCAGCAAAAGCCTTTGTTATTTTTTTTATTAAGGTATCAATGATATACACTTTTATGAAGGTTTCACAAGAAAAACAATGTGGTTATTACATTCACCCTTATTATCAAGTCCTCCCCCATAATCCATTGCAGTCACTGTCCATCAGTGTAGTAAGATGCCACAGAGTCCCTGTTTTTCTTCTCTGAGCTACACCATCTTCCCCATGACCCCACACACATCATGTGCATCAGTCATGATTCCCCACAATCCCCTTCTCCTTCCCTCCCCACACACCCGCCCCCACACCTCCCCTTTGGTAACCACTAGAGCCTTCTTGGAGTCTGTGAGTCTGCTGCTATTTTGTTCCTTCAGTTTTGCTTCATTGTTATACTCCACAAATGAGGGAAATCATTTAGTATTTGTCTTTCTCTGCCTGACTTATTTCACTGAGCATAATACCCTCTAGCTTCATCCATGTTGTTGCAAATGGTAGGAACTGTTTTCTTCTTATGGCTGAATAATATTCCATTGTGTATATGTACCACATCTTCTTTATCCATTCATCTACTGATGGACACTTAGGTTGCTTCCATATCTTGGATACTGTAAATAGTGCTGTGATAAACATAGGAGTGCATATGTCTTTTTGAATCTGAGAAGTTGTTTTCTTTGTGTAAATTCCTACGAGTGGAATTCCTGGGTCAAATGGTATTTCTATTTTTAGTTTTTTGAGGAACCTCCACACTGCTTTCAACAATGGTTGAACTAATTTGCATTCCCACCAGCAGTGTAGGAGGGTTCCCTTTTCTCCACATCCTGGCCAACATTTGTTGTTGTTTGTGTTTTGGATGTTCGCCACCCTCACTGGTGTGAGATGATATCTCATTGTGGTTTTAATTTGCATTTCCTTGATAATTAGCAATGTGGAGCATCTTTTCATATGCCTGTTGGCCAGCAATAGCCTTTTTCAGCTAGGACATCTCCCACCCTCTTAATCCTTTAAACCAGCTCTTTGGGGTATGTTCATAGGTTAGCAAGTACAGGTGGTTCTGGGAAACTGTATGCTCTTATTAGTGCTATTTGCACGTTTTTATCTAGTTTGACTCTTTTGAAGATTGTTGAGATAGTAAGTTTGGCGAATCATTCTTGGTTTGCAGTATTATCTGATACAAGGTCTATCTACAATCTTTGGCACTATTTATCACCTCAGGTTGGCAAACACTGTGTTCTGGCCCTAATGTGTTGCTAATCAGCTATGTGAACCTGAGCAATCCTAGCCGCCTGTTTTCATCTCTTTAGGAAATACATAGTGCAGGCAATCAATGAACTAGGCTTTCAGTCCTAAAATCTTGTCAGGGTGCATATACTGCTTTGCTGCTAATGAGCTGGGTGACCCTGGAAAAGACACTGAAACTCTCACTGTCCCCATCTGTCAAATAGAGATAATACTCATCTAATGGAGGTGTTGTTAGGAGTACATTATATACTATTTACTCTATATTGAACACTCAGTTACATTTAATAATTATTAAATGTAAATTACCTCATCTTCAAAATGAAGATTGGATTTGAAGCTACAATGCTCTCCAAGATTCCTTCCAATTGAAATATTAAATCTCACTAAACTTAGTGAGATTTATAAAACCATAGCATGTGGATATAGATGTATACTAAAGAGATTCACCCCGTCACATCCCACCCTCGGGAAGGGTAGGTTAGTTCTGTTTCCCTAATGGCTGTATGAAGACGATGTGGGTAAACGGCAGGGCAGGAAATGCCATCAGGCCTACTTGGGTAGAGTACTTCTTAGAGGCAACCGAGTCAGGGGTGATAGTCAATATATTTAACAACTGGTAAATCACGGGCACCAACCAATTAGAACAGTTGCTGCAACAAACCAAAAGGGAGGGCCTCCCATGTCACCCAACTAGTCTGGCCAAACTGGTACATCCCAGTGAGTATGGCCGCTTGTAGGGAGGCAGGTTGTGGGGAGAGTTTAAGCTCCAAAAACCTAATGTATGGCCTTGCATAACTTACACTCATCAGGCTGCAGCTTTTTCTTCTGTAAAATGAGGAGTATTTACAAGAGGTCTCTTGTCTAAAGATAATTAATTCCAGGATAAAGAATTTTAAATGAATTGGCTTAAATAGTACCCAAAATACCTTAATATCATGGTAAAATAGGTTTGACTGGACTTATCTTGAGCTTTTAAAAAATATGAAAATAATTTTATCTCACCGTATACTTAGCAGAACTAAGTTATAATTGGTCTAGTGTTCAGACAAATAACTAATCAAAATCTGATGAGGGGGTGCGGTTTGGGGTTATTTTTCCAAAAAAATTGTATGATGTTTTTTTCACTTCAGTGATGAAGTTGACAACCCAACCATAAAGAGGGTTATTTTGAAAGACAATTTTGTAGGTAACCATCAGGTACACCAAGGACTTCTCTTAATTATTTCTATTTAAGTAATTTTCTTTTGAAGCCCTGTTGCTGTGGTTTAGCATTGTATTTGTTTTGCATTTTTCAATATTTCCTATAACTGATAACTGGTTAGCAAACAATCAACAACATACAGGTTCAGGCTGTTGTGTTCATCAAAAAGTGCTGTTAAAATGAAAACTAATTTTATTAGTCATCTTTTCAGTAGTTACTATTTTCTTCTCTTAAAAACATTTGTTTCCCAATATGGAGGTTCCTCAAAAAACTAAAAATAGAAATGCCATTTAACCCAGTAATTCCACGCCTAGGATTTACCTGAAGAAAACAAGATCCCTGATTCAAAAAGACATATGCACCCCTATGTCTACTGCAGCACTATTTGCAATAGCCAAGATATGGAAGCAACCTAAGTGTCCATCAGTAGATGAATGGATAAAGAAGAAGTGGTACATATACACAATGGAATATTATTCAGCCACAAAAAGAGGATAAATCCTACCATTTGCAATGATATGGATGGAGCTAGAGGGTCTTGAGCTCAGTGTAATAAGGCAGGGAGAGAAAGACAAATACCAAATGACTTCACTCATTTGTGAAGTATAAAAACACAGCAAAACAGAAGGAACAAAACAGCAGCAGACTCATAGACACAGAAGGGGGACTAGTGGTTAGCAAGGAGGAGGGATTGGGAGGTTCAGGAGGGGGAGGCATAGGGGATAAAGAGGCATAATAATTTGCAATCACAATATAGGTTAGTCACAGGGATGGTAGTACAACACAGAGAATACAGTTAATGACTCTAACACCTTACTTGTTGATAGCTAGTGACTGCACTAGAGGGGGTGAGGATTTAAATCATATGGGAAACTCTTGAACCACTGTGTTGTATATTTGAAACCAATCTAAGATATTCCATCAGTGATACTTTAATAAAAAAGTTTTCTTCCCTGCAAACCTTATATGTCAGGACATGTGCAAAATAAATACTTGTGTAATAAGGACCTTGTTGATAAGTTACTTGTGACTCTAGTGAAGATCAAATGAAATAATGTCAGCTAGAACACAGTAGGTGCATAATAAAAGCCAAGCCTAGTATGCCATCTGACCTTGCTGAGCAGGAAGGGTTGCAGCCTCGTCCCTTGCCCTTCCCACAGTGACAGTGCAGAAGACCAAAGAAAAGGAAGTATGTCTCTTAACTGCCAGTGGCTCAGATAAAAATAATTTTAAGATGTCCAGCTAATAACTAAACAATGATAGTTAAATAGCTATTCTATAGAAAAGTATTTTTAAGAATAAATTTTATATTTTCTTAAGCTTTCATGTATTATAATTCCCCAAATATGTACACTTGAAATACATTCAAGACATAATTTAGTCTAGAATTCCATTTTATATCTTATATAATTTTTATCTTAACAATTGTCTTCATTTCCTTATGAGAATTTTATAACGTTGTACTACCTCTAGGTTCATATTTGCCTCCTATTTTTTAAGCATGTCCCTAAAAATCACCTATCAAATTCTGTTAAAATGATATTCTGGATATACAGATCTCTGCTGAAAAAAAAATGCTTCCAAATCTGAGCAGATGGCTCATTTGTCACTAGCAATATTAAATATAACAGTATTTTAGTACTCTGAAATTATATAGACAACTTTTAAAGACAATTTTTAACAAAGTTACAGTAGTGTTAGAAAGTATAATTCACATCAAAATTAAGGAAAAGGAATGAAGTCTTGGGAGAACGCTGTCATTTAGTTCGGCACCACTGTTAAGTTCTTTAAATGAATTGATAAATGTTTTTAAACCCACTGTCCTCTAAGTTCTTCATTCACTCTATGAATGTTCTAACAATCTTAACCAAACAACATAAAAATGAAGTTATTTTGAAATAGTGAAATATAACTAAAATAATGAAGTTATGATGAGAATAATATAATTTCCAGGACTCAGGATGCCAGAGCAAGAAGGGTGATGAGGAGGGAATGGCTGGGACAGATGCTTCTGCCTCAATGTATTAGTTGCCTATTGCTGCCGTGGTAATTTGTTACAGCAGCAATAGGAAACTAATACATTTAAAAGAACCTAAATTTATTATCTACACTCTGGAAGACAGAAATATGAATGGGTCTCACTGGACCAAAATCAGAGTGTCAGCAGGACTGCATCCCTTTCTGGAGATCCTAGAGAACAATCAGCTATCTTTCCTTTTCCAACAGCTGGAGGCTGCCTGCATTCTTTGGTTTGTGGAGACCCTTCCATCCTCAAAGCCAACAATAGCCAGCTCTGCCTTTTTCAGTCATTCTTCTGATTCTTCCTCAGTCACGACACCTCTTTTGAATCTCCGGTCTACCGCATTCACTTATAGGAGCCTTGGAATTACCTTGGGCCCACTGGATAATACAGAACAATCTCCCCCTCTCAAGATCCTTAACTTACTCACCTCTGCAAAGTTTCTTTCTCGCAGCTTCAAGGGATTCGGATGTACACATCTTTGGGAGACCATTATTCTACCAACCACCTGAATAAATATAGTGCTTTTATTTCCTTTCTCACACCATCTAACCGATCATACTCATTTTCTTCTAATGCTCATTAAATCCATGACTCAAAGACGAATTCTTTAAATATTTATTTGGCTTTTTGGGCCTTGAAAAAGCAATCTTTCTGATGTCTTTTCAACTTTCCGTTCTAGCTGCCATCAGGTCCCTATCTTTGGGTAAATAAGATAGAAACAAAGAATCACTAGGAACACTACTGGCAGAATGTTCACACATTTCTTTCTCTCCAGGGCTGCTGAATCAGTGATGATAGCCACAGAAAAGCAGGATTCACAAAGAAAACCCAGACTAACCACAAGAATCCTCCATACAGCCAAAGAACATTCTGCACAAGCAATAATTAGGTCTGGTGTACCTTGGAACCTCATAATTTGAGGGTTTTGAGGCCATGTCCAGTGAATGCATTATAAATGGAGATTGTGTTCTGGAAATACACCTGTTTTTCTCTATTTAATATATTTTCTCCTCGCCTTAAGCCCTTATTGGGGCAGTTTTCTCTAGTCTTTTGTAAACCATACAGCCACAGAAAAACGCTCACAGAAAAGTGAGTATCTGTAATGATGTGATCAGAGCAGATGACACAGAAGCTGCTCTGAAAGAGGAAGATGTTCCCTTTTGAAACTGCTTTCACATATTGTGCTATAATATAATGAGGAACCTAAATGGTGGTAGTTTTTGGTCATTTGAGGTTATATATGATTTTTAGAAGAAGAAAGACATCTTTCAGTATCAAGTCTACTAAACTAATAAAAGACAAAGCTGAGTAAACAGTTTTGTGATAGAAGCTAACTATGGCTTTTTTATCTTATTTTTTATCCTGTGGTGTTAAGGGCAGTTCCAAAGGGAGTTTGAGATACCATCTGAACAACTGTGGTATCATCTGGAGAAAAGGATTAAACCTCCCTGGGTGATGACTTTGCCAGAGAACACTCATGTCGGTGTGAGAATTCGGGTTTGTTTATTAAAAACTGCCTTTTTTAATGTTATTGCTATTCTACCCCTTACAGATTTACATTTAAATTGTATATCTTGTGGTTTCACTCTAAGATGACTTAAACATGAAGAATAAAAATTTTAAATCAACCATTTGACTGATTAAAAGATTACCAAGTATGTCTGCCTTTATAGCATTATCATAAAATGTGCAAGGCAGGTATACCCCACGCAAAAAGTATTTGGGTAACTGTCTTTTATAGTGCCCAACTTTTGCCCAAATTTGATCAGAGAAGCATTTAACTAAATGATTTATTATTATACATTGCTAATCATTAAATATAAAAGCACAAGTTGCATTTCTAAACTGTGCAATTTTATTTCTGAAATAAATAATAAACCCAAGACTTCAATTCCAACATTATGGCCCTCTCATGTGTGGCTCAAGCATCCTGAGGTTGCAGTTTTAAACAAGTTGCAAGTTCCTTAAGAACTTAGAGATCTGAAAACTGAAACTGCCAGCTAATGGTTACATTATAAAATCTTAACAAATAGAAAAGATGGACTTTTCAGGATATCAAGAGTAAACTTGGCAAGAAGGGAATGTATTATCACATCCAAAGAAAGCATATGCTCATCAGAAGTGCTTTGGTGGATGAACAGAATGTGGAAAAAGAGGACATTCAGCAGTTAGAGCACCCAAATCCACGAGGTAGGGGCAAACCTTGGCATTGTCTGTCCAGGCACTGACCACTGACCGGAATGGGGACTACAGCACAGACTATGGGACAGGTGTATCCCCGTTGTGGTCAGATGATTTCAGTCTCCGACTATTACACATGCAGGTTGTTCAGCTAACTCCTGTTTTCTAATTCCATGATCAACAAAGAGAGAATGAACTGACCAGGAATCTCATGTGTCTTTTGCATACTCACTGATTATAATTACCCGTAGGAAATTAAAGATTCCTCTTCCGATATAACACATTTCTAAATTGTAAATCCCTGGGCTTTCACACCTAAGAGATTAATTTGTTCTTAGTGCACTGACCTGACCGTGGTTCTATGACCAAAAGACTAAACTATTAATGCCATCTAAGCCTGAACAACAGCCAAGTGGGAGCAGTTCAAGGCCAAATGATCACGAAGTTGAAGACTCACAAGAGAGCAGTCAGCATAAGGGGCAAAGTGAAATAAGCTGAATAGTAAACTAAGGGAAGGCAAAGGAGGGTTAACAGAAAAAGGAGAGATTCTATTAGGTCAGAGAACAGGTGTTACAGAGGTAACTGAGTAATTCAAAATCTAATTGCTTTCCAACAGTTTGGACCTTACAAAAATGTGTAAGAAAACATAGGAACAACTATTTGTACAGCCTTCTGCAAATTCAATTAATTCAGTCAGAACCCACCTAATTTAAAGATTGAAGTTTGACAAATTAAAGGCCATGGTGTTTGAAGCCTGGGAATAAATTCACTGCCCCCCAAAACACCTCTTAATATAAAGTGAGTAGATAAACTGAATGCCCTTTATCAGTCATTTCCTATTAGATTAGTAAGGAAAGAAGAAGTAATGCCATCACTGTGTAGGTTATAACCTCCAGATGGTAATTATATAAATGAGAACCTCAGTAAACACTGAAAGGAAGAGACCTAAGCACATTTCAAAGAAGGACTTGGTATAAATCTGAGAAATCTTATCACAGATTGGCATGGTCAATCTTCTAAAAGTGGTCCTTTAGAAGATTTTTATCTCATTTCACTATAATCATATGTGGCATATCTAAGTCATGGGAAGAGACAGTGAATATAAATATATTGCTAATAATGGCCTCTCAAGCAAGAAAAACTGCAAACCTTTTTCCGATAACCTAATCTAGTGTTTAATTACCCAATAAAACAGCAAAAAATAATTTACTTAGGGAGCAGCCTACAGTTATAAAGCAAGAGTATTCCAGGAATATTTTTTTCCTAAAATGGTCTGGGCACCACATTAACATACTGAATATTTTTTAATGTGCTGGAAAGGTGCCAGCAATGAGTAGCCCAAAAGCATTTATCTTGTCTCCCAGTATAGCTTTGGTCCTATTTTTTTTTATTTTGACTTTCCTGAGTGAATTCTGCAAAACAAATAGTAATAAAAAAAGATAGACAATTGATGTTTTTTGCATAACCTGTTTACAAGAAAGAAAATCTCATTAGTTTGGACTTGATTCAGGTGTGAACCAAAATCACCAAAAATTCAGTCAAATCAAAAGCTTTCTGGTGATAAGGTCATCACTACACCTACACGTGTGCATGCACACACACACACTCTCACATATTTAAGCTCCTAAAACAGGACGAAGTCTGTACAATGTCTTTCTGCCTTGTGAGTCTATTCTCTAAAAAGCTAGGAATAACTATTCGAATATCTTTATAAATAGAAGAGGCATTATCTATCCAACGTGTCTGAAGTGCATCTTTATTTCTAAAAGAATAAAATGATCATATGTATTATAAACTCTGATTCCATTAACTACTTCCCAATGTTTTAAAGGTTTTGCTGTTTTAGGTTTTAAAAGGACTGATGATGAACCTTAGTTTATTTTTCTGGAAATGTGCACATACATATATTTAGTTTAGTTAAAAGTTTGTTTGAATTTTTTTTCTAATAGCACTGCCTGTTATGTCATAAAAACATATTAATAAAATGGTTTTCTGGGAACTCAATTTGTTTGTTTACCAAGTACACACAATGTGCAGAGTGCTTCTGGAAGCACTGTGAACCATACTGAGGCACTGCATGATCTCTACTCTTTATACTTAATTCTCATTTTGAAACAAAGTAAAGTATGATAATGGGATAATCAATGTGAAATGCTTCATGATTTACAACTTTAAACCTCCACAAAAATAAAAGCAATTGGTACGTACTGTTAAATATCGATCTATATAGATATATAAATGAACAGACATTAGAGTTTATCTATTCCAAGATATAATATTAATCTTATATTCCCCTCAAGGTGATCCAAAAATTTAATAAAATTTATAAAAATTGTAAATCCCAGGAGGCTTTTTGAAGAAATTGAGAAGTTAATTCTAAAGTTAACCGAAAATATAAAAGATATAGACTAGAATAAATCTAGAAGAATCCAAGCACGTAAGTTCAAGCCTTACTAGAAAGCTAAAGTAACCAAGACACCCTGGTATTGATGGGAAGACAGAGAAACAGGTTAAAGATATAGAGTAGATACAACCAAAACACCAAGTCAATTCAGTGGAGAAAGCATCTTTCCAAAAAACGGTGCCAAAATAACTGAATCTCCGTGTGGAAAAAACAGACCTCAACCTGTACTTCATGATACATATAAAAGTAATTCAAGAAGGATCATAAACCTAAATGTAAAAATCAGAAATAAGAGATTTCTAGAAGAAAAAAATAAGACAATATATTTGTGACTTTGGGCTAGGCAAAGACTTTAGGACATCAAAAGCACTTACTCTAAAAGAAAATTGTCAATAATATATGCATTTCATCAAAATTAGAAAGTCCTACATCAAAAGACACCATTAAGAAACTGAATATCAAGCCACAGACTAGGAAAAGTATTTGCAACACATATCTGTCAAAGTACTCATATCCAAGACATATACAGAACCCCTGCAAACCAACTTTAAAATAAATAAAAAACAAAAAAGCAGTATTTGCCAAAGATTGGACAATTCACAAATGAAAATATATGAATGGTTGATAAATGCATAGATGCTGTCCTCACTTCCTTAGTCATTAGGAAACACAACTAAAAATACAGTGAGATACCATTTCTTATCAACTAGAAAACTACAATCAAAACATTAATAGTGACAAATTTTGGTGATATGGAATAACTTGGAGAGCAAAATGATAAAATCACTTTGCAGATCTGTTTAGTTTTTCATCAAGTTAACATGTATCTACATATGACTCAGTAATTCCTTTCCTAGGTATTTATATAAGAAAAACAAAATCATTGTTCTATTTAGGAAACAAAACCAAAACTTCTATAAGGTTTTTTCAGATTACTTTATTCATAAGCTAAAAACTGGAAAACAACCCAACTGTCCATCAATTAGAGAACAAATAAACTGTAGTACATTTATAAATACCCTTCAGGAATAAAAAGGAAATGCACTCTTGATATGTGCAATAACAAGGGTAAGTAACAAATCCATTATATTGAGTGAATGATTTCAGACTAAAGAACACAAATACACAATCATAACAATGGTATGAAGTCCAAATATAGACAAAATTAACCTATGAGGATAGAAATCAAAAACAGATATTGGAGAAAGAGGGGTAAGAATGGGATTTGACTGAAAAAAGTATGGGAGAATTTTCTAGGATTATGGAAACGTTCTACATCATGGTTTAGGTAGTGATTAGATGGGTACATACAATTTTAAGAACTCAATGAAGTAAACATGATTGTGTTTTTGTGCAAACCAATGACACTTCTAAAATGAATAATACCATTTTGTCATTGCAGATATGTTGGCGATTTCCATAAACCAAAAGGACCATTAAGCATCCCTATAAATAGGCTGATAACCTGAACTAGAAGTCATAACTACTCTGGTTATACAAAAGTTTTCCTAATGCTGTTTCACAGCTGCAGTTAGTAACCACACCATAGAGTATGAAGCTCATATAGATACCTAACAAAATGAACTTAATGTAAAATACATACAAAGCAGCTTCCCAAATGATCAGTAAAGCCAAAAGAATCAAGTTTTAATTATAAACCTATATTAATAGGTTTACTGAAGTGGTTTACACTTTCATTTCTAGATTATCAGGTTTAGAAGCACAAAATACCTTTTTGCTTTACTACACACCTTTGTTATACTCTAACAAAAGAAACAACACTGTATAAGTTACTCGAGTACCAAATTATTCATCATCTCATTTTTGTTTTAATTTCCTTTTGTAGTTGTCAGGGAACCACTGAACCATTTGAATAAACACTTAATTGTTAAATTGTATCTTCCTTATAGTCAATGTCTTACTACAATTTCTTGAATCAAAAAGTTGTTGAACCAATCTACATTACATAAGTATGATTTTGTCTTATTAAATGCTATGGAGTGATGGTTTATATTCCTAATATTTCCAAATGATCTAAATACTAATTTCTCTATAATGCAGCTACATATGAAAATGCATCCTTTCAGACTGACACAGCAATGTAAATGAACGCAACAAGTCTCTGCTGAAGTTCCAATGGTCCAATGCCTGGTCTCAGATTCTAGGCTATACTCACAGTAATTGCCTTCATAAACAATGAATCCTGGAAGAGTTCCTCATGCCTCTTATTATCCCAAAGTGAACTGACTTAGGTTACACCATATTCCCAACTAAAGTTAAATCAGCATCCTGAAACCTCAAACCCTAGATAGCTTTAATATGCAGCTGTTATCAGTAATGACATTTTAAATATTTCAAGGTACTCTTGAATTATGGGGTACACAAAGTGAAATAAATAACCACTTCAGCAATAATCAAGAAATGTTACTGCAAAGAGATCTAAGTCACTTTCCAAAGCACATAGAGAAATTATTTTTAGCAACAATTTTGCTTATATTTTTGTTTTCCTATTTGTAAATTTGACTTTCAAAATGCATTTTATTTTTAAAGGAATCACCACATGAATTCTTTTACTAACTAAAAAAGTCATTTTATTGAGAGTATTTATTCTTATTTACTTAAATACTTTCCTTTATAATAAAGTATTAGAAATTTCCATATACTTATACATTTATAGTTACCAGAAAAAAATCACAATAATGTGATTGCATTTTGGTGTTGGATTCTCAGATAATTCTTGTCCTGAGGAGTATCATAAAGAAATTGATAATTCAAATATTTTAAATAATGTCACTGCTATAATGTTTAAGGAAATCTGTATTAATATCATTTTTGTGGATTTGCCTTGGGACCAAAAGAAGTTAAAGCTTTGGGTCACAGCAACGTAGCAAGAGGAACACCCTGATTCATTTAGAGGTGGCAGCTTTGCTAGAAGGGTGGGAGAATGATTTAGCTTCTTAACTTTCTACATATGCATCAACAAAAAAAAAATTTTCTAAGCCACCCCCTCTCAATATGATCTTAGGGTTGAAAAGGGCAGGTGAAATCATGGACATTTGGATGTAAATATGCCCATTTTAATATGTAAAAGTTGTCCATAGTCGTCTGATCATAACCGTTAAGTTCTCACAATACAATTAGTATCTACGTATCAAATTTGTTATCATTTCTTAGCATGTTTATGCTCCTTTTCCAAACAATTTGTAACCAAAAGTTTCCATGGCATCTGGATATACTCAGTAAAGCATACAAAGACAAATGAAGGGACTACCATATCAAAAATTGGGAATCGTTATGACTTCCAATACCTGATTCTATCAAAATAGAGAAAACAAAACAAGAATTTGAAGCTAACACCAAAACAATTTATGCGACCGTTTTCAGGTTCCAAAATCACTCCCTCTGTATTGCTTTATTTTCATTTTGATCATTACAATAAGGCAAAAAGACAGAGTATAGAGGCTATTATCTTGATTTTTTCAAATAAGTTATCTAAGGCTCAGAAATTGGAGTTTGTTTAAAGTCACAAGGCAAGCACTTCTTAGAGCCAGGATCAAGTCTTTTGATACCTAAACTAGTTCATACTGTTACCAAGGCATGAACAGTTATATAAACCTATATCTCTATGAGCCTGTGTATATAAATAATAGGATTCTGGTTCCATGACCTTCACCCCTTGGTGTTATGCCCATTAAATATGTCACGTTATATGGAAAAAGGGACCTGGTAGATGCAATTAAGATTGCTAGTCAGTTGACCTGGAGATAGGTTATAGGGACATAATCTAGAATCTGCACATTACAATTGTTTATTTATGAAAAACTCATGTAATACTGAAAAGAATGTTTTAAATTGTGACTTGATTTGGAACTAATCTACACATAATGCGTTGGCTTGATAAATCTCAACAGTTTTAACCAGATAAATCTTGTGGAATCCTGCTTGCTCTGGCAGTCAGCTGATTTTAGTCATAATGTTCCTTGGGAAATAGGTACAAACTTACCTAGCTGTCTTCTACCCTGAATCACTAATGTCTCTTTCTTAATTCATCTGAACCACTTAAGTCACTCTTTAGGAAACCATATAGTTCTACACTAATACTTAAAACGTGTTTGAATATTTATATCTTATATTTAACTTATATGACTTCTCTTAATGAAAAGTTTTGTTTTGTTTTTTTTTCAAAAGTAGGGGGGCAATAGTAAAAGTTAATGCTTTAAAATTCAAACAGAATTTTTATTTTAAAACCTTTATTTTAGCCCAACTTGAACTTAATTTTATCCATTTTTGAGATAAAATACTCAAATAAATTTGAACTGCTGAAAGGCAAAAAATGGTAGAGTTCTCTGAATACTAAGCATTGATCACAGAGACTACCAGTCATGAATAGATTACAAAACACTTTCATGCTGTCATTTTCCTCATATACCATATTTACAACTGAGACCTCTAAAGCAAAATGTGAAATAAAAATAACCTAAAATACTTGAGAATTGTCTATTACAGGTTATAAACCAGGACACAACTTACAGTCTATATTCACAGGAGAGAGTAAGTGAAACTAGGTGTGTGAAGAATATAAAGGAAGCAAAGACCTCCTAGTGAGCTAGGGGACAGGGAAGGATATTCTATTACAGACAACAGTGTAAACTGTGTATGTTCCCCCCTAAATCCATAAGCTGAACCCTAACTCCCAATGTGATGGTATTTGGTGGTGGGGCCTTTGGGAGGTGATTAGGTCACAAGGGTGGAGGCCTTTTGAATGAGATTAGTGCCCTTATAAAAGTTTCAGACAGCACCCTCGCCTTGTCAATCATGTGAGGACACAGAGAAAAATAAAAAGGTGGCTGCCTGTGACCCAGAAAACAGGCTCTCACCAGACACTGAATCTGCCAGCATATGGATCTTGGATGTCCTAGCCTTTAGCAGTGTGAGAGACAAATTTCTGTTTTTCATAGTCCATCCAGTCTATGGTATTTTTTTATAGCAGCCTAACAGACTAAGAGGGTCAAATACCTCAAACGTACAATAATTTAAAGCCAGACACATAACCAAATTTTTTAACATAAATTCATGGATTGCTAAGCTTTGCTGATGGGCCAGTTTATCAGATGGATCCAGGTTCCCCTCCCTTCCTCAAACCATTTTCCTTTCAAATGTGTCCCAGGACAACTGTCCTCTTTATAGTAATAGCCACAACCACAATTAAGAAAATAAAAATAGCTAATGTTCATTGAGAGTTTATATTGTGCCAGAATCTGTAAGCACATTATATAGTTTATATCTTTTAATCATTGTGACAGCCCTATTAGATTGCTACAGCTTTATCCACACTCTAGAGATGAGGAAACAGACTAGGTATGTAAACCATAGAAGGCTTCGGAGCTAGTTAAGTGATTCGCCGGGAATCCAACTCCCAGGATGATTCCACTCCCTCAGTAACACATTATACTAAAATACCTGAAAGTTATATCTCAGCAAAAAGGCCGATGTCTTGTTGATAAAGCATCAAAAAATAATAATTAAATGAGAAAAATAATTGATTGGTACTCAGTTCATTTATCCCATAATATGTGCCAAGCACTGTGCTGCGGCCCTGGGATAATACACCGTCATCATCCCAAACTTGTGCTACAGACATCATCCAACACATGTAACCAGAGAAAATCCTCGCAATAACCCTAGGACAGGCCCTATTATTACCATCCCCATTTTATTTTTAATTTTTTTGAAAAGCAAGGTTAGTCCTCTTTTGAAGTTGAAAAACCTGACTCCAGAGCCTGAGAGCTTTATTTTGTTTTATGCTTACCTTTTTACTTTATAGTTATCACATTGTATATAGATTACTGTAAAATGTTTTGTTTTGTATAAATATGTAACTCTTCACAAACATTTTAATGCTGTGTATAATGTAGGCTAATAAACTTGAAAATATTCTTAAAGTGTACTGCTGTATCAGAAATGACAAATTATCAGAAATGGAAATGGGATAACACGCATGTAGCCTATGATGAAAGACCCTAGAAACAATATTCACA
Source organism: Phataginus tricuspis (assembly GCA_029783875.1). Classification (NCBI taxonomy): domain Eukaryota; kingdom Metazoa; phylum Chordata; class Mammalia; order Pholidota; family Manidae; genus Phataginus; species Phataginus tricuspis. The sequence goes on along the minus strand of JAQQAC010009165.1, from coordinate 25,862,825 downwards.
AAAGTCCCCAACAAATAGAATGGACTGCTTAGAAGTTGAGATATTTCAAAACTTTCAGGAACAGAAAACTCATAGTATTTAAAGTGCTCCAGGAAAGAGAAGCTTCCTAATTAATTCTACAAATCTAGCATTTCCTCAGTACCAAGCTTGATAAAGATAGCTCGAAACACTATTTATGAAAATAGATGCAAACATTCCAACTAAATATTAGCAATCCATCTTCAGATATACCTAAATAATTATACACAGTGGCACAAACATATTACAAACTTAGAATGAAAACCCTGTGATACTGTTACACTCACAGATGCAGCCCAGTAAGTCAGTCTCTCAACCGCTCCAAATATATTATAAAATTCAGTATTTTCTAACAGTTTTTTGAAGTTGTTTTGGGACACATAGCTAACAATTTGGTGGGAAAAACAAGAGCAATGGTTATGCACTTAAGTCTGATGCCAAAAGCAGAAATCATAAAGGAATGTGGATACAGTTTACAGAAGAAATTTGACTTTGGCAAAGCAAACATACAAAAACAAATGAAACTGTAACAAAAATATAAAAAACAAATGAAACTTGACACAATACACTTGTAACATATACCTCACTTTCTTAAGATCTGAGCATTCTACATAAAAATTAAATCCACTCCTCAAATTCTTGCCTCCTCTTTTTAACCTACTAAATTTCCTTTCTTTATTCTCTTCTTCCCTTCATTAGAATGTAAACTCTAGGTAAGCAAGGAATTTCATCTGTTTGTTCAGTGTTTAATTCCAACACCCAGAACAGTCCTTGGCATCTATCTCTGCTCAATAAAAAGTTGTTGAATAAATAAATTATAAAACTAAGTGGCACGATCCATTTTATGGTTAAAAATACTACTTTGAGGTATTTATTGCAACAAGTCTCCTAATAGAGACACTAAAATATCACCATTATAACTCGTCTTCAAAGAGTGTATACTCACAGGTTTGAACAGGATTAAAACAATTTAAAATAACTGCTCCTCAAAAAAAATATTACCAAAGGTTCTTTATCATATAAAAAGGAGCAAAGCATTAGATTTTACAATTGCTACTCTCTACAATTCTTTGCCATTGTACACCTTTTTTAGAGAGATCCTTTTCAGAGCTTTTAGACTAGGAATGGAAATCAATTACTGGGGTCACAAGCATACAAATTGTTTCAGAACCACCAAGGCATTGAAGAAAGGTACAAGTATGGTTGCCAAAGGGGGATAAACAGCAGTTTGCTGTGATATATTGTCATTCCCCAAACAATTCTAAACAGAGCTGTTTCAGAGGTTCTCAGCTCCTGGGCAGGCACCACTCCCAGGTGCTGTCTTTTCCCCTCTGCCAAGCACACAGGGATTCAGCAGGTGTGACAGACTGCGTGGTGAGAGGAGGGAGAGAAGTTACAGTTGGAGTATGGTCATTGCTGTGGGGATTATGGGAGTGATTTCCAGGGCACTGGGGCAATTAGCAGATCAGAGGGCTGCCTGCAGCACCTCCTCCTGACAATTAAAAACACCACCATGTTCTTTGATTTTGTTGAACACACTTTGCTTGTCAACCCTTGATAATAAAATGACAGTCTAAAGCTTACTGTCTGCCTTCCATATACAATTACAACTATTTTATTGCAATTTGATAATTTAAGGTAAAACCCAAATCTTGCTTTTAAACTGTTTATAAATTAGGCAGCTATGAAACAAGTAGGTCATTTATTTAGTCAGCTCTTAGAGTTTGCCACTCCTAAAGTATTTATTGCTTTCTAAAAGTATATCACTTGTGCCATAAATCACACACCAGTGCATCAGTGCTTCAAGTAGATAAGAATTTATTAAATGAGTTAATGGAACAACAAATCAAAGGAACACATTTTTTTAACCAGAGAAAGATTTATATGCCAACAAAGTTGTTCTTCATTCATGTTTTTCACTCCTTCATGCATGCATAAATTCGGCCAACAAATATTAACTGTGTGCCTACTATGTGTAAGGCACTATTTTTGGAGCCAGGTATGCATATTAGGGAGCAAAACAGATGTTCTGCCTACCCACATGGGGCTTTCAGTACATTGGAAACAAGACAAAAAATAAGCTAGTAAACAAGTGATTATATAACTATGATTTTTGAAAAATGCCATAATTTTTAAAAACGATGGAGTAATAGAGAATAATGAATGACAGAGTGTATGGTGTATATGTGCATGTGCTGTGGTATCAGTTAGTAGGAGAAAGTGCTCAGAGAGGTTTTCTGAGCTTATAGTTTACCCTGAGGGAGGAGATGGGAGCAGAAATGGCAACATATAGAAGGAGATAGCTAGAAATAAATATAAAAATAGAAAAAAATATATAGAATAGAGAAAGGTGATAATTTCAAGAAGATAATGAATTATTTAAAGACCCAACAAGAAACAAATATACAAAAGAAAGCGAACCATAGGAATTTGTGCACCACATTATTATTTAGCAGGTGTGTACATGACATAAAAATAGCAATAAATAGCATAATAATATTATCTGCAGGAAATGAAGTTAGGCTATTCTGAGATTCTGTGGGCAGAGACCACACCATATAAAAGTAACCAAGATTATGCTAAATACAGAATGAATAAAATAATAAAGTTCTAGTGAATGCAAATGCAAAATGAAATTATGAAAAAAAAACTATAATGACATAGATAAGTATTAAGCGGGAAAAGGTGGTCTGATAGACAAAACACCTAGCAAAACAATAGAGTGCAATTAAGAATATATTTGCAAAATTAGAAAGTACAGACGAATGTGTGTTGTGGCATTATTTTAGGGAAGCACATTCCCGGAATTCTCTGTTGAGTTTTTGGCAAGCCTGTTGAATAAATATGTAGGCTACTTGGACAGATGCCAAATGAAACAACTAAAGTAATGAAAGGAATGGTTTACAAGGACAGATTAAAGGAAGAAAATGTATGACTTCAGCATGTCAAAAACTAAAGAAAAAATATTATGGTTTACAAATATTTGAAGCATCAATAGGAAGAATTATGTACAATGTTGCACAATTATGAGTACATTAAAAAGGAAAGAGAAATTCTCCCCTGGTAATAATGTTGCTTTCCAGTAAGATCCACATGGACAAATGATCCAAGATGGGCAAGGATTAAGGCCACCAAGCTGACACAGATGTCCCCAGTAACCTGACCTATGCAGACCTCAGAAAACGCAGAGTACATACAATCTGAATAGGGCAAAATAGGTCAGTACACAACTGCAGAAACCTTCCTATCCCCCAGCGATGCTTTAAATTTAGAAGGGATCCTTCCTTGGATTGGGGGCTTTTCTCTGTCATTGTGCTATAGTGAAAAGAATCCTTGACTTGGGTCTCTAAGACCTAGTTTTGAATGCTAATCACTTATTTTACTCTCAGTCTGTACCATCACCTGTCAGTGAGGATAATAATGATCCCCTAGATTGTTGTGAGGTGTAAAAGAGCTGTTGCATATGAAAACACATTTTATGTGCTTAAAAGCATTGCTCTTAGTGAGATATATCAATTTTTATAGTGAACTCAATGTGTCACAAGCTGCAGGATAAGAAATATCAAAGAGCACAATGCCTGGGACCAGGCTATTTCATGTGTCTTCCTGCTCTAGAGGAAATCAGCTCTCCTCTGAGGCACTGTTTACACTGCAGCCCTCTTAATTCATACTGTTCTCTCTCCCATATTTCTAGACCTGAGATGGGGCACAAGTTCTTGCTTGATGGGGCACAAGTTATTGCTTGATGTGACTTCCTGAACATTCTCTCCCCTTCCTCTCAAAAAGAAACAAACAAACAAAAAAACAGTTTTAATTTCATGTCATAGATCTCTACTACCCAATATTATCCCCTTTTTTACAGTTATCTCCTGATCTCTGGACCATATCCCCTCATTACTTGAATATTTCTGTTGCTGGTTCACTCTCATTCTCTCCAACAGTTCTCCTGGTATAACGTTTTGGGATTTCAATACCCAAGTAGTTGATTTTTCTAACAACTGGCCATTCATGCCTTGACTCTTTTCTTGCAGTGATGTTGTTTTCTACCCTCCCTCACCTCTTAACTCCTATGATCATACTCCCAAATTTATAATTATCAGTAATTGCAATTATGGTATACTCACTGTAATACCCCCATAATCTTACTCCTCATGCCATTACTTCCTTTCTTGCTCATTCCCTTTAGGACCCCCAACTCAAACTTTCAGGATTCCCAGTGGGTCCTACTATCTTCTGACAGCACTCCAGTTTTCTCAGTGCCAAGGCTGGGAAATGGACTTTGGAAACGACCTTAGTTTGGGACTTAATGAAGCAAAAAAAAAAAAGGTGAAAGCATGTGGACTGAGAAATTCATAAATGGTTGAATACTTCTTGAAAAGGAGAACTACAAAGACCAGGTTGGGAAAGAAGAGAAGTAAAGAGAACTGAAAATTAGAGCAGTGAAGAGAGTAGGTTCATTGGGAAGGAAGGGCAAGGAGTTGTAAAAAGAGAAAATCTGGAAAGACCTAAAAGTCTGAGAAATTCGAAGAACTGGTAGCTGAGCAAATGCAGGAGGAGAAGGTCTAAGGAGCACCACTGCAGGCAGTCATCTACGAGTGGAGGTGGGGATCATCATTAGCGTCGGGGACTTCCAGGAAGTTCAATACCAGAAAGATAAAAGGGTCACAAGCTCATAACATTAAAGTTTCTAAGAGGACAAACATTAGAGAAGATACAAAGTTTTGAAGCCACTGAAGAAGTTCAGGATGTCACTATGGTTAGTAATGGGCTCCAAAAAGGAAAGGGGGTGTTATATGCCAATAGAAAGAAAGTGTTTATGTTGGACTGAGAAGCAGTTTGAACAGTTTTCAAAAAGGCGAGTAGTACGCCAACTCCTCCGTCTCATTCTGTGAGTCCAAGAACTGAGAGAAAAAGCACAACTATAAATACCTAAAGCAAAGCGATATTTCAGAAAACAGTAAAAGATAAGTAGGAATCAGAATATCTAGTTTCAAGTTCAAGCTCTGTCATTGGTTGCTTGAATTACAGGTCATGTGACATTTCTGAACCTCACGTTCCTTTCCTGTTAAGTGAGATGAGGACCGCCCTCCTGCTTATGTTTCCTAGAATAGAGATGGGAAATGCTTAAGAAATTTTAACTATTTATTTTATTTTATTTTATGGGAATAAGTATAACAAAGCATGTAAATGTCCACTTCAACTCTTAAACACTGTACAGATGAATAAAGGAAGATATTAATAAGGTGATCTCATACTAGATGGCGTAATTTTCATTATTTAAATATTTAAAGTAAAATAGTTAAAGTTAATCCAATTCTAGTTTTAAAAAAATAAGCCATATTTTGGTAAAGCAATTGTTAAAATAAACCAGAAAATGTAATTGTCTAGCTGATGTGGTTTGAAATCACATGGTCCCTTCATTTGGCCACAATTTCTTAATAGGATTACATGGAAATAAAATTAAAAGAGGATGGGATGTAAGGCAAATTAAATACCTTCATTAAACTTGCAGAAATAAAAACCTTGCCAACCTTTAAACTCACTTGATCTTACATAATGGATCTGAGAATTACAGAGAAAGCATGCACTTACACGTAGTGTGGAATAACAATGGAACAATGAGTAGCAGACTCCTAGAAGACCAAAAAAAAATGATAAAAATCATGTCAAAATAATATTGAATACCTAGGTTTTGAAGAAAATGCATTTTGAATCGCTTTCCGAGTGCCCCTTTTCTTTTTCCCATCTTCTTACTAGTGGTGCATGATTCTGAAAGACACATTAATTCCTGACCAAGCACAGCCTACTCCAACCCTTATTTCTGAATGTGAAAAGAAAAGAGGTATGACATTTTACCAACTTAAATTTGAAGATTTTTAAAATACTGTCCCAAGAATAATAAAAGACATATGACAAAGCCACAGCCAACATCATACTTAACAGCGAAAGCTGAAAACTTTTCCTCTAAGATCAGGAACAAGATAAGGATGCCCACTCTCCCCGTTTTTATTCAACATAGTACTGGAGGTCCTTACCACAGCCATCAAACAACACAAGAAATAAAAGTCATCGAGATTGGCAAGGAAGAAGTTAAACCATCACTGTTTTCAGATGGCATAATATTGTACATAGAAAACCCTAAAGAATCCACCAAAAAAACTACTAGAACTAATAACTGAATTTAGCAAAGTTGCAGGATACCAAATAATATGCAGAAATTAGTATATAGTATTCCTATATACTAATAATGAATGAGCAGAAAAAGAAATCAGGAAAACAATTCTACTTACAATTGACCAAAAAGAATAAAATACCTAGGAATAAACCTAACCAAGGAGCTGAAAGGCCTTTACTCTGAAAACTACAAGACACTCATGAGAGTGTTCATCAATAGATGAATTGATAAAGAAGTAGTACATATACATAATGGAATATTATTCAGCCATAAAAAGAAAACAAATCCTACCATTTGCAACAACATGGATGGAGCTTAGAGGGTATTATGCTCAGTGAAATAAGCCAGGCAGGGAAAGACAAGTACCAAATTACTTCACTCATTTGTGGAGTATAACAACAAAGCAAAAGTGAAGGAACAAAACAGCAGCAGACTCACAGACTTGGAGAAGGGATTAGCAATTACCAAAGGGAAGAGGCTGGGGAAGGCAGGTGGGAAGGGAGGAAGAAGGGGATTAAGGGGCACTATAATTAGCAATCACAATATAGGTAGGTCACAGGGAAGGCAGTACAGCAAGGAGAAGAAAAGTAATGATTTTATAGCATTTAACTATGCTGATAGACAGTAACTGAAATAGGTGGGGTGGGGGGAACTTGATAATATGTTTGAGTGTTGAAACCACAGGTTGTTCATGTGAAACCTTCATAAGATTTTGTGTCAATGATACTTTAAAAAAATATATATTGTCCCAAGAAAATAAACATAATTTACCCCTCCCAAAATATCTACCCGTTAGAGTAATTAGATGTGATGTATGAGTTTTACAAACAGGAAAATCATTTAGCAAAATATCTCCATGATATACAGGAGGTGGCACTCATTGAAACACAGTATGGATTAGTAGTTAAGACAGCTGGCTCTAGTTTTAGACTGAATTCTAACAACCCAATTAGTAGCTGTGTGATCTTGGAAAAATATTTAACCTCTCTGTATTTGTTTTCTCATTCATATATATATATATATATATATATAAACAGTACTTGCCTCATAGAAGTGTTGTGAGAATCAAAGCCAGTACTTACAACAGTGGAACACACAGCATGCACTGAATACTACTCGACTCAGTACTGTGCTTAAGAAAAGATATCAGAATGGAGGCCCCTCATTAACTTGTCTAACAAGATGCTTGAACTGATGGTGGCAGTCCCCAAGTAAAGAAAAGAAAGGGAAAAAACAAATTGGAGCCTGACAAATTATTGTTTCTAGGTCAAAAATAAAAGTTAACTGGAAATGTCAGAAACTTGTATCTAAGAAAGGAATCTATCACTTAGAGCTGGTTTTTCTTTTAATTGAAGATGGAGAGGAAACATAAAAGCACTTTATATCATGCCTGTGCGTTAATATATTTTTAACGATGCTCTTGCAGAGTATTGAGAAGGATTTTCAAAGTCGGCTCATTCTACAACACAGATTATAAAAAGCAGTTATATAAGAAAGTGAGAAACACAGCTTTTATAGTTCCTGAAACTACTTTTGATGTATTTTTTATATAGAAGACATATTGCTGTCTAAAACACGTGGGTACTTCTTAAGGAACACTGATGTGGGCATCCAGGGAAGACTTCCTTCCATTTCAGCAGATACTGAGCATCTGTTTCAGATTTTGTTGTTGTTTAGTTGCGTTGTTTGTTTTGTCTAACACTGTTCTCAGCCCTAACTCTGTAGGAAGCATAAAATATGAAACAAGAACCTGGCATATAAATATTAAGGCATTTTGAATGGTTATTTGCTTGGTTTTTCTATAGACATTTCGAAAAAGTGGTTTACAATAGTTAAATTATAGAAAAAAAAAGATGAACAAACAGACAGGATAAAAGTGTGGAAAAATCAGAGTTCATTTAACAGTTAAACAGGGGGCGAAAGGCATCAAAGATGTGAGCACAGACAAAAGACTGATGGCCTAGAGTTGGGAGACTGCTCTACAGTATCCGGAGGAATTCACCAGCTTATTTCAAATAAAAGTATTCTTCAACGTTCCCACTTGATTATTCTAGTCTTTTCTGCTCCAGAGTCATGAGCCCATTTCACCCTGAATTCTTCATATAATCTACAGTATCCGTAAAATGTAGATAGTCATCTGGACCCCAATACAACAAGAAGAGATTTAAGAGGATTATTTTGAATTCCCCAAATAAACAGTTATCAAAGACTAAGCATAAACCTTAAAGAATGCGTGGTGACCTAACTCCTTTAAAGAGATTACTTTCAAATCAAGCACAATATTATCCAACAAGAGATTTAAAACCTTGGCTTTCCCATGTATGGACTGTTACTATATTAAATTATTTTTAAAACAAATCAATCAGTTTGATACAGACCTGTTTTAGAAAATAGAAAAAGTAAAGCCAAGCTACAGACTCAATCTTCTTTCTCCATAGTAACAATCACATTCAAAAGTGCTTTAGAAGTTAAAAAGCCTTGACTTTAAATTCTTGTGCTTAAATCCTCCATTCTACTTCATGCACTATTAAATCTCTGTTCAACAAGTCCTACACAGATACTATCACTATAATAGTGCATATTTAAAAAAATAACAGTACATTTTCTTGTAAAATATAAGGAAATAATTTCAGGACATCTTATCTTCATTTTGAAATCTACTTCTTTTCTACAAATTACTTTGGGGGAAAAATCAATTAAAAATATATAATAACATTTTCTCTGGAATGACAGGAAAATAATGTAATAAACAAGCAAATTTTCCAGATATCTTTCACTATTAAGCACATAGGCTCTCAAGCTTTAATATTTCTTACAAAATCTCTTCAATAATGCACATTTCACTGCCTTTTACCCCAAATGTTGAACACATTGCAGTGAATCTTTGTCTAAGATACAAGGCCAATGCTGGTACCAATTATTATAATATTCTCTCACACAGTAATGCCTTTTGGCCTTTAAACTTAACCTCCCCCTCCCATAAATGTCCCCAGCTTTATACACCATAAAGAATCACTGCTTCCACATAGACTTCTTCAGTCTCTTCTTTGTCTAAGAGCTGCCATGGTGTTTTTGCTCTGATTAAGCCTGACCTATTACCTTATATGCCTTTCATTTTCTAGATCCAGTTTATAGAGCTCCCAGGAACTTAAAAACTAAGAGAAATAGACTTTTCTATATGGCCTAAGGCTTAAATGTAGTATCTACTTCAGGTGCTCAGGAGTTTTTGATGTTTTCTCCTAGGTTCTCAGTTATAGGATACAGGCAAAGCAAGAGACTTCTCTACAGGTTAGGTGGACATAAATTATTGGCCAGTTACGAACTGTAGGCAAGACACTGTGATCAAATCAAGTTGTAAAATCCTGAGTTGCTCCATAATTCAGATGCTAATTTATTCCTGTTTATGATATAAACCTCAGGATTTATTAGTGGCTTCACATTATCACATCTGTTTTTTCCCTCACAAGAAAATAAATTGCAAATTCCACAATGTTTTGGAGATTTGTAACCTTTTAATAATGATGATAGAATTTTACAGTGAATGTTGAGCCCTAGTTGCTGTCCAGCAAGAAATGTTGGGGGAGGGATGGGTGATGTGAAGGGCAGAAAGAGAGGAAAAGAATTTTTATTTTCGGAGTACTGACACGGAAAGGATCCCACTGGAGACAGACTGTTGGGCGCAATGTCAGCAACTGTGTAAAAAACAGAGAATTTGTAGAAATGGTGAATGGTGAATCTGTAACACAGTTTTAAGGACTGTATCAGCAGATGCTAGAACTGATTTGCAAAGAAAGATTATCAGTTAAGGATCAATTAAAAACAAAGAAATGATGTCATTCACTAACAGCTATTGATACACAATAGATATACAGGTAAGGATTACTAACTGGCTGCAATGTGAAATGACATAACTTTATCATGTCATTTAGTCTCTCTTGATCATATGACTAATGATATTTAGAAATACACAGGCTCTAGGAAACAAACTTTACCACAGTGTGAGAAAAGGGTAAGCAGTCATCTCTTACCAGTAACCAGAAATGTGTATAAATATATAGTTGAATATATACCCATGTAAATCAATATAACAGAATTTCTACTTATAAAACATTTGGTAAGGAAAGAAAACTTAAAAGTATGCTAACATTTCCTCAATAATTTACTGCAAGTACATCATAGCTCTCTATATGCATTTCTTTGGACAATACTCAGGCGACCCCTGGAAAATAATGGTACAACCTAGACACGGACTTGTTCATGGTCTTAGAGCAACTCTGTTTCCAAGTTATAATCCTTGGTACAAGCAGTAGATCTTAACAATTCACGCTCCCTCTCCTCTTCCAGGGAGCACTGCAAACTAATAGCATCAGTTTCACTTGAAGTAGAAAGTGACTGTATGAATTTGCAGATTAGCGTTTACTAGTTCACATCTATTAGTTTTCCATCTTTCCTTTAAAAGATCTCCATTAATTATTCTGACACCTGCTGGCAAGGGCACAGCTGATTCCAGTCTACTTTTCCCTTCAACAGCTCCCTCAACTCAGAGGCTTTTTAGAGGTATTTTCAGTGACAATTAAGTAGTAATTCATTCTGCTTAAGTATTTATAGTACTTAATTTCCAGCATTATTACATAACTGGAACAAAAATTTCAGTACTTACACCACACTTCACATGGGCAGCCAATTTGCTTCTTTATATGTAAATACTTGTTTGCTTTGATTAACCAAAATACATTATAATTATTACATGAGTTATGATTAAAACAAAAAATAAAAATATGCTAGGCCACTTCCTTAAACACAGATAAGAACTGAATGATAGGAATGACTTGGCTTTGGTATTCTGCTATTTTTTTTTTTCTGTAGTAATGTCAGTTTGCAACTACTTAGGAAATAAACTCAGCTATGTAAACAGTAAATTGATTAGCTATGATAGGAGCCATACCAATAATTACATATTTGTAAAACTTGCTGTTTATTTCTCAGAACCTACTCATCCTGATATCCTCTGGCTTGAACTTGAGTTCCAAAACCTGCCCTGGTTTTGTTTTTTGTGGCAAGAATATAATGAACCGACTATTCAAAGGTATGGCGCCTGCAAGTATGGTCAATAAACAATAAATACCAGAATTACCTTCTTAGGCTTGAGGAAACTCTCAAATCAGGCAAGTTTTTTAATTACACACAAATGATATGGTCCATTCCATGATTCAAAACCCTTTAAAAACAAATTCTCTAATTAAAAATTTATCTTTATTAATATCAGTGAAATTAAGAGCTTGAAATACTAATTTAGACTCCACAAAGTTTCAAACTTACATTTTGAGCAACCAAGCTATTTTATTTCAGTTATTTTTACTTTATCCCTTTACTTTATATTACTATAATTTTGTGAGAAGGATAAAATCATATTTATCTAGTGATTAAAGCAAACTTTATTAAAATATTTATTAAAAATACCCTAGATCCCTAGTACATGTTATATATGTACACTGATCTTAAGATATATAAGACAAATACAAGAGAATTTTAATTTAGAGAAGAGTTCAGAAGTGAAATACGTTTTCCTGGATTTGAAGATCTTTGTAACTTCAAAACCATAGAAGGAAGAGTAAACCATTTCAATGTTTAATCATTAACTTTTATCATAAATGTTTCCCCCAAATCATATAAATTTAAAACAAAATACATTTAATTCTTAAGAAACATTTCAAGAATAATCAGAAAAACTTTTTTCAAGATCAGATGGCAAAAAAAAAAATGTGTGCTGTAATATGACAGTGTATGGCACGACCAAGATTTTGCATTGGTATCAAACTGTCATAGCAAGATACTTTACCTTCATTTATTATTATTTTTGATTCTGCATTTCAAAATTATTTTAAAATATTTACTTAGCTCTTAAGTTAGCACTTCTTTTTAAGGCATAAAATTAATGGTCATTTAAATTAGGTAATGAAGCCAATAATGTGTAATAATTTTTTTAGAAGAGTAAAACCTGTTATTTCAGCATAAATATTGCTATACTAATCATAGAAGCATAGTGTTACTATCTCTAGTGAGATTGTTCAGGTACTAATTTATTCTCACACAGAATTAACTAAAAATCGCCATTACTTAAAAAAGGAAATGTAAATGCCAGTGATTCACAATATTTAGGACATGTCTAGACATTTTTAGTGCCATTTTCTTAAAGACTTCAGGCACAAACTGCAGGCACAGGGACAGATTGCATAAGATGTCACGTGTTTGCTGCAACTGTATGCATGTTATTGGATTTTTTAGAGCGACCCATAACGATGAATAATTTAAGAGTTAATAAAAATATTCAATCTGACTGATCCATTGGTTTAATTTTAAAATAAAAACTTACAATAAAAGGAATTACATGTCCTTATCAAATCCCAGGCATTAATGTACGTAAATTGCAACCCACAGAGGGAAACACCAATTTCGAGAAGGCGTACATTAGATAAATGTTTTCTTGGTATGGGGATAATGCAGGGGAAATTCTCAGCGTTAACACTGGTTTCAGTAAGTTTGCTGGAAGTTTAATTGTTTGGAGCTGTCACGCAAGCTGCACTCCGCCTTCTGCAGGGCGGAAGGAGAATGAATTAGAAAGGTGCAAGTTCAACAAAAGATATCATAGAAAACGGTCTGCTTCTTTGCTAAAGCCCCGTTTCCCTCTCCCCACAGGCAGGCTGAAAACGGGGAAATCTACTGAAGAATATAGACTACGCCGCTGCCTGATCATTGTTTAGGAGTCAGCATGGGAGCCCAGGCAACTTCACCTTGGTTGTTTGTCTGGAGGAGTAGCTGTGCCCTAGGCGTGGGTATCTCTAGGAGGCAACCTTCCGGCTGCAGCTGCAGCCAGCCGGACCCACAGCGTCCTGGGCTCCTGCAACCCGTGGGGTGAGGCTGGCGCGGCCATCCACGCTAGACGCACTATCTCCTCCTCCACCTCCGCGAGGGGACAGATGGTAGCGGCGGTGGCACTGTGTAGGTGCGTGTGAGTGGGTGACTGTGTGTGTTTTCGTGTTTGGGGTGGGAACGGAGGCGGGGAAGGGAGGAGGCGAGGGGAGTGCCTGCAGTTCTCCCCTTCTTCCTGCTAAGGGATCAAAGTGCAGAAGGAATCCAGACGAGAAATAAAGGGAAAGGGGAAATATCGGCTGTGGGAGTACTGTCTTTCTCCTATCTCTGGAGGACTCGGTCGAGTAGCTATAAAGCCATTACCATTCCTTAACCTTCAGTGGAGTGGCTGCCTCTGCCTGATGACTGAAAAGACACTTTGTAAATGCTAGGAGGGCACACACCTATACACACGCCTACAGGCGGGGGAAAATAGCCACATTCTGGGAGAGGGAGGTAGGACGAGCAAAGGCGCAGCGGAGGATCGCTACTAGATGGGCAGCTTGGGCATCTGGCCAGGAACACCCGGCTTCTTGGGCTAACAGTAGCTCGAGTCCAGTTTCCCTGTGAAATCAATAGATGGATGGATACATGGATGGATGGTGTGGAATATCCATGCAGTGTCTCATGGCAAATGGATTCGAGCCAACGCATTTTTTAATGTAACTGCCCTTTTTTTAGAGGCACAGCATTTTAAACACTGTAGTGCACTCAGCTCTCCACTTGAAGCAGCCTGAGAAGGGCTTTTATTACTCGCGGACTCTTTAGAGGGGACCGCCCGCATCCCTGAGCGCAGTAGGAGCGCGGGTCCCCCTCGCACGGCCTCCCCAAAGCCCCCTCCTGCTCCCCCTACCCTTCCCCAGCGCCAGCTTCGGCCCCGACCCACGCAGAGACGCGGTCAGGACCAGTGCTTGTACTGACAAGCTGCCCCTCGCAAAGGACCTGGAAGTCTTCTATACAACTCAGCAGGAGACTCAATCTAAGTCCTGTGTTGTGTTCCCCCCCCCTTTTATTTATTTTTTAACTGGCTGGTTTATTTCACGGAAGTCTTGGAAAGCACAACCAGAGCAGCTGTTGCAACTTTCCTTTTTTTTGGAGGGTGGGGGGCGCGAGGGTTGTCCCGCACCACACGATTCTCTATTAAAGAGTTACGCTTGTACCCGCAGGGAGCGCTGAGCAAAGCTCGAGGCCCCTCGAGTTGGAAGAGAGGCGGGTTCCTGGGGTTTTTCTGTAATCGAGGCTGCGCGTCCTGGACGGGGAGGCGACAGAAAGCTGAACTGACCTGTCAAACCCTTCTTCACCTCCCCGGAGGCCAGAACTCCCAGCTCCGGGTTAGGATTTGCAAACTGCTCAACCTGGTCGCCTGCGGGAGCACCGCAACCCGGGGGCGGAGGGCCCTGCAGCTCACCAGCACTTTCCCCTTTCAATTAGGTGACGCCCCGGGCACGCTCGCTTTCCCCGCTCGAGCCCCCACGAAAGACCGGCCTGGCGCCCTTTGGGGGGTTGGCCCTGCGACCCGATGGTCCCGGGATCCCCGAATCTCGATTCCCAAGAGCTCCCTTCCCTTTTACCTCCCCTCCGTCCCAGTCTTCCCTCGACCTCACCTCGGGACCCCGCGCCCAGCTCCCCGCTCAGGCCCACGCACTCCGCTATGACTTTGAGAGCACTTTTCCCGGGGCACCCTAGGCGCGCCTCCTCCTCCGCGCCGCCCGCGGCGCTCGCCGCCCCAAGCGCGCCGGGGGGACCGCCTCCAGCCCCGGGCGCAGCGCTTCCCAGAGGACACCCCGCCGGTCCCGCACCCCGCGGCCCGGGCTCCGCTGCCTCACCGTTGCAGAACTGGGGGACACCGAGGCTGAGCCCGACCAGGAGCCAAACGGCCACCGAGCGCTTCATGATCCCGTCTCCCGGACGTGACCCCGCTGGGCAGGGGCCGTAGCAGAGAGCAGTGTCGCTGAGGCGGCAGCGCAGGGCAGCGGCAGACCCCGCCCCGACCGGGAATTCAGAAAGACGTCTTCTTCCCGCAGCGCTACCTTAACAAATTCCTGAAGAGGGTGAGAAAGAGTGGTGACCGAAGAGAGGACTCTTTCTTCGCCTTTTGCCTGCGCCTGGGCGCGGGGAGGTGGGCGAGCTACGGGACCGCCGGCGGGCTCAGCCTCCGCGGCGGGTGGGTCCCGGCGAGGCGCGGCGGGCGGGGCGCGGGCTCCCGCGGCGGCTCCGGGTCACCCGCGCCGGCCGACGGCAGACAGTGCGCTCGGCTCGCGCCGCGGCGACTGCGGGCTTCTGACTTGGAGAACAATGAAGCGTGAGCAGGCGGGGAGCGAGCGGCGGCCGGGAGCGCACTGTGTACAAACAGAGGCGGCGTGCGTGCGAGCCTGAACCTCGCAGGCGCGCTTCCCCGGCGCCCGCCAGCCCCCCTCCTTCTTGGTCCCTCCCCCAGTCTCCCCCTCTTGCTCCCGCTTCCCTCGCTCCCCTTCTCTCAGAAGTGGCTCCTTCTGCTGGAAGAGAAAAGGCAGACAACTGCAGCCACACCCTAGCACCTGCCGCCGCCTCTGAAGTTCCTCCATTGCCCGTACGGTGTCTGCACACGCCAAAGACCCTGGGGTTAAGAGAGGCGCGCTTGGTTGTCTGAGATTCTCTTGGTTTCCAGCACTGACTTTATAATTAACCATGTTAAGGATTCCCCTGAAGCCCCGCCCTCAGTATAACCAGGAAAAGAAGTTAAGAGATTTTGAAAAGTGGCTCTTGAGGCAGAAGCTACGTGAGACACAGAACCCTGCAAAGTGAATTGTCCCGAATTCTCAGGAAAGGCAACCTCGTCAGCAGCCAGACTCTAATCAGCTAAGACAGGGTTGCACTGCTGTTCTGTCTGCAGTTTAGCTAGCTTTAGGGCTGGGGAGAGAGGCCTGTGCGCGCATCTGTTCACAGGGCGAAAAGGTGAAAGCATAGGGGCAAGCTAGTAGGGGACTAACAACTAGTTAAGCAGGACGTCTGTTTCAGACGAGAAATATTGGGGCGAGTTTGGGGACCGTGCAAGAAAACCGAAGGCAAGGGCAGATTCTTGAAGTATCACCAAGGTGGTTAAATTTCCCTGCTACGCACCCAAAATAATATAAATGGACTGGTTTTTGCAGTGAAAGTGGCTGAGCTGAAATACAGCCCATGGCTTACAACAGTGCCTTCTCCTCTGTTTTTCCGTTAGAATGATTGCTTAGTGTACAATGGATTCAATTCCCGCACTTGCAGGTACCAAAATGAAACACAGCTCTTTTTTTTTTCTTTTTCTTTCTTTCTTTCTTTCTTTCTTTCTTTTTTTTTTCCTTCTGGAGAGGGAGGTAGGGAGAGACACAGAAACACAGAAAAACTGCAGGAAATTCTGTTGAAGGCAAGGATTTAAAAGAAGAGTGTACTAAGAAAAGGGTAAGAGAACAGTTGGCCATGCAACTTCATCTCCTTTTGCCGCCTTGAGTCCTTTAAACTTCCATTTCTACCTTCCTCTTGGAATTTGAAGTGCAATCAAGGCTCATGGAAAAGTAATATTGATACTGTTGTTGGGGAGTTAGGTTACTGTACCACTGGCAATCAAAAGACAAGAGCAACAACAGAATTTCAAAACAAGGTTTGTTCAGATCTCATGTTTGGTGCAAGGGTAAAAAATCATTCCTAAAAAAATGACTTTGCTAAGGGAAAGAAAGAGGATCATTTATTTACTGTTTATTTTCATGCTTAAAGCCACAGATGTTAGAGTAGGACATCATTCTCCAGAGCAGGAGCACAGAAGTTTTAAACAATCAAATGCCAACTTTCTGGCACACCATTATTACTTAATTTTGAAAGTATGCTTTCAGTCATGCTGTGTCATGTCCAGCATAAAGTACCTCTGTAACTCTTTGAAATGAAATTTTTAATATTAGTTTTAAGGTATGTATGATTTCTAAAGGATAATACTAAATCTCAAAAATGTAAAACCAGAAACTAGTGTCTCTGTGATGAGATACTTAAAGCATATGCCTGGAGTTTTATTTTCCTATTTTATTCTCTGTTTATTTCCACTTTGCTGGTAATATATGACCTTAATAAGCATGTTAGTTAAAAAATACTTTCACAACAGTGTATGTTACTAAAATTTTATCTTTCTTTTAAATTCATAAAAACTCCAGGAGAGCATAAAACTACATTAAAATGCATACTCCATGACCAGATACCTAGAGTTGTGACAGTAAATGCCATTCTGTATTACTTGGTAGAGGTCTTGTAAAATATGTTTCCAGTTTTATACTCCTACTTCCTTGAGTCCCATTTCCAATCTTAATTTGATACATAGTCTTAGATCCATAGCTTCCTGTGCATAGTTAACCTTTCTTTTTTTCCCACTTGTTGAGAATGATCAATACCAATAAACGTTTCATTTTGAAGATTTCAGACACTTCACCTCATTTACATTTATAGGACTCATTTCACTCTTAACTAAATTTATATATAGCCTCTTAAGTAGAATATAAGAATGTTAAAGGACCACAAGATATGGACTTAAAAATAAATAAATAGTGAAAGGACGAAATTCTGTTATGAATCTCCTACCTTGCACAAAGTGCTGAGGGACCTTTACTAACCACATATGATCTAAGCTACAGTTTTGTAGCTTTTCCAAATGTGTGCCTAAAGTGCTGAAATGAATCTGTACATCGCCTGAAGACACTTCCCAAAATATTTTCTGTAGGATTACTTTCCCCAAGATGTTAATACATTTCTAGGAAAAAAAAAATTAATTCCATGGTCAAATAATTTTGGGAAACATTGCATATCTAATGCAGCCTCTTAAAGATTCATGGTGAATGTTAGCATATTAAAAACATGAAAGGTCCTGTGGTTAAGAAGTTATCCCAAAGTGTTTAATCCAGCATTTTGCAAATTTTCCTCTTTTCACTATGATAAGCTTTTTCTCAGGACACCTGTTAACATATTGAAGATTTAGTGCTATGGGAAAAACAACTTGGGAAATGTGGCCTGAAAATAAAGCAGAATAAAGTATCAGCAAAACAATCAAAAACAGGACTGTGGAAAGTTTACTGGTTGTCAAGAATTATTCTTAGTAGCTCAGAGTAACTCTTTTAATGTAGGCCAGTCAGTTAATTGCCAAACAACAGTACTCTCACTTGTAAAATGGAGTTAGTAAGAATACCAAATCCATAGTGATAATTTCTTGGGGGGCACAAAAGGGCCTAGCCTAGCAGTGGGTGCACAGTGATGACAGCAATGCTGATAATAAGGATGACGATCAATTAGAAGACAAGCACATGGAATTCCTAAAGAATTTTCCTCAGTAGCTGATTATCTCCATTTCCCTCAACCCCGAATAAATTCTCTGGAAAAAATTTTAATTTTTCAAGTAACAAAAAACACAAAATGCCATATTTCTTACTGTTTCTGTAATTATCGGATGTTAGTTGCAAGTAGAGTAGATAGAAGAAGAGGTTTAGATTATTCGATCAAATTATGCTCAATATTATTAATTTTTAAAGTCATTTTGCATTGAAAAACTTTGTTTTGCCCTGACATTTCCAATGTAAGTAGCTATAATTACAAGTCATTTTTAATTTAGTATAATCCGCGTTCTCTCTGATCTTCCTGATTTATCATTTTAGAGTATACTTTGTTGAACGTAGAGTTCCAAAAAGTTTAAAATTCTCTAACATATTTGCATAACACATACACTTTTTTCCATTGTTCGCCATAAACACCAAGCTAATTCTTTCCACCAACCCTTTGTTCATGCTGTTATTCCCATCTGAAATGACCTCTTACAAATTCTACAAGCTGAATTCCTATCATCCCATAAAACCACTCAAAATTATTCCGGCACTACAGAATCATAATTTCTTAGAATTAATGCTTTTTATTTTTCACTAATTGTTTCATTGGTGTTAGCCTTATCTTTCCAAATTAATTATAAACAGTTTTGCTACAAAGATAACTGCATGCCTTAAACATAGCTGAGTGTTACGTTTTAAACTTCTTCAGTCTTCCTCATATGAACAGTAAGGAAAATAAATTTTTAAGAGTACACATTTTTATACCAAATTCCTATTTTCCAGTATTTCTCTGCTTGATTACTTGATGGATGCTGTTCCCAGAAAATATGCAGGGTTATTATGCAAGAGTGAGCCTTTGCCTTTAGAGTCTGAACACTGCTAAGAGAAATTTTAGGGGCCCTTAATTCCCTTCCTCCAATTTCTCGCTCAACCTATTTCAGTGACTTAGTTTTCAGCTCCCTAAAATAGTTTTGAATAATTAATACATGCACATAATAAAAGTTCAAAGGTACAAACAGAAATACAAAGAGATAAAAGTTTCCCTATTAATGACAATACTTCCTAACTCAGGGTTGAGTCCCCAAGACCAACTGGTGGTGTATACACATACACACACACATACACACACAAATGTGTTTATATAGTATATGTGTATTTGTACATACCTTCATGCTTTTCACAAAAATTACTAAATTATACAAACATTATGTATCTTGTTCTTTTCCACGAAGAAATTACATATTTCTGGAATTGTATCAGAGGCTGTATAATACTTGAGTAACACAAATATCTTCTTTTTAACTCCCATCCACAACCATCTTCAACATAAATATCTTTTGATAGACATTTGCTTCCAACCAGTGAACATACATTTTGCACAAGATAATCATTAGAATAGATTGTTTGAAGTGGTGTTGTTGGGTGAAGGTATGTGCATTTAAAATTGTGGTAGATATTGCCATACTGCCATTCATAAAAGCTGTATGAATTCATCCTTCTGCCTATTCATCTGAGAGCTTGTCTCCCTATATTCTGGCCAATACAATGTGTTTGCAATTTTTGGTCTTGTCAATCTTGTAGAGGAAAAATAGTATCACGTGATTTTGAATCTTTTTTTTATTATAAGTCGGTGTTAGCAACTTTACACATATTTTTTAAATAATTTATATTTATATTTTCTTTCCATTACCTGATATTTATGCTTTCTGCTCTTTTTACATTGGATTGCTGAACTTTTTCCTCATTCGTAGGAGCTCTGTATATATTAACAAAATTAATTGTGTGTCATATGTATGTCAAAAATTTATCCAACTAGTTTACATCTGTTTTGGTTGATTTTACTGTGCCAAAATGTTTGATACTTGGAGCGTTGAAATTTATCTGTCTTTGCTTCATGATTTCTAGGTTATATTTTTTGCTAAGATGGGCTCTTACTATCCTGAGTTTATAAACATAGTCTCTTATATTTTCTTATAATACCTTTATAGGTATTATGTTTTCATGTGCATATTTACAGTCTCATCCAAGTTAAACTTATTTTTGTGTAATGGGGTAGAAAACTACCAGGTATATAAAAACCATTTATTGAATAAACCCATGTTTTTTACTGATTGGCATGCCAACTCAGTCATTTAGTTCCTATATATTTGGCTTTACTGATTGTATTTATAAAACATTCCACTGGTTATCTATTTATGTGTCAGCACCACACTCTTAATTATTATTGTTTTAAAATCTTTTTAACTGCTAGAGTAAAATACCCTCATCTATTTATTTTTTAAAATGTTGCCTGGTTAATGGTGTACATTTTTCCCCATATGAAATTTTGAATGAGCATGTGTAGATGAAATGGTAAACATATTTATAATATATTAGTATTCCTATCTACATACCCAAGTTTTCTTTTGCATTCACCTTGTTAGGTTTCTTATCTTTTTATGTACCTATCAAAATGCCGTTTTTTTCCCATTGTATTTTCTAACTGGCTGTTTTATGTTTATAGGAAGACTATTTGTGTATGTGTATATGCCTATGTGTGTATACCAATGTTATGCCTAGTCACTTTATCACAGTCTTTTACTGTTTATATTAGTTTTTCAATTGGTTCTTTGGGGTTTTCTAGACATACAATTATATCATCTGAAAAGAATATTCGTTTTACCTTCTCTTTTCATATTTTTTCATAATTCTTTTCATAATTTTTCATAATTCTTTTCCCATCCATTATTATAACTGCTGCCAAATAAATGTGAAATTAATGGACACACTCATTTTGTTCCTGACTCTAATGTGACCACTCTAGTGACATAGCACATGTGCTCTGGTCTCCTGGGTCCAGTGCAGGCATTACAATAATTTTCTATATGCCCGAAGTAAAGACATTACTGTCAGTGTAGAAAGGAAGCAAGTGTATCTGAATGTACAGAATAGGATAAAAGAAAAAATAATGTTTTCTTTAGTAGGAAAAAAAAAGGAGAGGCTTGTAAAGATTTGGGAGAACTTAATGCCATAAACTTTGAGGCTGCATTTGACAGAAAACTGGGATTCAGTATCTTCTGATTTAAAACAGCTTGATGAAAACTTCTTTCATGCCTACACAGCCACAGCTATTTAAATATATATGGTTAATTGAGGTGGGGAAAATAATACTTTAACAGTCCAAAGGACAATCTTGGACTATTTCCCCTTTTATCTAGTTTTCATCATTTCCTTTTCTTTTCCCCCACTTAAAGCATTGCTGAAAATTGCATCAGAGATTTATTTATTTAAAATATTCAAGACTTCTGGTTTGATACATTGGAAAATAAACAGACCAAAGCTGAATGAATTAGAGAAAAATGTTTCTGCTCTCCATATACAAGTGGCAAAGCTTACGAATACATAAGATCCTCTTTGATTTTCCTGGTTCCAAAAGGAGCAGCAACTTAAAGAGAAAACTGTCAATAAAAAATTTTTTTCACAAGTACTGTTTCATTAAAGAAAAATTGAAAAAAACAAATGAAATAAATTTTAATATGTGTCATTTTGGCAAATGCAGCTTAAAATATGGTTTGTTTCTTCAGCCATGGGGAGAATAACATTTAATATGCTTGGTATTATTGATTCTGTTAACTGCTGTCTGTAGATTGAATAGTCCTAGCACATTTTTCTCTCACATATTAAATATTTCACTAAAATAAAATATGCATGCATATCACAGTTGTAATTTGTCTTAAATAATTGTATTACCATAATATGTAATATTTGGTTAAATGTTTTAAACCATATATTTTCCACAAAAACCAGTGAACAACCATAATGACTATGTTAAAATTGAGAGGATGAAAGAAATATCATGGTACTGGCTATGAAGAAAATGACCATATCTTGACCTTATGCTTTTGAGAGTAACCAAAACTAAAGTAAGAATTTAAATCAAGAGATTTTTAATAAGGTTTTGAAAACACAATGTCAGCATGCCTGTCTTGCTTTATTTGATGATGCTGGGGACTTTAATTCATAGGGAAGGTTTCATTCGCAAGAGCAAAATTATAAAAGAGACTACAAAGCAAATCTGCACCATTGTTTCACTAAGTTCTTAGAGAATTCAGACTTTTGTAGTTTGATTACAGTAATTCTCCTTTTTTCTTATTGTAGGAATGCAACTTGATTTGGGGTGCAGTTTGTGATTTGAAATGTATTGATAGGGACATTTTGACCTGAGAAGTTGCAGCTAATACCGTGGAAACCCATTGTGGTGTGAGCCTTCACTCATTCAATCATCAACAAATAAAATGGGGAAAAAATCATTTTCTGTTTAGTTGAATTATCTCTATTTTACTGTTAGGAATACATTCCTGAATGTTTTCTATAAAATAATGTAATGAACAAAATGTACATGAATTTGAAAGCAGAAATTACAAATTAAGCTAAAATCAGCTGTGTTTTTTCAATGATGGATTTAGAAGATCCCTTAGACCATCAAATTGGAGATGAGTAAATTAAGAGTGCATCCAAGTCAAAGATAGGTACACCTGCCCCAAAATTTTAAAATTGCATTCGTCTACTCTTTAAAATAAAATGAACAGTGATATTGGCCTGCACAATATTTTCTAGTTGTCCTGCTTAGTAACAGTGTGGAGGATGAGGGGTGGAAATATTTGGTTGCCTATGATGATCTGACTCAGCACCAGCTGAAAACACCCTTGTAATATTTTAACATTTTCCTTTCCTCTATTAGATAATGTGTCACTCTGGGCTGTGGCTTGAGTTGATGACTCAGTTCTGTCCAAGTGTCTGCCTGGGGACCTTGAGCAATGACTAAAAATACCACGAAATTTTTGCCTTAGAAGACCCTTGGTTTTGATAACTGAAGTGCATAGACCACTGGTGCCCAGCTTTTAGCCCATTTACTTGAAATAAAAGGAGTTGCTAGGCCCTTTACCTTTTGTACTTTTAGCCACTTTAAAACCTTTTATTATGTTATCTGTTTTATACTCTACTGTACTTATATTTTTATTATTTTATATTTCTTTTCATTTTTTCAATTATTCATTTTTCTATTTTTTCAAATAAAGAGCAATAATCTTATGAATTCTTTGAATGCTTACAATCCTAACAAGGGAAATGGGCAGCCTTTTTGCTTCAAATTAGTTCTGTAAAATCCCTTTTTCATGCTATGAATCAGATCTTTTTAGTCGCAGATGGCACCTTTGCCCTAAAAGGCAGTCTTGTGGAGGAAATGGATAGCATGGACCTTGAATCACTGCTGCTGGCCGTCTCCGGGACTGCTGGCTGACGATTGCTTCCCTCGGGAGCAATAAGCACCAACTCACAGACCGCACACGGTGATGACTGGAGGATTGTTGCTTCCTAGTTTTTAAGATTTTCAGTCCTTAATAAACGAATCCATGAATTAAAGATAACTTTCTGACAGTGACCAAGCCTTCCACTCAGCCAACAGTGTGGAGTGAAAAGGAAATTGGAAATCATCATAATTCCTTTTATTATTTTTTAACCTTTACCAGTTGCATTGTCTAGCACTTCCAAAACAGATCTAAATAACTCAGTGGTATGAACTTCCATGGATGGTATTTAGCCCGACTATAATGCCAGAGGTGTACAAAAGTGAGCCACCTGTAGAAGCACATTGTAAGTTAGCTTTTCTCTGCAAGAATCTCCTAAGTACTTGAAGCTGAGAAGATGTATTATATATAACTCATTGTATAAATCTTTAAAGAGAATCATGAGCCTGTCCCTAAGTCCATTTAAACAATTTTGTGGTGAAAAGGTCTAACAATGGAAGCTAATTTCTAGGTTGATTTTTGTCTGTTAACTTTAAAAACAAAAGTATGGTGGGTTTGGTGGGTAGTGTATGGGGAAGCATCAGTGTCTCCTCAGGAAAGACAGAAGTACTGGTCTCTAAGGTTAAGGATATCCTGATTCATAACTGCTGATGTGTGAATAACTGGAGCTCGGAATACACGTTGGAATGGAGAGGTCGGCAAGCTGGGGAGGAGGGGTGGCAGGTCCTAGAAGGGCTGGAAGTGGAACATTTCAGCAGAGGTTGGGAAGCCAGACACCTGGATAGCATATTACAGGAAGTAGAGATCTCAGCCTCCGCAACGCAACGGCAACCATCAGAGAAGAAGTTTTAAAAATCAGAAATGGATATTAGTCTGCTTTTTGTTTGTATTCTGAAAACTTAAGATTTTATTAATTATTTTCTGTTTATTAAACTTCATTCTACAGGTTAAATCTGTATTAAGAATTCTTACAAGCAGGAATGTTGGTTGTCTAGTATAATTTGTTTTCCTAAACTCTACTTCATCATCAATATATCATGAGAAGTTTGATTCTCTCAAAAAAAGAGAAATGGCCAAATGTACTATGGATCTATCTCTTGGGATGAATAGGACGCTTTTTTACGTTAGACCAATATAAAAGGTCTAACCATAAGATCCTATATTTGAAACATCACCCAATATCATTTTCAATTAAACTTTCTGATCAGCCTGTTTCTTTGCTCAATTTGCAGAGTTAAACTCTTGATATGTATAACTAGCTACTCTTGTCACATCATACTAATTTCCTCCTCACTTACTCTGAGCTCCAAGTTTTTCCAGGTAGTTTGGATTGATTCTCATCCTCAGTTGATACCCTCTCATCGATAATGAAATCTAATCATTGGATGTTCAATCACTCATTTGCAACTTCATGCATTCAAAAAAAATCTAACATCATGTATTATGTCTCATGCATTATACTAAGCACTTCCTTTAGACCACTGAATTTAAGGCTTGTGAAATGTTAAGATATAGTTTTCTCTACTATTGCTATTGTACAGCTTAAATATTCCAGTAATTTATTAGTCTTGACTAAATTCACCATGAACACACCCCCTGCCTCACTTCACATATATACCCGTAACATTGGTTGGCCAAGATTATACATCCACTTGAATTCAACAGATATTGGAACCCATTTAGCTCCAGACACCAGACACAGCACAGTTTCATAAGGAAACCAGAGCCTGGGTTAATCCTGATAAATCTTGTGAACTTCTGTCTCCCTGTTATTTAAAATGCCTGCTGTGTTGAGACAAGCCACATACAAGAGTGGTGGACCTAACAGAACTAATTAGAAGTTGTGACAAATTGGAAAATGCATTCCCAATCTAAAATGTATAGCATCTAACCAACTACAGTCAATTGTTGCCTTGTGGAACTATGGGCCCAACAAAGCCAGACCCCAATTTTTCAAAAACTGAAATTTAACATGAAAATTCCCAGTTTTTAATATGCAGGTATAACGCAATATTTCTGCAAACCAAAGTAAGCATACTTTTATTAATTGGATATTTGTTGAAAAAAAAAATCTTCCATTTGAATAATTGACCAAAATAAATTAAAAGTTGATTGACAAGCTAATTAGCTTTACTATCAAGCCACATAAACCTGAAAACTGTAGGTCAATACTTTCAAATAATTTTTGGATAAGCAAAAAATGAAAAATTATGAAAGTAGATAGACACATTTCTTTTCATAAATACGAAAAAACTTCTGTATATCAAAGAAATCATAAAAATAATTAAAAGGTAACTATCAAAGCAGGAAGAATACTTCCCAGTGTTGAATCTTATATATCACTAGTGGAAATGTGAATTGCTTCCATCTTGTAAGAAGCAATTTGACAATAGAGATGAAGGACCTTAAAATATAAGCTTTAACCCAGTAAAACAATTTCAAAGAATTTACTCAAAGAAGTTCATTTAATATATGTAGTTTCCTATATGAGTATAATTCAGTAACAAGAGTGGTTATTCTAGAATATTTACTATATCAAGTATATGTCACATTATTTATTATATCAAATATTTGAAACAAGTTAAATGTAGCACTCACTAAAGGTTAAGTAATCTTAACCAATTCAATGAAAATAATTTTATGCTCTTCATAACATGATGGTTTCAATCAATTTTTAAGATATCACAATAAAAGCTTATGTTTAATCTAGATGTTTTTAAGTGCTAGAAAAAATGCTCCCATAATCCACCACTACTTCTTAATGACTGCTAACATTTTAGAACATACCTTTCCAGAATATATCTAAAATATATAGGAACAGAGTATATGAATATTTATTACATCTCTCTCCCCTCTCTCCCTTTCTCTCATCATCTCTCATTATATATTGAACCATATATCATAGTTATGACTCATTACATCTTTAAATATAATTTTAAATGGTTACATAGCATTTCTTAGCATGGCAAATACAATACAATATCCAATCCCTTACGGATTGGTTTATAGGTTACTGCAGTTTGTGTTGTCGTTGATTAGCTTTCTAGCAGAGAAATGCTAACCAACAGGTTGGTAGATATACCTTTATAAACCTCAGGAAGCATTTCTGTGGGAAACATTCTTAGTTGAGAGGTTGCTGGATAAAAAGCATGTGTATTTAAAATTCTAAGAGATACTCCTTATATTTCCCAGAAAGTTTGTACCAAGCTAACTGTTCACCAGTAGTGCATTAGAGTACCCATAAGCCTAGTACATGTCTTACATTCCATCACTTTTTTGTTTTGAATGTATAGTTTTGGATCACTTCTTTAAGAACAATTTTTAAACATGAATTTCTCTAGAGAGAATAGAAAATTTAATGTTTTCTCTAGCATGACTGATCAAAAATTTTAAATGAATAGTTTTCTTTACATGTCATAACTCCTAGTCAGTGATGTCAGAAACTTTTAGAATTGGTATTACGTTCATAAAACTGTGTCTTACAAATAAGGTATAAGATTTCAAGGGATGTTTGACAGACCGGATCTCAGTCTGGATCTCTATTTGTCAAACCGTGTGTCTCTCCCACTACCCGTGTAGTCTGTGCTGGTTACTTCCATATGGTCTAGCTCTATATCTTGCTGACACAGCCCTGGGTTAGTCAGGCTAGTAAGTGGTGGTAATATTCATGGAGTCATTGCTACACTGCAACTGCAAGAGTGAGCAATACTTACTATAGGTAAAAGTGACTTCAAACTGCATAAACATATGTCACAAAACCCAAAATAAATGTATCCTCAGCTCAACTTTTTCATAATCATATCCTCCAAATCCCCATGGGCCCACCTATGCTACCCCTCATAAAGGAAGGTGCTGATAAGGGGAGAATTGGACTGGAAAGAGATAGTGGTTAAAAATCTTACATTTTCAATTTTTTCAAAGACATATGACTCTATGAACACATTGCCAGGTCCCTTCCAGGACCTTGGAAGGACCTGATGCAAGCAAGAGTCTCTGAAACTTTAGCTTCACTAGCATCAAGGTAACTGCCTCTAGCAAGAACTGTGGTCAACCTATAAAATTGTTCTGCCTTCCCCAGAATAAATCAGTCAATCGCTCAGTAATTTGTGGAGTAACCTGCATTTCCTGTATCATTTTGGAAAGGAAGAGTAGAATAAGGAACACACTGATGCTGGAAATTCTGGTTCATAGTGGGCATCATATAAACCAAACTGCTTAACATAGGTAAACAAATACAAATCTTACTAAAGATGGAAATTTTATCCTTTTATTCATTAAAGTGCTGTTTCTAATAGTTAATAAATGTTAACAGGCTAACTACTTGGAAATATTTGATTAGTTAATTAAATAATGGTACTCCCAGCAATGGGATACATGTGGCCCTTAACATTGTATCATAAACGTTTCTTAATACAGAAAAATAATCATGATTCAGCAAACAAAAAAAAAATTCAAAATTATATACACTATGCCTCAATTTTTTGTAAAAATATGGCCGAAGTTGCCTAAGAAACATTTGGAAAGTTTTCATCGAAGTGTTAACAAAGGTTACCTCTAAGACATTTCATTATGGATATTTTGATATTTAATTTTTAAAATATTTTAATTCATAAATTTTAAACATTTCACATAGTGCTACATATGTTGCTTTGAAATAGGTTGTAAAGTTATAAAATATTTCTATTTAAAAAGCAATAAAATATGTGATGCTCAGGCTGTAAGCCACACAATAACATGAAGGTTTCATATATAGGAATCTTTTTTGGTTCATATAAACCTCCTGCTATTCAAGGCTGATTTTTATATCAGTTATTTGACTCCAGCATCAGTCATAAAGCATTTCTGTTTGTCTTGATAAACACATGGATTTTCTATTTTTTTTACAGCTAAATCTTGATAAAGCAGATGATAATCTGAGGCTTGCCTACTATATTGTGAAAATCCCTCTGTGCTTGTAATGAAGCTTTCATCTCT
This sequence comes from Phataginus tricuspis, assembly GCA_029783875.1. Taxonomy (NCBI): domain Eukaryota; kingdom Metazoa; phylum Chordata; class Mammalia; order Pholidota; family Manidae; genus Phataginus; species Phataginus tricuspis. The sequence continues at coordinate 25,834,155 of JAQQAC010009165.1, read as the reverse complement.
GCTCTATTTAAAATATGTATCAAGAGTGGATAAATGAAACTTTTTAATTACAGAATAACATATTTGTTGACTAAACACTTAGAGGAATTACTATTTATATGATTATAAGTAATATGTGATAACATACTATTTATATGAATTACTCATTTATTTTAACGCAAAGAATATACTGAAGGTTTCAGTAAAATTTGTTTTTCCTACTTTCAGATATAAGCAAAAGCAATACACTTTAAAATTAAAAGTGAATATTAGAAAACATACTCCAAATAGTATTAGGCTAGTATAATTCTGTGATTATATATTTTATAGTTGATGTTATATGTGATTGTTTAGGGACATGACGTTACTAATCTCTGAGATAGTGTAACCAGTGTCGCCTGCAGAGTTTTGCTGTCCAATTTATCTTATCTTTAGCATGGATTTGTGGGTTTTTAGGGCCATCAGCTATCTTGTGAAAAAGCCCTCTTTTGCTACTTTCCTTTGTCGTTAAATTCTTGTTTCTAATCCATCACTACATTTTTTACTGAGTTCCTATTTTGTTAAAGGCAAGACTCTGAGGGGAAGACAAAGAAATAAAAGAATCACAACATGTCCTCTAAAAAGCTCACAGTCTGGGCATGGGTAGAGGAGCTACAACAGTGGAAGGTAATTAGGAGAATTTACAAATCATAGTTCAACAACAAATACTGAGGTTTTTGTTGCTATTATTTTGTTATTCATTTGTTTATGTGGAGGTAAATTCTTTGGAAGTGTCGACTGTACATAGAAAGAAATAAGAAGAGAACACCAAATTCTCAAAGACTCAGAAATGAATCTATTACTGAAAAAGTTTGGTGAAGGCTGAGCTATTGAAGCTTCAGCCATCTAGTTGAACACGTATCACTTAGTCTTGGTGTCTAATTTGTAGGTAATCAAAAACTGAACCCAAATAGGAATTTCTTATTTATGTGGTTGAAATCTAGGGATCTTTCACATCCCAAGTATGTCTGGATTCAGGGAATCAAAGCTTATTACAAGCATTGACTTTTCCCCATGTCTTGTTTCCGCTTGCCACTGTGTTGACTCTAGCCAGACAAGTCCCATGTGGTGGATAGATGACTACAGAAGTTTCAGCCTCGTATCATCATGGGTTGTAGTATATGCAAACAACCTCTCTTCTTTCATCAATTGAAAAATATTCCAATCCTTATGGTCAATGCCCCAAATCCAGGAGCGTGCCCATCCTTGAAGCAATCCCCATTGAAGGGAAAATGAAATGCACCCTGAGGCTGAGGTCAGAGTCACATGCATACCCCTGAAATGGGGGAAGGAACCAGCTGTACCAAGACACATGGACTGAAAGTCGGGGCAGTCCACTCTCCAAAAGGAAAATCAAAGGTGAAATGGCTTTTAAATGACCAAAAAGTGACAGGCTTCCATTTCACAGGCCAAGATAAATCTCAGTTGGAGCACTGAGGGGCTTCATCTTTAATACCTTTATAATTCATATCGTTGTATGTTTCTTATGAACATACAGAAAAATGTTAACAAGGTAGTCAAAGTATTTAAATGTTATTTAAAGAAGAGTATTTCAGTGTTAGGAAGAGTGTTGGGGAATGAGAACACACATAAAATGATTTTTAAAAATCTGTAGGGAAATGTAGCAGTAAACATCAAAACTTGAAAAACTACCTCACCATTTCACTGAATAAATTCGTCTTAAAATTTATCTCAAGGGAAAAATCAGGCAAGCACAGGTGGATATATACATGTTTATTGTATATTGTTAATAATACTAAAATGAGAAGTCATTAAATGATGAATAATAAAGGAATCAACTGAATAAATTTTCTTATATTCGTATGTTTATGTTCAAATACTTTGGAAGTATTGACTATTATAATTTGCATTTGTTAATATGAAATACTGCACAAAATAAATCAAGTTAAAAAAGAACACACATAATATGGTTATGTGTATAGATGGAAATGCTTAGAGAAAGCTTGGAAGTATACGTAACAAGAGATTGAAAATTGATTATGTCTATATTGTGGGGTTGAAGGCAATTTTCTTTTTTGCTTAGCTGTATTTTCTATTTTGTAAAATAAAAAATTTGTACTTTAAAATAAATAATAAGACAAGGGACTGTAAAACTTCATTTTTCATTTATAAAGTAAAATACAATTTAATGACAAAAATGGCATTAAAACAGTTGGAGTGATTTAACTTTATTTAAAATATGATAATTTAATCTCAAAAAGAAAAGTGATTTGTGTGTGTAATTTTGTGTATGTGTTCACACACATATCATACATACATGCACAACCCCGCTTTTTAATTTTCTGATTTTGTTATTTTGTTAGTTTTAACCAAATGTTAGCTTTTTTTCCCCAAAGAACAAATCACTGAATTACATTTAGTTAATAAAATAGAGCACTGCCATCGTGCTTCAGAAATTTAACTGTATCTATGAGCCAAAGGACCTTGCAATTTCAAAATAAGAAGAGAATTACTAACAATCAAAAGACCTACAGTCACACATGTATTATTTTGAAATGTCACTTGATAGCAGCCTAAGAAGACTTTGAAAGGTTTATTGCAGCAGGGTCGTGCCAATGTCTTGCAGAGTAAAACCTTAATCATATTCCTAAGAACTTGAGAGATTGATCAATTTTAAACATGAGCAAGAGAGCACGATAAGATTGGAAGAGAATCAATACGATAGTCTGATCAAACCCGAATATATACTAGGCTCTTCACACATATGACTTCCAAAACTTACAAGCCTCAAAAACACTTTCATGTAAATGTTATTCATCCCATTTAACAGATGAAAGTGAGGCTCAGAGAGCTTAACTAACATGCCCAAGGTTATACAGTTAATAAACTGTGAGAAAGATCAACTTGCTTGCCTCGAAGTCTACACCCTTTCCTTGACACCACAAGCCCAGTCACTGTTTTTCCAGACCCACCTTGAGGAAAATCCAGCGAACACTGGGCTCATTTGTGGTTGCTTGGGCAGTGTGGCGAAACAGCAGACACACAGGACCGTTAGTCAGGGGCCCAGGTCTTAAATTTTCCCTCCCAGGGCTGTAGGACTTCACATGAGTCATTTTGCATCACAGTATCTAGTTTTTCATATTTATAAAATACAGAGTTTACACAGGATGTTCTATAAGACTTCTTCCAGATTTGAAGTTCTGTGATTCTCTCACACACCTCTTTATCTTTTCCTCTCAAGTAATTAAATAGCTTTATGTTTTCCTGTGCAACGATCTTTGAAATTATGATCCTTGTAGACATTTATTTAGATACTGTGTTACAATTAAAATAACATTTATGTTCTAAAATCGAACCAGTTAAAGCAATTTTAAGATTTTAATTAATTTCTTATGTAATTCTTCTGTAGTGGCAATGACAACATTAAATCAAATGCAAATCTTTATGTATATGTGTCTTGACTGAGCACATATATGTATGTACATAGATGCATTTTGTAATTGGATTATTAAATAAATATGATAAATTCTCCATAGATACTACTGGATTTAGAGAAGGAATATATCAATGAACCAGAATTGAAATGCATGTTTTTTAATTATTTGTATTATTTCTAGGGAAAGCTATCTGTCTCTAAAAATAGTAGTTTAAAATAGTAACATTAATCAATACAACAGCAAGTATATGTTCATATATGAAGGTTTATATATATACCCTTTGTTAAAATCGTTGCATATATATCACTTATAAGAGATTTCTCTGTTCAGCATAGTACTGGAAGTCTTAGCCAGATCAATCTGGTGATAAAAAAAATGAAAGACATTGAAATCAGAAATGAAAAAGTAAAACTGTGTACAGATGACATGATATTTCATACAGGAAACCCTAACCACTCCACCTAAAAACTGTTAGATCTAATAAGTGAATTCAGTAAAGTTGCAAGATAAAAAATTAGAAATAAAAAATAAGAAATCAGTTGTGTTTTTGTACCCTAACAATGAAATATTTGAACAAGAAATAAAGAAAACAATCCTATTTATAATAGCATCAAAAAGATAAAATACTTAGGAATAAATTTAACTAAGAAGATGAAAGATCTCTACATTGAAAACTGTAAGAACTTCATGAAAGAAACTGAAGAAGACACAAGCAAATGGAAAGAAATCTTGTGTTCATGAACTGGAATAATTAATATTGTTAAAATCTCTATACTATAAAGCCATATACAGATTCAATGCAATCGCTATCAAAATTCCAATGGCATTTTTATGGAAGTAGATAAAACAATGCTACAATTCACATGGAACCCCAAATTCCCCAACAGCCAAAGAAATCCTGAGAAAGAACAAAGTTGGAGACATCACTGTTCTGGATTTCAAACATATTATCTATAGTAATCTAAGCATTATGTTAGTGACATAAAATCTTAGAGAAAAAGCTTTCAACATTTCATCATTGAGTATAATGTTAGCTGTGGGCTTGTTATATATGACCTTGGTTATGTTGAGGTACCTTTCTTCTCTACCCAATTTGTTTGGAGTTTTCAATCATGAAAGAATGTTGTATTTTTATCAAATGCTTTTTCTGTATCTATAGAAAGAATCATATGATTTTATTTGACTTTATTTCATTCTATTAATGTGGCATATCAGTTTTATTGATTTTCATACGCTGAACCACCTTTGCACCTAGGGATAAATCCCACTTGATTGTGGTGTGTGAACCTTTTAATATGCTGTGGAATTTGGTCTGTTAATATTTTGCTAAAAATTTTAAATTTATATTCATCAGGGATATTTGCCTCTAGTTTTCTTTTAATATCCATATCTGGCTTTAGTATCAGGATAATGCTGGCCTCATAAAATGAGTTTGAGAATGTTCCCTTCTCTTCAGTTTTTTTTTTTATTCAAGTATAGTTGATACAGAATCTTATATTGGTTTCAAGTATACAACACAGTGGTTCAACAGTCCTCACCCCACTAAGTGCCGTTTCTACCTGTCAACATAGGAAGATGTTACAAAATCATTGTCTATATTCTCCATGCTGTACTACCATCCCCATGACCAGCTTATGTTATGATTGAGAATTCTTGTGCCCCTTTTATCCCCTTTACCATCCCCACCCACCCACCCCAACCCATACCACATGAAAAATATTAGTTACTTCTCAGTGTCTATATGTCTGCTGCTTTTTTGTTCCTTCTGTTTTATTTTTATATTCCACAAATAAGAGAAATCATATGGTATTTGTCTTTCTCCACTTTGCTTATTTCACTGAGCATAATACTCTTTTGATGTATCCATGTCATTGCAAATAGCAGGATTTCTTTTTTATGGCTGAATAATATTCACAATAATAGTAATATGTGTATATGTAGCATATTTTCATTAGTTATTCATTTATTGATGGACACATCTTGGCTATTGTAAATAATGCAGCAATAAACATAGGGGTGCATATGTCTTCTTGAATCATGATTTTCTTTCCTTTTAGTAAATTCCTAGAGTGGAATTACTAGGTCAAATGGCATATTTATTTTTAGGTTTTTGAGGAACCTCCATACTGTTTTCCACAGCAGCTGCACCAATTTACATTCTCACCAACAGTGCAGGAGGGTCCCATTTCTCAACATCCTGGCCAACACTTGTTTTTTCTTGTCTTTTGGATAGTGGCCATTCTAATGTGTTGAAGTGACATCTCACTGTGGTTTTAATTTGCATTTCCCTGATGATTATTGATGTGGAACATCTTTTCATGCCTTCTTGGCCATCTATATTTCTTCTTTACAGGAATGTCTGTTCAGGTACTATGCCCATTTTTTAATCGGTTTATTTGCTTTTTTTTGTGTTGAGGCATATGAGTTCTTTACATATTTTGGATATTGATCTCTTACTGGGTAAATCATTTACAAATATATTCTCCCATACTGTAGGTTGCCTTTTTGTTCTGTTGATGGTGTCCTTTGCTGTACAGAAGCTTTTTAGTTTTATGTAGTCTCACTTGTTTATTTTTTATTTTGTTTCCCTTTCCAGAGGAGATGTGTCCTTAAAAAACGTGCTCATGCTTATGTTTAAGAGATTTTTGCTTATGTTTTCTTCTAACAGTTTTATAGTTTCATGTCTTACATTTAGGTTTTTGATCTATTTTCAGTTTACTTTTGTGGAGTTAGACAGTAATCCAGTTTCATTCTCTTGCACATAGCTGTCCAATTTTCTCAACACCAGTTATTAAAAAGGCTGTTTTTTCCCCACTGTATATTCATGGTTCCTTCGTCATATATTAATTGACTATATATGCATGGGTTTATATTTGGCTCTCTGTTAATTTCCATTGGTCTATGGGTCTGTTCTTGTGCTAGTACCAAATTGTTTTGACTATTGTAGCTTTGTAGTATAGCTTAAAGTCAGGGAGTATAATACCAATGGCTTTGATCTTCTTTCTCAGGATTGCTTTGGCTTTTCAGGGACTTTTGTGGTTCCATATGAATTTTAGAACTATTTGTTCTAGATCACTGAAAAATGCTGTTGGTATTTTGACAAGGATTGTATTGAATCTGTAAATTGCTTTGGGCAAGATGGTCATTTTGACAATATTATTTCTTCCTATCCATGAGCACAAAATAGATTTCCATTTATTTGTGTCTTTAATTTCTCTCCTGAGTGTCTTTTAATTTTCAGAGTACAGGTTTTTCACCTCCTTGGTTAGGTTTATTCTTAGGTATTTTATTCTTTTTGATGCAATTGTAAATGGAATTGTTTTCCTGATATCTTTCTGCTAGTTTGGTTTTAGTATACAGGAACACAACAAATTTCTGTATATTAATTTTGTATCAACTTTGCTGAATCCAGTTATTAGTTCTAATAGTTTTTGGTGGAATCTTTAGGACTTTCTATAATATCATGTCATCTGTAAACAGTGACAATTTAACTTCTTCCTTACCAATTCGGATGCCTTTTTTCTCTTTGTCTTGTGTGACTGCTGTGGCTATGACCTCCCGTAATGTGCTGAATAAGAGTGGTGAGAGTGGGCATCCTTGTCTTGTTGCTGATCTTAGAGGAAAAGCTTGTAGTTTTTCATCATTAAGTATTATATTAGCTGTGAGTTTGTTGCATATGGCCTTTATCATGTTGAGGTACATACCCTGTATGCCATTTTGTTAAGAGTTTTTATCATGAATGGATGTTGTATTTTGTCAAATGCATTTTTAGCATCTATTGAGATAATCATGTGGTTTTTAACCTTCTTTTTGTTAATGTTCGGCATTATGTTGATTGATTTACAAATATTATACCACCCTTGCATCCCTGGAATAAATTCCACTTGGTTGTAATGAATGATACTTTTGACCTATTTTTGTATTCGGTTTGCTACTATTTTGTTGAGTATTTTTGCATCTATGCTCATCAGGGATATTGGTCTGTAATTTTCTTTTTTAGTGGTATCTTTGTCTGGTTTTGGTATTAGAGTGATGCTGGCCTCATAGAATGAGTTTGGAAGTATTCCCTCCTCTTCTACATTTTAGAATAGTTTAAGAAGGATGGGTATCTTCTTTAAGTATTTGGTTGAATACAGCTGCAAAGCCATCTGGTCCTGTAATTTTGTTTGTTGAGAGATTTTTGATTACCAGTTCAATTTCATTGCTGGTAATTGGTCTGTTCATATTTTCTGTTTCTTACTGGATCATACTTGGGGGGTTGTATTTTTCTAGGAATTTGGCCATTTTTTTCTAGGTTGTCCAACTTGTTGGCATGTAATTTTTCATAGTATTCTCTAATAATTCTTTGTACTTCTGTGGTATCCACTGTGACTATTCCTTCTTTGTTTCTGATATTGTGTATTTGTGTACTCTCTCCTTTTTTCCTGATAAGTCTGGCTAGGGGGTTTATCTATTTTGTTTATTTTCTCAGACAACCTGCTGTTGGTTTCATTGATTTTTTTTTTCCTGTTTATTCTTCTCTATTTTCTTTATTTCTGCTCTGATCTTATTATGAGTTTGGTTTCCTTCTACTAACTTTGGGTTTAATTTGCTTCTTTTTCTCATTTCCTTAATTGTGAATTTAGGCTGTTTATTTGGGATTGTTTTTGTTTCTGAGGTAGGCCTATATTGCTGTGTATGTCCCTTTTACTGCACTTTTGCAGCATCCCACAAATTTTGGACTGTTGAATTTTTGCTTTTATTTGTCTCCATGTATTCCTTGAATTTTGTTTTGATTTGTTCCCTGATCCACTGATTGTTTAAAAGCATGTTGTTTAGCCTCCATGTGTTTGTGGGCTTGTTGTCCTTGTGTAATTTATTTCTAGTTTCATACCATTGTGGTCAGAGAAGCTACTTGATACAATTTCGATCTTTTTTAATTTATTGAGGTTCTTTTTTTGTGGCCTAGTATGTGGTCTAGTCTGGAGAATATTCCATGTACACTTGAAAAAAATGGGTATCCTGCTGCTTTTGGGTGGAATGTTCTGTAGATATCTCTTCATCTGATCTAATATATTGCTCAGTACCCCTCTTTCCTTATTTTTTCTGTCTGGTTGATGTGTCTATTGATGTGAGTGGTGTGTTAAAGTCTCCTAAAATGAAGATGTTGCAATCTATCTCCTTCTTTTATTCTGTTAGTATTTGTTTTACGTGTTTAGGTGTTCCTATGTTGGTTATATAGATATTTATAATGGTTATATCCTCTTTTGGACTGACCCCTTTATCATTATGTAATGTCCTTTGTCTCTTGTCACTTTCTTTGTTTTGAAGTCTATTTTGTCCAATATAAATACTGCTACTCCTGCTTTTTTTCTCCCTGTTGTTTGCATGAAATATCTTTTTCCATCCCTTCACTTTTAGTCTGTGTATGTGTATGTCTTTGGGTCTGAAAGAGTCTCTTGTACACAGCATACAGATGGGTCTTGTTTCTTTCTCCATTCTGCCACTCTATGTCTTTTGATTGGTACTTTCAGACCATTTACATTTAAATTAATGGTTGATTGGTATGTACTTATTGCCATTTTATTAACTGCTTTCTGGTTGTTTTTATAATTTCTCTCTGTTGTTTTCTTCCTCTCTTATAGTATTCTCTTGTTATTTGGTGGTTTTCTTTAGTATTGTGATTAGATTTCTCTTTTTTAATTGTTTGTGTATCTATTATAGGCTTTAGGTTTGTGGTTACCATAAGGTTCAAGGATAGCTTCCTGACTATATAATAGTCTATATTAAGTTGATGATTGCTCTATGTCAAACACAATCTAAAAGTACTTCTTTTTTCATCTCCTTTCTCCTCCACACTCTATGTATTAGATTTCATAATCTGCACTTTTTGTGTATCCCTTGATTGATGTTGTTTTACTACTTTTGTTTTGCTTTAATTTCATACTTGCTTGGTAGTTAGTTAATTGACCTACTACCTTTACTATGGGTTTCTTTTCACTGGTGAAAACTATTTAACCTTAGGATCATTTACATCTACACCAGTCTCTTTAACATATCCTGTAATGCAGTTTAGTTGTTATAAATTCTTTGAGCCTTCATTTATCTGGAAATTGTTTAATCCCTGATTCAAATTTGGATGATAACCTTGCTGGGTAGAGGATTCTTGGTTGAAGGTCCTTCTGTTTCAGCACATTAAGTATTTCATGCCTTTCTCTTCTGTCCTGTAAAGTTTTTTCTGGGAAGTCTGCCAATAACCTGATGAGGTTTCCCTTATAGGTAATCTTTTTTTTCTCTCTCTGGATGCTTTAATACCCTTTCCTTATTCTCAATCTTTGTCATTTTAATTATTATACATCTTGGTGTTGTCTTCCTGCATTCCTTTTGTTAGGGGCTCTCTGCACTTCCAGGACCCGAGTGTTTATTTCCTTCCACAGACTGGGGAAGGTTTCAATAATTATTATTTCATACTTTCTATCTCTTTGTCTCGCTCTTCTTCTGGTACCCCTATTATGTGAATATTGTTTCATTTGGATTGATCACACAGCTCTCTTATCATTCTTTCATTCCTGGAGATTCTCTCTTCTCTCTGTTCCTCAGCTCATTGTGCTCTTGTTCTCTAATTTCCATCTCATTGATTGTCTCCTCTACTAGAGCAATTTATTTATTTGTTCCCTCTACTGTATATTTCATTTTAGTTACTGTATTCTTCAGCTCTTAGTGGCTCTTTTTCAGCTCTTTTATCTCTTCGTTGAACTTCTCTATGAGATCTTCAGTACCTTTCTGCAGTTCCGTGAGCATATTTATGACTACTTTGAAATCTTTATCAAGAAGACTGGTGATCTCTGTTTCATTTAGCTCTCTTTCTGGTGTCTCATCCTGTAGTCTTGTTTGGATCAAATTCCTCTGCCTCTTCATTCTGTCAGGGTTTCTGTGTTTCTTCTCTTGTATTAAGTGGATCTACTATGTTTCCTGGTCTAGAGAATAATGGCTTTATGAAGTGTTGCCCAGAAGCTCAACACTCTTTACTGTTCTGTGCCTAGTTCACCTGTGTGGTGGAGCCACAGTTACTGTTGGTGGGCAATGGGTGAGGCTGCCTTTTTGTCTGCCAACAGCGGTCTCAGTTCACTGCTGCTGGCAGTTTGTCTCAGCTGGCCCTTTGTGTTCAGAGCAGTGGCTTCTCTCGGATTCTTGAGGGTGAGGTTGTCCTTTCCCTGCTTTGCAGTGATGGCAGGGATTCCCTGCAGTCAGAGCAAAGTGGCTGCCTGGCTCTGGAACTGGGTGGGACACAGTGAGTTTTGAGGCGGCAGGGCACACTGTGCCATCAAGTCCCTGGTGGCAGCGAGGTGCCCACACCAGGCTTGATTGCTTGTAGGCAGGAAGGAGCTCTGGGATCTGGCTCCTTAAGGTGCCTTCCCAGTTGGGCTTAAATGGGCAAGAGAGCTGAGGGAGTCTCTTTCTGCCTGCCAGGGAGCATTGTCTGGTGCTACTGGGCTGAGTGGGCTTGCGTGCCTGCAGTGCAAAGAAAAGCACCTTGGGCTGAGCTGCCAGCCAGAGGGATGGAGCATCTGGAGTTCCCAAAAGTGCCTAACCTGTTGGGCCAAGGGAGGGCTTGGGAGGTATGTCCACTAGCGCTTTCTCCTGTGGGGAGAACTCCATCCAACTCTTGCTCCTATGGCAGCCCTCCCACTTCTGGCAAGTCTTTTAAACTGCAGCCTCTGCTTTTGGCCTCAGCAGGACTGGTGGGGTGTGCCTGTCCTCCACAAGCAGCTGCAGTCTCCACCTCCCAGAGTGCTCCAACTGCACCTGGTGTCCAGCTCCACCAATCGCCAGAACCCAATGTAATGTGGACCCCTGATTCCAGAGCAGGTCTCCAGGACCAGACGTGCAGAGTTCCTGGGCCATCCTTTTGATGGCTATGTTGGGAAGAAGTGTAATCAAACCTACTTGAGGAAAACCTAAGTACGCCAGCTAAGAGGTGGCCCCAATATCGAGACATGCTTTTGAAGCCATTTGGACTATCCCTCCAGCCACATGAGTGAGCCCAGGCAAAACAGCAGAGGAACTGCCCAGTCAGGATTGTGAGAAACAGAAAATTGTTCTTGTTTTAAGCTATTCAGATGTAGGGTGCTTTGTTACATTCCAGTTGGTAACTGATACATTTCATTAGTCTTACTATATCATATAATAGGACATAAGAAATTATAGTAGTTAAAAATCAATCCAAAATTTACTGATTTATAAAATATCACATATACATGTAACTCTCCCAAGAGGCACAATAACAAAAGCAAAAGAGAAGCTATCCATTAGTCAAATGGAATATGAAGTTTTATTACTTGTAAAAATTATAGTCAGTATTTCTGAATGAGAAAACATGTAATGAGGTATACCATTATCTTAGACAATCATGCAGAATGTCTACAAAAGAAAAGTACAGTGAAGGGTAAATGCAATTATCCTGTTAAAACTTCCTCAATTAAGGAACAGAAGAGACTTACAATGAGTCAAGATTTTCATTATTATATATTGCATTAAATCCCTGATTCTTTGACAGCTAGACAACCACTTATGTTGAGGCGGAGGAGTCTATACTGGTGGAATTTATAGCCCCCTTTTTGAAGATTCTAGGACCTTTATGATTTAATACAACAAATGTTGATTCCTATTATTACTTGTTTTCAATTAATTATAAAAACCTATTAATATTTAATCAATGCTTTCTAGGTACATTGACTCACAATTTACTTAATTCTTCTAAAGTGAATGTTCTCTTCTCATGGATATTAACAGAACATGATTAAATGACTTTCACTTTCAATTTTCTGAACATTTTGAAGGCTGTTCCATGGAGGCACCATTTAGACTCTTGAATATCTCTAAGGCTTAGGGGTGGTCTCATTTATCACTGTGTTCCTGGGGCTAACATTTTGCACCTCTGTAACAGAAGGCAGTTATTCAATAAATGGTGTCCTGTTGAATGAGAATCAGAGGATAATGCTTAAACCTAAATATTTCTAATACAGATTCTTGATAGCATATGATTCTGAACTGATCTGTCCCATCCTTATGTTTATTCCATAACATAACAAGAAAAATAATGACACACACAGTTTGGCCAAAGTAAAATATATTACATGACTGGTTTTGAACAAAAACCAGTGAGGTAAAAATTATTTTCAAAATATGTGTACTGATTTTGTCAAGTCTGTGAAATACAAATATGTTGTTGAAGGAAAATTAAAGTAGAAAACAGAAGTACTTCTAAATTATAACCCTTAGACAAGAGTGAAAAAATTTCTGCAAAATGTCTGCAATGCGTTAAAGGGTAACCCAGTATTTTTCTACCACTGTGCAGTTTCCATGGCCATGCTCTCTGTGTTATTCCTCCACTGAATAGTTCATGCGCCTAATTCCTTTTTCTCCAGGAGGAGAGAACTCAGAGCATCCTGAAAAGGGAGAAAGATAAACTTTCCAGTACCGACTATCTTCCACTGTCCCATGACTTTGAAAATGATTTACCCTCTGGATATGTTAAAAAAAAATTTTTTCTGAACGTATTGATTTGCAAGAGCACTTTGCAGTTTACTGGTAGAAAATGCACTTAGTACTAATGGCATGCTTATTCCTTGTCCCTGATGTTACAGAAATGGATCATTTTTCCAGAAATAAAGAGAAATATTTTTATTTTGGAATACTCTTTTTTCTCCCATGTATTTATATTTGGTTTGAGGCCTAACATCTTTTAAGATTTGTTACTTAGATTGGCCTGCAAAATTAAAAACTAAACAAAAGGGAAGTAGTAATACTAATGAACATGACTAAGTATAATTCACAATTGTAACAAAATATATGAAAATTATATTCAGCTGTCTGGACATAAACTAATTGAAATATGCATTCAAAATGTCTTCAAGGTTGCACAAACTTTATTTAGACTATTGCCAAATATAATAAAGAAATATATAGCAGTCAAGCATTGGACATGAATGAGTTATGCTATTATATGATTAATTTTGTTACTTGTGAGATGTATCATTGTTATGTAAGAAATCTCAGAGTTGGGTATTTAAATACATAAAAAAAGCAAAGGTATTTTGAATTGCTATTTTCTGGAGTAATGCATTCCAGGTTCCTCATTTTGATGCTGAAGTTGATCATACAGTATGTACTCTTCCACCAAAATGATGGAAAAGGAATCTAGAAATATAATTTCAGCTATTCCTTCCCCTTCCTTTCTTAGGTAATTCCACTGTAAAGCAATTAGGTGGACAAATTAAAGTTGGCTTTCATGTGGAGGGAAGTCAGAAACCAACCCAGGTAAAAAGGGTGTGCTGCCAGCAGCCAGCATGCTTACACTGAAATGTTTCAGAAAGAGGACATGTTCTTTGAACTGCCCTTGCAGCTCTGTTAATTCTGTAAATTGAGATTGTTTTTTTAAAAAATAATGCAAAGAATATAACTACAGAAGTTTGTGCTAGCTTAATGGCAATAAAATGAAAATCAATCAGACTTAAAAGTTTCAAATAATTATCTAAACTGTAGATTGGATATGCCCAATAAAACTTCCCATCAAAGTGGATTATTTTTTTCCAAAGAAGCCTGACTACATTTTTAAATAGTAAAATAGATTCTGTGAGGATGGAAGAAACTTTTGTTTATCCTGGATTTTTATGTATCATTGGGCAAAAAGATAGGTAAACAACTCAGTGAATACTGACTGACTGAAAATTATAAACTACTAACTTTCAATATGTAATGAAATCAAGTAACACAACTCAGAAATCCACTTACAATCTTTTGGGAAAAAAAACTAATCACAGACTTAAGTTTAGAATTTATTCCTTCTAGAAAGTCTTATTTTTCTCTGTCACTGTATTTTGTATGTAGAAATAAAACTGTTAAAATGGTTAAGGATTTAAGGAATGGGTTAAACTAGACCATTGTCATATAAGTTATTTTCTTCAATTAAATGAACTACAGAAGTAAAAACTAAGCATGGATAATCTTGTCTTGACTTTGAAGTGTTACAGAGACTCAGCATCATACGTCTATCCCAGCATTTATTTGCATAAACACAAGTAAACACATTCTACAATCTTCCTAAAAACAGAGCAATTTCTCAGGAGTCTGACCACTGAGTCATGCTTTTTATGAACCTGTTTATGGATCTTATCACATATTTCAGAGAGCTAAGATGGTTTGTTGTATGTGGTAATTGGTAGGAAGTTTCACAAACTCATTTTAAAGTGTTTTCAGCTTTATTGTTTGTTTAAACTTTTTTTAACCTTAGAGTAAAAACAGATGAATTTAAATTTGTGCTAAAGCATGTATTAGACATGGAGATTTGAAGAGCATTCATGTATGTGCAGTAGAATGAATGGGGAGTTGTCTGGTGTTTGTTTCCATTTTCTGTTTTTCTTGTTCAGTAAATATGGTATATTCGATTTTTTAAAGAGAATACTCAATACTTCTTTCCCTCACTATCATAGGAGAGTATATTTTTCTACCTCTTGCATGTTTGACTGGCTATATGATTTTCTTTGGCTGTGGAGTGCTAGCTCGTGTGGTACAAGTAAAGGTTTGAACAGCATTTGAGGTTGGGCTTGCTTTCATATGCTTCTGCCTTCTGCCGTGAGAACACATCTCAGATAGTTGTTGACCCAAGATAGATGAGTTTTTTGTAAAGTAGGTAGGGAAGTCTTGTAAAGCAGGTCCCTTTAGAGGTAGTGATTAAAATTAAGATTCTTTATGAAGTACACACAATAGTGCAGAAGGATCATAGGGAGAAAGAAAAATCTAGAATGGCAGAGAGAGCAAACAATAAGAAGAGATCATTTATAAATATGACTTTGTGTTTGGGCATATCCACCCATACACCAAGAAACCACCTTCCTATAGGCTGAATCTTTCTGTGGGATATTAAGGATTGAATGAGAGTATGATTAAGATATTCACTGAGTCAAATGAAGCCTTGATTTGCCTGGACAGGTCCATAAGTATTGATTAAAAAGCAGGGAATGTGCAGATAAACAATATAACAGTGTCTCTTAATTTAACAGGCTGCTAGCAATAGACCTTAAAATTTTATATATTTTAAACATTTTTACAATAAAAGGGAAAATTTCCTTAAAATTTTCATTTTATTTGTTTAAAACTTTCTTATCAGACTACTCTGTGAAAGTTGTATTTACTCCTAAGAACTCAATAGGCAAATAATTGAGCTTTTACCCATGTGCAGATGGCAAATTATTGTTGTTAATAAAGGGATGTCTGCAAGAGTTGTCTTATTTGGCACTCTGCTATTTCCACTGTTCTAAGTGCCTTTTCAATGATATTATGGGCTCAGAAATGTTGATATTGACACATAGATGTCATAATGTTATCTAATAAGCAGTTTTAGTCCAAGCAGTAAAGAAAAATGTTATCACATAATCTATTATATTATATATGATAAATAACATCAAAGTACAAAATTATATTGAAACATATCTTTTAATTCCTTTATATAACAGTTAATCTTAACAATGTTAATGTTGATTCAGTTGTTTATATAATCCACGTACTTATTCTAACTTCCTACTTCAATTTTTAAATGATCTGATTAAACTGCAAATGGAAGGGTACACATATTGACACTAAATGGTAAAAATCTGCTTTGAAAACTTCATTTTGATATCATCCAAATCACTCAAATGACTATGTATGACATGAAAATTTAATCAGAATATTGCATTATTCCATGATCAAATTACTACTTAAATGAGACTTGATTAGATTTATTATTTTGCTATATAGGTTTTCTTCACAATATTTTTATTTTCAACAATTATTGAGACCGTAATTTATCAAAATATTAGATTTCAATAAATATAAATAATCTTTAAAATGTAGTTGAAGTCCTCAAGTTTTCATGTCTTTACTTGCTTCACAGGTTTTTCTCCAACTCTTTAAAATTTTTCTTTTATCATTCATTTTTCTTTCTTGGTAAAGTTTTAAATATATCCACTTTTCTTGCTATGAAAGATTGACAGATTAACAAATAAAAATGATCTTACTAATTATATTAAATGCACAAAGACATCAATTTTAATTATTCATTAATTTTGTGATGTCTTTATTTGTTCATTCACCAATAGTTATTGACTGCCATTTATGCAGTAAGCATCATATTAGGCAGTAGAATAAAATGATGAGCAAAAGATATGTAATTTATTTAACTTAAAATCTAGGTAAGGACAGATTATTAACCTAAATATTGCACAAATGAATGAAAAAGTGTGCCTTGTCATAAGTGTCACTAAGGAGAAGTATGTGATAAAATGAGAAACCTCTTGACTTAATTAGGAAAGTCAGGTAAATCTTCCATAAGTGATGAGTGAGCTGAGGTCTAAAGAAAAAGTAGGTGTTTAACAAGTCACAAGACGAGAGGATATAGTAGGAGCATAGGAAACCACATTTGAAATAGTCCTGGGCAGAAGAAAGTAATGAGCTATACATTGTGGGAGGCGATGGCTAGCTACTGCTTTTGTGTGTGTATGCTTAGAGCCAATAAGAATAGCATTTTCAACCAGAAATCCAATAAAAAAAGGCAATCATTTTGTGGATAATTTCAGGTTATAATTTGGTGCTATGCTAGAATTATAGGCTATAGCTGGTTTCTTCCTACAAAGTCAGAATTGTACAGCATGGAAATTACCTCAAGAAAACTGGCTCATTTCTCAGAGGCATTTCTGTGATTCTGGCTGTGTATGGCACAAAGAATCTTTGATGTATATGGTCTTGGATCAGTTTATTGCTGAAACAATGCTGTGTAACACTGCTTTCAACACTCAGTGACTTACACTAGCTACACCGTAAGTAGAGCTCACACATAGGCAGCTAGACTAGGTGTTTCTTCTGGCCTCAGTGGGGCCCACCCTTGGGTCCTTGCTCAGGACTATCTGCTAGAAGGCTCTTAGGACCTTGACTGGGCTGTTTTACATGTCTGTTGGCTGGTGTACAGCAGCCTTAGCTAGGACATCTGGGGTGAGTCATCTGTGCACCAGTTGCCTTATTTTTTAGCACTCTGGCCAGAAGAGCAAGGGAGGAAGTGAGAATCATAATTGCTTTCCCAAGCCTCTACTTTTTGCAAATTTGCACTTTCCCATCGGTCAAAGCAGGTTACATGGCCAGGACCAGAGTCAGTAGGGAAGAGCATTACCAAAAAACACTGTGAAGAGAGGGGTGCAAATTTGAGGCCATTAATTCAAGCAATCAAGCTCAGGTGAGATCTGGAACAGCAACTGTGGTGTCCGCCAAATAGGAGCTCTTCAGTTTAAGAAACCTTCCTAATAGGCTTCAGAACCAATAAAGAAATCCCAAGGTCAGTATGGCCGAAGCAGAGAAAGTCAAGGCAAGCAAGGACGGAGCTGGAGCTAGAGAGGCTGGCCCTAGGGAGGGCCTTAGTTCTGAGTTCAGTGAGTTTTTTTTTTGTTGTTGTTGTTACTGAATGAGTGAATCTATCAAATGAACAATAAATTTTTCAATTAAGAGTGACGAATTTACAGAGAAATCAAATTAGTTTCTTTGGGGTGTAGTTTTCCAAGGGTAACACTGAAATTTAAGTAATAACTTTAATGAAACAAAAATTATAAGGAGCTCATTTTAATATGTAAGAACACTATAATTCTACAGTTTAGCATGTTTTTAAATGTACTTTCCTTCCTGATTCATTGATGTTTTTAAATGGAAAACAATTCCCCTATTCACTTCAATGACAAAATCAGGTTGCTTTTTTAAGAGAACTCAATTGTATCTGTTTTTCCTTTTTGTTTATAACAATGTGTTGATTTTCCTAAGGTGTATTACCCCATTTAATATTTCTTTTGATTATTAACCTTTACAGCATTTACTTTTGTCTGATTTCAGGAAATGTTTAAAATATACCTACAGAAAAGTGCCCAAAACATATGCAGTCAGCTCATCTCTTAAACTGAACAAAACTCTGTCAGGAACACACAGATGAAGAAATAGAAGTATTACCAACACCTCAGACACTACTCACCCATTCTTTCCTAAGAACTACCTCTCCTTCCCCAAAGACAACCTCTATTCTGATTTCAGTCACCATAAACTAGTTTTGCTTTTTTGAATTTACTAAAAGTAGAATTACATAGTCTGATTTATCTTGGTCAGCTTTGTGTTTGTGAGTTTAATTTATTGATTTGAATTGCTGCATGGAATCCTACACATGAATGCACTATAATTTACGTGTTCTATTATTGATGAACATTTGTTCCTTTGTCCTGACATTCTGAGTGGGCCCCACATTCCCTAAGTTCCCAAGATATATATTCCTTTTCATTAAGACAGACATTCTTTACATCCTGTATTTTTTATTATCTTTATTGTGTTTCCAAACATTATTCTGGCCCATTACTTATTAAAGCAAAATGAAACAAACAGAAACCTACTTCCTGTCTTCTAAGCAATTGATTTGGTTTTCTTTAAAATCATGCACAAAACTCACTCCACAAATTTCCCAATTTTTCTCTGGCTCATAATTGAAGAAAAAAAGGGTATTTTTCTTATTATATCATGTTTTATAAGCAATGAATGAATGAATTTTACATAGAGATTATAGGCCTAATGCTTAAATTATAATAAATAATACATTGATTAATCCAGGCCCATGTCATAGTTAAACTCTATGATTCATTTCATTTAAAGATATATACTGATAACTACTTCCTAAGCACTTGAGAGAATAAAAGATGAATAATGCATTGTCTCTGCTCAAGCTTGTTATCTATATGTTGATGCAGGCATAATCAAGTAATATAAAACCACAGTAACATTTGTAAACTATTTAAATATAAAGAAAAAAGATATAATAAAATCAGAAGAAGCATAATAGTTCTAGTAATTTGGGTCACCAAAATTTTTACATCAGTTATACAGAACTGCTGCTAAAATTGTCAGTCATTCTATATTGGCCAAATAGATGACCTCAGTCTTTATTTTTTTCTTTTTGGCTCTCTTGCGAGGACTTATACAGCCATAATCCTTTTTTTCAGCTTTCAGGAGGAAATCAACACATCCATTAAATTTGTAATGCACCAGCTTGTTTTTCCAATTTCTAAAAATATCAAACAGTTAGTCCATGTTTTTATAGAAGTCAGAAATTATCTTTGAGCAACTGCATTTTTTTCCCTGCATCCTTCAAGTTTGTTTTAGGTACTTTAAAATTAACAGATGATTTTATTTCTTAGCAACTCGGTAAAGGAAAGGAGAATGAATGGCAGTTTTGTAGTAGTCATTTCTCTCAATTGTCCCTATTATAAGATCATGGACTTACATAGAAACAACGATTGAAAACTATCTTGATTTCAGAATTTGCTATATTCTGTATTCATATATATCGGCTTCTCTTTAGCTTTAAGAGGAGGAATAAAACCTTATTTTCACAGAAAATGAAAGGGTCAGAAAAGACGGGGTTGCAGTTGATTCTTTCCTTCAGATGTGAGTGAAAAAAAAAGCAGATGAATTACATAGGAAAGAAAGGACTGACAGGGAAATAATAATCTACCATATGCCAGGCATTACTGCAGATAATGTATTTCATTTAATTTATACTGTGATTCTTTCAAACACATATTATAATGCCTAATTTTTAGCTAGCACTGCCAACCTGACCCAAAGACAGGTTTATCCTCAGACTTCGGGAGCTTTCATTACGAAGGTCTTCATCTTCGATGTATTGAAGATGGATTGTTCTTACATTGTTTCTTAGTAGTTCCAGTCCTTTATAGATGACTAAAATTTGGGCCTAATGCTTTTCCTGTTACCCTGTAGTTGCATTCAGACTGCACCTTCTTGCAATATCGATGCCAACACCACAGCATATACCACCCTCACCAACGCCAGCATGAGTACACACCCACCCTAACACTGTACTGACATCACCACCAGTAGCAAAGTCTCTAACACCACTCTCAACACAAACACTAAGGCCAACATCAGTGTCCATACAATTACAGTACCACTGCTTCTGTTTCATATTAAGGACAACACTAGTGTATTCTACCTGCATTACAGTCTTACAACAAATACGTATTGTGATCATTATTGGTATCTTTGTTTTAAGATGAAGAAACAGGCTCAGAGGGGTCAAGTAACTCAGTGTCTTAGAGTCAGCAAGATAGCAGAGTCAGAACTGGTTCTCAAGCCTCTCTGAGTGCAACCACTATAATATGCTGTAGTCTTTTTCAAACTAGCTCTGAATCTTTCAAGAACAATGTATGCTTGATCCCCCTCAATGTAGGCTTTCCTCTAAAATTGTATAGATGCAAGCTCTCTTTCAGCTTTCAGAAAGAAATGAACATATTCATTTAATTTAATTGAATTTTCTAATCAAACTGCAGAAATATTCATTGTTGATTGATCTTTTAACAATACGTGTAATTGCTCATTAAGATTCAGAGGGCCTCAGTTCTTCAACCATAGTTGAAGAATTTATTATGATATTTTTGAAGAAACACTTCTATACTTAGCACTGGGACACAGGGTCATCAGTGGCTCTTTGCTAACCTGCCGGCGCAGCCAGCTGTTAGTCTGGGAGCCCTCCCATTTGTCATGAGTCACAGTTACTACAGTGATGCACACGACACACTGTTTCATTCTAGGCAAACTTTGTTCACACTGTTCAGCACAGTTGACAGAGTTGTTTTTGCCTTCCAACTCATCTCACACCTTTTAGGCTTTAAAATTTTCAAATTCCCAATTTGAAAGAAATATTCAAGTGTCTTTATGGCTCCTGATTACCTTTAACAAGTTTTCTGAAGCCAAAAGACCATATTAATGGTATATAACCTCATTCCCTTCCTTTACCTTAAAGTTTTACAACACAACAAAGGAGAAAAAAATCTAAGATTTCCAGGTGCATGACAAGTACACATTAATAAGATTGAGTGAAGCCGGGAACTTCTTGCATTGTTTATCCCAAAGCAATCTCAAATAGTCATTTGGTCTAGAGTGGTCAGCTCGCATATGGTCTCTGCTTCCACTGTCCAACTCATCATTTTTCCTGTCCCCACTTCCAACTGACAATTGAAAGTAGTCCATGTTTTCAGTTATTTCCCAACTTAAACATACAAACAAACAGACTCTTTCTGAGTTGTTCTTCTTTCTGATTGATGTCCTATTTCTCTCTTTGTTTTCAAGGCCAACTCCTTAAAAGGATTGTTTATTCTGTCTACATTTTTTAATAACTTTCATTCACTGTTCATACTTCTCAAGCAGGATATGTCTTCACATTCCCCATACTCTACCTTACTCTGTTCCCCTCCCATAGTACTTCCGATTTGTGATTTACTAAATAATCTACTCATTAACATATTTATTAGTTAATATTTGTCTCCTCTCATTAGAAGCAAGTTTTATACAGGTATCTTCACCTTCCCCCACCCCCAGGTATTTTAATCCCAAGTATCTAGAATAGTGACTGACACAAATTAGTACACAATTAATAATTAATGAGTGACTAAATGGCCCACTATGTCCTCTGTTTCTTTTTATTCATGAAAACTTTTAAAAGCATTCTTGATAATATGTTACTACTTAATCTACTTTTCTCTTCCTCTCAAATTCTCTCAATGTATTTAAAGATCAGTAAAATATTACATTCTATGATGGTGATTACAAGTAAAATATTGAGTCCAAATGGAAGTGTTTCTTTAGAGAGTGATAGTTAATAAAGGTTCTTCCACAGAGGTAGAAATTGTGACTGGCAAGATTAAGATTTGATGAGTGGGTTCTGCAGAGAAAGCATTTCAGGTATTAGAAACAGCATTGGTAAGTGTTGAGAAGTGGAGAAATGTGGAGGAGTGAAAATGAGCATGGCATTCAGGAAGGCAGTAATGAGACAGTATTGGAGGAAAAAATGCTAGACAAAGTAGAGAATGCTAGATAGCTGGGGAGGAGCAGAATATGGAGACGTGTCTAACCAAAGTGCTTTGATTTTAGAACAAAAAGTAAATGAGCAAACAAGCTCTTGATCAAGTAAGTGGAATGATAAAAGACATATTTTAGAAATATTAAGCATTAACATCACTTGCTATTTTTAACATGAGGTGTGCGGGGGTGCTAATGGAAAGTGCAATTAATAAATAATTTTTAGTGACTACTTCATGCCGGACTCTGTCCTAAGTGCTTTAAATATTTTATTTAACAAAAGGTAATAATGCAATAGAATGATGTTTTTTTTGTGCAAAGTACATTAGCCTTTCACTCTTACAAGCATAATTAGGACTCATTTCACAATATACTACATTTGCAGATATGGTCTTCTAATTTCTCAGATGTATTTCAGTGCTTTATGAAAATGCTCTGACTATACTTATAGTTATACATCTTATTTTTCTGTAAACCAACCATAATACCTGCTGAAGTGTGCTATATTTGAAAGCATTGAATCTGTGTTTCTTGCACAAATTTACATTATGCATGTACATTTACATGATATACATGTAAATAAACAAATTGAAGAAATATATCTATTTCATTATTTTACATTTTTAAATGTGTCAATAGTATAAAGTTACAAGATTGAGACAGTAAAGATCAGCCAATTTTTAATGTAACAGTCGAAATATCCATTTTAGACAGTTAATAGATGCTTCATTGGATTATGTTAGCATATAACAGTACTTTCTGCACTCAATAATGGCACCACAGAAGAGAGTGCAGAAAGTATGCAGACCTGTCCCTTAGCTGTGACACAGGGGAAACTAGAGAGAAAAGGGAAAACAAGTGGAGTGCACGTTCTTCCAACACCCACCCTTAGAGGAGGCCCGGTTGGGCTGGCAGTGCTTGATAAAAAGTCATCGCTCCTTTCAAGACAGTCTGGGTTCCTGTAACTATTCTACCTCCTATTATTTAGGGTTTAAGAGTGGTGAGAGTTTAACTATGATTCTCCCAAACCTGCTCCGCTATTGTAATTATTCCCTTTATAAATAAACTGTTTAATTCCTGATACCTTACCATTTTCCTTACCATTAATTCCTTCTGTAGCTCTAGGTAATCTTGTTTTCTTTACCTTGTTTTCTTTCCTTTTCAGGAAGGTCAGGTATTGCTACTTGACACTGAGGACAGACAGATCTTTGACAATCCTTTCCAAGACGGGTACCCTTCCCTTTAGAGAAATGGTGCTCAGTAGGAGAACATCTGTGAAAGAGGAGGTGAATGACAGTCTTGAAGCAGAAACAGGTCATCAGTAAATAGCACAAGATCAGGAGATTAATTCTACTTACTATTGATCAGAGGAAAACAATGCAATGTGGTCAAGTGATTTGAAATAATTTAAAGTGTTCACGCCAACATACATTAATTGGATGCCAAGCATTTTCATATATTCTATGAATGCATATTTAAAAACTAGCACTTGGCTGTACCATAGATTACCTGTATGGAGCAATAGAGAAATTAGTGACATTGCAAAAACACATACAATTCAATCTTATTAACTATGAAGCAATATTTACACTAGAGCCTGACAAGATTTAAAATTGTAGCTAAATTATATCCAGTATGCAAATATGTAAAATAGTTAAGTACCTTAGATAATACTACATCAGTGAGTTTCACTAGTTTTAATCTGTTGTACTTTTTAATTCTTCTGAATTCTAGGAGTTCATTTAGCCCTCAAGAGAGGTTGTTTTCACATATACATATACATTTAAATCAAGCTGCCTTGGTTTAATATGTTTATTAAGAATGTGAATCTTTGTTCCCAGTTTTATGTGCAAAGTAACATGATGCCAATTGCCTGTAACATTATGGACTGTAAATGGATGAGGAAAACAGGGAAATTGGAAACTGTTACTGAGAAAAATCTACTGAACAATTTATGTCAATAAATTGAAAGAAGTTTGGCAGATTGTTCTTTCTCTGCTATTTTTATCAATGAACTTAATAGAGAATGAAATCAGAGTCAGAAACTGTCAAGTGTGGAGCTGTGAAAGTTTACTGCAGGGAAAAATCAACTACAAAAGTTTAATCTTGTGTTATTAAACAGATATTCACAAACAGATAAAAGTTTAAAGACTATAAAATATCTTTAAGGCTTGAGTTGTGGACCCAAACTTGAATTTGAGAATCTGGGTCCATTTTGTGATTTGTGAGCATTCATTTGTACTTCTTAAACCCAAAAATAAGAGTCTACATGGACATAAGGTGAACCCACAAAGAGGAAACTGACCCTTTAGCAACAAAGTGTTTGATTTAAGTGGAATTTATTCAGCATGCTTTTGTGTTTGTCTATTGCCACAAAGACTTCACAGTCTATAGTGTAGGAAATATAAAATGAAATAATACAGCTCTTGGAGAAGGAAGTGTGCCCTTCAAGATCAATCACAAATAAATGTAATTATTGAACTGGAGTGTGTTGGGATTTTAATATTATGCAGTGTTTTCACTGTTTTGATTAAAGATCAACTTTTATGTTTTCAAGTATCTTAAACTATGATTAGAAAATAATTCTAGTTAAATGGACAAAGCATAATTAAATTTGCTGTTCATTGATGTTCTTGGAGTAACTATGAATAAATAACCTGACTATTCAAACATGTTTATATTCTATAAATTTTGGCCAGAAATATCATATATTGGTAGTCTTCTAGGTACTAACAAGGTGAGACAAAGAATAAAATAGATATTGAAGGACAGTACCATAGTTGTGGAAAGCACCAGAGAGTAGACTGAATTTATTCAACAATTATTCACTGTTTTGGGTGCTGAGGACACAGAAACAACATGAACAAAATAAACAGAAGAAACTACCTTCATAAAACTTTTTGTTGAGGGAAGAATAGAGGATATTGCATATTAAGAATTTAATTTGATGGTGAGCATAATCACTTCCACTTCTAACAAAGATAATCAGTAAGGAGTATGATAGGAGAATACTGCTGATAGTTTGAAGACAGAAAGGAAAGTGTGAACTACTCTACTAGGAAAGGGTAGGAGGATTAATTGGAAGCATTAAAGACTGATTTAAGGCTTGTGATCATAAATTGTCTTTGAGCATGCTTGTATGTGTTTCTCCAACAGATGTGGAATACAAAGTTGGACTAAACCATAGTTTGGATTTTCCTCAGCAAATACAAGGAGGAGAAAAAGAAGGGTGTAGAAGGTCCATACATGGGAGGAATAATAATGATTGGTGGGGAATCTAAGTCAGATAAGGAGGTGGTCAAGGAAATATGGAGTTGAGGAAGAATGAAAAGATGGTAGGATCAGTGAATTGAATGTTTTGATGGAGTAAGAATTATTAGAATCAGGACACTAGACAGAATGAGCTGAAAAATAAATCATGAATGGAGAGATAACTATTTAAAATTGAGAGTACAGAGGGTGCAATTATTAGTAAAAAGTTCTAGGGCTTGATCATGGGAATGACTTGACTGAGGGAAGGAGCACCAGAAATTGGAAATGAGGAAGTCAAAGTAACCCCAGACCAGGATTTTGCAATGGTCCATTTCTGTAGACTGAAATAATTGGAAAGTATTTGCACTGATCCTAGGCCATACTTTGAGAGAACTGATATAATGTAAATCTTTATTATTTACATAATTTTATTTATTATTCTTTTTCTTTAAAATTTAAGCCCACAAAACCATATTAACATACTGACATACAGTGTATGAGTACTATACATGCATATACATATATGTGTATCCCAAATAATACTAGGTGGTCTTTTTCTTGACAAGTCTAATATCAGCACGGGAACACATGCAAAGGAAAAATAATTCTGACTCTCAAGATCTTGAAGATTATAGTAACTCTTTAATCTGGATTTTTCCTGAAGAGCCTTGTATAGAAGGAATTACAGCACACAACCCTCATCCAAACTTCTTAAAAGTTCTCTTAATTACCTTTTTGCCCATTCAATTTTCCTAACTTCTCTTCCCATCTACATTAGTTCCTTTTTATTTGTCTAACACCCTTTTCTGTCTGGTCACCCTTATGAAGCTGTAAGGCAATCTGGGGCTCCCAGGACTTCCACCATTTGTATTCTCCCCCGTTACGCAGCACAGATCACACATTTTCTTTAAGAGGCATGAGAGAGGAATAGTCCCTGTCACATCTGTTAAGGTATATGTAATATGCATAAATATTCATTTGTGTGTGTGAGAGAGTGAGAGAGAGTTTATTCAGAGACACGAGACACAGTGATTTACTCAACTGCTGAGGATAAGAACTGAGGGGGAAGAAAGCTTTATTAAATGATAAATCTTCCCTGGTGGCATAGTCAGGTAACTTTGGGAACATGACTGTAAATAAATGAATGAGGAATCAAGTTTGACATTTGCCTGATGAAGTATGAAGCACATTTTCAATGATTTCAGTGATCCCCTAAATAGCATTCAGAAATGTTAGCTGACCTAAATTTCCATTTGGCTAATGACTTTCTTTGCAAAGCATATGACAAGCTGTCACTGCCACAACTCTAGTAATACATCAATAAATTCCACCTTTTCTGAGTATCTGCATATTTATACCTAAAACAATGGAAAAATCCCCAGATAGAATAGAAATTCACACAATCTTTTATAGAACCAACGAAGAATATTAATGTTTAAAACATTCATGTATTTGAATATAATGCAAAACACAGGGCTGTATACATCTGTTAAATAAAGAACATTAAACTGTATCCTAGGATAAAGATCCTCATTTATCATTTTTGGGTATAAAAAAATAACCTTCAGAAACATAACAGCTTTTTTTTTAACAAAAAGTACTTGCAAAGCTAAGAGGATTTCAATAGGCCAAGTATTACTTTTTTTTCACAAACAAGTTTAAACAAGTTTAAATCCCTAATAAGTAATACTAATGTTTTTTTCCCATACATACCTGCTTAGATTTCTCAATGATAAATGATTAATAGGTAGAAAGGAGAAAAAAAATCTTGAAGTGCATATTTCAGTTTTTAACTCCAATGCTGTAAATTGGATTTCCTATTTATACACTTGAATAACTGTTAGATCATAATTAGGTGTTCTGATCATTGACATGAGCTATTTTAAATTGATTTTTCATAAATGGTTTGGCATTTGCATAGAAAATCAGTGCTGAATAGGTGAGGGTCTACTGCTGTAGGCAGAGATTGACTGATTACAAGAAAATGAAGCAACACATGGGAGCTCAAACAAAGAAGGAGGGACACTGGGCAGGTGGGCACCATACTACCCAGAAGCATGAAAAGAAGCTGAATCTCATTCTAGGGCCCAGAGTTAGGTAGTTGCCATTCACTGACTTTCATTCACATCCCCCTTCTCTTTTTCTTTTACGCATGTCTCTGCAGCCCTATCTCAAGCTAAATTCTCTCATCTCTGTTTACTATTACACATTTGCTTCTTTTACTCTCTCTTTCTAGACCAACTCCTTTAACTTTACTCACAAATGACCCACAACTCCTTTAGCTTTACTCACAAAAGCCCCTATTGGAGGCTTTTACAGAGCCTCTAGTTCAAGGGGCCAATGAAGTCAAACTAGATATTTGAACTGCAAATTCATCAACTTGCATCAAGGGATCACCCTAGAACAAATGGAGTGTGACATGAAGAAGGGTACAGAGATAAGGGTCAGTGTGGGAGGTCACTCAGGAACTCACTCTCTCAGAATGGCCCAGGGCCCATGATATGGTTGGTTAAAATTTCCATCTATTTGCTATTTTGGAAAGGTCTAGAAAGTCCCTTATCCCATGTAGAAATTCCCTTGCACAGTTCCCTGCAGAACTCCCAAGAATTCACATTCAGAAATCAATTCCTTTTTTGGGAAAGCACATTTTCTTAAAAATTCAAACACCTTAGGAGATCATGACACATAAGACAGAACTGAAAAATACATGTTATTTTGAATAAACTGGTCAGTTGCTTGTAATAAATTATAACTGCAAGGAACCTCGGATATCATCTAATCTCATGCATTTTTTGCAGGGGGAGAAGTGCGGGAGAGGTGATAAGTTGCAAAGGTTTAAAGACTTGCCCAAGTCCATGGGGTTGATTCTTTTGTAAAAGTCAAGACCAGTGTCCTGTTTTATTAACTCCAAGTCCAGTACTATTTAAACTCTATGGAGGTGTATCTTTTTTTAGCAATTCTGTTTGACCAGTATACTGAGGAAATTTAAATTTTGTTGTATTGAATGTATCTGTATTTGTTTTCTATCACTACTATAACAAATTATAACAAATGTGGCTTAAAACACATATTTATTATCTTATAGTTTTGGAGGTCAGAAGTCTGATATGAAGTCACTGGGCTAAAATCAAGCCGTTTAAACACTAGGGGAGAATCTATATGCTTGTCTTTTCCAGCTTGTAAAGGCTGCCCACAAACTGTCTAAAGGCCCCTTCTGTCTTCAAAGCCAGTAATGGTGAGTTGAGTTCTTTCACATCAAAACACTTCAGTCTTGGCCCCCATCTTCACATCTTCTTCTCATCCTCTTCTACTTTTAGAGTCTGTTACGATTATATTCAGCCCACCCAGATAATCTGGGAAAATCTATGTTTAGGTCAGTTAATAATTAACCTTAATTCCATCTGCATTATTATTTTCCTTTGCCATACAACCAAACATATATTCACAGATTCTGAGGAGTAGGGCATGAAAATCTTTGGGGGAGTGAGGTCTATTATTCTGCCTCAAGGGAGATGATTCTTGAGATGGGTCAAGGAAATGGAGAGATGCTTGTCAGAAACGGGTGGGTGCCAGGAAGACAGTTCCCTTGGTCTCTGTCATACTTGCATTTCTGCTCCTCTCCAGCCTTACACATTTTCTCTATCACTTTAACTAGGCTCACATCCTTCTACTATACCTCCTAAATAGAGGCATTTCTCAAGACTCACTTTCAGGACATCTATTAAGGTACATCTTTCAGAAAACTAACCCACGTTCAGAAGGTCCTCCTACACCATTATCGAGCCAGTCTTCAAATCCTATTCATATTATTTCTCATTACCAACAATTTCTTTAAACCCACTGAATCTGATTTTCTCAAGTTATTTGTGAGAAAAATTAATATCTCAATTTGTACTTGTGGAAAAACAGAGAGGTAATTGCTTTGGTGACTTCACATAACCTAAAGCAACAAAACAGTGACATGGCTGAGAATAGAGTCTAGTTCTTCAACTTCTAATTCATATTCCCTACAAGGCATAATCCAACAACAAGGAAATAAATCTCATATGAATTAAACATCCTTCTGTGAATCAAAATAAGTTTTTCTTTCTAACATCAACACCTTCACCACAGGATATTCTGTGAGCTGAAAAGAAAGGCTCTGTGCTGAATCTATGGCATGCTAACACCGCAGCTGGCATACTAACTTCTTGTTGGAGAGCTATTTAACTTAACAGAACCTGAGCAGTTGCAATGGTAGCAAGATTTTCTGTAACCCTCATTTTTCTATTAATGGAAGCTCTACTACTACCTTTAAAATCTGAAAAAAGACCTCTTCCATTAAAAATAAATCACAGTAATCTGGAAGACACATTCACAAGCCATTAGCAAATGTTGCTTTGGCTTTCACACATTACTAGGCCACAGAAGAGGTGCAGAAATAAATGGGCTTGTTTTCTTAATTTCTCTGATAGTTCATCATTGGTACATAGAAATGTGACAGGTTTCTCTATATTGATTCTGTATCCTACAGTTGTAGTATTTTTTAAACACGAAACTCATGTATAACCTGTTATTGAATTAGAAAGGAACCTATCATTTGTTCACCGAGAAGAGGTAAGGGTCTTTGCTTTTACTCTGAAAAGATGCATGGTAGTTTGAAGGGTTGCATTTTAGTGTGCAGACCAGCATGCTCCTATGTGTGAGAAAATAAACTTGCAACACATTCTTGGAGTATGTTTCTTTTACCCAGCACAGAGTGACCACATTTTAAATGCTTTAAGTGAATTATGACAATTCCTGGGCTCCTCTTCAGCATTTCAAAGTACTTATGGCTAAGATCTAGTTGACTTATGAAGATTAACTTGATAGTCATATTCTTTTCTGTTAACATGAACAAACTTGTTGAAATTGATATACTCATTTGTATTCTACCTTCATTCATAACAATGCATTGAGTATTTGGTCACTGAGAGCTAAAGATAGATAAGATGCTATATGTGGAATAGAAAACATATACACACGTAATTATTAATGGAACACTTGGTGATAAACATATATAACCTAAATCTTAAAAAGAAAAATACCCTGCAGGAATTATCCTATAAGGCAAAGAGTGGGGTAAGAGCATTCCAATCATAGGGAACTTCATTTGAAGACCCATGAAGACAGGAAACAACATGTAGGTGGAGAATTATAAGTAGTCACTGAAGTTATATCATAAAGTTCAAACAGAGAAGAGTGAAGATGTGCCTGGAGAGATAGAAAGGGCCCAGGTCAAGGTAAGTTAGTTCTGGCCTAAAAAGCAGAGTGAACTTCATTCTACAGAAACTAGAGGGGCTTTGAAGAGTTTCAAGAGATGGTTTCTATTTTAAATAGGGCACCCTGACAGTGGTGTGGAGAACAGGTTTGGGAGCAAAGATTAGAAGCAGGGAAATCAGGTAGTTAAGAAAATGTTGAAGTAGTTCAGGAGAGAGATGTTTTCAACCTTACCAAGACAGTGATATTAGTGGTGAAGAGGTGGGAGAGATTGAAGAAATATTTAGGAGACAAACTGCCAAGACAAGGGACAACTGCCAATACTAACTGGCTGTGGGGCGGTGAGAGAAAGGAATCAAGAATAATCATTTTCACTGGTGGCTTTGGAGTGACTGGATAGGTGGCTTGGCATCGATTCGTTAGAGAATAAGAAAGATAATATGCAAGAGGAGGGAAGAGGAGGAACAGGATGGGAGAGATAAGGAAAGGAAAGGGGATTTTTTTACTGATCATTGCACTTGTAGGCAAACTGGCTCCTTTTATATTAGGAGATCCTGAATGATAATGAAAATGTAATGACATCACAAGGTGTTCATTATCTTTGAAGAATTTTAACATAGAATGTGTATTCTCAGCTACATTAGCATATTTATTATTTCAATTTCTCAAATATCCCTTGTATATGATAATAGGTTAAACTTGTCCATTTACAGAGAAAAGCAATAGTAGATTAGACTGATTTTTGATGCATTCCATCATCTGTCCCAGGGTTAACATTTAAGATGTAACTTTAAAAGTTTAAGGAAATTCATCAAGCATCCCTAGATTCATTAATGAGTTAAGAATTTATCAGCCTTAATTCTCTAACCCATGGAATTATGGCTAAAAGAGATTAAAATAGATAGCTTAGGCTATCCATCTGGTTCATGTTTACCTTGAGATTAATGTTTATGCTTCTTACATTTGATCATTACCACATCACTAAGATGCAGTTGGTAGACTTCAAACCAACCAAAATCAAATAAAAAATCATCTAGCCAAAAATGTTACCTTATAATGTAATGACCTCCATTTCATCTTGAAATAGCAATAACTTAATGGTGTGTTAAATTATGAAAAATATTCCAAAGCCTGACTGTATGGAAATAAGAAAGACCTGTGTTCTCTTAACTGATCCTGAAACCGTCTACACTGTTGTGCATTTTTGCTATGTTAAAATAAATTTTTAAAGCTAGAAATAGTATATCACATAATTTCAAAAAGATCTGATGACACAAAATTTCCAACACAAATAAAATATCCCTAAATTTCCCACATGTTTGTGCCTCTAATCTCTGAAAATTTCCTTACATATACTTATAACAGTACACCCTGTAGAATTATACTTGCAGTACAAATGTTAGGAAGTCACTTATACCATGACTTGTTATGTATTTGATGCCAATGATTTATTTTTGTTACAATATAGTTCATTTTAACCTAAAGGAATTATCTGTAGTGCTGGCTCAAAGGTGGCCCATAGGAACAAAGGCTTTTAAAACTTTCAGGTTATGGCTTTTCATTCTTCCTAAATTATTATAGCTACAATGTGCCAGATGATACCCAAGTGATCTGGAAGAGCTAATGTGCTTCCCTAAGCACTTAAAAGAGCACTACACTTTGGCACTGGGGAATATCCAACATTTTATGTTTAGTCAATTAGAATAAAGGGTGTTCTATATATTGGTTGCTCATTTTGCCAAATATTCTTAGAATACTACTTAGAACTCAATGGAATGAGTGCCATCCAATGGAAATCATCAAACTACTGGGCCCAAAAGGATTTAAATACCTAATGAGTAATTAGAGACATGGTCTCTCTACACACTGCCCTTTGTCAAGACAGTTCGGTGAAGAGAAAGACTGGTTTGTTTAACTTCTTGGTATGCTCCAGGTTAGGCAGATGGATCATGAGTGTCAGACTGATATTTGAAATTTGGTCTAGACACAATTGTAATTATATCCAGATCTCTTCATAAAGCAAGTCATAATCATTCTTTTTGTCAGACTTTGTTTCATAACCATTGTCTTTGTAACAATTGTCTTCAACATTATTTTTTTCTGAACTGGTTTTAACATGTTGCTCTGCAACTGTTTGAGAGCAATCAAGACCATTTCCCCAGGGAATGGGAAACAGTAACTGTTTAATACTACCATGAGAAGAAGTGACCATTCAAGGGCCCCAACCAGCAAGTCCAGCATCCCTACAAGCCGACCACAGGAGTAAAGTTCACTCAAATGAGTGTCATATGGGAAAACTTGGCAGAATCAGTCTGAAGTATTTTAAACATGAGAAATAACATACACTCATTAATTTCCTAGTCACCAAAGGGCCATATTAAAAAGATTTGGTATAGTTGAGGGATTTTTCAAGGTTATATATCATTCATCAAACACAAAACATGAAATGCACACGACTGAGAAAAATTTAGTAACTTTCCTTTTTACATTAGGTAGTGGGTCCCGGAAGAAACTGGATGTCCTTGACACTGTACTATGGCTGGTTTCTGCTGCTGTAGGCATTTTGCTGAATATTGTTTCTACCTTTATGGGAATGCAGTCATAAACAGTGCCAGGGAATGGTGAAATGAATACATAGACTTATTTGGTCTTTTTTATAGTAATAATTCAGAAAATGCGGAAATCTTATGATTAGAATGAATGCGTACTGTCTTTTATGTGTTTAAATAATTGACTATGGTTATTTTAAAAATTAAGAGTGGAATAAATTTGAAGCAAAATCATTTTTTGGTTATGACTAATGTTTGATTTTACTTGAAGCTAAATTGTTGAATCTGAAATACAGTGGATCATGGAATTCCAGTTTATTATTTCTTTATAGAAGTATATCTCCATTTTAATAAGAAAACTAATGCAATTGAGTCTTGCAATTTTAACACCTTCAAAACCAAAATGTATACTTTTTGCTCATAATACAGGCTTCACATGTGAATCCACAGTAATTGCTTAGTATTCTCGACCCTTGGACAGCATGGGTTTGAATTGTGCAAGTCCACTTATACATGGATTTTTTTCAATACATATACTAGAAATTTTTTTGGAGATTTGTGAAAATTTGAAAAAACTTTTTTCTCCTTAGATTACTTTGTTGTAAGAATACAGTATATAATACATATACAAAATGTGTGTTATTCAGCTATTCATGTTATTGGTAAGGCTTCCAGTTAACAGTAGGCTATTATTAGTTAAATTCTCGGGGAGTCAAAAGGTATAGCTGGTTTTTGACTGCATGGTGGGGCTGACACCCCTAACTCGCTCATGGTTCAAGGAGGAAATGTGCACAAATATGCAGTGAAAGGACAAGCTCCTTGTGATGGCTATGCTTTGTTATGATTATTGGGAAACAATATAACATACATCATCATATTGAATTTTTAATATAACCATATTAATTAGAAAAATTACTGTTAGCCATTTTTTGCCATATGGATCCCATAGCCATAAGCCTGATATTAAGAGACACAAATGGCTTCAGATAGGGTCCAAAAGTTCACAGTTAATATAATGCTTACAAAAATCTTTATTTGACTATTCAAACCTTTCCTGAATCAGGTATCCATAAATTGAAATGAATGTCTCATATTAAATAGGAATATTAATGCCTCAAAAGACCATGTCACTTGATTATCCTCTATATTCCTTGTGTATCACATCACAGGATCTCTATAAACACTGAATGAATGAATGAATTCACATACAAGTGTCCTAGATAATTATGATTCATAACTCTCATGTACATTATCTCATTAGCCATGCAAAGTGTTTTAGTACATTATGCATTTGATATGAAACCACAGTTTTGGAAGTTCTTTCTCATAATTAATTGGTCAGCTTTTGATCTATAATTTAGATAACATGTAATTTTACAAAGCGTAATAACACACTATACCCTGCTGTGCACATTGGTCCAGAGGTTTTAAAAGGCATGCTGGGTTCCCCATATACATATATCAGGAGATTTAAATTTTCCCAAAGGTGGGAATTATTTCCTATCAACCAAATAATTCCTAAATAGGGTAGGTGCTTACTAGATACCACAGTAATGGAAAATATATTCTTAGGTGGGGTTAGGATTTTTCAGACTCATATCCCTGGCAATGAGAATCCAAATACAAAGTGGAATTTATTAAAAATCATACATGATAAAGACTGAGGAATTGTCTTGCTCAACTTGTATTTATCAGCATTTTAGTAAAAGGGTGCACTACCTTTGGCATTTTGATTATTTCATTACTATTAAATTCTTCATGGGGTTTTGTTTCTCATAAAATACGATAATTATGACTCTAATATAACACAATATGGCCACTAGGGTGAGAACAATAGATAACATAATAGTTAACATAACTGTAAATAATAGCATCATGGAATTTAGAAAGAAAGCTAAGTGTCAGTCTCAAACTCTATGTCAACACGAGTAAATTAATCTCCTTAGCTTCAGTTTCATTTCTTTCTAAGGAGGATTAGAAAAGACACTTCTAATGTCTAATTATAGTTCAATATATTCTTGAATATAATTCTTTTATTATTAATACCATTACCATTATTTTCATCATCATTATTATTTTTGACTAAAAGCTTTAAGAATTTAAGGCCCCAGGACTTGTTCTAGCAGAAGGCGTAACCTCATCACTTCTGTGGCCTGATGGATATCTCATCTCCTAGGAAGAAATCCAGTATTATGGAGGATGATTTTTCATTATGATCATTTTTTTTCTCACTGAGTCATAACACAGCAGGAAAAAAATGCACCATGAATGAAAAGTATATGAGAATACATTCCCAATAACACACAATATTTTTACTGTATATTAGACTTTTCTTTACAAATTTAAAACCTCATTATTTACATTTTAAGCTAACATCTTCATAAATATGATTTAACCTATTTACATCGCAAAGATTTGAAACATATGACAAAATGTAAGTGGCTTATTCCAGACTAAGAATGTAGTTGCTAAGTGTTCAGTAACATGACAACTGAGGTGGACCAATGCCTACTGAGAATATGCTTTTTCATGTATTTCATCATCCATTAAGTGTCTTTCCTAAAATATTTTCAGAAAATCAAGTTTTAAATGTTTTTCATTAACACTAAACTTAGATAGATCATATTATCCTTCACAGAAATGCCAGGTTTAAGTAAATACAATGTCTTTCCATATCCAATAACTTTGTCTTTTAACCTAGCACTTTATTTCGCTGGCATGAATACATTACACTGGATAGGATCAGTATCACTATTTATTTTTCTCCTATCAGCACTTTAGGGCACTCTAAAGAATTGTTGTTTCAAGGTATTTTAGTAAAAAGAAGGCTTGAGGCATCTGTGCTTTAAAATTTTATTTTGGGAAATTTCATTTGACACATTGATGTCTTTCTTTATAATGTAACTACCAAACTTTAATTTTCCATGGCGGTGCCAGGGAATATATATTTTTACCCTGCTATGAGTTGGCATCTGGTGGTATGTTCTACGTGTCAAAATCTGCCAGGCTATTAAAATAAAAAGTTAAGTTAGAACATAATGGGTGGGTAAATAATTACTTCTAAATTTTCTTTCTAAAAATTTGTAATTTTAAAAGCAATTTATGTACCCTTGAAGCAACTTAGAATAAACGTTGTGTTGGATTTTCTGTAATGAGAGATCCAACAGTTTTCAAATATTTGAGCAGCAAATTTCTTTTATAAAAAATTAATAAACCCTATAGAGTAGAGGTGGAACATAATTTTAATAGTATTGTCTTTTATGTAATTCATGTGTGTGTTGATGGCCTTGCCAGTTAGTAATCACAAGACTGGGTAATTCAGTTTTCAAGACTCAGATTCTTCTGTAAGATGATGTAAATAATAGTTTGTGTCACGGAATAGCTATGGAGATTAAATGAGACACTGTTTGTGTAGCCTTCAGCATACATCGTTTTTTCTACTTGGAAAGTAAGACCAGTACTTCTAAATGGACTCAGTGAGTAGCTTTGGGGAAGCCCAGGTTGGAGTAGCTTTATTTCTGTTCCATTCTGGGCATTATTAATGGTTCAGACGCTGAATTTCAAATACTTTTTCCTCCTCATTCTCACATTAAATTGAAGCTTTTACCTATGATTCAGATAAACGACAAGCCTTTTCCTTATTATATGCTAGATAGCCTTTACTGTCTCTCTGAGATGTAGACTCAGGATCATTCCACTGATTACATGGACCCGCCCATTAGAGCAGCTTTAGGGTCACCGTACAATTAGGAGTATTCAAAATGACTCCTGCCTCAACATAATGGTTTATAATGGTGGGAGTATTTAAACTCTAATTCCTAATAAGTACTCAGGGATGGGTGACATTTCCTGTTGACCTAACTTGATGGAGCGTTGGAAGTTCAGGATTGTCTGCTGCCGTTTTCCAATCTTAGAGGGTTATCCACGGATCACCAGAGCAAGAAAGGGACGCTAGGTCAGGATAGGTGGCAAGTCCCTGCTCTTTGTTATCTGAAAAGATTGTTCCTTATTATCATAGATGATTAGCAACCAGGATGATTCCCAGGCTGAAAGTGCCCCCATATTAAAGCACAGGGAAGGTTTTATGTGCCAAGCTGGGAATAACACTAGGCAAATGCAAAATTTTGTGCCTTAGCATAAGGGATGAGGTTGTAGGCCAGCAGCTTAGGCTTTTTCTGGATGCAGGTTGACTCACACGTCCATGGTCTACAGGTCAATGAGGCGGCTCTCCTGGGGGTGTTAGGAGTAAATGACTTATGTGCTTCTGATCGTCTAAAAAGGCTATCCTGGGCTTAATCACATCCTTTCCAAAATCAATATGTGCTATTGACACCCCAGGATCCCTGAAAATCTCATCCATCATGGCACTAGTCTCAGAGCCCTGGTATTTGCAATCTATATCAGTTCCAGATGCAGTTATTTGGATATGCCTTCTTTTGCTCCAGAGACATAATGAAAGATGAGCTATCTTTCCCCTAGAGCCCAACAAATAATTGACAGACAAGAACGGAAAAACTACATAAGTACTCTCATTTTGGGGGGTGAAACAGAAGAATATTGCAGTCACTATCCATGACAATTCAGAAATCGAGAGATAAATGTTATCAGGCCTACCTAGTCTAGGAATAGGGAATTTTTTTTGATTAGGGCCTGGTTCAGCTTTATGGAAATCATTCCCCCAGTTTATTCTTATCCTTGGCTTTCAGCTTCAGCTTCTGCTCTCCTCTCATTTCCACTCTCCTTGGCCACTTCTGAAGATGGTATTGAAATACATATGGAGGAATTTTCCTAGTCTAGTTCCTGCTTAAAGATAGATAGTGGCTGGGGTCTTTTCCCGTTAACTGCCTCGGTGCCCTTCTGGGCAGGCAGTGCTTTGTTAGTATAATTCTCTTAAAAACTTGTGCTTTCCAGTGAACTGTGCCCTACGAATTCTATTCACCAAAAGCTATACTCATAATTCTTTCTACTTTGATTAAGCATGTCAAGCGGCTACGGAAGAACCTTAGGACTTTTAGAAACCCTTTTTTCTTGTTGAGAGGTTCTAATAGACATTATGTGAATTCTTTCAGATGACGACTTAAAAAGGGATCTTATATCCATACCCTTAATTCAGTCATTGCCCTAGATCTTGTTTGAGAATCTCTTATCATTTGGAGAAAGTAGATATGAAAAATCAATGTTATATTCCAACCCAGCTTTAGGGAAGTTAAGCAGCACTGTTTCTTGGATTGGGCTACTGTTGATTGGGGCAGGTGGGGGCAACTGGCCGCGAGAATCTTCATTCTGCAGTAGGCCAGCTCTGATCCTGGTCACATAACAGTGCACAGTTCTAACGAGGGAATGGAAAGGAGCAAGGCCTCCAAACTGATGTCCTGCCACCTCTACCACATTCTAGTGGCCACCCGAGATTCCAGGGAAATAGACACTGCGTCTTTATGGAAGGAGTGAAGAGTCGTGGTCACTTTTGCAATCTGCCATTGGAATGATAACATGAACTACTGGCTGGACTTAATGTAGCATCAGGCAACCTGGAATTGATTGCTACCATTTTGTGTTCTTTGCAAGCATCTTATAAGCCTTGAGAAATATAAATAAGCAGTGGTTTGATAAACAAAAGTCTCTGTCCCTACAACCTATTAAAATTTCTCTCCATTATATCATTGAATCTAAAAATCAGGATCACTTTCTTGGGGCAAAGAACTCAGGGCAGAGCTTATATACTACACTGGGCATTCAAAATGGCAAATGCAAAATATCATGTGCTGTATAATCACCGTGACTGTTAGATTATTAGAATCAAAGAAAAGTCACCAGAAAGGAAAAAACAGATCTCCAACAAAAGATTATAATCAGAATGGCTTCAGATTTTTCAATTACCACAGTGGAACCTAGAAGATAATGGAACAATGCCTTCGGAACTTTACAGGGAAATGTTCCCAACCTAGAAATCTGCACTTGCAAAACTGCCAACCAAATAAGAGAACTGGGTTTCTTTAAAGAAAGAACTTAAAAGATTTGCTTCTCACATATTCTTTCGTAGGAAATAAGTCACCAAGGGAGGGAGAAAGATAAGAAAAGAGAGAGGGAGAAAGTAAAGGAAGAAGGAAGGAAGGAAAGAAGGAAGGAAGGAAGGAAGGGAAAGAAAGAAGGAAAAGGAAGAAAGAAAGAAAACTAAGAAAGTAAGGAGGGATTATACATTGGAAAAGAAGATCCCACAATGAGGAGAGGGGAAGGAAACCCCTTGATAAGGAAAAAAGGCATTTTTCCTAGGATCACTGCTGTATACCAGATGGATAAAGGTAAACTAGTTAGGTAGGGGGCATGTTAACTATTTTGCAGACAAATAAAGTAGAAGACTCATTATCCATCAACCTAATTTAAGTCAATGGGATTCTTACTTTTATAGATGATGATATGCATCTTAAATTGAACCTCAAGACAGCAAATAGGATTGTTTCCAGTGTGATGGTTACACTCTCTTAGTCTTCCTGCTAATCAGTATCTATGCAACAGACTTCTGTAGCCTTTAAGCTACAATACAGAACACAAATTTGCCAAATAAGAGAAATTACCCTAATAGTCATACATGCTTTTACATACATAACTATCCCTGAGAAGACACCCAAGAAGCAGAAAAGACTGCTTGGCTCTGGATAGGGAGACCGCATGGTTGGATAATAGAAACTTAGTTATCACTGTTTCTTTTGAATTTTAGTCCACATGCATGTACTTCCTATTCAAAAAACAGTGGAACAAATACATTTTCTAAGTGAAGAGTGAAGAAGAGAATTACATCTTGGTAAGGAATGGTCTTCAAGAAACATTTTTAAGAGGTAAGAGCAAGGTGCAGAACATTATGCAAAATGAACCATCATTTTGTTAAGAGAAGTACACACTCCCATAAACATATACGTATTAAAACAAATACGCACATACACAGAGGCACAAACACATACAGGCACATACATGTGT
Source organism: Phataginus tricuspis (assembly GCA_029783875.1). Classification (NCBI taxonomy): domain Eukaryota; kingdom Metazoa; phylum Chordata; class Mammalia; order Pholidota; family Manidae; genus Phataginus; species Phataginus tricuspis. The sequence goes on along the minus strand of JAQQAC010009165.1, from coordinate 25,793,816 downwards.
GTTTTTTATTCTTGTAAGATTTTCAGAATTATTTTTTTTAAACTGGTAAGACTGGTAATGGCTGAGGTACATGGTGGACTAAACATGGAAGCAGCACACTTTTCAATACCTTTGCTTTTGTAACATATATCTAGATTACTGACTCAAAAACTAAGAAGAAATAAAAATAAATAATTTTCACTAAAATGATAAATTTCATAAAATTATGACTATGTTGGGAAACTCAGGCTGTCACCCGAATCTTTGCTCTGCTCTGCAGCTGGTCCTGCCACTTACCTCAGGAAATGACATGGCCACTTGATGGGCCCCGGTTTCCTCATCTGTGGTTCAATAACATTTATAATTCATGTTTCTTATCATTTATATTAAAACATGGCAACTTTGCATAACTTCCTGTTCAATGTAACAGTTTTTTTTGTTTTGTTTTGCTACTAAGTAAACCAGATGGCACTTAGAGCAGGGCCTGACATTGACTGGATGCCGAACGGAAGTTTCTAGGGTGAAGGACTGAATGAAAATTGTCTCAATTATTATTAGAGCAATTTGCCAGGAATCTGACAATCTAGGCAGAGTTTAATGCTGGTTAATCTATTAATATGCAATTGTGCTCTCATTGAAACTGCAGCATTTGTCAAAGTGCTTACCCTGTTTGCATGGTCTGGAAAGTAAGGTTCTCATTCAGAGCTGCAACTGTTATTTGCATGTCTCATCTCCTCTCCCTCAGTGGCTACAGCAATACATGTTTAGTCACAAACTTATTTGTGATTAGATGCCAGACATCATTAGTCCAATTAGCATTCTTATCTCCAGAGAATGAGGAACAAATTACCTCATGTTGTTACAATGTACAACCTGAAATTTTCAGATTATATAAAGAAAACCTACCCTCATTTGTCAAGAGAAAATCTGCCTTGTTTGTTAGATTTGGAATTCAGTTACTCATATATTTATAAGAGCTGTCTGGTTCTGATTCAATTGGGAAAAAATATATCCCCATCAGAGTTTGGTTGTGTGAAGGTTTGAATAACATTAATAAACTATTTTTAACTGATTAATGAATAAAAAATATATCACAAGACATATATCAAAAAAGTAATTAAATGTTCATCTGCTTTGTAACTACTTTTCCGTGGGTGACATGTGTGATGATAATTAATTTTTCATTTCATAGGACACATAACTTTGCAAAAATTCCTGAAAGCTACATTCAAAAGTTATGGTTTGAGGGGAAAAATAACCTAACTGAACAATATCATTAATTCCATGATTGATAACTTTTTGCGCATTTGATCTTAAACCATCTCAGATTTTTATATTTTCCAGTAGTGATGAAATTGATAATATAAATTTTCCTAAGCCAACATGAAAATAAAAGAAATAAAAATGTATATGCACATTCATCCATTTATTCAGCAGCTACTTACAATGAAGTACACTATATTCAGTGTTTGGGATTTTTAAATATGGATTACACAATTTTTCTTGAGTGATGATGGCTTCATGTATGTATATCTAAGTGAATATAAGTAACAGTTTAAACTTTTTAAAAAAATCAAATTTAAGTTGCATATCCAAGAAAGTTCAAGTAAACCCTGCTCAGGGAAAAAGCTCTTGAGGGACACATAGTGCATTAGTCCTACCCAGACTGATTAAATCGGAATCTGTCCCAATACACCCATTTTTCAGAAGTCATTCATTAAAATCTCCATTCCATACATGTTTCTTGAGTCCCACAGTAGTGTGCTAAGAATTGTTCTGGGCATTGCAGATACAGTAGTGAACAAAACAGACACCAATTGCCATCTTCATATAATCTAGTCTGTTAGGGGGCTGCAGAGCATGTAATCAATAAAGGAATTAAATTGCAAGAGCAGGGTTTCCCTGGCTGAGTGAGCTCGCATGTGGTGAAAGGAAGAATGTGCTTTGCAAATAGGGCTATCAGTAAGCTGGAGGTTATAATCAGCTATTGCAATGGCTATCAAACCAAAACTCTTCCCACCAGACACCCTCGCTGCATCATTCATTCCCCAACTCTCTAAATGGCTGACTCCTTGGAATCCCTGATCTGAAGCAGTATTGCTCATGCCCACCACTCACCCTCCTTGCCCCGCTCAGGTCCCTTTTGGATTGCAAGCCCTTAGTTACTTCCTTCCTAGAACTTTTCATAACCTACACTTACCAGATTTATCTTGAATTCCTGGTTAATCTGCATCTCCCCCACAAGGGCAAGCTCTGTGAAGGCAAGGGCCTTTTTGGCCTTGCTCACTGTTGCCAAGGATAGTCCCTGGCATATAAAAGAATCTCAGTTAACAATGAATGAAACAAGCTATGGAACATACAGAGCAGAGGGTGAAGAAGCCTGAAGGTAATGAGGGGAGAACTCAGCTGACACACAGAGAATATGCAAGTCAGGGTAATGCTAATACACTGGAAAGGGAGATTATAATCTCTTGCCATTAACATAGAAAAATACTTTGAACCCAGAGTACTGTTTCTGCATAAGACCTAATTTGATTATATATCTTGTACTTCATTTCTGTGACGTTTTGCCTTCTTTCTTGCTCCATATATATATCACCACAATAAACTCCCCTTTAGCTAACTGAATGATTCTGCCTTGGAGTCAATGTAACCAATCTACTGGAAATATCTTATTTGATTCATGAGTTGCTGCCTTAGAGACTTGTGTTGAAATATCTGCGATATAGGATAATTTAAAAAAATCCTCTCCTCAGAGAGCTGACATATTTTCTTAACAGTATAAAACCAGTAGGAAATAAAATCATTTTACTTATGTGAAAAGACTTACTCCTAGTCTAGTAGTTCAAAATCAATTCATACTATGTTGATTATGCTGTGTTTGATCTAGAGACATCAGAATATTTATTGATGGTAATTTATACCACAATATTCAAGTGGGGTCCCAGTCATCAGCAAGAGGAAGCAATTTAATGAAATATGAAAAGCTTTTTGGCTACTCTGAGCTCAACTGAGTTATTCTCATCTGACAGCCAATTCCAGTTATGAGGCTTAAACTCTAAGGAATTTGGAGGTTTATTATTTTAGGAATGACTTATCCTCTCTAAGGTGGCCACACAAGGGCTGAAGATCACTCCATTTTAAAAATAGCCAGTTCTAATTTTTGTATTTAGGTACTAGAAATATTTTTCTAGATACTATTTTATCAAGTGCTGTATATTCTAATGGAGCTTTTTAGCATCGATTGTACCGAGAGTTAAATATTCTACTCATAAAACACTGAAGGTATTTTTGGGTTTATACAAACTCTAGGGAAATTGCCATGAGTTTATTTTTTCTGGATGTTTGGAGGATTTTGTGAGACCTGTGACTTGCATATAATTTCAGGGATTAATTTTTATAAGCAAGTAGTGTAGCTACATAAATAAGGGTGGGTTAGTACTTTATTTCCAAGACCTATAGACGTTTTGTAAATAATTGGAAAGAATGCTTTTCGTTGAACAGTTTTATCTCTGGAGACCTGACATAATGAGGAAATAAGCAGCGAGCAAGCTGATTCTAGTTAGGGTCCAATATGGTAGCTGTCATTGGGTGAAATCAGGCTTCTTTCTCAAATATGGTCTTGGCAGGGCCATCTTCTACCTCTGGCAGGAACAGAAGCAATGCCCTCGTCATCTCCCACACAAGTACACCAAACTATGTGCATTATCTTCTCTGATGTTACTGTAGGTGCCTCCTGTATCTCAGGCCACTTTCGTCATAGGGGTTCTGGATTCAGTCTACTTGTTCCTTCTTAAAAACATTGCCTTCACATTAATACCCTCTTCTATGAATTTTTCCTCTCAACAACCCTTTCCTTAGAAATTTAATTTATATTTCATCTTACAGAGTTAAACTGGTAAGACCTGGAATTATTCTAGAGCTATAAAAAGACTTATACTACAAGGATCAGCATATAAATAACTAGCAGTATCTTTCACTCTAAAAACAAACAAAACCTCCACTGGCTCAGTGGTGTACATATGTATATCATGCATGCTAGCAAACATTGAGCAGCCCGTTTTCCAGGGTGTTGGTGGGGGTCGGGGAGGCTTGTAGTATTTTCCAAAATCTATGGTATACATATTCTCATGCTGGCTGAGTTCACATTACTAGGACGATGTCACTGAACATGGAGTTGTGAAGAAATGCATGGTATCTCACCATGAGAAGTAGTCTTTCCACCAAACAGAAAGAGTAGATGTAAATAACCTGAAAGGCATATATTACGGAACAAATGGTTGTGTCCCTCCCAAATTCATATGTTGAAGCCCTAACCACCAGTGGGATGGTATTTGGAGGTGGGCCTTTGGGAGGTAATTAGGTTTAAATGGGATCATTAGCAGGGGCACCCCATGATGGGATCAGTGTCCTTAGGAGAAGACAGGAGAGGTCAGAGCTCTCTCTGTCTACCATGCGAGGACCCAGTAGGAAGGCAAGCTAGGAAGAGGGCTCTCATCAGCAACCTTGATTTTCGACTTCTCAGCCTTCAGAACAGTGAAAAGCAAATGTCTATTTTTGTTTGTTTGTTTCACCTCATTATTATAGAAAAAGATACTTTGTATGATTTCAATCTTTTAAAATTATTAAGACTTATTTTATGAACTAACATATGGTTTATCTTGGACAATGTTCCATGTGTCTTTGAGAAACCTGTATTCTGCTGCCATCTATTCCTTTTAAAAATGTTTTCATTGAGATGTAATTCACATATTATATTAGTTTCAAGTGTACAACATAAAAATTCTAGCATATGTATATAATATATATATAACCACATATATATGGTAAAAAGATCACATAATAAGTCTAGTCAACATTTGTTATGACAAAAAGTTACAATTTTTCAGGTGATGAGAACTTTTAAGATCTACTCTCTTAGCAACTGCCAAATATACAATACGGTATTATTAAATGTCTATTGCTTAAGCCTCTTAGCATATAGTATTTTTTTATAGCAGCCCAAGCTGATCAAGACAGAATGAATAATAGCATACTACTGTAAATTATTAGGAAGTGATGAAATTGTAGCCACATCACTATTTTTTTTAATAACACCTTCATCGAATTATACATTTTTCCTATGTAATCTCACCCAGGTCCACAGTTTAAAGACTATCTATAGATTTATAATTCTCAAATCTCTCTCTCTAGCCTTAAATTTACAAACTCAATTCCCCACCTCCACACACTCTACAATTATGTGCACAGCTGCCTTCTTGACTTGTATATTTAATAGGCAACTGAATAATATATTAAAAATAGATCTCTTCTTTGCCTATAAAATAATTCTGGTCCTTTAAGTCTGATCCTTCTTAATTAACTTTATTATGATGTTCTGGGTTACTCAAACTAAAAACCCAGCCATTTCCTTTCATTTCTCTTCTCCTTACCTCCCAAATCCAAGTAGAATAGATTCAATTTTCAAAACTTTTCTAAAGCCATTCACTTCTCCTTATATTACCACCCTTCGCCAATTCCTTGCTTGGCACTTATACATCCCTCTTTTCTCACTGCTTTCTCTCTTGTCCTTTCCACACCTAAAATATTGCAACAATATATAATGTTTATTAAGTACTTATTAGATGCCAAACACTGTTCCAAAGTACTTTAAATTTTAAACTTATTGAATCTCACAGCAAATCTGTGAGTTTAGGGTGTTATTATTATCATCAACTAGATGAGGAAACTTAAGGCCTAAATATTTGAAATATATTGCCCCATGTCACATAACTGAAGGTGAACTAATACACATCTGAGAGAGGCCAAAATTCAACCCAAAGATGTCTTTATGGAAATCAGACCACCTCAGTCCACTATCAGTCAGCCCCTCACCCTCCATTCCCCATTCAACCCCTAATTTTTTTCTTTTAAACGTAGATAAAATGGTAAACTCCTTATACTTGCTATCGGAGTTCTGAATGATCTGCCACTGCTTATCTCTGTGTTAATTTTCTAAGACTGCATAAAAAGTTACCCCAAATGAGAGAACTTAAAACAATAGAAGAATTATTTGCTAGCAGTGCTGAAGGCCAAAAGTCCAAAGTCAAGGTGCCAGCAGGTCCGCGCTCCTTCTGGAGGCTCTAGGGGAGAATCCTCCCTTGCTCTCCCCGGTGGCGATCAGCATTCCTCAGCATTCCTTGATTGGCTTGGCCTGTAGCCACAGCTCTGCAGTCTCTGCATCTGTCTTCATATTGCCTCCCTTTCTGTTTCCTGTAAGGACACTTGCCGTTGGATTTAGGGTCCACCTGGGTAATCCAGCATGATCTCATGCTGATTCTTTGTATCTACAAAGACCTTTTTTTTTTTCAAAATAACATTCACAGTTTGCCAGGCTTTGGACATGGACATATCTTTTTGGAGGCCATCATTCAACTCACTACATTCTCCAAAATCATATTGTACATTTAAACATCTCCACCATTAGGCCCTAGGCACCTCGGTTTTCTTTCCATTCTTAGGGAATAATGAGCTCACTGTATCTCATGACTTTTGTACTAGCTCTACCCTCTGCTTAGAATGAATCTTCCACAGAAATTTAAAGGCTAGCTGCTTCTCATCATTCAGATTCCAGACAGACAATCTTTCTCACAAAGAGGCTTCTCTTCCCACTCAACTGGAAGTAACCACCCTGTCACACCATCAGATCACTTTGTTTAAATTCTGTACAAATTACTCACCCTCATGTGACATATTTATTTGTTACTTATTTATTCATTCAGTTATAAAACAAAACAAAACATTGTCCCTCCCTCTCAAGCAAAAGTTTAGTAAAAATTGTAGCCTAGCTGGTCTGGGTCAAGTCGCGATTCCAGGGCTTTCAGGTTATAATTTTTAAATAAATTAGTAAATAAGTTACAAAATTAATGAATTTCTGTTATACGTGGGAGGGAAGAATTGGGCTCTTCTCATCAAGTGTTAAGTTAACAGCAAAATATACAGACAGTTCATTGACATGGAGTGGAAATCTAGTGAAACTGTTTTTGCATCTCTGAGAGGTGGTTTGAAGAATGCTTTTCCTTTGTGACAGCACAGGTCACTGAGTGAATGATTCTCTCTCTGCAACTGAGTACATCCTGGTGGAGAAATTAATGCAAAGCAGAGTTTTAAAGATTTATTTCCTCCTCTATCCTTTTGCAGAGGCACAAGGGAGAATCAGACATAGTAAAATGGGATATACTCATGAGCACAGAAAGGAGGAAACATCCATGATCCAGTGTACTCATTATATACACAGTTATGTGTGCGTTAATTTTAAGTAGAAGGTTTCAGAACTGCACTGATCCCGGAGCCTTTCTTCCAATCCCTCAATTCTGCGATTAAAGCAAGCCTGGAGAAATTGCCTGAAGCTCCTGAGTCCACCAAGAATATATCCCTTCCTGACAGTTCCTGGTATCCACCCTGAAAAGAGTAAATAACTCCCAAACAATGTGTTTACTATTTCCAAACAGCCTACAAGGGAGATAATGCACAAGCAGATGTGTTAACCTAAAAACATAATCAGTTTTATGGGAATAAACCTCCTTCTCCATCTCAAAGAGGTATGAACCGGGGCTAGGGTTAGGGATGGAACGAAGTGGGTTGGCAGCATTTAATATATCTTTAATGTAACATATTTATGTATATAATAATATTTATAACTTAGTATATTACAATTATTAAAATATATTTTAAAAGCCCTGAAGTTTGTATTTGATAAAATGTGGTTCATCATTTTGCTGAGCAGATAGGAAAATCTATTACTTGCAGCTTTTGCATCTGTGGGTACATGATTGTGGATACATGTCTATGTTTCATCAAGATTTTTGCAGAAACACTAAGAAGTGGAGAAGAATTAGTAGGATGAGCATGAGACCATGGCCTTGGCAACCGAACTGTTCTTGGTAAACAAATGAAAGGCTCAAAAGGGAGAGCACAAGCAGAATGGAAGGACCACTGGAGAATGCTGGGAAATATCAGTAACGGTGTCAAGACATTTTTAACCAATTATGATTATCTAAAGATTGCTGACTCATTTGGGAACTGTTTAGGCATTCAGAAAACTGAAGAAAAACGTTTTGACAATTCTAAGAGAAGCTATGAAGGAAAAAAAAGAATGCAACTGAAATTTTCAGATGTTTGATGAATATCAGTAAATAAGGTAATAAAATATAGATGCTGCTTTTCAAGGAAAAGTACTAGGTAGTAAGTAAGGACCCCAGAACCACAGTGGAGATGAAACAGGGACGATGTGGGCACTTCTGGAAAGCATAGTGATGTCTGGCTCCACCTGAGCCTGGGGTTCCTCAGTGTTGTTGAGGCCCTCAGGGACAGGAGGTTGAAGATTTTGAAACATAGCTAAGGTTCTAAGTGCAGCAATTAGAGTGATAAAAAGGTTTTGACACCAAAGCAGCCTACTTCACACCAAGTTAGACATCCTCGGTCTCAGAAAAGAATCAGTCTTCAGAAACTACCTTCTTTGAGACTGGGAGAATGCTTTCAGGCACTGAGAAGAAGGAGCTAAAAAGAGGTCAATCCAAGATTGAATTGGAAGCAAGTATTGCACCATATCATACGGAAAGCCAGAGTAAGGAAAATATTGATAATTTTCACTTTCTAGGCAGACTGTGTTAAAATATTGTTAATGTTGTAGATCTTGCTAATATTGTACTTTAAACAAACATCTCAAATCATGGTTTAGGTTAATCATGGTTTGTCATAACAATTTTTAAAAAGCTATCTATTTTTTGGACAAAGTTTTCTATTATGATTTTTTTTTGCCCCAAGACATATCAAATAAATGTTATAAAAAGTAATATTTAAACATTATACTTTTAGGCAAAAACAAGATGTACCAGCTAATTTTACACGACTTTTCTCATCAGAAAATATCATGAGAAATAAAACTTCAGTTGTGTACCACAGTATATGGACCTGAAATGGTTTGCTTTGTACATGGACACTAAACAAAAGTAATTAAGAGGTAACAATTTCTATAACTTCTACACATTTCGAACTACTCTTTTGCTTTATTTTGGTTTTAATTTGCTATAAAGTTTTTTTTTCCTGTGTTAAAATTCAGTTTTAAATGTAATTTGAAAGTACAGTAACCAGGAGCCCCAACTGGTTAAAAAAATGTGCAGAAAAAGACAGGACTACATCTCTCAAGGAATTACTCCGTACTTCTTCATCAATGTAATTCAGGGGGAAAATCCCGGGCAAATACCTTTGAAGCCAAAATCAGTCAAAGGAAGAAATAAAGTTTATTTCTTATAAGCAGTCGTCCACTTCTGCCCCGCCCCCCCCACCCCTATCTCTCATGACCAGGCTGCAGAAGAAGCAGCCCCCACCCAACCTCTCTGGTCCAGATAGACCCTCTCTCACCCTTGCAATTACCTATTGGAGACGGACTATTCCTCTCTACACCTTAGAAACACCTATTGTATGGAGATGCACTAAAGCCAGGCAAGAGATTCTGCAAATATTGCAATTTTACCCACCATCGCCTAGATTCAATCTTACCTTTCTCCTGAAGTGAGAGCATGGAATCACCACATTTTCTAGTTTCTGTATTTGTTCCTGGGACATCCTGAGGCCTTGCTGACTCTGGAAGGACTACCTTTCCCAAAGTGAGTCAATTGCTAGAGATAATAAAGGGCTTACCAACTCAGAGCCCATTCCTCCAGCCACTTTCTTTATGGAGCTCTCACATTCAAGACTACTGTTCCCCTGCACTGATCACCCCAGGGGCAGGTACCAGAGGACTAGGGACACCTTATATGCCCAGAGCCTGACAAAATCATTCAAACTAGCTAATCCTGAACCTACTTGGCCCATACTTTCTCAAGGAAACCACAATACAGGCTCTTGCCCACATTTTTCCCTTTCTCCCTCTACCTCCTGACTGAGCCTGGTGCCTGTGATATGTCTGTGGTGTGGGAAGATCCTCCTCTTAGGAACTGTGAGTAATAAACTAGCTTCTCAATGTCCATCATCTATTTTGTTGGTCTTACAATAACTAAAAAATAATAAAGTCTGCATTTTAAAGCAATACAACTTATTTATGCTATATGTTTTGGTACTTATTGTGTTTATTTATATTTAAAAATGTATTATGTATAGAAATCCATCCTCATTGTTTAATTGATGTGAAAATATATGGATATCTTGGATTGGGTTGGAGCACATCATTATATTTCTAATTAAAATTAATGGATTTTTTTCCCAACTTGAGGGATTTTTCTTCCAAAAAGGCATGGGTTTAAAGAACAAATTAAAGTCATTAAAGCAAAAGATAGGTGTAGTGTTTTTTAAAAGTTCCATTCATTCATATGAGAATTATACAGACATAGATGTAAACATAAAATTCTTGGTGCCATCTCATAGAATATAAGTGATGTTTGTAACAGGACATTTGATTCTAACTATTATCCCAGAAGCAAAGAAATGAGGCAAAAACAATGTGTGTTATGGTAAATAGCTGAACAACTTTAGTTTCAATGTTGGAGTGAGAACTTATTTTTTCACTTTCATCTAAATAGGCTCTCTGACTATATGTGGAAATTCTAGCAATTGTAGGCATCAGAGTCCTGGAGAAGCCTGTGGCCTCTCTGGGAAGATCTGTCAATTCAGTGCTGTTAGAGAAGTGGTCAGCATTACCTTTACCGGAAGGCAGACTGACTTGGGATAATGCAAAACCAAACTGGGGAATCATGTTTCATCTAAGGGCTTGAGTGAAAGAAGCTAAAATGCAAACTTTCAAATAATATTAGTTCTAATCCACAGTCACTGGAGAAAATAGTTATATAGGTTTAAATTTGGAACTATTTGTAAAAAAGTTATAAAAAGGAAAAACCATGGGGGTCTCTTTTAAAATTTGAACAAATAGATTTCAGCAAGAAGGGATTCTTCTCCAACTCATGGCTGCTTTTGAAATATTTATACAGATAAAAAATTCTATATAAAGAAGTTAGTAATACAGTTTGTCATTTTAACTTTATATCAACAGCAAGTCATTCTCAGATTTAAGAAAATGACAATATCCACAGAATGGCTAGTAACAGAGAAAGTCTACAAATACTATAGATGTGATAGTTGAATGTTTTGAATATGCATTTAAGTTACAATAATTATATTCAAGATACGGTAAATCATAATTTGAAGTATTCCAACATCAGACTGGTCACATTTTATTTTGTAACAGAATGTGGGCTTTGGAGCAGTGCTACCTTTACTCAAACTCAGGCACTTCCACTCAGAGTAAGATTATGACAAAAAATTCTTATTCACATCACTCTAGTAATAATAATAATAATAATAATAATTAGTAGGAGAAGAAGCATGTTAAAAACAGTAGTGACAATATTTATTGAACATTTACTATGTTCCTGCCATGTTCTAAGTCCTTCTTGTGTATTCATTTAATTCACAAAAAGTCCAGTGAGATAAGTACTGTTATCTTCATTTTAGGAGGCCAGTGCCTTGTCCATTAGGCCACTGGGGCTTCATGTTATCTTCATTTTAGAAAAGAGAAAAGCTAAGACAAAAAATAGATATTCAAGTAAACAAGATTATAAAAAGGAGACATTATACCTGACAGCACAGAAATAGAAAGTATCATAAGGGACTTCTGAGAACAATTATATACTAACAAATTGGACAACCTAGAAAAAAATGGATAAAATCCTAGAAACATATATTCTACAAAGACTCAATCATGAAGAAATAGAAAAATCTAAACAGGCCAATTACTAGTAAGGAGATTGAATCAGTTATCAAAAATCTCCCAAAAAACAATAGTTTAGGACCAGACGGCTTCACTAGTAAAGTTTACCAAACATTTAAAGAAGAGTTAATACCAATGCTTCTCAAACTCTTCCAAGAAATAGAAGAGGAAGGAATATTTCCAAACTCAATTTATGAGGCCAGCATTACCCTGATATTAAAACAAGACAAGAAAACCACAAGAAAAGAAAACTACTGGTCAACATCCCTGATGAACACAGATGCAAAAATCCTTAACAAAATAATAGCAAACTAAATTCAGTAATACATTAGAAGGATCACACAACATCGTAAAATGGGTTCAACATACCAAAATCAATCAAGGGGCATCACATTAACAAAATGATAGATAAAAATCATATGATCCTTTCAGTAGATGCAGAATAAACATTTGACAAAATTCAACATCCATTTATGATGCTGGATATAGAGGGAACAAAGCTCAACATAACAAAGACCATATATGATAAACCCTTAGCTAACTTAATACTCAATGGTGAGGAACTGAAAGCTTTTCTTCTATATCAGGAACAAGTCAATGATGTCTCCCTTTGCCACTTTTATTCAACATAGTACTGGAAGTCCTAACCAGAGCAATTAGTGAAGAAAAATAAATAAAAAGTATATAAATCATAAAGGAAGAAGTAACATAGTCTCTATTTGAAGATGACATGATCATATATATAGAAAGCATTAAAGACTCCACTACAAAACTTTTAGGACTAATTAAAAAATCAAATAAAATTACAGGATACCAAATCAGTGTAAAAAAACCATTAGTTGCATTGCAATACACTGAAAATGAACTAACAGAAAGATAAATTAAGAAAAAAATTCCATTTACAATTGCATCAAAAAGAACAAAATGCCTAGGAATAAATTTAAACAAGGAAGTGAAAGACCCATACACTGAAAATTATAAGACAATGTTGAAAGACATTAAAGGTGCAAATAAATGGATATTCCATGCTCAAGTATTTAAAGAATATCATTAAAATGTCTATACTTCTCAAAACTTTCTACAGATTCAACACAATACCTATCAATATATCAGTAACATTCCTAGAGAAATAGAACAAACAACTCTAAAATAGGTATGGAATTACAAAAGATCCCAAAAAGCCAAAGAAATCTTGAGAAATAAGAACAAAACTAGAGACATCACACTTTCTGATTTCAAGTAATATTACAAAGCTATAGTACTAAAAGCAATTGGCATAAAAACAGACACATAGATCAATGGAAAAGAATAGAGAGCTCAGAAATAAACCTAAGCACATATGGTAAATTTATTTATAACAAAGAAGACAAGAATATGCAATGGGGAAAGATAGTCTCTTCAATAAATGGCCTTAGGAAAACTAGACAGCCACATGTAAAAGAATGAAAGTAGACGCCTATCTTACACCACACCTACAAATTAACTTAAAATGGGTTAAAAACTTAAATGTAAGACCTGAAACCATAAACCTCCTAGAAGAAAATAGCCAGTAAACTCCTTGGCATTGGTCTTGGCAATGATTTTTTGGATTTGACAAAAGCAAAACAACGAAAGCAAAAATCAATTAATTGGACTATATCAAACAAAAAGCAAAGGAAACCATCAACAAAATGAAAAGCAACCTATGGAATGGGAGAAAATATTTGCAAATCATATTCTGATATGGGGTTAATAACCAGCAGGCATATGAAAGGAAACTCATTATCACTAATCAGGAAAATGCAAATCAAAACCACAATGAGATGTCATCTCACACCTGTTAGAATGTCTATCATCAAAAAGACAAGATATAAAAAGTGCTGGTGAGGATGTGGAAGAAGGGAACCCTTGCACACTGTTGGTAGGAATGTAAACTGGTGTGGCCAGTATGGAAAAGAGAATGGAGAGCCTGAAAAAAAACAAAAATAGAACTACCATATGATAGTAATTCCATCTCTGGGTATTTACCCAAAAGAAACAAAACTCAGTATCCTGAAAGGTTATCTGCACTCCTATGCTCATTTCAGCATTATTCACACTAGCCAAGACATAGAAATAATGTTCATTGATTGATGAATGGATAAAGAAAATATGGAATATATCTACATAAATATGTACATACATACATACACACAATGGAATATTATTCAGCCAAAAAAAGAGGAAATAGTGCCATTTGTGACAACAGGACATTATGCTTAGTGAAATAAGTTAGACAGAGAAAGACAAATAGTGCATAATGTCACTGATATGTGAAATCTGAAAAACTGAACTCATAACTTGGAGAACAGATTAGGGTTTGCCAGAGGTGTAGGGGGTGGTGAGCAAGATGGGGAAAATAGTCAAAAGATACAAACTTTTATAAGATAAATAAGTCAAGGGGATATAATGTACAGCACGTTGACTATAGTTACAATACTATACTGTATAATTGAAAAGTTCTAAGAGTAGATTTTAAAAGTTGTTATCACAAGGAAAAATAACTTTTAACCATGAGGTGATGGATATTAACTAAACTTACTGTGGTGATCATTTGGGAATATATACATATATCAAATCATTGTGTTGTAAAACCTAAAACCAATACAATGTTATGTGTTAACTATATCTTAAAACTGGAGTGGGGGGGGGGATAAAAGCTAAGGCAACTATTTTGGAAAATTCACCTGACCTCTATGTTGTATATTAGCACTTCATGAATATATTTTTGAATATATAAATATGTAAAGTGTAGATAATACTTAGCTTGAATTGATAACGCAAGTCTATTAGCAGGCATTTAAAAAAGAATAGATATACATGATTTCACTTATGTGGAATCTAAAAAACAAAACAAAAAAGAAATAGACCCATAAATATGGACAACAAAACAAACAAAAAAGAAATAGACCCATAAATATGGACAACAAAACAAACAAAAAAGAAATAGACCCATAAATATGGACAACAAAACAAACAAAAAAGAAATAGACCCATAAATATGGACAACAGACTATTGGTTACCACAGGGAAGAGGGTGGGGGTGGGTGAAGTAGGTGACGGAGACGAAGAGGTACAAACTGCAAATTAATAAATAGGAATGGTTATACGATGCGTACAATGTAACCGATACTACTGTGATATGTTGGTATGGTAATGGGTAACACACCTATTGTGGAGACCATCTGGTAATGTATATAATTATTAAGTCACTGTGTCGTACATCTGAAACAAATATAATATCGTATATCAACTTTATTCCAATTAAAACAAGGGTAGGTATGATTTCATGACTGTTAAGAAATGGATTACTCTGTAAATTCATGATAAATAGCTTTCCTTCCTTCCCTTCCTCTTTCCTTACCTTCCTGCCTTCAGGTCTTTTTTCTTCCTTCCTCCTTCTTTTTCTCTGCTCTTTCCTCTCTCCCTCCCTCCTTCCATCCTTTCTTTAGTCAGACTGTCTTCCCATTAAACATTTCTTTGGTGCTGCACACTGTTCTCGGCTGAGCCCCTGTGGTGGCTAAGGCAGACACAGTCTCTATCCAAAGAAGCTCACAGGCTTATGGTGGGAAATAGAAGGAAGCATTAGAAAGTAATTAAAATATGCTGACCAATTATTAAAACAGAGAAAAGTGTTTAGGAACTTGTAACAGAGGACCTGACCGAGGCTAGGGTTCAGAAAAGAATTTTCCTCAGGTCAAAATCATTTAACACCTAGAGATATAATCATATGCAGCTAAATTAATTTTATTGATTATGAGATTACATTTTCATGTTAGGTAATTTTAATGTGACTTTGAAATAGTCATTTCTGCAGAACATTAGACTTACCTAGGAGTTATTTTAAAGACGTATTCAAATTTTTTATATATATTAAAATAAAGTTTTTTAAAAAACAACACTAACGGCACTCAGAGTGTGATTATTTTATAGCCACTTTCCCTCTAGAAATGCACTTAAAATATCAACAAAGAAGTAATTACTTGATTTACAAAATCCAACTTTACAAAGGAATCTTTGTAGAAATATACACTGTTGCATAATTCAAAAATATTTTAGAAGTTGGCTTGAACATCAAAATCACCATACATAAAATAATTCTCATTATGTTATTGAGTGAGTCACATATATTATCATGATTGGAAAAATTGAAGGACAAATGATTTTTCTCAGCACAGCAAGTAAGTCATATTTTCATTATATACTTTGCCTAATATCTCTATGTAATCAGTCCTGTGGGGAACTTGAATTGCTTGGTCCAGGTGAAATGGAATTGTTTGAAATGAAAGTATTTGAAGATATTATATTTCATAGTTTGAGGAATTTGGAAATGAAAGAAAATTCAAGTTCAATCTCTTAGGAGAAAATTGAGATGTGACTTGAAACTACCAGATAAACTAGGATATATTGCTGGCTTCTTACAACCAATTTATGGTCATTTTTTTTAATCAAATTTTCTTTTTTTTTTTTTGCTTTGGAGCTTGATTGGAGTTGATTGGGCTTGATTGCTGTTTGAATGGGAAACGGTAAGTTGTGAAGGTGAAGAGTAACTGTTGAATGCCAACATAGGGAGAGGGAAAGTTCATCGGCAATTATTTTCTCCCTATACTAACGCAAAGAGCACACAAATGGATTTGTATGGTCTCGTGTCAGAAAATATAGTTGTAGGTGGGCCTATTAGTTTTCTATTGCTGTGTCACAACAACCAGTTTAACTTATTGATTAAAATCAACACAAATTTATCATCCCACAGGTTCCATGGATTGGAAGTTTAAGCACAGGCTATCTAGGTCCTCTGCCGGGGTCGCATCAGACTGAAATCAAGGTGTCAGCTGGGCTGTGGTCTCTCTACAGCTTCAGGTTCTCATCCAAGCTCACTGTCTGTGGACAGAATTCAGTTTCTGAAGCTGTATGACTGAGGCCCTCAGCTCCCAGAGGGCTGTCCGCTGTTCCTGGTCTCACAGCCCTCTCCAAACTTGGCAGTTTACTTTTTCAAGACCAACAAGACAAGGACTCTGCTGTTTTGAATCTTTTCTGTCTCTGACCTCTAGACCTTCTTTTAGTGGAGTCTATGACTAGGTGAGGACTGCCTGGATAATCTCTTTAAAGTCAGTTGCTTAAGGACCTTAATTATATCTGCAAGACCACTTCACCTTCCCTGTGTAACCTAATCATGGTGGATTATGCAGACCATATACACTAGGGGACAAGAATTAGGAGAGCAGTTGAGCATCTGACCTACCACAAGGGGCTTCCCCGCCATTATTTCTAGATGCATCATTTTCAGCTTAAAACAGAAAGAATACCATTGGGAGAGGATGATACTACTTCAAATCAATCACATAGAGAATGGTATGTCTCCAAAGAATTAATTAGGACAAAACAAGGATAGAGATTCTTAGTAAACTGTATAACTGCAGAAATATAAATTAAATTAACACATTTTTAGTTAACTAGAAAAAGTATCAAAATGCACTTGGCATAAAAATATAAACACTATTTTTATGAGAAGGTAATTTTGTGTTGTATCATATGTCTATTTTAAATCAGCAACACTATTGTGATTGAATTTTGAATGACGTATAGCAGGAAGATGGTTCCTACATTTTGCTTTCATTGTGGCGTATCATGAAAACCGTTTCCCATGGGTACAGCACCCTCTCAGACTGGGAGGGAGACAGCAAACTGACATTTACAGACTGCTCCCAAAGTCATTAACTGTTTCATCTTAGGCTGCATATTTCCCATTTATAGAAATCAGCAGATATAATTTTGTATCCTTTATTTGAAATATACGGACTTCTATATATTTGATTTGAATACTGTTTTAGAACTGTAAGACTTCACATTTAAAATATCTTAGTGCCTTGAATCAATGGAGAATAGTGTTTTACAAAATGAGCATTAAATATAAAATAAAAATTCACAAGTGTTGAAATCATAAAAAAAAGATACATGACACAGTTAACAATAATAATTAAGGCAATGACACGTATAATCTTGAGAGTCTGAAATGTTCCCTGGCATCCACACACAAATAGAAAGCTGAGCATCAGGGCTTCCTGATCATGAATTACATTATACACAGCACATAACTTCTTAGCCGCTTATTTCTTAAAATCCTAATAATAAGCAAAGGTGAAAACAAATTTGGTCTTTCCAAAAATATATTTAGTAGGAATATTATAAGAAAGATATTCTTATGTTCTATTTATTCACTTTGACATTGTTATTTCTGTATTAGGAATAACTCCTAACATGCTTATGGAGTCAAATGAAGAAGAGTTTGAAAAGTTTGGCTGTAATTCTTTCTGTGCTGGACCAGATAGACAAGGACTATTTTGAAGCGTCCTCCATAGGCCCATAATCCTTTTGTGGCAGTATTTATTGGAATTTACTGAAGGCCATGATACCATTTGAGCCCAGGCAGATGGAACTTAAAGGCAGATGGAACTTAAAGGCCATCCTTATGGCTCAGGTACTTTCTAGTCAGTAATCTTGGACTATTATTAAATCTCTATGAAGGCAAATTTCCTCATCTTTAAAGTCAGGTAATATAGAAATAATAAATGAAAAATGATTGGTGTGATCTCTGACACAAATTATGATTAGAGTAAGTAGCAGTTAATATTGTTGCTTTTAAGATATGGGTGCCCTATATTTTCTGATGATCAAAAATGGTTGATCAGAATGGTTCCAATTTTACTCTTGCTTTGTAAAACATTGGAAGGGAAGGTAACAACTGTTTAAGCAAAATGACCCAAGAGCTCATATTCTTGCATAACATGCTATTGGTTATACAAATGAAAGATCTGTGTTTCATTATCTGCATATCAGTTCATTACAGATAATATTCGACACTGTTTCTGCAGTTTGGAAAACTGGGCACCATTTTGGTGCTTCACACTAAGAGCTGAAAGGAAAATGACATTATGTCAACATGACCCACTCTCAATTTGTGATCATTTTATTTTGGTGGTATTTATATTTTCTTCTTAAGCTTGAGAAAAAAAGGGGGTGCGTGTAATTGAGGACGATTTAGAAATCATCATTTCGAATAACAAACAAACAAAAAATCCCACTATTCTGGACAGGGATCTAAGTTATGCCCGACTTTAAACTCGGGGGGATATTGTTGACACCCTCAGTCTGCCATGGTTCATCAGAACATGGTGTATCTTTAGCAAAGAGAGATGTCTGCCCGGATTCTGGACGAAGAACTGATTCCCGCTTTGCCTGCCTCTGCCAACCACCTGATATTCACATGGGAATCAATGATCACTGTCAACTCTGTGCCAAGGTTTCCTTTATACAGAAACACAACTAGAGCTCCTGAAATCAATATACTGGCTTCTGGTCACCACTATGGCTAAATATTCTATATTGAACTCAGTGAAACAATTTTTTAGAAATACCTGATACCTTCCTGCTTTGAGACTGCTAATGTCTTCTATGTTAGGAGCCTATTCTGTTTATAGAGGTTCTGAAGGAAGCTGGGAAACAAAATAAATGATCATTGTCTTTGAGAAACTTAGAATTTTGTTCAGAAATTTATAATCATGAGTTTATAGAAAACACTGACTTTCAAATCTATGACCATATCCAAATTTTTTTTCTTTATTTTTTTAATTGCACTCCTGTTCTTCACTATTCAGGCTTTATTCTTAGCTCTTTCTGGTTTTATGACCTTAGTTAATTCATTAACCTAGTTAAGCTTCAGTTTCCTTGTTTGTAAAATAAATAATAACAGTAGTCAACTCCACAAGTTTTCTGAGAAAAAATAAGATGGTGATTGTATCACATTACTGTCTGTGAGGGAGAAAGAGCTAGATTAGCACTTGGAATCAGAGTAAGAGTTACAGTTGTCTGAATAATAATAAACACAACAATAATGCAATTACAGTAATCATTTCTTGTTAGTTGTTCATGATTAAATATCACTGTAATGCTGACTTTCAGAACAAAGATCATGAATGATTATGGTCACAGAATAATCTTCCTGTTTGAACGTAAGAGATCAAGGACTGCAATACCACTGATTGTACAGATAAGGACACAGAAGCCTGGAAAGCTCTGCCCCTTACTCAGCGACTGGGCACCTCGCTCATCACTCTGCATGACAATAACCACTAACATTTGAGTACTTACTAGGTCTAAGAAATGCACTTAAGGCAGCAACATTAAATTTTCACAGCACACTTCCAATGTATGTATGTAACTGACACTCTCTGTTTCTATAGAAACAGATTTCTCTGCTCTGGGTAGTAGAGCCTGGTGTGAACATAGGTAATATAACTCCAGAACCCAAATATATAACCACTTTGCCATGTGTATGAGTTTGTCCATATGTCTCTGCATGTGTGTGTATTTAATTATACAAATGGAAGGTAGGAATTAAACACATATATGGTAATTTTTATAAGATTTCATTATCATTATTTTACCCTTCTTCTTAGGCCTCAAAAAGTATATCTGAATTTTTAAAAATATTTCACAAGGTCCATTCTCAATGGTGGTTCAGAATATGAGAAATTAGGTGACTTCAGGGAAGGAATTCAGAAATATTCAGTGTTCAGATGACCTTGAAGTCAGTACCTTTAAAACAAGAAGATAAATCAAATTGACCTGAATAAATAAATTTGGGACAGCAGCCAGTGGGAAAAAGTTCATGTTGTTCAATTAAGAACAAGAGGCAAAAATGAAAACAAAAAACAAAAATAAGAAATGGTACAGACACAGAACTGGGAAAGACTGGTTCCTTGTATACAAGTTAAATATATTTAAAAAATAGAATTTCAGCACACATTGAACACGGTGTGGTAACATTTTTACAAGGATGTCATATGTAAGAGTTCTGTTTTAAACACTGCATAATATATGGTCTACGTTAGTCAACCACTAATATCAGCAATTAAAACACAATTCTCCGGGGGCTCATGAATTTCTGGACATCTTGCAAACAGAAGCACTGACTGTCTTTGTTCCAGAATATCATTTTAGGGCTATTTTTGTAGCAAAAATATGGGACTATAGAAATAGATAGTATACCACCGTCCAGTATAAGAGATTCGGGATCCTTGAACTCAGATGTCCTCTCCTGCAATCACCTGCTGCGTGTGCAGGTGCCTCTCTTCCCATCACCCTGTGGGAATCGGCCTTGAGGACCAGCCCCTAAATGTGCTGATGCTCATGCTTCCTGCTGTGGGGAGAAAAATAAATGCTTTTGTCCCTAATCCAGGAATCTCCTATCTTCTATCAACTTCATGACATTAAAGCTTTTTTACCATTTTTAGCACTGAGGTTCTTGAAATTTGTTAACTGACTGATGTGTAGACAAGTTTGGGCCCATTTAACTATAATAGGCATTTATTTTGTCCACAAAATGAGTTTTATAGTGGGAGACAGCTTTCTCAGTTATCCCTAACATTCTTGACAATTTTTTCCCCTTTATGGGAACATTTATTTAAATATATTCCAGATGCTCTTGCTTCCCTCTCCCCTTCCATTATGCCACTTTGCTTTTGTTCTCACTTCTTAGGTTTGGTTTTTTCATAAAATAATATTCAGATATGTATTTATCCTGCCTAAGAGAAACTGTGTATGGGTGTGGATTCCTTCATATTTAGAAGGCCTACATCTGTAGTGTAACACCTGCATTTTGTGACATTAAAAAAAGAATTTTGAGAAAGACAAAAAAACTAAAATGAAGTGATTTTTTCATACTCATTAAGAAAATTGCAAAGAGAATTAATCTGTCAAAAACCCAGTTACAGCCAGTTTAGGTTCATAGCTACTGGACTCAGAAGCTTTATCTGGAGTATATGAAAGTCAGGAAAGGACTAAACTGCTAAAATTTTGCCTTGCATTTGAGCATCTTCTTGTCATTCATGATCATGATGATACTGAATTATTTTCTCTAGAAATTGAAAAAAACATATTTTACTGATGCTGAAACTTTCTTAGCAAATAAAATTTCATACAGCAAGTTACAAGTTATTAAATATGAATGCCTAAAATTTTAAGTTATTCTATATATTGGCTAAAATATAATCAGTAAATATTTATGGAACATCTCTTGTAACATGTTCTATGCTAGGCACTAGGCAATAAGTTAAAAAGAAAGTAATTTGGACAGCATGTTCTCAGCCAACTATGAGAGAAAAACAAAGTTCAGTTGTTTTTCAAGTCAGTGACAGACCTTTTAGCATGAAAATTGCTAAGGTCTGAGTGACTTTTAGGCCATTCTACTCTAGAAGTATTTTTGTTCACAGGATAAAATGAAATACATATTTTTCTATCTTAGAGTATCTGAGACACATCTGATCTTCTAAGTATTAAAATGAGCATTTCTGCACTCTAAAAAAATTAATGTGCTTTATTATAGTATATGTAGTAGTGACTCAAGTCATCACCATATTTCATAATTTAACAAGCAACATTTATTTGGATTCTATATACCTTGTTTTTCAAGATTTTTACAAAGTTTGCCTTTGTGAACTCTATTAAGAAATGTTTCCAGGCAAATTGGTAAAATAAATGAAATAGGATGGTAGTTGTCTACTTTAAAAACTATATTCAAAATTTAAGAGCATATATGTATAAAATTATTAATGCACTTAGTTTTAGCTATATACAGGTTGTTAGAAAGCCCTGCACATCTCACATACAAGTTAATGACAGCATACCTATATTTCCTTAAAATATATCACTATATCCATTATCATTATAATAATTTTCTTTACATAATATATGATTATTCTAATATGGTATTAATGCTGATTGAACAGATCCTTAATTATTCTGCATTAGAGCTACTTTTGGTTTTATCCAACATTAAAGATTCCACCTATTTTTAATTCAAAAACCAACATACAATGATCATTTATGCTATTCCTGGCACTGTACTAGGCATTAGGAATATGCAGATGAATAAGACATTGTGTCTGTCTTCATTATCATCGTTTTTTTTGGCATATAGAACTATTCTCTTCCAAGATAAATGTTATTTCATTATAATTTGATAAAAGCCATAACAGAGGATTGAAAAATTGGTATAAAAGCATATCTAAGGGAACAAATCCTTTTCTGTGGATGAGTGTATGGGAGTGGAGGTGATGGGAAACAATGTAATATCCTCAAGAAGGATTTATATTTTTGAAGGTTGTTTAGGAAATCAAGCTGGTAGAATTAGGCATGAGGGAGGCTTCATGACAGAAGGAAGGAACTAAGTAGGTACAGACTTAAAAACATAAAAAAATGGAACTAAAACCTAATGAATGATAAATTGTCTGGATTAGCAAAACTATAAGGTTTTGTGTGTAAATTTGTCAGATGAAAAGACAAAGATTAATTGGGGATATATTATGAAGGACATCTGTGCTTTAAATGCTAAGGTGTCTGGATATATTCCTTGCAACGATAGGAAGTCATCAGAGATATGTAGAGAAGGAGTGATGTGACCTGATTTTGTGTTTTGGAAACGTCTTTATAATTGATACACAGAGTTTGGATTAGAAAGAGAAAAGGTGAGAGATAGAAAATATTACAACTTCTCATGTATTCAATGATAAGATGCTCCTGGGTGTTTAGTTTCATGCTTAGGATTGCTCTTCTTTAAATTTTTGAGGAAAACAATTATTAAAGAAATTTTTCATAACATGATAAAATGTGTCTATCTAAATTCCTAATCAGTACCTTTTGATATGTAGCCTCAGATATATGACAAATGTGTCCATTATCACCATTACTGTTTCAGTTTTGGAAATAGTATCCAATATAATTAGACAAGAGAAAAAAATTAAAGCATAAGACTTAAAACGGAGAAGGTAAATTATCATTATGTTGTAAATGACAATGTGGGATACATGGAAATCTGTAAAATAATCAACCAAAGAAAAATTGAAAACATAAAAAGGGATTTTTAAAAAGATTTAAACAACTGGAAAGGCATGTAGTATTCTCAACACCATTAGGATATCAAGCCTGAGTTAATTTTTAAGTTTAACATGAATTCAGTAAAAGTAATATCACATATTTTGACTCTAAACAAACTCATTCTAAATTTGTATGAAGAAATACATGAGCTAGTGCAGCCAGGGATGCGGGGGGGAAGAAAGAGTAATGCAGAGGAACTAACTCTATAAATATTAAAGTGAATCGTGAACTATAAATAATTAAAATTGTGGGTTAAGAACATAAAATAGATAAGCACAGGTGTACAGAAATGGACACAAAAGACCCAGATGCACACAAGCTGAAAATGGAAATGTGGCTTTTTCTATTACTATTGTACAACTGAGTAGCCATTTGGGAAAAAGTTGGATACAAATCTACCTTACTAATACATTTCAATAATTTAAATATAATAAACCAATACATGTACAAGAAGAAAGCACCACATAAGTACTTTATAAACTCAGAACAGTGAAGACCTTCCTAACAATGACACAACATGAAGAATTCAAGAAATGATTGATAAATTTGACTAAACTGCAAACACATAGACTAAACATACAAATGTCAAAAATTGTACCATAAGAAGTCAAAAACAAAAGCAAATGTGTAAAATTTGCAGTTCATATTATATATTAAGGACAAATTTCTCTAATACAAATTTAGGTAAGTTTGGATTTCTCAAAAATCATACCATCAGCAAAATAAAAAATAAAACTGGTAAAATTTTATAATTCATATTATATGTGAAGGGCTCATTTTTTCATTATATATTATGGCAAATTTGGATTTCTCAATTTAAATTTATAAACTGATAAGAAAGATATACACCACTCAATAAAACTGAGCAAAACTTATAATCAAACAATGTATTGGCAAAGAAATACTGGTAGCTCTAAAGCATATTATATGCTCGATCTAATTCAGGAGAAATGCATATTCAAACTCAGGACCCATTTCTCATCTACCTGACTTGCAAATATTTTGTTATTTATTCCTTTTCATTCCTTGCAAGTCTGAATATCCTCAGGATGCATATATGCTGGGGTCATTCGTTTGGGTGGTTGTGGTGTGGAGGTATAGAAAAATATGATGGTAACTCCAATCTCCTTAAGATTAGTCACTGGAAAGCAAAGACTCTAATGTAGTCACTTTGAACTCCTGTAACATAATAAAGTGTTCACAACATACAAGGCTCTCAAAAGCACATGCTGAGTATCTACAGAGTGGCAATTTTTATGATACCATATAGTAAAGGGCCCATGATGGCCACAGAGGTGCCTCGCCAAGAGGTTCAGGATGTCATTAAATCTGTGTGTTTTCTCACTAGGAATCATGGAGAGTGGCTACTCAGAGAGACAAGATTTAGTAGTAGCAAACTGTTTACAGATGCACGAGTTCAAAAGACAATACCATCTGACAGATTTTGATCAATTGGAAGGGACCTTGAGTTCAACTATTTAAATTATAAGGGTAAGCAACATGCTGGGTGATTTCTGAGATGTATTTGACAAATAATTGCAGGAGAAAAATAAAACAAAATAATGAAAAGTAATTAGGATCTTCTCCTAAAAATGTGATGATATACCTTCACCATTGAAAAAGTTCTCAGGAAGCTGCCAGTCTTACCTAAGAAGTCATTTATTCCCTAATGACTTAAAGGAGTATAAATATTTGAGCTCCTACCTTGCTAAAATATAGACTTCCCTAAAAGAGAATTCACTCCTCATAAATAAAACCTATTTCCTTTTTTAAAGTTAGAAACAAGTTTCTCTCATGGGCTTTTTAAACATTGCAAATTAATTTTTAAGTATTTTGTGCATCACCCTGTAAACTCTAGGATTCTATATCTTTTGAATATTGTCAACTATTTTTCTTGCTTTATTAAACTATTGAGAACTTGGTTAACTGTTACCTTGATGTAGACAATACTCCTTTAGATCACTGAAGTTCCCTGGTATAAGAATGTGTAGACTGAGTATACTTCAAACTTAGGATTTGAAAATCCATATTTACCAGTAGTCTTTTAGAAACTTGCAGAACTGCATTAAAATATTTTCTTAAACTCTTTGGGGAACTATCTATACCACACAGTTTTTTGAGTAGGCTGGTTTTCCATGGCTCAAGAGGAAAAAAAAATAGATATAAATTTAAGTGTAGAACAGAGAGAAGTAGAGGTTTTCCCCTCTAACTCCCAATATGTGTCTACAGAATGGATAAAAGATAAGTCCAGCAATTACTGATGCTTGGCACATTCACAGCAAAATTTTGAGGAAAAGAGTTCCAAAATCCATTTCACAATCCCTACTACACTTCCACCCCCACCCTCCCACGCCATTTTTCTTGTGGTATTCTCTTTAAGGAAGGCACAGCTCTCTTCTTCCCTAGTCCAGGAAAAGTGGGTCAGAAAGTGATGCATTACTGAAGGTGACTTGAATTCTTTCCAAGCAAAGAGCTCATTTAGTATCAAACCAAAGCACTTAAAACCTTATTTTTAGAGGTTACTCCACTAATTTTCAGTTGCTTCAATTAAGCGCATATTGCTCAACAGTTGGGGGAAATGGAGTTTCTTTACTGTGAGGCTGATGAAGTGTATTCCTCTTCCTTGCCATGTTTCTATGTGATAAGCTTCATAGTTGTAAATCATTTCCATGTATTTCTTGCTTGGGATCTTAGCAAACTGTTCCTCTGGACTGATAGGAAATTGTTATGTTATATGCTGAAGGATAGTTTGTATAACTACTTTACCAAACAAATTATGACATTTAGAATTCATCCTTGCATATGAACATATTGTAAGATAGGTTGATCTAAATCACTGGATGTACATCACTTTAGAGACTGATCTGCCTCTTCTGTTTGTATTTTAAAATGTAGAAACATCTCTCATCCCCTTCTATGTAGCAATCTATACTTTGAGAATTTTATTCTCACCTGTATCTTATATATTCATATTACATATACACACTTCCTGTTTACATACATATATACCTATATGTTTAAATATATGTTTATATATATATGAATATATATATGAAACAATTTCAGAAAACATATAAAACATAAACTCAATGCATGTATTCACAGATTTAAACATATGTCAAATGCAAAACACACCTAAATCCAAACTTCAGAACAAGTCAAGATATCCAGAAAGCTGAGAAAACCATAGTGTTTCTCTTCTTTTAACCCCTAAATAATTCAGGAACAACTGCTGTGTTCAGAGTACTTTTTCTTTCTTTATGGAAAACCTTATAAAAGGCCAAGAAACAAAGATGAAAACTGTTTGATTCTATTTAAATGGTTGTCCTGTAGGGAGCAAAGTCTTCTCTACACCCAAAGCCCCAGAAACCTGTCAGTGTTAGAAAACTCTTACTGGTTGACTCCCGAGAGGCAAAGCTTTTGAAAACTGCAAGGCTCTCAAACAACATGAAGTAGAAGAAGTATTTCTCTTCTAAACTGCCTTCTTAAAATTTATTTTTCCTTAAGCTTCCATAATTTTGTCCCCTTAGCCACTTTAAATATGTGCAAACCACCTGCCCTAACCCTCACAGGAATGATAGGATTAACACATTAGAGGCATAAAATCTTCACTTAGAAACAATATATATGTATTTAAAATGTTATTTCTAATGCTCTGAAAACTATATTCCATCTTGGAACAACTACCAGAAGTCTTCCCTAGAATGATTAGATTAAAATAAAGCAACTCTGTGAAAAAAAATGCAAGAAGAGATTAATGAATTATGATTAAGAAAAAAAGAAAAGCAGAACTGAAAAGTCATCAGCTGATTTCTTTTAGGAAAAATAATAAAATGGTCAGATCACTTGAAAATATATTTAAGAAACCAAAAATGATAACATGATTAGAAATGTCAAAGTGAATACAGCAAGAGACACGCTGAGATTTTTTTTTTTTTAAAGAGACGGTTACATATTTGGATTTAACTCCTAGGACTGATAAGCTTTGTTAGTTTTACTTATATTTATCCCAGGTCACACGCAGCAAGTCTAACACGAATGGGAGGAAAGAATGAGAGCTCTTTTCAGGGGAGTCACTGGAGAGGAGAATACAGACCAACATACAGGGGAAGATGATGAAAACCCAGTACCCTGTGCGATACGATGAACAGCCAGCCAGGGAAGGAAGCTGCTCTCTGGCTGCACATTTTGGTAGAGGCTGGACAGTGAGCAAGTAATTCCAAAGCAGTGTGGTACGCATGACCGTGTGGCAGTGGGGTGGGTAATGTGGAGTGCCCTGGGGCTGGGGCGCTGGGGATACACACCTGTCAGGATGGATTGGCTCAGATACATAGGATTGCCTTTGAAGGGGCGAGAGCCGGGGAAATGGCAGAGATGAGACGTGAGGCGGTAAGCAGTCTAGAGAATGAAGCACCTCCATCTTGCTCTGTCTCTGATCTTCCTGAGTATTCCTGCTCTTTTACAGCCTGGAGCTATTCCAGGGCTCACCCCGTTACTCAGTGGAGACCTGAGAGTCAGAGGTGGACTTACTCCACAATCCACACTCATAACCATTACGATCTGATGTCTCTCTCAAATGATGTATTAGAGTACTGAGTGAAGATCTAGAATTAGTGGGATTGACATCAACTGAACAGTATTTTTAATCCATTTGGTGCTTATTTGAATAGTTAGCTTAATATGGCTGAACACTTGCACCTAGAAGGTCTGGAACATATCAGTATCAAATATATATTTGTTGTATGAATAAATATGTCTTTTAGAAATAATATACCACAATTTATAGCTGTCAATTAAATTTATCTTTAACACTGAGACACAGTTTTGATTTTTTACACAGATATTGAAGAACTCCCGGGAAAACCAAGATCACAGAATTGAAGCTCTAACTTTCTGATCTCTAGGTCACACAATTCTGTTTTCTACTTAATTTCTCTCAACTCTTTAACATAGAAATCTGGGTCCTTTCTCTATTGGTTAATTAGTATGAAGCACAAGAACTCTCCTAGATGCTTACTTTGTGACTTTAGATATCCTAGAGACATCAGAACCAGAATGCCTAGGCTTAAATCCTAGCTCTATTATTGAGAACCGGGTATTAATCAGACTGGTGACAGAGCGGCATAGCACAGGAAAACTCAACAGAAGGAAAGATGGTATACATATGAGTAGATATTTTGATGAGACAAATTTCATTGGATCTCACTAATTTCTGCATGTCTTGCAAGCAGAGAGTAACTATCCTTATATTCCAGAGTAACTTTCTGACAATGCTTATATAGTGAACAGCCTTGGAATACAGAGTGAGAATCTCCCTCTGGAGAAGAGTAAAATAAAAAATAGAGTATCAGAAAAAGTCACTAAAATAAAAATGAAGTCTATCTCTAGAGCAAATGCCAGGCTGGTTATCTTACTGTTCATTATAAAACACCAGGTTCTCCTGATTAGCGTTTTCTCAGTGGTAATTAATACGAACCTACTGGATCCCTCCATGTTGCCCATATGGGACTTGGGGGCAAAGGAACTGACACAAACATGAAACTCATGCTGTTTTACTGTGCAGTAAGCAATAAATCCCATTGTCTCTGACCTAGGAATCTTGTCTTCTGCTAGCATCCGTAAAACCGTGGCAGGCTAACTTGCTGTCTCTTAAGCAGGGTAAAATCTCAATGCCTTCACAGTTATTTATTCACAGGTCCCTCACTAAAATTATTAAACTATCCTATCCCTCAATATCTTAATTGTTAAATCAAAAGGAATGTAGAAATAGTCTGATTTAGGATTTTTGAAAGGATTAAATGAGATTATAAATTTAAACGACTAATCTAGTAACCACCACATAGTAACACTCAATAAAGATGAGCTAGTGTTAACTAACACTTATTCATCATGAACAATAGTGTTTTAGTATAATTAGGGCTATATAATAGACAACAATCTCTTCCTAGTAAAGAAAAATGGTCTCTTACTTCCCCACAATTTTTTTTTTTGGAAAACTCTGCTAAATGCCCTAAATTCTTCTATAGGCACTTTCCCTGTGCTGTCTCAGATTTTCCCGTTTGTTTTGCCTCGGTTTAATAAGCATTTATTGATCAGCATTGGGGATACTCAGTTATAGAGTTTGTGACACTGAGTAGAGGAGATAGCAAACCGTTTACCCTCATGTGACCTTCCCTGATCAATTTTTAATAATTATGTTTAAAAAGTCAAAGAAAAACAAAATACTTATTCACCCTTGAAAAATACAGGAACCAAGGATACCTTGAACTGCACATACATATTCAGTAACTGATTTGAAATCAGAGTGTCCTTATGCCTCCCCTGCCTATAGGTCAATCAGGTCACACTCATATGCATTTCCAAATATTGCTGGCTTGTTTCTCGCATAATTTGAGGAAATCAATGTCTATTTCAAAGTCCCTTCCAGTTGTTTCTAGGAGTCCCTAGAATATCTCAGGGGCATCAGCAAGAAGCCTGCTCTGGTTTTGCATTCCTCTGCAGAACTGTTCTGATTTTCATGCCAGCGGTTGGTGGAAGTCCACAGCCACTCCTCCAGTGGCAATGCCCCTCCCTCCATGGCAGGCATGCTGGCCCTGAACGGCAAAGCTGTGCAGATGCCTGGGGCAGAGAGTGGGATTGTTTTACAAATGTGCGTGTTGGATATGGTCTGCTAAATTTGGTATAACCACAGGAGGAAACGAGGCCAAGTGTGTAAGGAAAAAGTTTATTATATGCACAACCTCAGAAGAGGGGGTCAACACAAGCCACTCAGGGCCACAGGGGATGACCCCAGCACAAGCCAGAGGCAAAAGGGCAGGAGGCAAAAGGTTTGCATAATTACAGCGGGCTTGGACTGTAGACGGCCTCTAGTTCCTGGTACCTGGTCCTGGGATGATTAAGGCAGAGCAATATTACCTCCAGGGTGCGCAGACCAGATAGATGAGATATGGCTCTGGATTTGTTAGCTTGCCTATCAGAGTCATGCTCCTAGCTGCACCCTTTGCTATCTCTAAGGATCAGCTAGCCCCTGGCACTTCCCAGCAAGAAAGTTTTTTTTTTACTGTGCCAGAACATCTTAATACACAGAAAATAAAAATATATATACATACGGTAGGAAAAGAGCCACTTCCAACTCTGGATTATATTTTGTCATCACATGTTTTGAGGCACCAACACAGCTTGTGTCAAAGCTTCAAACTGTCCCTTGGGTATATAGTCTCCTTACCTTCTGCCCTCATTCCTTCCCCCTGTGGTGGGCCAGGCAGAGCCCTGGGGCCTGGTTGAGGGAAGGCAATCTAGTATTTCTCATTTTCCTTCTCTGACACCTCAGTCACATCACAGAATTTTGAAAGCTTTATTCCCAACATCCACATCATCTCAAGCAAAGATATAAAGATATTTAGAATACAGTTTCTCAGATTAACTTTGAATGTCTATTAATTGGTTTTTAAATTTGAGACAGAGAAGGTCACCTCCCTTTTATTTTCCTAACTCACTGCTTAAGAAGCCCTCAACTCTTCCTTCAGAATGCCATGAATTGTCCAAGTGCCGTATTGACTTAAATAATTCAAAAGTGGACATTCTCACTTCTACGGATGAACAAAGAAAGCCTTGCAGTTCAGTCAGTCTATCCTTGGTATTATTTCAATGCCAAATGTGCTGCAGTTGGGCTTTTGGTCCAGCATAAGTAGGCCCTTCACCCCTGTACTGTGATCCTCTACTGGCCAACAGAGCTCCCCCACCCCAACCAAAATTAAAGCTCTCAATACACAGCCTTTTTCAGTTCTCACAAACAGTCGTTTATAAGGGCATCCACTGGTTCTAGAAGCATCCTCTACAAAAGATCTAGAACATGAGTTTACTCCCTAAGTCATTCCATCTCTTCACCCCTCATCCCCTACCCCATCTAGCGGTCTTAATGATTTCCTTGTTCTCTCAAAATACAGTTTTATTACATCCCCTTCTCCTCCAACTTGCCAAAGGAGGCTGGCTTTAATGATTCTAAGAGTTTTCTGGCAATTCTTTGGCTAGAAAAGAGGAAAAAATGCACCTGTAGCCTGGCAGGATACCCTCTCTAAAGCACCTGTGACGTAAGTGGTCTCTCAATGCCAGGTCAGGTCCAGTCTCAATCCTGACTAAATATTTATTACTGTTATCAACATAGCTTTAGAATTTGACTGCAGAGTCAAAAGAAGTCTCAAGATATATATATATGTGAAATCCACTTATTACTCATCTTAATAAGTTTAAAAGCTGTAGACTGGCAAGAGAGGAAAAAAGTCTATGGGAAGTAATACAGCGTCCTTGCTAGCTAAATGAGGCAAGAGGTTCAAAATGGCATGAAAGAATGAGGTAAGTGTGCCAACGGTCCAATGGTAAGAAGTCTTTAAGTGGAGAGAAGGTTCTCAAAGCCAATTAAATGAAAACAAAATCTAAGCAATTAGCAAAAAGTTATAGTTCTAATCCAGGAATGAGGTTAAAGTTTAAAATGAAAGTGAGCTTATATGTAAATTAACTCCAAGGGACACAAGCTGAGAGATCAAACCTTGGTATTACATGGAATCCTTGTCATAATAAAAATAAATAGGATGCCTGGGGTGGGAGAGGGGAGGCAGCAAATACTGTTTCACCACCAAGCAGCTCTCTTGCTGAGACAGCTGTGACAGAGTCCAGTTTACTTGCGATGATCTTACTACTTCTTTGTGAGTGTTTTACTATTGAAAGGTTTAGAATTAAATATAGAAATAACTAGATGAAAATATCTTTGTGGTGCTTAAGAAAATTTGACATACTTAAGTATTTAACAGCTTATTCTTTTAATTCTAACTTAAAATATATGATGTTATTAATATAGATTTGTTATTTTATTTGAAAAATTAAATAAAATTTTGATATTAATAGTACAGAAACACTTAAGAATCTTAAAATATATATATATATAAGTACAATTTATTAGGAATCTGAGAAATTCAGGAAAACCTGAGATGATTTTGTTTTTATTTAGAATATAAAAATACTTGAACAGAAATTTGAATATAGTTCCTTTTGAAATGGAACTAAAAAAAAGACAATTAACTAAGCTATATTTAAGGTTACTTTAAATATAAGAAAGTTTATTAGAATTATAGATTAAAATATATTGAGTTTAAAATTAAAATTGACTAGGTTCATAAACTAGATTTATGAATGCCCAATGAAAGTAAATCTAATATGGATTTCTAAAACTAAAATGAATGCAAATGGTCTTTTTACTGTTTAAGTTATTTGGTCTGAACACCAAAACAATTTATACTGTGAAAAATATAGTCTAGTAAAAAGATATGAGTAAGATTAATTTCATATAGGTAGGCAATTTGATGAAAAAAATATAATTAGAAGTCTACATTTTGGAGAATTTTCCAGATTTGATAATCAAACAAAAGTGTTATTCAAAAAGTTACTGATCTACATTATTTAAGAGATATTTTCACAGTTAACAGATAATAACTTTGATGTAAATAAAATATTTTCAAATAATACTTTGGGAGATTTGTTTTGAAAAGCAGATTTATTCAAATGAACTATAGGTACTATCTGAAGATTTATTTTTTAGGTTACAGAAAATGTTTATTATACATTTTTCTTCATTGCATCTCACAGTATTTATTTTATCCTTTCTTATTATTTATCTACTTTCAGACTTGACTGACATTAGAAAATAAAGGATTAATAAATGGAAGTACCTTTGCAATAACACCACTGAT
Source organism: Phataginus tricuspis (assembly GCA_029783875.1). Lineage (NCBI taxonomy): Eukaryota > Metazoa > Chordata > Mammalia > Pholidota > Manidae > Phataginus > Phataginus tricuspis. The sequence continues at coordinate 25,760,399 of JAQQAC010009165.1, read as the reverse complement.
TTGGGAATAATTTCTTCAGATTTTGCTCTCAGACTCAATTATATTTCTTACTCCCTGGGCTACATCCCCAGACAGCAAAGCATCTGTGTTGACCTTTATTATGTCCATTACGGATACAAAAAAAGTGAATTGCTCAAAGCACAGCATCAAAAACTGTTTGGTAAGAACACAGGAAGAATGACAAACATCCTGAGGTAAATTCATGCAGCCCCTAAATTAAACATACATTTAAATTATAACACATTAGACGATGGCTCACTGGGGTACTGGGGAGGTGTTTAAAAATTCTTGGTATAATGTAAAATAAGTCGCTCCTCTATTGATTGAATTTTGATATTAAACAAAGAGATGAAGCTACCTAGTTAAATAAACTCTTACTAGTTGCCTGAGATAGGATACTTGAATTTCATCAAAATAACCATAAATACACAAAACAGAGGAATCCTAGTAGGAAAAGCAAAAGCTAGGACTGACAGTCAACTCACTGGCAGACTCGGAGAGGATTTTCTGCCAGTTGTAAGCAGACTGATCCTAACATGGTGGACTGGAAGCAAGAGCATAAATGAAGGCTCAGAGACTGTGGTCAAATGACTACATAAATGGCCCCAATTTTCTACGTATCCCTAAATCTTCTCAGTTGCAGTCAGAATTTATAGCTCTTCTCAGAAGAAGTAGAATCTCTCTCCCCGACCACTTGCACTCGGGCTGACCTTGTGATTTGTTTTTGCCAGTAGAGTGAGAGGAAATGATATAGAGATGCTTCTGAGATGCTTCGAGTCCTTTCATATATCTTCGTTTTCTCTTCTAACTCTGCCACCACCGTGAAGCCAGCATGCGCTAGCCTTGTGGGAGAGAATTCAGTCACACCAGTTGATCATTCTAAGCTAGCCGGCCCCCAGCTCGCTGACCACTGCAGATCAGCCAAACCTGGCCTTACGGAAAGAATTGCTAATGAACCTAACAGATTCTGGAGAATAAAAGGTCACTGTTTAAGCTACTAGGTTTGGGGAAATTTGTTCCACTGATTAACTAATATATAAACCTTATATTATATCTAAGGTTTATATATTTAAACTTGTAAGTCAAGCTAGCTGTTAAAGAACATGTGTTATCTTATTACCATTATAACAATAATTTCATAATAACTTGGAGGGCCAGGTTTAAGTTTGGAATTCTCAAACTTTGTTGTTCCAGGGCATAACTTAGAAGAAAGGGGAGAGCCTGCGCCCTGGCCCTACCCCCAGCCATTGGTCTGCCCTGACCTTCTCTCACCTCCTCCAGCTCCCTTTCTCTTCAGGAGCCATCTAATGCACACGCATATGGGCACTTCAGCCCACAATGCAAACTCTGCCGACAGCTTCCCACTCCTGTGTCTAGCCAGAACCACTGCTCTGAGGAAGTGTGCTCGTGCAGGCATGGCCAGTCACGGAAGGAGAGCCCCGGGGAAGAGCTCTTAGAGGCTCTGTAAGGAGGCTTGGGCTGCTAGGCAGGGATTCACAGGGGACCAGTCACCCTAAGCATGATCTAGGGAGTTTGGGGGACGCAAGTTCCAGATGGGCACCTCACCTTATCCTTGCAGACTCTTGACCTCATAAAAAGGAGACTCTAACTTGTAGAGTTCAGGATGATCATCTCTCTTGACTAGATCTAAGGAGGCTATTGACTACAAGGCCAAGAAAACCAGACCGAAAGCACAAATTGTGATCCAGTAGAAAATGGAAGGAAGAACATCCTTTCCCACTCTGTTCCTTAATTATAAACATAAAGTTCTAAAAGTTAGAAAATTGGACAGTACAATAAAAGGGATGGAAATTTATATATAAACATGTAGAGTATGTTTTTTAATTGCATTGTTCAAATACTCTGTATTTTTACTGATTTTTGTGTTTCTTTCTATCATTCAGTGCTTTGTTAAAATTTCCCACTATGATTGTGTATTTCTCTAGTTTTCCTTTTATTAATATCAGTTTTTGGTTAATATATACTGCATCTATATATCTTGTGCTAACACATTTAGAATTATAATACCTCCCCAGGGGTTGAATGTCTTATCATTATGGAATGTTCTTTAACTTTGGTAATTTATTTTAAATTCCATTTTGACTGACTCTAGTGATAGTATACCTTTTCTTTTTGGCTTTTGTCATGTTGGTAAATCATTGTCCATTCTTTTAGTTCTAAGTTTTCTGTGTCCTTATATTTAAGATATGACTCTTGTGGGCAGAAAATGCTTATTTTTTCTTTTGTAATCCTAATATGTAATATAGTTCATTTTAGGAGTATTTTTTCTGTTTATATTTAATTCAAATCTTAGTGCGTTTGTGTTGGAGTTTGTTTTTACTTTCCTTCTTGTCACACCTGTAGTATATACTTTTCCTTTATTTTCTTGACTTTCTCTGGATTATTCACTTTTAATGTTTTTATTAGCTTCTAAGTTATTTTTTCCATTACTCATCTTTTACTGATTACTCCAGAATTTACAATGTGCTAACTCAAATTAATGCTTTTCTACTTCCCAAATGTTGCAGAGCCTTACCCCTTTGAAATATATTTTCATTTTAACATGTATTCTTAACATTGCAGCATATGCTTGTTTCTCTTATATACAGTAAATATTCATTTATATTTATCCACACATCAGTCCTTTTCATTGAGTGTTACTCCTACCTTTGTTTCATTGTTAGTCTCTGGGATCTTCCATCTGCTTAAAGAAATTTATTTAGTAATTCTCTTATTGTTTTTATGAAAATGTCTATATTTTTCCTTCATTTTTTTGAGAATATTTTTGCTGAGTTTTGAATTCTAGTTTGAAGTTTTATCTTTTAAAATGTTGATGGTGTCATTCCACTATGTTCTGGCCTCCCTTACTCCTACTGAGAGGTCTGCAGTCAGTCTTGTTTTCAAGTTTTTTTTCTGGAAATCATTCCCTGGCTGTTTTTTTTTTTTTTTACCAGCTTCATTGTGATGTGCCTGGGTTTTATTTGTTTTGCTTTTAAAAAATTCTGCTTGGAGAGATTCCTTAATCTCTGACTTGACATCTTTTGACAGGTTTTGGAGTCATTATGGCCATTAAATCTTTAAATGTTGCTTCTCTTTTTTTTCTCATTTTCTTTTAACTTATGTTAGACTTTCTGTGCCCCGTGTATCTCTTATATATCTTGTTCTTTTTTTCTGGATTTATTTTTTCCATTATATTTCCCCTCCAGGTTTTTCAGTCTGGATATTTTCTGCTATTTCATGCTTACTATTATCTTTTGCTCCATCTAAACTGCTGTTAAGCTAATATATCTAGTTCTTAATTATAGTTTTCAGTTCATTCTTATAAAAGATATATAAAACCACAATTTCTGTGTCTTTTTATGGATAGATATAACCTGAGCTGATGTCTGGCACATAGACTTTTCCTGATCTGCATCTATTTTCGGAAAATTAAATCTCCCCAAGTATAGAATGGATGAAGGTACCACCCCAGAAATATTCATATTTGGGGGTCACTCAGGCAAGTTCAACAGACAACAGATAATAGTTTAGTTTTGAAAACAGAGGTTCTAGTTCAAACCTCTCAAGGTTAATGCAGGGAATTATCTTGAAAATTATCAAAAGTGACAAAGTACATGTGAAACATAGTTACATATCAAAAGAATAGAAAGCTACTTAATGTTCAATACATTTAAAATTGAATGAAAGGGGATTAAAGATGATGGCATGAGAGGTGAGACAGAGGCTTCCTCCTAAAACTTCATATAATATGAAAATATAACAAATACAACTACTCTTGAAAGAGCAACAGGAAAGAGGACTGCAACAAACTGCACACACCTGGAGACAAGAGCGGACTTCACAGAAAAGGGTAATGTACTAAAGCTGTGGTCCTGCAGGATCCAAGCCCTTCCCCCACCCCAGCTCACCAGCAGGAGGAAGAGGAACAGAGCAGGGAGGGAGTGGAGATCTGGGACTGCCAAATACCTAACTCTGGAGATTTGCTCTGGGAGCACAAACCTACATCTCATGGTCCTTGCATGATACTCTTATAATTAGGGGGTTGAAAAGCTAAGACAGGCAGAATTCCTGGAGAGACTGAGATTCCAGCTGCTTGTGGAAAGCAGGGATCCATATCCAGCTGCTCTGGGACAAAAGAAAGGCGGGCAGTCTGAGAGACTTCCTAACAGAGAAGCCCTTAGCAAGAGGGCTGCTAAAGGGGCAAGGATTGCCCAGAACTTACTGCTCAGGAGAAAGGACAGGTAGACAAAATTGTCAGGGTGCACTCTGCTCAGCAGATTGGGAGCTTTCATGATCTTCAGGTGCTCCAGCTCCCTGGCTGCCTACACAGCTTCAAGAACCCCTTCCGTGACAGGCAGACTACTGCACCTTTCTCCTGGCCAGACCCACCAGGCTTGCAAACTGGGAAACCCTACCCTGGAGTTAGGCCAGCCAGAGGGAAGATCTGTCTACAGCAATGAAAAACACAAAGCACAGAGGCTTATACCTGTGTGTTTGGCCCACTGGTTCAGGCAGTGGAGACAGACATAGCAGCCAGGAAGTAGGAAACAGTTCTTTCCTCCCCCTTGGCACGAATACCACTCCCCTGCAATCCCTGACATTGCTTCAGGGGCTGAGCAGCTCCAGAGAGTAGAGCTTCTGGGCACTAGAGGGCGCCATACACAAATATGAAACGCCAAAGGAACCTGGTACAGAGTAAAATTATTAATACAACTCTTGAGAAAGATTTAAATGATATTGACCTCATGACTCTCCCTGAAAGGGAGTTCAAAACAAAAATCATTAACATGCTCATGGAGGTACGAAAAGATATTCAAGAACTCAGGAATGAATTAAGGTTGGAGATCCAATCATTGAAGAGCACAGTGGATGGTATTAAAAGCAGATTGGATATGGTGGAGGAGATTATAAATGAAAAAGAAACTAGAGAAGAGGAATACAAAGACGCTGAGGCACAGAGAGAAAAGAGGATCTCTAAAAATGAAAGAATATTCAGAGAATTGTGTGACCAATACAAACGGAACAATATTCACATTATAGGGGTACCAGAAGAAGAAGAGAAAAAGGGATAGAAAGTCTCTTTGAGGAGGTGATTCCTGAAAACTTCCCCAATCTGAAGAAGGAGATAGTCTCTCAGGCCATGGAGGTGCACAGATCTCCCAATACAAGGGACCCAAGGAAGACAACATCAAGACATATAGTAATTAAAATGGCAAAGATTAAGGATAAGGACAGACTATTAAAAGCAGCCAGAAAGAGAAATAAGATCACATACAAAAGGAAAGCCCATCAGGCTATCAGACTTCTCAGTAGAAACCTTACAGGCCAGAAGGGAGTGGCATGATGTATTTAATGCAATGAAGCAGAAAGGCCTTGAACCAAGATTACTTTATCAAGCAAGATTATCATTTAAATTTGAAGGAGGTATTAAACAATTTCCAGATAAGCAAAAGCTGAGACAATTTACCTCCCACAAACCATCTCTACAGTGTATTTTGGAGGGACTGCTATAGATGGAAGTGTTCCTATGGTTTAATAGATGTCACCAGAAGTAATAAAACCACAGTAAAGAAAGTAGAACAGCTGATTACTAATCAAATGCAAAATTAAATTAACTATCCCCAAAGTCAATCAAGGGATAGACAAAGAGTACAGAATGTGATACCTAATATATAAAGAATAGAGGAGGAAGAAAAAGGAGGAGGAAAACAAAACAAAAAAAGTACCTTTAGATTGTGTTTGTAATAGCATATTAAGTGAGTTAAGTTAGACTCTTAGATAATAAGGAAATTAACCTTGAACCTTTGGTAACCGTGAATCTGAAGCCTGCAATGCCAATAAGTACATACCTATCTATAATCACCCTAAATGTAAATGGACTGAATGCACCAATCAAAAGACATAGAGTCACTGAATGGATAAAAAAACAAGACCCATCTATATGCTGCCTACAAGAGACTCACTTTAAACCCGAAGACATACACAGACTAAAAGTAAAGGGATGGAAAAGACATTTCATGCAACAAATACAGAGAAAAAAGCATGAGTCGCAGTACTTATATCAGATAAAATAGACTTCAAAACAAAGAAAGTCACAAGAGATAAAGAAGGACAATACATAATGATAAAGGGTCAATCCAACAAGAAGAAATAACCATTATAAATATCTATGCACCCAACCAAGGAGCTCCTACATATGTGAAACAAATACTAACAGATTTAAAGGGGGAGATAGAATGCAATGCATCCATTCTAGGAGATTTCAACACACCATTCACTCTGAAGGACAGATCAACCAGACAGAAAATAAGTAAGGAGACAGAGGCACTGAACAACACATTAGAACAGATGGACCTAACAGACATCTACAGAACTCTACACCCAAAAGCAGCAGAATACACATTCTTCTCAAGTGCACATGGAACATTTTCAAAAATAGATCATATACTAGGCCACAAAAAGAGCCTCGGTAAATTCAAAAAGACTGAAATTGTACCAACCAGCTTCTCAGACCACAAAGGAATGAAACTAGACATGAATTATGCAAAGAAAATGAAAAATCCACAAACACATGGAGGCTAATATCATGCTCCTAAATAATCAATGGGTCAATGACCAATAAAAACAGAGATCAAGCAATACATGGAGACAAATGACAACAATAATTCAACACCACAAAATCTGTGGGACGCAGTGAAGGCCATGCTAAAAGAAAAGTATATTGCAATACAGGCCTACCTCAGGAAAGAAGAACAATCCCATATGAGCAGTCTAAACTCACAATTAACAAAACTAGAAAAAGTAGAACAAATGAGACCCAAAGTCAGTAGAAGGAAGAACATAATAAAGATTAGAGCAGAAATAAATAAAATTGAGAAGAATAAAACAATAGAAAGGATAAATGAAAGCAAGAGCTGGTTCTAAGAGAAAATAAACAAAGTAGATAAACCCCTAGCCAGACTTATCAAGAAAAAAAGAGATTCTACTCATATAAACAGAATGAGAAATGAGAAAGGAAAAGTCACTACAGACAGCACAGAAATACAAAGAACTACTAGAGAATACTATGAAAAATTATATGCTAACAAACTGGATAACCTAGAAAAATGGACAACTTTCTAGAAAAATACAACCTTCCAAGGCTGACCCTGAATGAAAGAGAAAATCTCAACAGACCAATTACCAGCAATGAAATTGAACTGGTAATCAAAAACCTACCTAAGAACAAAATGCCTGGACCAGATGGCTTAACCGCTGAATTTTATCAAACATTTAGTGAAGACCTAATACCCATCCTCCTTAAAGTTTTCCAAGGAGTAGAAGAGGGAATAGTTCCAAACTCATTGTATGAAGCCAGCATCACTCTAATACCAAAACCAGGCAAAGACACCACAAAAAAAGAAAACTACAGACCAATATCCCTGATGAACATAGACGCAAAAATACTCAACAAAATATTAACAAACTGAATTCAAAAAGAAATCAAAAGGATCATCCATCATGATCAAGTAGGATTTATTCCAGGGATGCAAAGATGGTACAACATTCGAAAATCCATCAACATCATCCACCACATCAACAAAAAGAAGGACAAAAACCACATGATCATCTCCATAGATGCTGAAAAAGCAATTGACAAATTCAACATCCATTCATGATAAAAACTCTCAACAAAATGGGTATAGAGGGCAAGTACCTCAACATAATACAGGCCATATATGACAAACCCACAGCCAATATTATACTTAACAGTGAGAAGCTGAAAGCTTTTCCTTTAAGCTCAGGAACAAGACAAGGATGCCCACTCTTCCCACTTCTATTCAACTTAGTACTGGAGGTCCTAGCCATGGCAATCAGACAACACAAAGAAATAAAAGGCATCCATATTGGAAGGGAAGAAGTTAAACTGTCCCTGTTTGCAGATGACATGATATTGTACATAAAAATCCCTAAAGAATCCACTCCAAAACTACTAGATCTAATATCTGAATTCAGAAAAGTTGCAGGATACAAAATTAATACACAGAAATCTGTGGCATTCCTATACACCAACAGTGATCTAGCAGAGAGAGAAATCAGGAAAACAATTCCTTTCAAAGTTGCATCAAAAAGAATAAAATACCTAGGAATAAACCTAATGAAGGAGGTGAAAGACTTATACTCTGAAAACTACAAGACTCTCATGAAAGAAATTAAAGAAGATACCAATAAATGGAAACACATTCCATGCTTATGGATAGGAAGAATTAATATTGTCAAAATGGCCATCCTGCATAAAGCAATCTACAGATTCAATGCAATTCCTATCAATATACCAACAGCATTTTTCAATGAACAAGAGAAAATCATTCTAAAATTCATATGGAACCACAAAAGACCCCGAATAGACAAAACAATCCTGAGAAGGAAGAATAAAGCTGGGGGGATTATGCTCCCCAACTTCAAGCTTTACTACAAAGTCACAGTACTCAAGACAATTTGGTACTGGCACATGAACAGACCCATAGACCAATGGAACAGACTACAAAGCCCTGATGTAAACCCAACCATATGTGGTCAATTAATATATGATGACATACAATGGGGAAATGACAGCCTCTTCAACAGCTGGCGTTGGCAAAACTGGACAGTTACATGCAAGAGAATGAAACTGGATTATTGTTTAACCACATACACAGAAGTAAACTCGAAATGGATCAAGGACCTGAATGTAAGTCATGAAACCATAAAACTCTTAAAAGACAACATAGGCAAAAATCTCCTGAATATAAGCATTGGCGACTTCTTCCCGAACGCATCTTCTCGAGCAAGGGAAACCAAGCAAAAATGAACTCATGGGATTACATCAAACTAAAAAGTTTCTGTATGGCAAAGGACACCATCAACAGAACAAAAAGGCATCCTACAGTATGGGAGAATATATTTCTAAATGACTTATTCAACAAGAGGTTAACAGCCAAAATATATAAGGAATTTACATGCCTCTACACCCATAAAGCAAATAACCCGATTAAAAAATGGGCAGAGGATATGAAGAGACAGTTCTCCAAAGAAGAAATTCAGATGGCTAACAGACACATGAAAACATGCTCCACATCACTACTCATCAGGTAAATGCAAATTAAAACCACAATGAGATTTCACCTAACACCAGTAAGGATGGCCAGCAGGCCAGCATCCAAAAGACTAAGAACAACAAATGCTGGCGAGGATGCGGAGAAAGTGGAACCCTCCTACACTGCTGGTGTAAGCTAGTTCAACCATTGTGGAAAACAATATGGATTTTCCTCAAAAAACTAAAAATACAAATACCACTTGACCCAGAATCCCACTCCTTGGAATTTACCCAAAGAATACAACTTCTCAGAATCAAAAAGACATATATATGCACCCCTATGTTTATCGCAGCACTTTTTACAATAGCCAAGATATGGAAGCAACCTAAGTGTCCATCAGTAGATGAATGGATAAAGAAGAGGTGGTACATATACACAATGGAATATTATTCAGCCATAAGAAGGAAACAAATCCTGCCATTTGCAACAACATGGTTTATGCTCAGTGAAATAAGCCAGGCAGAGAAAGACAAGTGCCAAATGATTTCCCTCATTTGTGGAGTACAACAATGAAGAAAAACTGAAGGAACAAAATAGCAGCAGACTCAGAGACTCCAAGTAGGAACTAGTGGTTACCAAAGAGGAGGGATGTGGGAAGGTGGGTGAGGAGGGTGGGAGAATGGGATTGTGGGGTATTTCATTTAGTACAGATGGTGTGGGGAATCACGGGAAAAACAGTGTAGCACAGAGAAGGCAAACAGTGAATCTGTGTCATCTTAATACACTGATGGACAGTGACTGAACTGGGGCATGAGTGGGTACTTGATAATATGGGTAAATGTAGTAACCACATTGTTTTTTCATGTGAACCTTCATAAGAGTGTATATCAATAATACCTTAATAAAAATAAATAAATAAAAATAAATAAATATATGTAACATTCGAACATTGTGTGAATACATAATAATAAATGTTAAAAGAGAATAAAAATACATTTTAGAGATTTCTAATCATACCAAAAGTGATTTTCAATAAAGCAGTGTGCTTGCAAATACACTATTAATGATTTTTTCTAAAAACTTAGGGAAGGCTATAAAGTCACTGAAACATATTTGATATTGAACTAACTAAAACTATATATCAGATAGATTTTGCAAGAGTAGACTAATTCTTTGTAGCTTGAATTTTTTATAGTAAACCTCAACTATCCTTTTTTGATAAACTACAAATACCACATTAAAACCAAGGCATGGATTTTGGATCACCTGTGAATAATAAATTGTTTTATAGTATTAAATGATTCAAACATATCTGAATACCAGTGCAGTAGATGATTTAACCTAATATCACATCAGTATTTTTGATTTCTCATGGAATCATTAACCTTTCAAAGCAGAACTATTTCTAATAGCTCTTCCCAGAAAACCACTAAAAGTTCCTCCATGATTAGAATTTGTTATGAATGGTAAAGTGTTGATGTTTGGACAAGTTATGATGTTTTGTGCTCATAAAAGAAACAGGCATTGAGTTTCGCTAAGAAAACCAGACTCATTTTAACTACTGAGGTACTCCTGACAATACTCTTTGCTCTATTCTATTTATTAGAAATATTTATTCCCCTCAAAAACCTCACCCATTTTGCTTTAGAAACAGACCAAAGAAAAACATTATTGTACTTCCAAAGTTATTTATCACCTTGAAAAGGATATTTCCTTTGTTGCTAAAAACAGCCTTTGAATGTTATTCAATATTGTCAGGGTTCCAACATCAGGAACTTGATATTTCTTTAATTCATTTTATTTGTCTTTTGTTTTGTTAATGAAATAAGTAGCTCTGTGAAAATTAAAGTCATTTTATGAAGAACTAGTTTCATGAAAAGAATGCTCATGTATTCAAATACATTAAAGAAATGTATTCATATACACAGTGAATTAAAATAACTTTTAATCAAGGAATACACAAATATCCATTCTGACTTTCTACACTAAACAAAGGCATATAGCTTATTGACAATCTAAATAGGAGAAGCTGTTCTGGATGAAAATGACTGTACCTAAAACACAATAATAAGCCCCTCAGTGGCATAAATATTTCTAAATCCAATTTGAAATAAAATTTCAAAGAATCTTTAAATGTCTTTGCTTGTGAAAATTAAAGTAGAAACCTTGAAATTGGTGGGCATAAAAGGCTACAAGATCTCCTTCACATTCCAATTAATACATTATGCTCTATTTAGTTCGTGATCGTCACAAATTTGTTTGATTTGGATGATCCCCAGGTACTTTCAGCAATTTCTTCATGTGGCATCAAAAAATAAAATCTGGTGTTTGATCTTTATGTTCACTTAAAATGGGATTTTTATTGTATTCTATGGCTGTGCTCTATAAACATTCTGACATTTAACCATTTTTGTTATTGTTTCACTATTAATTCAGTTATTCTGATATTTCATACAATAATCAATTATGAAATAATCCACACATATTTCACTAAATTTTTAATATGTGTAACACAAATCAAAAACCAAGATAAATGTAAAAGTTAACTACTCTTAGTTTATAAGTAGTCACTGCTGCTTTTGTTCCACTAAGAAAGGTAGACTTGAAGTCACAGAAAATGGTAGGTAATATATATGGTAGAATCGATTACCAAGAAAGAAAATAATGAGTATTAACAAATTTATTATAAATGGGCATCAAGAGAAAACCCGTGGCTTATGTAGCCAAGGTCCATAAGCCCCAGTGGGAGAAAGAGTCTCCAGAGGGTCAAGAGCTCACGGAGCCCCCACCTCAGTCCAGGGGATGAAAGGAAGGATGTCACAGAAAGATCACAGTCTTTTCTTCTCATTTGTTATTGTAGAAAGATTCAAATGTACTCAGAATAAGTGGGAATATAATAAATATAATAGAGGCAAGTATTCCTACCACCCAACTCCAATATTTATTACCGTTTTGCTAATTTTTATTCTAAGGGCTTATTTGTTTCAAGGCAATTTATTTATTTTCCCTTCCTCTTATTCTTTTTTTAGAAAAAATTGTTAGTTGAAATATTATATGGGTTTCAGGTATACAACCTAGTAGTTCAACAATTAAGTACATTAATAAATGCTGACCATAATAAGTGTAGTTATCCTGTGTTAACATACAAAAATATTGCAATATTATTGACTATATTACCTATACTTCACTTTCAGGGGAATTTAAAAGTCATTTCCCTGTTAACTATTTCAGTGTGCATCTCTGATTAAAAAAACAACAACCCGATTTATATGTCACCATGCCATTCTTACGATAAACAGGACGAACAACAGTTATTAATCTCTTTCGTCACATAACCGATCCATATTCAAATTTCATCAAGTTGTCTTTTCACTGTTTTTTTTTCAAATCAAGATCCAAATGGGTCTCTTTATTTGATCGTATGGTTAATATGTTTTATTCTGGATTATTCACCCATAAAGTCTTCAATGTCATTGATTTATTAAGGAAACACAATCATTTATTATATAATTCTGTAGAATGTTCCACATTCTGAAATTCCTTTTTTTTATGCCTTTATGGTGTTAACTTTTCACTCTAGGTCCTTTAGTCTCTTCTGCTTGTATTATCTTGAAGCTTGATTTTATTCAAGTTCAATTTTTGAGGATGAATATTTGTGAATCTGTATATTTTTTACTGCATCATATCACAAGGTAGATCTGAGTAGTTGTCCTAGTTTTAGGGATGTAAATACTAATCAGCAAATTCAGATCACAACAGCCTTATTTATCCATTATGAAGTTTCCCATCAACCTTTTACTTATCGGGCTTTGTTTTCACTAATAATCATTACATAGGCTGATTATTTCAATAAGGGCTAAAAATGGTGATTTTTCTAATTCTATTATTCCTTTCATCTTTAATACATCAAATTCTTCTACAAGAAACTTTCCTTTGTCAACTAATTTATTGTTCTGAAACTCTTTTAGGAAGATAGAATAAATGCTTGATTCTTTGCATAAAAAGCCAAATGGGTAAAGAGGTAACTGACTGATGGCCTCATTTAGTTGCTAATTTGATTGATAACAAGGCCTATGGCATATGCACTCTAGGAAAGACTTAAATATATATATACTTACATTTATATTTAAGTATGTGTGTGTGTGTGTGTGTATATATATATACATATATATATAATGTCAAGCTTTTAAATTATGGGCTAGATCACTCACTGTTGCTAGATCATGTCTTGTTGTTCTGCTGTGAGGAAACAGGAAAAAACACTGTCCTTTTCTGCATATTTTATAGATTGTGTTCCTGCTATTAACTATGCTTCTCTTTCTGTATCTCAAGTTCAAATGCCCTGAAGGTGTCTAGATAGCTGGGTCACTGTTCTCAGAGTTCTCGTGCTTGATCACTAGTCTAGAGTGCTTTGATATATGGGGCTAACTTGACCATCATGCATTGGTCACCACTTATAAGCAGACTGTATGCAATAACATGAATCCAAATCAAAATCTTGATGAGCAAATAAAAAAACAGAAAAAATTATACTTCATACAAACTTCTGGAAAAATTCAAACTTGTCCATAATGACATAAAATAGTTGCTGGAAGTGAATGAAGGGGTATAGGATGGAGATATAGTAATGAGCATAAAGAACTTGAGTGGGTGAAGACTGTTTAGTATCTTGATTGCTATCTGACTCGATGGTCTTACAAGTGTACTCATATGTTGAAATTTATCATATATACTTTAAATGCATGAAGTTTACTGCATGTCAATTATATCTTACTAAAGCTATTTATTTAATTGAAGTATAGTTGATGTATGATATTATATTGGTTTCAGGTGGGGATATGGGGTAGGATTTTGTTGCTAGAATCCCTTTAATGCTCACTGCCTTTTGTGTTTCTTGTACAGGATTTCATAATTGGTTAGAAATACCCAACCCTAAAGGCAAGGTGTCTACTGTATGCAATGATAGAGAAAAGGCTAACACCACATTTATGTTTCTGCAATATTCTATTTTTTCTCTAAAAATCACACTGAATTATGAAACCAAAACATTTCTAGTCCAGATTAATCCAGAAGCCAAGACAACTCTAACTTGTCTTCTGTTTTCAACAGAAGAAAATGCCAGAGTGTCTTCTTATGATTGAACCTGACACTTGCTCAATCTTCCACTATATAATATCTAAAGCTAAGTTTTTCTTATAAACCCTTGTAATGTAGGGTGTTAAACAAGAGCATAAATGTGGTCTAAAGTTATGGCAGTGAATTCTCACAAGTAGTTATATGTCTGGCTCTGTTTGCCTTTAATTTCTCCTGACAATCATTGTCCCTAAAAGTAATTTAGTGTAGTCATCTATAGCTTCCTTCACTTGATGACAAATTGTCTTGAGGATTGAAAGATTTTATTCTTACTGAAGGTTGCATTGAAATTGATTCCATGTTAGCTTACATTTTATTTTGCTATTATTTGACCTGACCCTGAATGTACTTAACACTGAGTAGACAGATTCTTATGTAAGGCTATCTTGATTAACTTGATCTTTATTGCATAAATTGAAACTACAGTCCGATATATAAATACTTGAATTTTGAGTCAGCTATTCTAATGCTGTTTATAGTTAGAAGGTTAATCTTCTCATCCCCAAAAGAAAAGGTCTGATATCCCCAAGTTGAACCCTCTTTCATTCACTAAATATTTTACCAGTTAACAAAACAATTCAAGATATCAACAAGAAGGGATGAAAGAAATATTTATTTTCAGCTATGGAATCATCCCTCATTAAAAAAAAAGCAACAAAACATTTTATCTATAAGTAAAAACACTGAAAGATCAGACCAGAAAAGGCAGAAAGTCAGGCTTTACCAATAAAGGGACAGGTAGACACCAGATTTTTTTTCTTACTTTCCTTGGGGCTAAAATTCTCCTTTTCATTATAAATGGGAAGGGAAAATTATTTCTGCCTAAAAAATCTTAGATTTTCTAACTTCACTTATGCACCTAGAATTGGAAAACTCCCATTTTTACACCTTGCTTCTAGGTGCCTTCAATTTATTTGAAGATTTTACATGTTAAGGAGATATAGTGTTGATTTAAGAACTTTCTAATTCCTCTTTCCCAATATAGTAAGATGCTATATCTAATCCATGGTCCTGTAATGTTGCTAAGAGGTTTAACTATCTCACTTCTTTATAATAAATACAAAAATAAGTTATGAACATATATCTTGAGAATTTTGCAATAGAATACAAATGTTTAGAATATTTTAATGTAGAAACTATCTTTTCTGGTCTTAGATACATTTATAAAATATTTAAGATTAATTACTACTTGCCCTTAAGAAGATGGAAGCAAATCTGTTTGCTTTGGGCTGTGGAACATAGACATCAAAATCTACTTTGGAAAAACAACGGACATGAATATTTGATTGGGAAAAAAAAGAGAGAACGTGTGTGTCCCTTTACAAGTGAATGCTTGGTGGCTGAATCCATCAAAAGATGGCAATTAAGAAAATTATTGGAAGGCTCAGGAGTCAAAGGGGCATCAAATGATCACTACAGAGACCAAATAATCAATATATGGCCACTTGAAATACTACCCTGCTTAGCTTTCACTTGAATAAATTGACTTTGCTGGTCCATAAGATTTATACTTGTTCTCCCAGCAGCAGGAGAGGAAGACTGACTTGATCAGAAGCCAGCATCCGCCTAGATGGTCACTCAGCAAATGCTGCACGTGTCTCTGCTATACGTGTCTCTGGTACATGTTACCAAAGGTAACTGTGAAAGCCAAAAGAGCCACTCAGCTCGTGGTGATGTGTTACAGTGGCCCTGGAAATGGATGCAATGGCTTAACAATATTCTCTCTCATCAGTACCTGGATTGAATGGGCTCTGCTTGGCGACTCTTGTTTGGGGTCTCTCATGAGGTGACAGATTGGCTGAGGCTGTACTGAGCTAAAGGCTTGATTGGGCCAGCGTCCAGGATGGCCCACTAACACGGCTGATCGCTGATGCTGGCTGTGGGCTGTAATCACACCTAGACCTAGACTAGAGTCTCAAAGTGTGGCTGAATTCCAGGGTGCAGCATGGCAGTGGAATTCCAGGCAGGGGCATCCAGGAGGGAGCATTCTAAGAGGCCTGGGCTGAAGCTGCAGTGCTCCCTGTGGTCTGGCTTCAGAAGGGCTGGACATCATTTCCATTGTGTTCCACTGGGCAGGGAAATCAGCTGCAGTTCAAATTCAAAGACTAGTGACTTAGTTTCTGCCTTCCAGTGGGAGAAGTAACAAAGTATTTGTGGCCAACTTTAATCTGTTTGAGCAGGTTACACTTTTTAATCTTTTAAATAATAGAGAGTAATTCCAATAATTGAGTCTAGCAAGTTTTCTTTTATAATATTCTTTACTATACAACCTGTTCTAGCAATGTGTCTCCTTCATTTTCCCTACAAAGCACTATACTCAAACATCCCTTCAAAGCTTAAAACATAGTCTTCGGTCCCTCACTTCTGCCAAATTCCTATCTAAATCTTAGGACATAGCTTGTGTCCCTTCTCTTTCCTTTAATCTTTTTTTTGTCTCTCTCTCTCTCTCTCTCTCTCTTTTTTTTTTTTTTTTTTTTTAGTTTTTGAATGCTTCACATTACATCTATTTTCTGAATTGTTTTTTCCAATTTTCTTCTAGACCACCCACATCCTAATACATGTGTATATATGTGGTGAGGGGAGCCCAATTGAGACTGGAAACTGGTTTAGATGTGGCAACTGCATGAGGGGATATAATCATCTATGGCAGCGGCTGGCATCTCCTTTTCTCTCTTTGCTTACTTGGAATTCCTCCTTATTATATAGATACAGTAACACACTAGGTGGCTGTCCTTTGTGAAGGTAGGGTCCTCTGCAAATTCTGAGAACATAGCAAAATAATAGGTTCTCAGGTAATATGCAGTTCCCTAAGATTTCCAAGTTCCAGAACCTCCTGAGGAGGAAGAATAGAGGATGCAAGAAAGGCAGGAGAAAATATAGAGTAATAAGGGCTATAAAGTGAATAAAAATCTGTAATATGTAGGCATCATTAAATAGCTACTTTAGACTGGATTATCAGGTAAGGTCTTCTGACAAAATATTTAACCTGAGAATTGAATGAAATAAAGGAGCCAATTGTTTAAAATAAATACAAGAGTTTTAAGAAGAATATTTTAATCCTTATATTCAGCTCATATCTCTTTCTTAATCTTCAAATTTCATATTTCCAATTCCTTCTTGTTTTCTCCACAATGACCTCAAAGACAACCAACGAAAATCCGAATCAGTAATGCCTCCTCCTCCCCCTATCCGTCAACTTGCTTGCTGTATTAGTTTTCTAGGTCTGCCATAACAAATTACCACAAACTAGGTGACTCGAAACAATACAAATTAACTCTGTCATAGTTCTGAGGATAGAAGTTCAAAATTAAGCCACTATCAGCAGGGGTTCCTCCTGGAGGCTCTGAGAGATAAGCTGTTCTTTGGCTTTTTCATAGTTTCTGGTGGTTGTAAGCCATCGTTGGTGTTTCTGGACTTCCAGCTACGTCTCTCCAGTCTCTGCACCTGTCTTCGCATGGCCTTCTTTCCTGGGTGTGTGTGTCTGTCCTCTTCTTTAAGGACACTACTCATGGGATTTAGGGTCTACTCTAATGCGGTATGACCTTATCTCAACTTGCTTATATCTGCAAAGACTATTTCCAAATAAGGTCACATTCACAGATTCAGAGGTTAGGATTTGAACATATCTTTTTGGGCAACACAATTCAACGCGCTATACTTGCCCTCCTGAACTGCCATATTAGTGATGACATAGCTCTCCTAGCTCATCACGCTCCACATTCAGTCACGAAATACTGTCAACTTAGCATTTTAGTGTTTCTTGAAGGTATCCAATTAATTCTATCCGTATCTTGTTATATTATTTTAATTTCTACTTGTTGCTTTCAGAGCCTTCTAAAGGGCCTTCCAAAATGTCTCTTGTCTCCCTACTATCTTCTCCCAGCAATCCCTTATTTTTAAATCAGTTCAACAACCAGACTATTTAAAAAAAAAAATCAAATGTACTTGAATCACATCAATCTCCTGCTAAAAAAGAACATTAAGGCTTCACTTTGCCTTCAGTGAAAAAATATAAACAAGAAAAGCAAATAAAACAAAGAACAGATAAAAAAGATGAGATTTTAAATAAGTTTTAGGGCAATAATTAAATTTTGCCTTTGAATTTATAAAGACCTTCAATTCAGCACCAATTCTTATGCACACTAGAGTTTGGATGGTTACTTAACTCTCTGAAACTCATTTCTCAGGCTAAAATAATTGACTAAGAATTATAGGGTGGTTACAAAGATAGCCTGGCACATAGTGAAATATATATATCTGATATACAGAGTTCCCACATCTCTTACCCCCCAGGTGCTTCTCCGACCCCGCCGCATGGCGATCCCATCTTCCTCTTCGCCTGGTGTGCTTGTTCAGCAGAATGTCTCGCATGCCCTGAACTCTGCTATTTACTCTCTTGCTTCTTGGCCTTTGCACTTGACTTAAAAAGCTGTTTAATTCCCCACCTTCACTGGGTTAATTTCTTCTTCACACATCTTTAATCCTGTTGAACAGGGGTATCAACTATCCCAGGAAGTTAAGTTTGACGTTTTAGTGTTAATTAGCCTTTCTCCTTTGTGCACAGTCCTGTCCCAGCATTTGTCAATGTCAACAGCAGCTGTCATTGTCCATTTCTGTCTGCTCCCATATGTCATCAGCTCTTAGAAACCAGGGACCACATCTTACACTTCCATCACCAGCACCTACCACAGTGCTCTGTGTTCTCAGAATAATTGAAAAGATGAAAGAATGTTTGAGAGTAGTTATTTATCTATCCCTGAAATGAGGATAAACTTACATTACTAGAATTAAGCCCCATGAAGACACTGACATTGTATGTTAATTGCTATATCCCCAATTTTAAAATACAGGTTTCTATATAGTAAATGTTCAATAAATACTTGTTCATTGTTTTGAATTAATAAAAATAGAATGATTTTTATCAGAAAATTTCACTCTGGCTCTAAACAGTATGCAACTATAATCCAAACTGAGAAAGAAAGATGCATAGCTATGTTGGGGAACAAGGGTCTAGTATCTGGCATGCTGCAAAAACATTTGTTTGGCATCCAGAACATCTGGCTCCTGTCTCCCTGAGTGGCTACATAACTATATACTTGGAACCAATTACTTCATTTTTCTCTAGGTCTCAGTTTCCTCTTTTGAGAAGTGAAGATCTTGGATTATCATATCTAAGGTCTCTTTCATTTTTAGAGAGCAAGTCTTATGTAGATAATCTAAGATCCCATGGTATTTTTCATTAAGTACAAATAAAAGGAATTGACCTCTTTAGCTCTTGTGTTAAAACTAAATCTTGCCCTAACAACTTGCAGTAGAAATACTATGTCTTAGATAAGAATTTTCCATATGGAATGATGGAGTTCTGCATATTTCCTTGTTGACTCTTCCAACAACATAAAGTACAATGTACATTTCTTGTAGTTAAGAATTAAAACTAAGTATTCTACTAAAAATATTGTTACTATTATATAAGATATTAATGTTTCAGCACTGGGAGAGAAGTAAATCTTCACTTTATGCAGATGGACAAGTGGAGGCACAGAGGTGATACATGGCTGCCCAAAGTAACCATGGGGTTATTTCAGGGCAGCAAAAGCATGAGAGTCCAGTCCACATTCTTTCAGAGGGGCTCTTTCTACTACACTAGGTATTTTCTATCTTCAGAACTCTAATGATAATATGATTTAATTAAGAAAATAGAAGCAATCAGAAACAGACATCCATAAGCCCCTACAGCATCCAGCCAGCTCCTGGCATCTATACGTGGATAGTCCCTGTTCTGCTTTCACCCTGTGACTATGGATGGACTCTGTTCTACTAAGGCCACTCTTCCACTTATGCATAAGATCCCATGCCCTTTGGCCTACTCAAGGATATCAAGTGACAAAGTATAACTTTTTCTTCAAAACACGTTTCACTTGCACCTCTCATACCATATTCTCATGTTTTTTCCTACCTCTTCAGCCACTACTGCTCAGAATCCTTTGCTGTCTTCCGTTCTTATTTACAAACTCTGATTATTGGTGTCCTTGCAGATGGAGGAGGCCATGTGACCAGGAATGAGAACAGCCTCTAAGAGCTGAGAAAGGCCCTTGGCTGGCAACTAGCAAGAAAATGAGCAATTCAGTCCTACAACAGCAAGAACTGATTTCTACCAAAGATCTCAACAAACTTGCAAGCAGATTCTTTATCAGAGCCACCAGAGGAGAACTCAGCAAAGCTGATACCTTGTGATGGTTTAATTTATGTGTCGACCTGACTGGGCTAAAGGAGACCCAGATAGCTGGTAAAACATTTCTGAGTGTGTTTGTGAGACTGTTTCTCAACGAGATTAGCGTTTGAACTGGTGTCCTTGTAAAGCTGGTGAACTGAGTAAAGCAGATGGCCCTCCCTGATTTGGGTGAGCATCAACCAGTCATGGGGGCTCACATAAAACAAAAGGCAGAGGAAGGGCAAGCGCACTCTCTGTCTGCGCTGGGACATCCGTCATCTGCCCTTGGCCATCAGTGCTCCTGCTTCTTCAGCCTGGATTTGACCAGCTTTACGGCCTCAGCTCCACTGGTTCTCAGGCCTTTGGAAAGGGATTGTTACACCACTGGCTTTTCTAGTTTTCTAGCTTCCAGATGGCTGACTGTGGGACTTCTTGGCCCCTATTATTATGTGAGCCAATTCCTGTAATAAATCATCTCGTGTGCGTGTGTGTGTGTGTGTGTGTGCCTGCATAATAGGACTGATCGATTGACTGATAGACCAATCTGTCTATGTATCCATCCATCCATACATCTATTGGCTCTGTACTCTGAAGAACCCTCACTAATACACTCTCAGGCATGCTATCCCTGAATTTCTGACTTAGAGAACGGTGACTTAATGAGTGGGTATTATTTTAAGGCACTATGTTTGTGGTAATTTGTTAAGAGCCATAGAGTACTAATACAGCACTCAATAAATTTGTGTTCAATAACATTTTGTCTTATCACTACAATTCTTCCAGGAAAATTGACATTTTTATGGTGTCATGAATGCTGATTTTATATTAAACAAGACTCAACATCTCTATTTTTTGAAGCACGTCCTTTTTTTCTGATCAAATGTATAGGATTTTTTTAATTTCACAGCATTAAAAAAATGGTTGAGAATTTAGAGATCCATTCAGTACTATGTATCTTTTTTCTTAGAATTAAATTATGTTTGCATTTTCATTAAAACGTTTGTTAGTCGATGTGTTGAGCCTTGAAATTTAACTTATAAAGATGGGCTTAGATTTTAGCTTTTTCACTATTTGAAGTCAAATGTATCTTTTTTATTTTTCTTCACACCACTGGATACTAATGACAGCTATTCCATTTTTACTTTGGGTAATCACAATTTGAAAATGATTGAGCATGGCAAATTAGAGAACACATACATCATAGGTTTTCACCTAACACCTACTTTCTAAATTCCTCTCTGTTTACACAGTCTCACTAACAAGCAAGTTGTTACATTTAAATCACACCCTCTGACACAAGGTTTTCCCTTTTTCTGTTGAAAAGTAAATTTTTTCCCATCTGTATATCCTGTAATAAGGACTAAGTGATATCTTACTGTTTGATATGAAAACCGTCATTCTTTGATAATTTTTTCAATTTTCACAAAATCTACAATTAACTCCTGCCTTGTTACCCAGTTTTAGAAATGTTTCATGTAAACAGCTAAATATAAAGTTCAAATAGAGAATAAAATGAAAAGCTTATATCATATGGAAAGGCTAAGAAAAAATGTGATAGGAGGTAGCTGAAATTTTCATCACTTTCCAGAGAACAAAAATACATTGTCATTTGTTCAACTGTTCTTCTGGTGTCATTTGTTTGTAGAAAAAGCTATAATGATACTCATAATTTGAAAAACAAAAAGATTCATGCTAAAGATGCCACACCTTGAGAGAGGCAGTGTGGATTATATTTCTTAAATAAATAGATACTACTCTTCTTTTCAGTTAATATTTCTGATAAACTGTTGTTCAGAATTTGTTGTTCTCTTGTTGACTGCCTCTGAGAATAATGGAAATATTTTTCTCTGGATAACTCTTACTAATCAGTGGGAAAATTTCTCCCTTTCCAATATTAAAAAAGTACTAAAACTGCAGAACATGCATTAAAAGGAGCCAGCATTCTTTTTTTTTCCTGAGAGTTGATTAAAAATAAGAGTAGCAGAAGGTTCAATTCAAAGACTACTGTTTGCTCAATTGCACTATAATCTGATGTGATTTTAGCTGTGAATGGGTAAATGTTACAAAAGGTGGGAAAAAGATCAGAGGTCTTGCTCTCAACTACAGCAATAAGTCATGTTAAGACAGGCATTACGTGAACTTGCTTTCTTCCTGACTTCTCTGTATTTTTACCTCCTTCATTTTTCCTGGAATCCTATTTTTCCCTTTTTTTCGCCTATTCTTTCTTCTCGTCTTTTAGTAAACTACTTGATATGCTTTTTGGAATGGTCTTCTTGTACAAACAATAAAAACGATTGAGGAGACACACCCAAAATTATCAGGCTAGGTATATTTATGAATTTTAAACATTTCGTTATGCATTTTTTCTCTGTGGGGTTGCTATTATGAGCTCTCCTTCTGTAAGACAGATTAAAAATACTCAAGCAATTTATTATTTAAAAAAATTCTGCCCTTGACGTAATGTTGGGGGGGGGTGCGGGGAGGGCTGTACAACTCAGAGAAGACAAGTAGTGATTCTATAGCATCTCACTACGCTGATGGACAGTGACTGTAATGGGGTTGGTGGGGGGACCTGATGAAGGGGCAGTTTAATCACCATAATATTGCACATTTAACTGTAGATTAATGATACCAAAATAAATTATATTAAAAAAAATCAGAAAAAAAACAATAAATCCTCAGATCTTCAATAAAAAAAAATTCTGCTCTTTAAAATTTTTTTGGGTGGGGTTGTTTTTAGTATCTCTCTAACAATAAAAATGAAATAAAATTAAAATAAAAAATGAAGCTAAAAGACATAATTCTACAGAAGAATAAAATCCAGGATCCATTTGTAACTATGCTAAAGGTTGTTTTTAAGGTACCTATAACCTATAAAAGGGGAAAAAAAACATCTCTGGAAGTTCAAGGTTCCAGAATCACACCTCCAATCTCAGACAGTCTGGCTGAATTTATATGAAGCAGAAACTGCATAAAATTATGACAGCCATTACAGGGGAAATTCTGTTAGTCTTTTAGCTGAAATAAGCTTGAGAGACAAAGATATGGCGTGGACCAGGAGGCATTGAGGTTGAGGGAGTAAGGATGAGTTTTTACTAGGAAGAGTAGAGTTAGGGACATTTGGGGAGCTAAATAAGGCTGAAAAGACATGGGGGCAAGCCAGCATGCTTCCTGCATGTGGAGGCAGAAACTGCTTGTAGGCTCCTTGCTAGGCAAACCCTAAGGTCAGAAATTCTCTGTGTGCTCTGCTTGGGGCATTTGAGTCTCTGTTATCCCGGAGGCTTAATTTAGAGGGGATGAAAAATCCTATCATTTAAGGATTTTGATATTTGAGGAAAAACAATGGCTTTTCCACGGAAGTCATGCAAGCATTAGGTCATCTCGTGAAAAAAAGAGAGAAAAAAAGCAACCAAAAACCAGTTTTTTAAGTATTTCCCAGAATGCCACACTCCAGTACTTGGGAAAATAGGTAGGATTGTAAAAGAGTCTATTTTGAGAATACCACTAAAGAATGAAGGTCTTAAAATAGGAGCTTGGATAAAATTTACTTTTAAAAATGAATATACCCAAAACTCTGCTAAAATGCCCTTTCTTTGAAGACTATTTCGTGGCTAACGCCCTTTCCTCGACCACATTGCCTGGCAGAAACCTCTACCCTCTAAATCTGATCTCATTCATATCATCTATTATCACTTCTCAAAGGGTAATTGTTTTTCACATGGCCATATTTCTTATAAGATTGTGTGCTATTTGAGAGGAAGTAGCCATGTCCTACTTACATCTCTGTCCTCATTACCTGAGCCTTCTGCTAGTCCATTATAGAAAATCAGTAGTTTATGAGGGAATGAATGTTACCCATACAAAAACACATTTGACACCCAACCATGAGTAAGACTTACTCCAATTCATGTGTAAGAGCTCAGTCTCATAGGACATTCTGTTGATTTATTTTCTGACTAAAAATTTATTTGGTTTGAGGTAAATTCCTAATAATCTCCAGAAAACTTGGACACTTATCAAAACTCCACAAACTCTTTAGAGACTCACTTGTCACCTGCTAGATAAATTTAAAATTTTGCCCAATCTGTTCTCCATTGCTTAATACCTATGGCGAGAGCTGTGCAAATCTTAAAAGCTAAATTTATTATGGACTCCTGAAATGCCTATTTCCAATAGCATAGTTAATTGTGCCCTGTGGTTTACTTAAAGACTTAACAAGTTCATTTTCAGAATGTCTAGAAAAGTCCCATCACACTCAAATTGGCTTAATATTAATTAATAAACTCTTAACATTTAGATAATATAATTCTAAGGTTTATCAACTGATTGAAATTTAATTTTCTTCTGGCATGTGCTCAGGTGGAAGAGGGCATTAACGTTCATGTCACTTAAAGTCTGAGTATTTAAAACTAGGCTGTTACTCTATGTAAATTTATAGCCAGGGTTATATGAAAAGCCGACCAAGCACCTTGGCCATCATTCCTGGAAGCTATGTGATTCTTTACCATCAGTGAAACTTTATTTATCAGGAATTGTATTTATCATGGAAACTAGGAAAAGATTCTTGAGAAAATCGGAAATTGCAAGAGACCAACAAGAGTCAACATATTGTCACTGATGATGGCATGCTGGCCCATTGGGTCTGGACAGCCGTCTCAGCAGATCCTGGTTCACCACACAGTGAAGTTACTTAACCTCTGAGACTCAGTACCTCAATCTGCAAAATTACAGATGCAGTGTTTGCAGGATTGTAGTGAATATTAAATGGTCAGGATGTAATTAACCCTCAAAAAATGTCAGCTGTTACTACTATGTTAAGTTTTTTTTTGTCTCCTCCCTTCTACTTTGGTAATTCTGCTTTTTGTTTTTACTTTCTTCTTTTCTCTTTTACTCTTTCTCATTTTTTCATTCTACTTCCCTGGGTTTGATGGTGGTGCTGTTATTCACTGCTACTCCCCTACAAACAGAATTCAAAGTTAAATATTTACTTCAGACAAAAAGCTTAAAAAGAGACCTAATTTTCTATTTCTTTGTCCATCTCCCTCATCATAAGTCTCTGTCTCTCTCTCCCCTTCCTCTTTATCCTTTTATACTCTCCTTTAACTAGGAAACAATGTTGATATGGGAAGGGACAAATTTAAAACTAATCAAGATACCAAAGAATGCACCATGCATATCAGAAAACGAATAGTTAAAGGATTGAAAGACGTTTGAACAAAAGATTTAAGGAACTTGAATATGGCCTTTGAATTTTAGCATATTTATATTGCAGGGGAAAATGGCCAAACTAATGCCAGGGAAACAGATGGGCTCAGAATAAAAAAATGAATTAATAGATGGAAGGTTCTGGCAGTGAAGAAAGCTTTGATTTGGGGGAAGTGGTGTCACCATTCAGAAATTTAGCCTTGCCATTTTACCCCTTGTCATTCTAGTCTTGAAGCACTTCCAGGGTGTTTCATTTCCTCCTTATCCAAATCATAGCCATGACAAGTGCGGAGAGCAGTTTATTCTCAGTCTGTCCTTCCCTCTCTGTGCTTCTGGTCCAGGTAGCTGCAACACTAGCGAGACCATATTTAATAATAAGAAACAAACAAATTACTTCTAAATTATATGAGAGAAAGATGTTTCCAAATTGCATCTTTCTTCCCCATTACAGAAATCATGTTGGCATATTTTCCCAGCCAGACAAAAGCCATAGGAAGTCGATCAAACTTCATGGGGTGAGGTAATGGTAAAGTTCCAGAATCACTTTCAAACTGAAATTTATTAGATGTCAGGATGGCTATTGTCAGGAGACTCCAGTGAGTTCAGAACACTAATTTTACTCATCTTGTCTAATTGGAATTATATATTGGGAAAGTATTTTGCTAATCTTGATTATCTGAAGCCATAATATAAGACTTTCCACTGATATAGCATATTAACTTCTCCTATATTCATTATAACTTAGTTGGTTAATGACAGTTCATTTATCTTTATACTTTTCTGAGAAAAGTTTTTTATTGTCTAATCATCTCAATCCCAGCATTATGATGAAAGTGGAAAAGATTAAAACATAAAGTATAATAAGCTCAACTAAGACTAAAAGATACACTTAAGTAAACATTTGTTTAAGAGAATTAAAGGTGGTGGGGAAGACAGTGATTGCTTTGAAGTCAGGGTGTAGTTTGCCTTCCAACTAAATACAGCGCTTCAAATATTGGCTTTGTGAAAGTCGGCACTTCAGAGCAGTATCAGACCCTGTAACCTGCTCTGTTTTTTTATCACTTCAGGACCCTACCGTTGTTCATCTGGCCAAATATAAAAGGTGGAAAAATAAAAGACCATTGACCTTCCAAACGTTTACATGGAAAATTAAGGTATAAGCAAAGGTCAGCAGCAGTTTCTTTAGGCTTATAGGTAATTCTTGAAAAGTTCAAAAGATGTCAGTGTAGAAAATGTGTGAGAACTCATATTTTATTGAATTTTCTGTGGTGCAGTAAAACTTCTGTTCCTAGATATTCATGAAAGAAAACTGGTGTCCCTCTTACAAAAAGTTTTGGGATTAAAACTTGGGCTTTTTCAGGAGAACACAATTATCATTTAATACTGCACATTTCTGGGAGAAAAGAAGGTGAAAAAGTTGGCTGCTATATATTTATGACTTCTCTTATGCTGACACTTCTGTGAGACGTTCTCCCCATTTTCAGATGATGTACTTGAGAAAAGAGAGATGGGGTAGGTAATTTATTCAAGAAAACAGGTCTAAGAAAACATGGAACAGAGTCTGTCCTCAAGATGGGAAGCAGATAAGGGGGCTGTGAAAGAAATGCTCATCAAGGGATTCAAAGCCATGAGTGTTCGCACAAGATAAACACAAAGTAAGAAACATTTCCAATAAAAAGACAACTAAAAATGTCAAGTCTTTGAGATAGATCATTTTCTTTACACATGTTTTCAAATTTGTCACCAAAATCTTTGAAAGTAAAAATTGCATTTTCTTTTTTTCCTTTGTCAGGGGCGATCGCAGTAAGACCAGTACACTATGTCCAGCAGACACAAGTCACATGGGAGCGTAGTATCCTTCTGGCACCCACACCATTGCCTCTGTCCTACTGCATCAGCTCACCGAGGTAGATGATACCGAGGAGAATTCTCTGCCTCGGGGTGAGCGCCCCACACCCGCCTGCTCTGAGCCCCGAGCCAGGGCTGTTCTGCAGCCCTAGGAGAACCTGTCTGACTCCAGCACTTGGAAGTCCAGCAGGGGAGCCATGACATGAGCACTGAATTGGTGGCAGCGACAAAGACCTCTAGACACAGCCAGGACCTGAAGCGCCAGGACTCCTGCTCCACGAGCAGCCTCCGCCGCGGCCCAGCTTACGCAGGCAGCCCTTCCCGCGGAGCGGCCGCGGGGCTCCCCGGTTCCTGCAGCAGCCGAAGTTCATGTATCACCTAAGGTACATGGTAACTGATTCATGCTTTCATTCAACAGACAGTAATTCTTCATCCTCTTCAGCAGCTCTACAATTTTTAGTTAATATTGCCATCAATAGACTTTCCTCCTCTTACCTAACCAAATTGTATTTCATGTAAATTTAAAGCAAAAACCTTAATATTTATCCTTTATAAAAGAAACCTTGGAGTATTTGCTCAGTTATTAACATAACTAAACATCTGTATTTAGTCATAAGATTCTGCTGCTTTAAATTTTAGTCAGTCAAGCTTTTCTAACATCCAGTGGTTCACATTATTTTCTTCTTTCCTATAGTATAGATTTATAATATATATTGACTTAGCTTTCAAAGTACTAATATCATTACCATTTAATATATAATTTATCACTCCCAAAATGTAATATATAATTTATCACTCCCCACATACTCCAATTTTGCTGGAAACTAAGAAGTAATTCCACTACTTTAAATTTATTGTCTTTAATCTCAAAAGAGTACTGCCATTTTACTCTGCAGAAAGTCAATCTGCTCTAGAAAGACCATTGACCAAATTCTACTGTGCTGCTGTAGTGGGCTACCCAGGCACTACAAATGTAATATGGAACCACAAAAGACTATGAATAGCCAAAGCAATCTTGAGAGAAAAAAAAACACAGCTGGAGGCGTCCATGCTTCTTGATTTCAAACTATGTTACAAACCTGTAGTAAACAGCAAGGTGTTGGCATAAAAACAGACACACATATCAATGCAACAGATATAAATCCAGAGAGCACCCAGAATAAACATATGCATATGTAGTCAATTCATTTATTACAAATGAGCCAATGATATAAAATGTGGAAAGGATGGTAGACAATGAATGATGTTCAAAAAGTTGGATAGCCACGTGTAAGGGAGTGAAATTGGAGCCTTATCTGCACCATATACAAAATCAACTTAAAGTGGAATAAAAACTTAAACATAAGACCTAAAACCATAAAACTCCTAGAAGAAAACAGGTGGTAAGCAACTTGACATTGGTCTTGGCAATGTTTTTTTGATTTGACACCAAAAGCAAAGGCAGTAAAAGCAAAAAATCTACAAGTGGGACCACATCACATGAAAAGGCAACCTACAGAATGGGAGAAAAAATTTTCAAATCATTTACCTGGTAAGGGTTATTTTTTAAAACATATTTTAAAAAACCCTGAAATTCAATGAAAAAAAAACAATATGATTTAAAAATGGGCAGAAGACATGAATAGACATTTTTCCAGGGAGCACACACAAATGGCTCAACATCACTGATCATCAGGGAAACGGATATTAAAACCACAATGAGAGGTCACCTCATACCTGTTAGAATGGTTGTAATAAGAAAGACAAGAGATGGCAAGTGTTGGAAAAGATGTGAAAGAAAGGGAACCCTTGTGCACTGTTTTTGGGAATGCAAATTGGTACACACACTACAGAAAACAGTATGGAAGTTCCTCAAAAAATTAAAAATAGAACTACAATATGGTCCACCAATTCCACTTCTGGGTATATGTATATATCCAAAGGAAATGAAAATAGGATCTCAAAGAGATAACCTGCATTCCTATATTCATTGCAGCATTATTCACAATAGCCAAGATATGGAAATAAGCTAAGTCCATAATGATGAATGGGTAAGATCTGATGTATTTATACAATGGAATAATATGCAGATATGAGGGAAAAAAGGAAATTCTGCCACTTGAGCCAACAAAAATGGACCTGAAGGCATTATGTTAAGTGAAATGAGCGATACAGAGGAAGAGAAACTCGGCATGTCATCAGTAATATGTGCAATATAATAAAAAGCCAAAGTCATAGACACAGAGTAGAATAGTGGGTGCCAGGAGCTGGAGGGTGGGAGATTTAGAGAGAAGTTGGTGAAAGGGTACAAACATTCAGCTACAAAATGACTACGGTCTGAGGATCTAATGTCAAACTATGTGATTATAGCTTTATATGACACATAGCTAACTATAGTCGATAATACTATATTGTATAATTAAAATTTGCTAAGAAAGTGGAACTTAAATGTCCTGACCCCCCAAAAATTTTTTTAATGTTATAATTCTGTTCAATTTGGTGGCACTGGGTATATTAATTTCTTATTGCCTCTTAGCAAAATTGCCACAAAGGGGTTTAAAAAAGCACACATTTATTATCTCCCAGTTTCTGTGGGTTGACTCAGGCATGGGTTAGCTTGCTTTTTTAGGGGGCTACACTTAAGGTTGTCACAAGACTGTGTTCTCTTCTAGAGGCTCAACTAGTGAAGAATCTGTTTTTAAGCTCATTCATGTTGGCCTGATGAATTTCTTTGCAGCTAGCTGACTGAAGTCTCCAGTTCCTTGCTAGCTACTGGCATTGACCCCTCAGGCACTGGAGGCTGCTCACGGACCCGCATGGGGTCTTCTTCTTAGGTCCCCAACATGGCTGCTTGCTTCTTTAAGGCCAGTAAGAGAATCTCTGGCTCCTTTCGGCTAAGATGGTATCTTACATAATAAATATATATATTTTTGCCATATTCTATGTATAGAAGCCTTCATTCTAGTTGAAGGGATCAAACAAGGGTATGACTCATTGGGGTTAGGGTCACCTTCGGTGTGTCTGTCACAGGGGCCTAAGGAATATCTTTCCTATGCCATGATTAAATGACATTTTTCAAGCACCTGAAAACCAAGCACATATTATTTAACATATTCCCCATATTGCTTGTAAGTTTTTTTCTGCTAGGAAAGCATGCATCTCCAAATGATTCAAGACACATAAAAGGCCTTTTTTCTCAATAATATTTGCTAACTATTTGAATACAACGACTACTAACTGATTTACTGCATTTTGTAAGAATAATATTCCACTGAACTTACAATTCCATTTTTTCTCTTCTTCTGTGTTTAGTATGGGAATAGTTAATAAAGTTACAATTTGCTCCATTTCGCATTTATTCATATCCTGAGATCTTTTTTTGTAGCAAAAGATATTTTTGATCTTCAGTAATGGTTTCATCTACAATCCTTCTGTCTGTGTTTTCTTATAAAAGGAAGAATGAGAGAGAGAGAGCGAGTTCCAGTGCTAGCATCTGCAGCACTCCGTGTAACAAAGATAGGCATTGAAAGGTTTGGCTGGATTGACATCAGTAGCAAAAACAAAGCATTATTTATGAAGCCTGCCCGGCTACAATTTTCCAATGGTAATTTCTGTTCCCTGACTCATTCCTCCTTTAGCATACACATTTAATGAAAACAATATGGAACAAAACCCAAAAGCAATCTGATGCCAAAGCACACTTAAGTATTGCTTAGCATGATGAAAAAGGTTGTAAGAACAAATCACTGTGACTGGGATACTAATGGGACAAGCCATAGCTTCAAAGCGGCTGTGGGTGCAGAATTTGGGCCACCAGGCAAACAAAGGAGCAGCTATTGCCTTTGAACAACACAGAAAGTCACACCCTTGTCTCATTGCCAAGCTAAATCTTCCTCTCTTTTCAGTAAAGCTATACTTGGAGGCAGTTTCCCTGTAAAAATGATCACAATGGACCAGGCAGCTAAGGTAATAATGTAACCAGGGTTACTGAACATTTCACTGCTTGCATTAGCAAGAAGATAATATAGTTAATCAATCCACAAATACCTCCTAAGTTCTTATTAAATGCAAGACACACAGTGGGAAACCAGCTATAATGAAATGAGATCATGCAAATGATAACAGGCTGTAAACTGTAAATCTCTGTTAAAATGTGACTTATGACTATTTAAAATAATATAAATTGGCTTTTGCATTATTTTGCAGCCCGACTGTCAAGTGGCAAGACAGTGCTTCTATTTATTATTTATCTATTCTGTTGGGAGTAACCTAGATTTATCTGGATTGAAGTACATTATTGTTAAAACCAAGCATACCAGGAGCTGGATCAAAAGGTTAATTATTGATGGTTGCTAACTTAATGCTGTAATCATTTCACAATATGTGTAAGTCAAATCATTATGCTGTACATCTTAAACCTGTACAGGGATGTATGTCAATTATATCTCAATAAAACAGGAAAACTAAGAAATGTTATCAGAAAGCAAGTGAGATTCTTAGGAACATATCCCCAAGATTCCATTATGTTCATTATACAAGTAGCAAGACAAAGAGTCTTTGCTCTCCACTGAATGGAGCTACTCAGAGAACAGTGTATTTGTAGATGCTGAATATTCCATGCAAATCAAATTTATTAAACAGTTCTCTAAATTAGAGGTATTTCTCTGCTCTGTAAAGTGAAATAGGCCTTAAGACCACTCTATTATTATCACATTTACCTTGATTATAAATGCATAGGTTGGCATACCATTGGTACATTTTATAGAGAGACAATGAGAAATGACTTTTGTACATTTCACTGGTTATAAAAGGGAAGTTATGATTTAGCCTTAAGCCAACTTCCCTGCCTTGGGCTCTGGGCTTTTTTCTTATTTTCTATTTCTTTATCATTTACTGTGCAGCTTCTGTTATTCTTCATTTCTCTTCCATAAATAGAGCCCTAAACACAAGGCAACATTTCTAAGAAACAGCACTAACCCTAGTTGCTTATTAAGTGGGCTTTGAGCACTTACAAGTCACTGCTATCTCATTTGCTTGTCAAGTCTGGTGCTTCCTTCAGATGGGGGGTTTATGCAGGGAACCTCTTTTCCCTTCCTTTTCCCTTCCCTTCCCATTCCTTTCCTCCTTCTTTTCTTTCTGCTTTGTAATCAGCAGGAGAAATATCAGAACATTGACAACCAACAGCTTACAACCCAGATGGCTTCTGGTGTTGCCTTCATGTTCTTCATCAAAAGAGGGTGAGACTTTGCAAACCATTGAAATACACTTTCAATCTGTGCATTGCCATTTTGATGCTAATGCAGTATTCCTAAAAAATTCCCCCAATTGCAAGTTGCTGCACAGTTGCATTCTCCTGACGTTCCCCTTTAATTCCAAGGGAGTCTTGAATTTAAAGGTACATAAAGCTGCCTCCTTGCAGTGAAGGGATGGGCTTCTACTCTTGCCAGGTAGCATTGCACACCTGTAAGGAGAAACTAATGTGTCTTTATTTTAAATTTAACTTTCACCTTTAAAATATCTCCAAGCTAATAATTAAGATACCATTTTTTAAGCACTTAAATTTTTAATTTAGAAAGGCCTAGAGCCTAATTAATATCCTTTGAATTCTAAAGGAATCTAGCATACTCTACTCAGAGTAGATAGGTACTATGATTCAACCCTCTAAAACAGCCTCATAAAAGCCAATAATCCCCCGGTCCAGTGGTCACTTGGTCAACATTTTACAAGCCCTTCAAACCTAAAGTAATTGAAAAAGAGCCCTCTAGAACATGAGTGATTCCACAACTACCAGGCATTTGTCTTCAAATATCCTTATATCATTTATAAAGTTCTTGTTCAAGAGTTGTAAGTGTCAGCTGCCACAGGAAGGGAGCTACCAGGTGAGACAAGGGCAGGTACCACCCATCTTAATGAGTTCACAAAGAATTAAATTTAGAATAAACAAAATTCTTCAGGGTCACTCTATTTAAAAATAGAAACGTAGTTTGAAAGTGTATTTGTAGAGTTGTTCCATAGTGTAGCAAAAGAATACATAGGGTCTTGAATTTGAAACAATAATGCTAATATGGGTGAGCTTGCTGGTGAGAGCAGAGGAGGCATTTTTGTTCTAAATCAGTTTATATGAAACTACACTGTAGGTGACAAAATAAATCAATAAAATTTAAAATCTAACATGAGAGAAGCATAAACAAAGACGTTTTTCTCTATCAGTTAAAAGCTTCTGTACAGCAAAGGACACCATCAGTAGAACAAAAAGACAACCTACAGTATGGGAGAATATATTCATAAATGACATATCCGATAAGGGGTTCACATCCAAAATATATAAAGAATTCACGCACCTCAACAAACAAAAAACAAATAACCTGATTAAAAAATGGGCAGAGGAGCTGAACTGAAACTTCTCCAAAGAAGAAATTCAGATGGCCAACAGGCACATGAAAAGATGCTCCACATCACTAATCATCAGGGAAATGCAAATTAAAACCACAATGAGATATCACCTCACACCAGTGAGGATGGCCAACATTGAAAAGACTAAGAACAACAAATGCTGGCGAGGATGTGGAGAAAGGGGCACCCTCCTACACTGCTAGTGGGAATGTAAGCTAGTTCAACCATTGTGGAAAGCAATATGGAGTTCCTCAAAAAACTAAAAATACAAATACCATTTGATCCGGGAATCCCACTCCTTGGAATTTACCCAAAGAATACAACTTCTCAGATTCAAAAAGACATATGCACCCCTATGTTTATTGCAGCACTTTTTACAATAGCCAAGATATGGAAGCAACCTAAGTGTCCATCAGTACATGAATGGATAAAGAAGAGGTGGTACATATACACAATGGAATACTATTGAGCCATAAGAAGGAAACAAATCCTGCCATTTGCAACAACATGGATGGAGCTGGAGGATATTATGCTCAGTGAAATAAGCCAAGCAGAGAAAAACAAATGCCAAATGATTTCCCTCATTTGTGGAGTACAACAATGAAGAAAAACTGAAGGAACAAAATAGTAGCAGACTCAGAGACTCCAAGAAGGAACTAGTGGTTACCAAAGGGGACAGTAGGAGAATGGGATTGTGGGGTATTATGTTTAGTACACATGGTGTGGGGAATGACGGGGAAAACAGTGTAGCAAAGAGAAGGCAAACAGTGAAACTGTGTCACCTTACTACACTGATGGACAGTGACTGAATTGGAGTATGAGTGGGGACTTGATAATATGGGTAAATGTAGTAACCACATTGTTTTTTCATGTGAAACGTTCATCAGAGTGTATATCAATAATATTTTAATAAAAGAAAAACAAAAACAAAAACAAAAAACAAGCCCACTTAGGGTTTGTAGGTTGTCCTACAGTGTCAGAGACTTAAACAGCCTTATTGTTTCTGTTCCATTGTATGACTAACATCAGGTCAAAGCCAATAGCGTCTGCATTTTAAGTAGGAGGGGAGGAGGAACACAGGAGGAAAGAATATGGGTGTACATTTGCCCTCTCTAGAAAATGCTCTCTGGAAGTCACTGTACAATACTTCACTTTCTTTATGACTTATTGTCCAGACCACAGTATATGGGCATGTCTAGCTGCAAGGGAAATTAGAGGAATGTGGTCTTCAAGATAAAAATGGAAGGATTCTATTCTAATGGAAGGAGGTGAGAATAAATAAGAGGGGAAAAATACCTGCCCAAATAAATAGATCAATTCCTGCAAGGACACAGTTTGCCAAAACTCTCACAAGAAGAGATAGATGATCTGGATAGGTCTATATCTATTAAAGAAATTGAATCAATAATTAATAACCTAAAACAGAAAACACCAGGTCTAGATGGTTTAGTAAAACCATGGTGAGTTCTACCAAATGCTTAAGGAAAAAATAACAATTCTCTACAATCTCTTTCAGAAATATAAGTAGAGGAAATATTTCCTAATTCATTCTATGAGGCCAGAACTACCCAAATACTAAAACCAGACAAAGACATTATGAGAAAAGTAAACTACAGACCAAGATCTTTCATTAACATACATGCAAATATCCTCAACAAAATATTAGCAAATCAAATCCAAAAATATATAAAAAGAATTAAACACTACAACCAAGTGGAATTTCTATCAGGTATGCAAGGCTGGTTCAATATTTGAAAATATATTATTGGAATCCATCACATCAACAGACCAAAAAAAGTGAAACACATGATCATATCAGGAACACAGAGAAAACATCTAACAAAATCCAATATCCAATCATAATAAAAACTCTCAGTAAACTAGGACTACAGGGTAACTTTCTTAGTTTGATATAGAATATCTACAAAAAACCTAAGGCTAACACCATACTTAGTGGTGAGACACTCAAGGCTTTCCCTCTAAGATCACTAATAAGGCAAGGATAAACCTCTCACCACTCCTTTTCAACATTATACTGAAGTCCTTGTTGAATCAATAAGGCAAAAAAAAAAAAAAAAAAGGAAAGAAAGGTATACAGATTTGGAAAAAATAAATAAAACAATATTTGCTTGCAGATAACATTATCATCTATGTAGAAAATTCAAAAGATTTGACCAAAACATACACACATGCACACACAAACACACACCTGGAACTAATAAATGATTAGAACAAAGTTGCAGAACACAAGGGACACCAGATTAATATACAAGTCAGTTGCTTTCCAGCAATGAACTGGAAACTGCTTTCCAGCATAACAAGACAAACAGATCAAGGGAACAGAATAGAGAGCCCAGAAATAGATTTCCTTGAATATAGCCAACTGATCTTTGACAAAGAGGCAAAGACAATACAATGAAGCAAAGATAGTCATTTCCACAAATGGTGCTGGAACAACTGGACATCCACAACAAAAAAAATGAATCTAAATACAGACCTTACACCTTCACAAAAATTAACTGAAAATGGATCACAGACATAAATGTAAAATGATGGAATTTTAAAACTCCTGGAAGAAAACATAGGAGAAATTCTACATGACCTTGGGTATGGGCATAACTTTAAAAATACAACATTAAAGGCATGATTCATTAAAGAAATAATTATCTGGGCTTCATTAAAATTAAAATCTGCTCTGCAAAAGATAATTTCAAAAGAATGAGAGGACAAGTCATAATCTATGAAAAATATTTGAAAAAGCACATATGATAAAGGAATTTTATCTGAAATATACAAAGAACTTTCAAAATTCAATAATAAGAAAACAAACAGCCTGATTTAAGAAGAACTGAACAGATACGTGCAGCTAAAAGATGTACAGATGGCAACGAGGCATAGGAAAAGGTGCTGCACATGATACAGGAAATGCAAATTAAAACAAGAAGGTATCAGTACACAATGATTAGAAAGACCAAATTCTGGGACACTGTTATCACTAAATTGTTAGATTGCAAAATGTTACAGCCACTTTGGAGAACAGTTTTGTGACTTCTTACAAAAATAAATATACTCTTACAATACAATCCAGCAATCACACTCCTTGGTATTTTATCCAAAGGAGCTGGAAGTCATGTCCATACAAAAACCTGCACACGAATGTTTACAGATGTTTATTTAAAGTTGCCAAAATGTGGAAGCAACCAAGATGTTCTTAACCAAGAAGTTAAGTGAATAAAGTGTGGTAGGTATATCTAGACAATGGAATTCAGCACTAAAAAAAAAAATGAGCTACTAAACTCATGAAAAGACATAAAGGAAAGTGTATTACAAAATGAAAGAAGTCAATCTGAAAAGGACACATTCTGCATTATTCCAACTATGTGACCCTCTGCAAAAGGCAAAACTACAGTAATAGTAAAAAGATCAATGGTTGCTAGTGGTTGGGGGTGGTAGGGAAGGAGTAGACACAGCACAAAGGATTTGGGGGCAGTGAAAATGCTCTGTATGATATTATAATGGTGGATAGATAGCATTACACATTTTTCCAAACTTACAGAATGTACAATACCAAGAGTGAAGCCTAATATAAACTATGGACTTGGGTGATTATAATATATCAATGTAGGTACTTCAATTGTAATTAATGTATTACACGGGTGGGGGATGTTGACAATTGGCAGAGCTATGCATACTGGGAGAGGAGTATATGGGAAATCTCTCTACCTTCCCCTCAATTTTATTGTGAACATTTAGATATTTAAAAAAATAAAGTCTTGGTAAAGAAAAATTATAATAAAACATAATACATAATTTTTGCCCTTACAACATTTGTGATCTAGTTATACATTGTAAGCAGTGAAAGTACAATAACGAACATGAGATGTGATACATAATATTGCATGCTTACTGCATCCAGAAAGAGCTATGAATTCAGAACAAGGACATCTCTGAATAAGCTGGAGTTGCCCAGGAAGATTTGATGGAGAAGATTAAATTGAAATTGATTCGTGAAGGATAGTTTGGTTAATAGGAGAGGAGAAAGAGAAGCTTAGATTAGGGATAAGGTTACAAACTCTAACTAGTGCACCTGCCCTTCCAGTTCTGAGTTTAGTGTATTAGTTTGCTGCTCTTGAAATGATGCTAGTCTTGCTTTCTCATAAAACTGGTATATGATTTTTTTACTTAGTTTGGACAATCTTTATAATTTAATATTGCATTTAAAAGTGAATTTGATGAACAATTTACTAATTTCAGAATATAACATTCTAAAGGAGTTTCCATATTGAATAAAGCTTGCGTACTCCTTCCTTGTTCAAAATGAAAAGGCAGGTCATTGATTCAATGTAAACATCAAAACATTATATACTTCTAAATTTAAAAATATCTAATGAATAAAAGGCATTTTAGAAAAATAAGAAAATATCTGTAATAGACTGAATTCCTTGAAGACAAGTAGCTCATTTTGCTTATTGATGCTTACGTGAAACCTAGCACATAGAAGACACTCAATCTTCTTTCTATCTGGAACTTCAAATAATTCTAATTGAAGTCTAGTCTCAAATTAAACATAATCTTTTTTTAAACATTTGTGATGATAATCTTTAAATAACCAAATCACAACTATACTGTGTATATTTCTTTTAAAACAGTAAATAAAAATACATACATATATTAATTATTAATAATGGTCTGCATGTATGAAAACTAAAATGTGGTCAAAGATAATGTTACATGTTGTTTATATTTAAGAGTTGGTGGCTTATGAGCAGAAGAACCAATTTTGAATGCATTAAATTTTGTGCATATAAATTTATAGGCTTCAGTATATTCTCATCATAGAATGGGGCTTCATATGCTTTTGAAGTTAATTATCTGAATGACAAATTTTTCTTACATACACTATTTCACCTCACCATATTTTCAAACTTCATAAGTTATTTCTTTTAAATAATCAGGCAAATGATTTTTTTTTAATGACAGGCTGATACATTGCTAACAACTTGTTCAATTTAAAAGGTTGTTGGAAAGATGTTATTAAGATTCTGAAATAATTCTGCATTAACACTAATTTATACTGATTTTGACAGCTTTTCAGTAATATGATGTTGTAAAATTCATATAAATCACACCTCTATGTTATTAAAAAAGTCCTGAGCCTGTCTGTTGAGTAGCAGACATTTCTATAAATTGCTCAGGTATCAATAAGGCACATAGCTGAGCTAACAAAGCCCATGGAAGTTCCACGTTATGTTCATTCATCAGATGATGCAGTCATGCCTCAGTCGTTTAGTTTCTTTTAATGCTTTTCATCATTTGATGACTTCCACATAAAGAGCAATGCACAGTCTCTAAAATCTCCCCCTGAAATACTCTACTGTCTGAGCACATTATGTCATCCTTCCAGTTCACTTACTAAAGAATACTCTTACCCCAAGTTATAATTCTACAACATTTCACGACTGCTAGTCCATGAATCATGCCACTTTTCAATTCCCTCCTTCCTTTATTTCCCTCCTTACCCCACCCACATTTTATGATCCATAATAATCATATCCTTGCAAATGTCCTCTCTTCTCTACTTTCTTCATGCTTGGACCCATGAACTGAGTAATTATGGGTAAAAACAAAGCAAATCAAATCCAACACAAAAACAAATCCTACAACTGGGGAGGCTGGTTTTGCTATAAATGCATGATCACCTCCTAAGTATTAGTAAAGTTTTCTTCCATCTTCTACCATTTTCACCAGCTTCTCTTTCCTGATATTGCGTCCCTAAGTATTTAATCTTTGACCAACTTTCACAGTGATCTCTCTAGAATATGTAAATCACTTTTTACCACTCCAGGTTTAAAAGCCAGTAATGGCTTTCAGTTGCCCTTAAGTAACACCCTAAAGCTCTAAGGGAGTTTAAATATTGTCCGTTACACAGCCCTTTCCTTTGCTTCTCATCCTCCCTGTAGGTTGTCTTTCTCTTCAGCACTTAATTCACAAGGTTCTTTCATTATCCCAAACCCTCCAAGCATGTTCTCACCAGGACCCTCACTCATTCATACAGGTAGGCTACTGGAAAGCCTCTTCTCATTTTCAGGTAGGCTTTTCCTCTTCCCCATTATCACCTCTATAGAACCTTATTCTTCCAATCAGTTCTCACCACGTGAAACTACATTTTTGTGTTCTTATGGGCTTAGTCTCCGCTTCTCCCAGGAGACTCTATATTCCAGGCAGTAAGAACATCGTGATATGCCCATTGCATAACACAGTACTTGGAACATAGACATTGCTTTCTAAGTATTGCTTAAACAAATGAATTAAATGACTGACTAGATGAGTGATGTGTGCTCTTGGCTGGCAAACAGTAAATGGGGGGCATTATATATTTTTTTATACAATCTTTTATTAAGGTATTATTGATATACACTCTTATGAAGGTTTCACATGAAAAACAATGTTGTTACTACATTCACCCATATTATCAAGTCCCCCACATACCCCATTGCAGTCACTGTCCATCAGCATAGTTAAGATGTCACAGATTCACTACTTGTCATACCAGTGCACAAGATGAGAAAGAATCCATTAAAATTTCTTAAATCACCAAAGGATTAACATGTTTTCAGAAAATGTTCTATCACTAAGTGATTTGCTTCTAATATAAAGAGGTACACACTTACCTCTCTACACCTGGACATATATTTCTTTATTCAGTTGTACTTCACTGAGCTCTCTCTTCCTAGTCATTGCTGCCTGACTGTGGAAGAATCATTAACCTCGTCTTATCTTTTGTCCTCCTCCCTGAAGTTGGTTATAGGACTGGGGGGATGTGGGTTGATAATATCTATGTTGCAGAACTGATACTAGGAGGCAATGTGACCCACCCTGACCCCTGGAGGAGATGGGAAGATGGGATTGCCATATAATTCCCAGAAGTTTCAACCCTAAGTTGAAATTCCCAGTTTCTACCCTAAGTGCCACATTCGTTTGCCAATAGCATATACCCACTCCTTGGCTATATTGGGCACATTTGGGAAAGGTCCTCTGCCTTCTCGCTGGGCTGCTCTTATGATAATAAAGCTTTCTCTGCTTCAAACCTGGTGACTCAGAGATTGGTTTACTGGCATCAGGCCCACAAATCTAGATTTGGGGCTTCAGTCACATCTCCGACACAAATCTAATTATGCAATCACTTATTTTTGTATTTTTAATAGCTAGAAAAAGTGTATACATTATATGGTTCTGATCCAGTCTTATTATACAGAGGGGAAAAGTGAGGGCCACAGAATTTAAATGAACCTCTAAATGCCTCACAATTAGAAAGTGGCAGAACTGCTACCAGGAGCTAAGTGTAAATCTTAAATCTTCCTATTTTATAAACTATAATGTGAAAATCTTCCAAAAGTTGCTTAGGTTTTACCTAGCTACTTATTAAAAATGTGACAGAGGCTTTTTAGTAAGGGCATTAAATTACTGAGTCATCTTAGTTTATATGTTCTAATGATAGCTAAGTAATACTTTCCATCTTAATGAAACCCAGTGTTACTTTTCTTTAACTGGTTTTCACTAAACCTATATATCTGTATTACATTAGTTCCCCCTATCCTCAAGGGATACATTACAAGACCCCCAGTAGATGACTGAAACTGCAAATGTTACCAAACTCAATGTATGCTGTTTTTCTGCTACACACACATACCTATGATAAAGTTGAATTTATGAATTAGGCACAGTAAGAAACTACAACAACAATAATAAAATAGAATAATTATAATATGTTGTCATAACAGTTATGTGAAGGTGGTCTCTCTCTCTCTCCCTCAAAATATCTTATTGTGCTGTACTCACCTTTGTTGTGACAATGTGAGATGATAAAACACCTACAGGATGAGATGGAGTGAGATGCCATGACCCAAAACACCCGTCAGGAGGAGGGTCGTCAGCTTCCTGACAGTGCTGGGAACAGGTAATTGAGACCAAGGAAAGGGAGCCTGTATGGGGGGGAAATCCATGTTCCGTCTGTCCCTTAGCGTTCCTCACAAAGATCTTCCTAGACAATGGACAGTGTTTACTAACATGCACACTAATATTTAAGGCCTGTTTAGTCTTCTTTAGCTTTCACTTTAAACTTAAATTGTATTTAGTTCTTGATTGAAGGGTGGAGATAAGATCAGATCTGTCAACTTAACTGTTGACCCAAGAC
This sequence comes from Phataginus tricuspis, assembly GCA_029783875.1. Taxonomy (NCBI): domain Eukaryota; kingdom Metazoa; phylum Chordata; class Mammalia; order Pholidota; family Manidae; genus Phataginus; species Phataginus tricuspis. The sequence goes on along the minus strand of JAQQAC010009165.1, from coordinate 25,718,380 downwards.
CTCCAGAAAGGAATTTATAAAGAAAATATAAGGAGACAGGCAGCTTTTGAAGTTGAATCTCTGTCCATTCAGGGTAATAAGATAGGCAGAATTTGTTACAATTATATTCCTTCCTAAATTACATTCATATAAGTGTGTGTGTGTGTGAGAGAGAGAGAGGGAGAGAGAGATTTTTTCCCCAGCTCTATAGTTGTTAATATACTTGGACAGTAACTTTTATTTGGCCAGTTTCCTTATCACCAACATTTCCCAATTCTCTCCTGTCTTTTTCTCATTTTGTTTCTTCTTTATAGGACACGTCTTTCAGTTAATACTCAAAGATATTCCAACTTCAACTGAACAACTGTCAGAGAAATGTTTCCAATGAGGCAGGTTCATTCAATTAAAATTAAGTGAGCTGTATTTCACTGGAATAGGTAATGTTCTAGAGTTCCAAGGCAGAGATAATTGCATCCACAGGTCTTGCTGTTTTTATTTATGGTTTTATTAAGTTGTATTGCTTATTACCACATACAAGTCTATAGCCCACACTCATGCTGACTTCTTTTTATTTTTCTTCACTCCTAAAGAATAATGTGCCTCTCCATCCATTTCTCATTTCTCATCCTTAGGTTGTTGTCTATGTCTTTTCTCTTTGGTTTATATTGCTATTTTTTTCCACTTTGTGGACCCTTTATGTAGAGATCCGTGACAGCATTAGCAAGAACTAATCACAGCGCTTGTCTCTGAAAGTAGAAAAAGGTGCAAATACAGTTCTCACTAAAATAAGCCTGCCTCCTTTCATCTACGTGCTGTTCACATTGCAAATCTCCTGATCTACAAGTGATATAAATCTCAAAATGTACGAGCTTTGTTACCTTGGGCAAACATTTAAAACCTCAATTTCTTTAGGGATAACAACACTGGTACTATCTAATCCATAAATTTCTGTGAAACTCAAGCTATTCACCAGAAAAAAAAATGTAATAATTAACAAGAGATAAAATAAACTATCATTATGTCATTATTCACTAAGTCACAGGCAGAAAGCAGTACAAATGTGGGGGTTGGTCTCCAGTGATAAATCTCCAAAGTGTTTTAGAGGTTTTGCAAAATCTTCCTGTTTCTCTTCTACTCAAGGAAATGGCAGTATAGAGTTCACAGATGAACATGAACATTTTACTTTAATTTCTAACTTTTCAAGTAAAATATAAAAGTTGGTTTGAAAAGTCACATTGTTGCAAACAGTTCAAAACTTCAGCATGTAAGTTAAAAAGATACTGCATTTAAATTTTCTCACGTCAATTTTCATCAATACATTTTAAAACTTTATACTCTCCTCTAAATTGTTTTTCATGCATTTAACATTGCAATCTGTTTGATGGCTTCAGTGTTGTTAGGCCCACAATAATGTCTATTTGGAGCCCATTTGCTCAAGCACTCAAATTTATATGTTAGCTTATATAAATCATTTTGTTAAATTGCTTTAACAAAAGTTTTAAAAAACTTTTTTTTACAACATATGGGTATTTTAATTATTCTAAGATTCATTTGCAATCAACAAATTTTTTAAGTTAATTTCTTTTCAGAGTTGTGTATGTGAAGCTGTTTTAAATGTTCAATTTGATTTTCCAAATATACTTGGGATTAAGGTAAGTGTGTTTAAGAAAAAAGAAGAGTCCCTTAAGGCACTATGGGAGCCACTAATAAATCAGTTTCATTATTGTTCTCATAGACTTCTGACTGACTACCTAAAAATCTAGTTTTCTCAAAATACAAAAAATAGAAATACCATGTGACTCAGCAATTCTACTTCTGGGAATTTACCAGAAGAAAACAAAGTCACTAATCTGAAAAGATATAAGCAGTCCTATGTTTATGGAAGCATTATTACAATAGCCAAAATATGGAAGCAACTAAATGTCCATTGATAGATGAATGGATAAAAAGGATATGGTACATATATATATATAATGAATATTAGTCATAAAAAAGAATGAAATCTTACCATTTGTGACAACATTAATGAACTAGTGGGTATTATACTAAGTGAAATAAGTCTGACAGAGAAAGATAAATACTGTAGGATTTCATTTGTATGTGGAATCTAAAAAACAAAACAAATGAACAAACAAAACTGAAATAGACTTAGAAACACAGAGAACAGACTGGTGGTTACCATAGGGGAATGGGTGAAATAAGAAGTGAAGAAAAAATTTAGTAAGAAAGTTTGGTATCTTGATCAGGACAATGGTTACATGAGTGTACACACATCATAATTCATCAAGCTATACACTAAGATTTGAGCATTTTATTGTATGTACCTCAATAAAAATAAACTACAAAGACTTTTCTCCAAAAAAAATGGACTGATATTAGAATCAATAACAGAAAGAATATTTGAAATTTCACCAAGACTAAATTAAAAATCACACTTCAAAAATAGACAATGAGTCAATGAATAAATTAACAAAATTATTAATTACTTTGAACTGAATGATAAGGAAGATCTGACATTAAATATATATGATCTCCAATCAATAATCTACATTTCACATCAAGAAGGGGAAAGAATACTTACTACCTCATACAATGAGACCACTATTTCTCTGTTAAAAAACCAGATAAAGAGATTTAAAAAACCACTATAGATCAATAACCCTTAGGGATATAGCCACAAAAGTCTTCTACAAATGACTAGAAAACCTAATCCAGCAACACAGAAAAAGTAATATATGTCACAGCCACATGCTATTTATAACAGAAACACAAGGTTAATATCAGAAAACCAGTTAATGGAATACACCATATTGATAGAATAAAGGGAAAAACATTAGATGAAAAAAAATAGATTCTAATTATGAATGGCACAAGATTCTGCATTTATAATAAACTCTCCGGCTCTCAGCTATCTGGAGTCCATGCTGCTGATTTCCTTCCATATTTTGATTAGCATTGGGATAGAAGACTTGTCAAATGACGCTATGGGGCAGTAACAGACAAAGCAAAAAAGTGAGATTTTTCAAAGGAAAATTAAACTTTTTTAGATCCTTATGGGAATAAATGTGTTTTTTTTTTACTGTCATTGTTTTGTTGCATCAACTTCTTTAGTGTGACAAAATATCATAACATGACATTTACCATTTTAACTGGGTTTAAGTGTACAGCTCAGTGGTATTAATTACAGTCGCATCTTGTATAAAGATCACCAGTCTCTACTTCCAGAACTACGTCATCATTCCATAGTGAAACTCTGTACTCATTAGACATAAGCCCCCACACTCCACTCCCATCAGCCCCACTAACCACTATGTCACTTCCTGCCTCTAGAATTTCACTGTTCTAGGCACCACATATAGGTGGTCTCGTACAGTACTTGTCCTTAGTGTTTGGCTTATTCACTTACTTTAATTGTCTTCAAGGTTCATCCATGTTGTAGCGTATGTCAGAATCTCACTCCTTCTTAAGGCTAATATTTCATCATTATGTATATACCACATTTTGTTCACCTATTGATTGATATTTGGGCTGTTTTCACTTACTGGCTATTGTGACTAATGCTGCTCTGAGTATTGGTGTACAATGGATCTTTTATAAATAATATAAATATTTGATCATCTGTATTAGATGTTCAAATAGATTAATTTTCATTGTGTAAGGTGTGATAATGGCAATTATAAGAGAAAATGCCTTAATTTAAAAATGTACAGGAGTGAAATGACATGTTATCTGGAATTAACTCCTAAAACATTTCAACAGCGAACAACAGAGAATAAAAAGTGATGAATAAAGGGAATTTGGCAATAACTGGGAAGTCTGGGTATTAAGTATATTGGATTGATACAGTCTGTTCACTTTTTTCATATCTTAAAATAGTTAAAGAAAAATATACAGTTATTTACATTATTTGCAGGTTCTGTTATTTGTGAACTTGCCTACCTGAAATGCTAAAATGTATTGGTAACACCAAAATCTATACTTCTGGTGTGTCTGTGGTCATTTGTGGACAAGCACAGAGTGTGAAAAATTTCTCCAGGAGTGTATGTTCCAAGCTGACGCTGAACAAGTTTATACTCTGCCATCCTGAGTAAACTCTCAAACTATACAAATGTCCTTTTCACAGTCTATTTTGTGCTGCATTTTCTGCAATGTGTGGGCTTCCTTTGGTGCTTTTGCTGTTTAAAATGCCCCTGTCAATGGTAGTTCTGACACACCGGCTAGTGTCCCTAAGCATAAGAAGGCCGTGATATGCCTTACGGAGAAAACACATATGTTAGAGAAGCTTTGTTCAGTCATGAGTTATAGCGCTGTTAATAAGTAATTGAATGTTAAGCAACAATATATATTAAATAAAGTGTCCTTAAACATAAACACACACAAAACAAAATTACGTATTGGTCTACTGAATAAACATATGACTTGTAGGGCCTTAACACCGTTTCTCCTCTAGGAACAATCATTCGGTATTCACTGATGTAGTGTTTCTAGCAAATTTACAGAATGTAACTACCACGAATAACAAGGATGGACTCTTTTTACTAAGTGCCTGCAGTATTTCTCCTGTGAAAAACTTTCAGACTCTCTGAGGAGCCATATACAATGTAAAACAGCACATAATTTATTATGATATGCCCAGGATCATGAAGAGGAGTTAAAGGCGACCAAAGGAAAGTCAAAATGATATGCGGGACCCAGGCTAGAAACCTGGCGATGGACATTTACAGGCCTTTCCTCATCACTCCCTATTTACAATCAGTCATTCGTTCCTCTGGAAATCATCTGATAAATAATATGTCTCTACAACCCATTTCTTCCATCATCACTTCTGGACCTCTTCAATCATTTCCTAACAATTCTTCCCATCTCCAATAGTGTCTTCCTCTTAGCTAGTCTATTGACAAAAGCCATTGTGATACGTTACCAAAAATGCCACACTGAGTAACATCATACAGTGTCTCTAAAGGACTCTAACAAGGACTTTCTAACCCCAATCCAAGAATAGTGTTCAAGAGATTAAGACCCCATGAAATTGTATGCAAAATGTTAAAATGCTTCTATGGTATTCTCCCCTTGGTGAAGATATACAGCTTTTTATCATACTCTGCAAGGAGTCTTAACCAAATACCCCTACAAAAATATAGACTCCAAGGTCCTTAAAGCCTAGAAGGCCTTCGTAATCTCATTTCTGTTACACTTTCAGCCTTGTCTCTCACCCCTCCCTGCCTATGCTGCACAATATGAAACTGTTCACAGTCCCCAGCACCCCCACAGTTGTGTTTGTAATAATCACTTTTGTTGGAATGCTTTTATTGACTGTGCATTCCTAGACTTTACTTGGTTAAATCCTCATTCTTCAAGATAGACTTAACCAAATTTTGAAATGAGTTATATGGGCCAAAATAAATAATAAAATGATCAGGGTATCTGAGCACAGAGGGTACATAGGGGTGAAACGATGTCAAACTGTCAGAGAGGTACCCAGAGCCAGATTACATGGAGCTTTGTAAACTGGGCTAAGAAGTTTGGATTTTATTCCTGTGCAATAAAAAGCCATTAGAGTTGCAATAAGTGAGTCCAACATGAATTGATTTCCATGTTTAAAAACAACAGAATAGACTGTAGGTAGAGTGATGGGCTGAAGTAAGGCGATAGGTTAAGAGGGTAGCAATAATTCATTTAAGATAAAATTTATCAAGGATGGGAGTGGTGAAGATGGAAAGAAGTAGACCCTCTGACTAGGCTGGGATATGTTCTGGGGGTCAAGTTGATAGGACATTCTGATGGATACATGTGGTGAAAAATAGGAGAACATCTAGACTTTTGACTCCAGTAACTGGATGGATGATTGTGTCCTTTATTGTGTGCGCAAAAGAAGAAAGGAAGCATAACTTGCAACATTCTTACTTAGAAGACTGTATGGATGGTAACACAGCATAGCTATGTAATCCGTAAGAAAGAACAAGTTTTCTATGGTTTGGGTTTATATTTAAATATGTGGAACTTTAGGTACTTGTAAATCTCTAGTTCCAGAAATCCATCTCTTAATTCTAGGAAGGTTTGTTTTCAATGAAAAATTAAGAAGACTACCTTTAAAAGCAATATTCTTACCCTGACGTTGTGTATGAAACAGCTCTGAGGACATAAGAAACTGTGTGGAGGTGAAGTCATCTGGAGAAAAATTCACATTTAATTAGAATTAACCATACAATGCTTCAGACTTCTTTTCTTGTTTAGCTTTTATGAGTATTGATGGTAAGATTTATATACCACTTGACATTATATCTAATCCATTTTTAAACTTAACTGGCCCTCTAATAAAATAGCAAACAAATCCTTAACAGAATCCTTTTGAGATTATAGGCCATCATTTTAAAGTCCTAACAGTTAAGAGAGGACAGATGGTTGTAATTCTGAGTCTTGAATAAAAAGGACAGAATTTGGCTTTTCAATCTTACTGCACAAAGTAATATCTCAATTTTTTTTGCAAATGTGGAATATTTTGATTTCCCTTTAGCTAAAAACTATGCATTATGACTCAAATTCAGTTACCTCATAAGGAGACTACTTTTCTTGGTTCTGAACCTTTTTCTACTCCTTGGGTTAAAACTGCCACACTGTGTGTCATGCTGGCACTGCTTTAACTTTTCTGAGCAGCCATGTGTGCAAGTCAGACAGTAACAAACTGATATTTCCAATCTGAGGTCTAATGGAATATCAATCTTCACATGATCCACACAATCTCCCACTTCCTCCCTGTAGTAATAGCTGTCATTTTTCTCTCCCATCTGCCTCCACTCCTTCAAACTGGCTTAAACCCACTCATTTAAAAGCTCTGCCTGACTTCCCATTTTCACTGCCAGTATCTGCCTCTCTGCATCTAAGGACCCCTTTTCCCCAAACTATAGAAACTGACTCCGAGGCTGAAAGGGCTGCAGAATTAACCCCATCCAACCAGTGACTAGGGGTAGGTAATGCTGCAGCTCGCTCACTGCCAGGGGAGCATGAATCACAGCTATGGCAGTGCTCTGTCTCCCAGAGTTTTCTCACAGCTTTGAGTCTCAGACACTCTCTGTGTCAGTTGGCTTAATAAAGCATCCATACTGGTAGCTCTCCTCTTCTTATTTCACCTCCTCTTGTTCCTCGAACTCCACAAATAAACTACTTGCACTCAAATTTTCATGCTTCAAGAGAGTCCAAACTGAGACGCTTCCCTACAAACCCACTCTCCTTGGAGTCTTTCCCATGTCAGTCAAGGACAACTCCCATTCTACCAACCGCCAGGCTCAGCTCTGAGGTCCCATTCTTGATTCATTTTCCTTTTCCACATCTCCCTGTGGCTTCATCAGAAAGTCTCATAGGGTCTGTTACTCCTCTTTTTCTAAGGACACCAGCTACCTTGGGTCAGGGCCCACCCTACCAGCCTTGTTTTAACTTAATTGCCTCTTTAAGGTCCCATCCCCAAACGGAGTCACATTCTGAGGTACTGAGGGGTCAGGGCTCCAGCACAGCAATTTTAGAGGGACCCGTTTCAGCCCATCACAGCGATCCTAGTGTTAAGGACCCCCAGTGGTTTGGTCCAAGCCATTGTCCTTTTTGCTTAGAAAAGGAAGAGCCTCCCCACTACCTGCTCTATTTCTGCCCTTTTTCTTCCCACAGTCAGTTCTCAACACAGCAGCCAGAATTGTCCCACTGAAACTCTGCTCAAAACCCTTTACTGGCTTCCCCTCTTAGAAGAAAATCCTGTGACCCACATAAACTACATTGCCCATCTCTTTGTTCCCTGCCATCATATTTTACCACCCTCCCCCTCAGTCACGCTCATCCATCCACACTGACCTCCTTGCTGTTTCTTAAGCAAGCTTGACTGCAGGGCCCCTACATGCTTTCCTTTTATGTAAAACAACATCCCCTGCAATGTTTCCGTGGTTATGTCTGTTCCTCCCTTCAGGCCTTTGCTCAAAGCTTGTCTCTGGGAGGCCTTCCCTGGGCACCATATCTAACATTTCAAGTCCTCTCTATTACTTCATATTTCACTTTGGCATTTTTCTTTCTCCTTAGCATTTATAACCTACTAGATTATTATATATTTTACAAACTTACTTAGTTTATTTTCTGTCTCCCTCACTAGAAAATAAGCTTCATGAGGGCTGGAAGTTTTGTCTGTTTTATTCACTCTTGATCCCCTGGCACCTAGAACCATTCCTGAAACACTGCATGTGTCCAAAAAATACTTACCAAATGAATGAATGGTTCTCCTTAGCAGACCAGTAAAATAATCGTTGTTATAAGAATTCGACCTAACAATAATTCTGTCTCAAAGTTTCATAGCCTTTTGTGCTTATCTTTGCCATGTCTCTTATAAACAGTTCCCATTCTCAGTATGTGATGGAGGTAGATGATGAATATTTTGTTGTAATGTAATGTCAAAAGTCAATCTGTATACAGCAGAAGAAAATACAGGAAAATACAAGAGCAGCTTGAAAGGCAGCATGCCCAGACCGGCAGTTTCAGAAAGGAGTTCCAGAATGACATCAACATTGTGATGTTTAAGGGAAAAAAATACTCACTCATTTAGCAATGATTCACTGATTAATTAAAACTCATTTAAAACCTGGCAACAGAAAGACAAATAAGGCTGAGGCCCTGAGGAAAGCTGTGAAGTCTATAGGGAGCTCTTCCTTCTACCCATTTTAAAGTTATAACTTCCAGCTTTGTGGGGTGGTGAGAAAGAAGGATGAGGAGGCAATAGAAGCGGAAGATGAGAAGAACAAGGCGGTGGAGGATCAATCACTCACACATCAGTAGAACTAAATGTTTAAGCAAATAGAAACATAGAAAATAATGGGTCTCTTAGTAACTAAATGAAGTATGTGTTTGAAGAATGAAAGGATGGGAGAGAGAACTTCCTCTAAATACAGCCCTAAAATGATGCATTGAAGTCTTCCTCAAAAGCCCATATTGTGCCTTACCTTTCTTACAACTTTGATACAACTGATATCCAGTTCATAACAAGGTAGGTGATCATGTAATCTTAATGAAGCTTCTGCTATTCCTACAGTTGCTTGGAGAATACATTTAGTATAAAGAGTTTGTAAATGGTGTGCAATTCCATATTTACAAATACAGATTTATTTACACTTGTTTTGTCATCCTACTTGATTTTTTTTCTGGGCATGAGTGTTTGTGTGCACGGAGGGGGGTGGGGGAGCTGACTGGAAAAGGAGACAAACTTGGAAGTGATTACTCCAGTCCCACTGTTTCCTCACAGGCACTTAACTGCTCTTAGCAATGCAGTTTTCAAAAGTTCAAAGCCATAGCATAAGTAAAATAAATGTTTATAGATATCAGGCCTTACAGCTAGTGAATTGAAACAAACATTCTTCAGTTACTCCTTAGAGATGCACACAATTAATTGAAGACAGATAATTGCATATGTAATGGCTTCTTGTACACTAAGTACCTGTTTACAAATCAAATTATTCAATTTGGAGTCTCAAGTGTGTACTGTCTATGCTCAATTAACCCATTATGGCTATGCATAAACATCTACTTTGTAAAAATGTGGCCTTTAATATTTTTAAGATCACTTAAATTATAATTCAAATTTATATGACAAAGTGTGAAGTAAAAATCTGTTATCATTTCCTAAGTAAAGCGATGTAACACAGCAAGTGTTGCTCTGAGTCATTTGCTGCTATTGTTTGAAACTTACATGTTTATTTGTAAAACTTGTGTTTTACATATACTCTCTATGCAAGAGGCATATACTCTAAGAGAGATTACACCTGATAAAAATCTGAAAAGGCAATTTTCTAAAGACATCTGAGAGTGGCAGCCAAGCTTCTCTGAAGAGCTGCTGTTAGGTGTGAAAAATAGGCACATTACAAAGTTATTAATTTAACCATTCATTTATTTGAATGTTATTGCTGACCATAAGCAAGGTAACATGTAAGGTAGGTCAAAAGAAACAACATACGATCCTCACATCTGACACATTACTAGATAAATCTGATCCATAACCTTAAATGCTGCAGGAGACATTGGCATATTGCTAAGAACTCAAACCCTGGAGTCACCCAGGCTTTAAAACCACCTCCATACCTCAGGAAATAAGAAAATAAGGACATTTGTCATCCATTTTAGATTTAGTATAGTACAGAAGTAAAATTGTATTAAATTCTACTAGATTAGTTTCCTTACCTACAAAAGTGGACCAGTATAGTACCACACTCAGGTAGTAATGTGAAAACAATCAAATATTTAGCATATTCTAATCACTTCTAGAATAAGAAAAAGTACAGTTTATTGCTAGGTTAAGGAAAAACATTTTCTTTTTTCTATTTCTCTCTGTTTTAATTTCTGTCGTTACAGATGGGTAAACAAGAAGGAAAACAATACTCATAAATGGGTCATGAATGCCACAGGTAATGTAAAATCCTATTCTAGGCAGGGCATAAAGTGGCAGGGGTAAGATCAGGATTCACAGAGTGAGTTAGACTACTCCCTTGAAGTTGTGTAACATATGGCTCATATAAATGGCAGAATAACAAGGTAAAGGGGCAAATTGTAGAAGGTATTCAGTGGATAAAAATTATATTTATCCCATCTTTAGAGATTTGAAGCTTAGCTTCAGAGCAAAAAATCTTTTGATGTGAAGAATATAGTAAACACTAGGAAAAATAGTTTGATTTTTTCCTTTGTCATTTATTTCCTATTAGACTCTCCAACTTGAGGAAAAAATTGAATTGACTCTTCTCTCCAGATGTAAACAAAGTAAAATCCATCACACAGCACTTGGGATAAAGAACATACACCAATTTTGTTTAATATTGTCATTTAAAAAGTTTCTGTTCAGGAAAAGAATTTGATTTGCTTTTCAGTGATAGTGAATAAAAATAGAGATATTTCTGGCCTTAGTTTACCCAGGTATGGGAGACCTGATAGAAGGTTGTTATTAATTAATTACCTGAACATTACTGTTTCTATCATCCGTTTTGGTGACTGAGTGTTTGACTAGGGTGAAGTTTGCTAGTAATCTATATTCATCTTACCCGGCTTCTGAACTATAACTGAATTATATGTGAGGTCTATAGGCTTAGGAAAACCATGGCTTCCAAATATGATTTTTCTCTTTTGTTTTTTCTCTCCCTCCCCTTCCCTACTTCCTCCTCCTTTCTTTCTTTCTTTCCTTCTCTTTCTCTTCCCTCCCTCCCTCCCTTTTCTTTTCTCATTTATGTTTCCAAAGAGGAATAAGCAGGGCTCCCTATTTACAGTCTCTTCTTCTTAAAAAGAAAGAAACCCTTGAAAAAGTTCTTTATAATTTCTGACAACTTATGTCCATGATGATTTGACAACACATATTTAATATCTAGTATAAGTCAAGTTTAAATAGAAAAGACTGATTCCTTTATTATAAAGTGACCGTGGAACTGCCAAACCCTAATGGCATAGGGCCCTATTTTTGTGGTTATGTAGGGCATATACACTGAAAAATAACCATACATCTGTTGCATGCTTTACATAGCTCTTTGGGAGTTATGATTCCTATAGCGATCGGCCATTTCCAGTAACGATTCCAAGCATTAGGGCTTCTGGGGCTCTTACACATTACAGCCTTTTCTCACTCTGACAAACAGCCTCTCCCTATGCTTTTGTTGTAGCCATTTTCTCCATGCTCTGCAGTCAGGCTCTATTTCCTGAATGTGCTGGGTTATCAGCTGATGTACATTTGTTATATAGTTAACACTAGAAAAGGATATGCCTGCAATTCAGTTAGATGTAAGAAGATACATGAAAATATTACAAATTGATCAAGTCTTCATTACTGGAAAGATGATATCATATTACAGTAACTTTTCAAAATAATAGGTGATGGCTTTACTTCTGGCTGAAATAGTGAGAAAAAGAATGGGAGGAGAACCTCATTTACTCCATCTGTCTCATTTAGAATCCTTTCCAACCCCTTGTGTTACAACTCACTTTTCTTGTTATTTTTTGAAGATAAGTGTTAACTTAGCTCATCATGGTAAGGTAAAGGAAAAAGAGTGTATTTGAAAACACTAAGGCATAAAACCAGCAAATAGCTGTCTTAAAAATATTATGAAAGAAAAAAATGGATCCATACAGAATATTTCTGTTGGTAGAGCTAACATTTCTTTTAAAAAATGGATCAGTTCTCCAGGGAGAGAAAAATGTGACTTGTTGCCAAAGGTGTCATGGTAACCTTCATATTATTAATAAATAGACAAGAAAATTTGCAGAAGAGCAGAGTAAAGGCAAGCATCTGAGTTTTCTAAAATAAAGTGGTATCAGAGAAATTGTTGTTCTGCTTTTTATTTCCTTAAAGAAAATACGGTATCGGAATATTCTTATCTTTTCCCTTTTCTACCACTTCTGCTAATGAATATATAAAGAACAAATGTTTCTTTAACTAGCCTAAAGAAAAAAATATCATCAAGGTATCTGGCCTATAGATAGATACCTGCCAACTTATTTACTAAATGGAATGAATATTTTCCACATTCCCCAAAAATTAAGAAATGAAACCTGGCATTTTTCATGTTTATCTGCCACTTATCATTCTGTATCAGAATTTCTTAGTTCTGTGGCTTGTTTTATAATAAGACAATGTTTATCACAATGTGGAAATGATGCCTATTTTAAGTACCTGAACTCTGTGTTTCTAGAGCCAGTGATGGCTTCCCATGGCCTAGTATATTGTGCGCAGATCTCAGATTTCCCCTTTTGCAAGCTTACTCATTTGCATAAAGCTGGCTTTGGAACCCATATCACCCACCGACCTGTGGAAGATTCTCTTGTTGACCTTGATTCTACTATCGTTTTCTGAAAAATGGAGCAAACAACTAACCATTTACATAATATGAATTGAGCATCTGCTTTGCAACATGAAGTTGGTGCATTTGATACTAATCATTTTGTTCGCTTTTTAGGTTTTCAGTAACAGAAGCTTACAACACAGACTTGGATTATTAATTGCAAACTTCCTGTAAATTCTACTAGATTACAATAATTCAAATGCAGTGTAAGCGTATGTGTGGAGGATCCCTCCGGTACGGTGGCCAGGCAATGGGTGCAAAGGGTAGCATAGGAGGACCTGGCGTAGTTGCAGATTCCTGGGTTCTGCTGAACTGTACCTAGATATTTAGTTGAATCCATAAACAACATTTTTGGAAGGGAACCACCTTGACTTGCTTATCTTGATATCTATAAACACACAAAACCATTCATTGCAAGTAGTGGGAGCCTGAGATATGCTAACTGAACTAGAGAAATTCTAGTTCTGTAGGAGTTCTGGGAAAAGTCCCATTTGGAAAGATTTTTCTGGAACTTTAGTCTTCTCATAAAGCAGTGTTATTTGCCATCTACCTTCCCAGATCTGCAAATAGAGAAGACCTCTGTAAGCTAAATTTATCAGAAGAATCCCAAATAGAGCATTTTGTTTGATCAATTATTTTAGTGTATTCACTTGCTATATATTAATGATTTTTCACATATGACATATACAACAGAAAAAATTTAGTATTATAGTTATAGTATAAAAGATGAAATTGCTTCAATGGAATTACAGTTTAAGTTCTTGGAGTGCTCAATGATTATCATTCTAAACATCACTTATCTTGTTATAATTCAAGCAACTGAGAACATTTTAAGTTCTCATTATATGACAGCATGTAAAGGTTTACCTAATGCAACAAAATAGATGGTCAATAATTTATTTTTATTTTTATGTCTCTAGAGTGAAATAAAAAAATTTTGTGGAAATATTTAAAACTTTGTTTTTTTTTGTATACACTAGTATTTATTACCCTTCTCCAATATTTCTTAAGTTTTACATTTTTCATTTTTGTAATTGTACTTTTCATTTTTTTCTCTTATAAATGATTTAATTCTTCTTTAATGGATTTTTTAAAAATTTATTTTGGTATCATTAATCTACAACTACATGTGCAACATTATGGTTATTAAACTCCCCACTTCATCAGGTCCCCCCCACCAACCCCATTACAGTCACTGTCCATTAGCGTAGTGAGGTGCTATAGAATCACTACTTGTCTTCTCTGAGTTGTATAGCCCTCCCTGTGCCCCCCCCAACATTACGTCTGCTAATCATAATGCCCCTTTTTCCCTCTTGTCCCTCCCTTCTCACCCATCCTCCCCAATCCCTTTCCCTTTGGTAACTGTTACTTTATTCTTGGGTTCTGTGAGTCTGAGGCTGTTTTGTTCTTCAGTTTTTTTTCGTTGCTCTTATGCTCCACATATGAGTGAAATCATTTGATACTTGTCTTTTCCCGCTTGGCTTATTTCACTGAGCATAATACCCTCTAGCTCCATCCATGTTGTTGCAAATGGCAGGATTTGTTTTCTTCTTATGGCTGAATAATATTCCATTGTGTATATGTACCACACCTTCTTAATTCATTCATCTACTGATGGACACTTAGGTTGCTTCCATTTCTTGGCTATTGTAAATAGTGCTGCGATAAACATAGGGGTGCATATGTCTTTTTCAAACTGGGCTGCAGCATTCTTAGAGTAAATTCCTAGGAGTGGGATTCCTGGGTCAAATGGTATTTCTATTTTGAGTTTTTGGAGGAACCTCCATACTGCTTCCCACAATGGTTGAACTAATTTGCATTCCCACCAGCAGTGTAGGAGGGTTCCCTTTTCTCCACATCCTCACCAACATTTGTTGTTGTTTGTCTTTTGGATGTTGGCCATCCTTATTGGTGTGAGCTGATATCTTACTGTGGTTTTAATTTGCAATTCTCTGATGATTAGCTATGTGGAACATCTTTTCATGTGCCTGTTGGCCATCTGAATTTCTTCTTTGGAGAAGTGTCTATTCATGTCCTCTGCCCATTTCTTAATTGAATTATTTGCTTTTTGTTTGTTGAGGTGCGTGAGTTCTTTATATATTGTGGATGTCAACCCCTTATCGGACATATCATTTATGAATATATTCTCCCATACTGTAGAATCTCTTTTTGTTCTACTGATGGTGTCCTTTGATGTATAGAAGCTTTTCAGCTTGATATAGTCCCACTTGTTCACTTTTGCTTTTGTTACACTTGGCCAGGGAGATATGTTCATGAAGAAGTTGCTCATATTTATGTCGAACAGATTTTTGGCCACGTTTTTTTCTAAGAGTTTTATGGTTTCATGACTTACATTCAGGTCTTTGATCCATTTTGAGTTTACTTTTGTGTATGGGGTTAGACAGTAGTCCAATTTCATTCTCTTACATGTGGCTGTCCAGTTTTGCCAATATCAGCTGCTGAAGAGGCTGTCATCTCCCCATTGTATATCCAAGGCTCCTTTATCATATATTCATTGACCATATATGTTTGGGTTAATGTTTGGATTTTCTATTCTGTTTCACTGGTCTGTGGGTCTGTTCTTGTGCAGATACCAGATTGTCTTGATTACTGAAGCTTTGTAGTAGAGCTTGAAGTCTGGGAGCGTAATTCCCCCTGTTTTATTCTTCCTTCTCAGGATTGCTTTGGCTATTCGGGGTCTTTTGTGGTTCCATATGAATTTTAAAACTATTTGTTCCAGTTCATTGAAGAATGTTGTTGGTATTTTGATAGGGATTGCATTGAATCTGTAGATTGCTTTAGGTAGTATAGCCATTTTGACAATATTTATTCTTCCTAGCCAAGAGCATGGGATGAATTTCCATTTGTTAGTGACCTCTTTAATTTCTCTTTGGAGTGTCTTGTTGTTTTCAGGGTATAGGTATTTCACTTCCTTCATTAGGTCTATTCCTAGGTATTTTACTCTTTTTGATGCAATTGTGAATGGAATTGTTTTCCTGATTTCTCTTTCTGTTAGTTCATTGTTAGTGTATAGGAAAGCAGCAGATTTCTGTGTGTTAATTTTGTATCCTGCAACTTTGCTGAATTCAGATATTAGTTCTAGTAGTTTTGGAGTGGAGTCTTTAGGGTTTTTTTATGTACAATATCATGTCATCTGCAAATAGTGACAATTTGACTTCTTCTTTACCAATCTGGATGCCTTGTATTTCTTTGTTTTGTCTGATTGCCGTGGCTAGAACCTCCAGTACATTGTTAAATAACAGAGGAGAGAGTGGGCATCCCTGAATTTTTCCTGATCTTAGATGAAAAGCTTTCAGCTTCTCACTGTTAAGTATGATGTTAGCCCTGTTGTTATATATGGTCTTTATGATGTTGAGGTACTTGCCCTCTATACCCATTTTGTTGAGAGTTTTTATCATGAATGTATATTGAATTTTATCGAATGCTTTTTCAGCATCTATGGAGATGATCATGTGGTTTTCGTTATTCTTTTTGTTGATGTGGTAGATGATGTTGATGGATTTTCGAGTGTTGTACCATCCTTCATCCCTGAGATGAATCCCACTTGATCATGGTGTATGATCCTCTTGATGTATTTTTGAATTCGATTTGTTAATACTTTGTTGAGTATTCTTGCAACTATGTTCATCAGGGATATTGGTCTGTAATTTTCTTTTTGGTGAGGTCTGTGCCTTGTTTTGATATTAGAGTGATGCTGGCTTCATAGAATGAGTTTGGAAGTATTCCCTCCTCTTCTATTTTTTGGAAAACATTAGGGAGAATGCGTATCATTTCTTCTCTATATGTCTGGTAAAATTCAGAGGGGAATCCATTTGGCCCAGGGGTTTTGTTCTTGGGTAGTTTTTTAAATTACCAATTCAATTTCTTTGTAATTGGTCTGTTTAGGTTTTCTGTTTCTTGCTTGGTCAGTCTTGGAAGGTTGTATTTTTTTAAGAAGTTGTCCATTACTTCTAGGTTTTCCAGCTTGTTAGTACATAGATTTTCATAGTATTCTCTTATAATTCTTTGTATTTCTGTGGGGTCTGTCATGATTTTTCCTTTCTCATTTCTGATTCTGTCTATGTGTGTAGATTCTCTTTTTGTCTTAATAAGTCTGGCTAGGGGTTTATCAATTTTGTTTATTTTTCAAAGAAACAGCTCTTGCTTTCATTGATTTCTTCTATTATTTTATTCTTCTCAATTTATTTTTTTCTTCTCTGATCTTTATTATGTCCCTCCTTCTGGTGACTTTGGGCCTCATTTGTTCTTCTTTTTCCAATTTCAGTAATTGTGTCTTTAGACTATTCATTTGGGTTTGTTCTTCCTTCTGTAAATAGGCCTGTATTGCAGTATAGTTTCCTCTTAGACCTGCCTTTTCTGCGTCCCACAGAAGTTGCAGCTTTGTGTTATTGTTGTCCTTAGTCTCCATATATTGTTTGATCTCTGTTTTAATTTGGTCATTTATCCATTGATTATTTAGGAGCATGTTATTAAGCCTCCATGTGTTTGTAAGCCTTTTTGTTTTCTTTGTACAATTTATTTCTAGTTTTACACCTTTGTGATCTGAGAAGTTGGTTGGTAGAATTTCAATATTTTTTAATTTACTGAGGTTCTTTTTGTGGCCTAGTATGTGGTCTATTCTGTAAAATGCTCCATGTGCACTTGAGAAGAATATGTATCCTGCTGCTTTTGGGTGCAGAGTTCTGTAGATGTCTGTTAGGTCCATGTGTTCTAGTGTGTTGTTCAGTGCCTCTGTATCTTTACTTATTTTCTGTCTGGTTGATCTGTCCTTTGGAGGGAGTGGTGTGTTGAAGCCTCCAAAAATGAATGCATCGCTTTCTATTTCCTCCTTTAATTCTGTTAGTATTTGTCTCACATATGTCGGAACTCCTCTGTTGGGTGCATATATATTTAAAATGGTTATATCCTCTTGTTGGACTGACCCCTTTATCATTATGTAATGTTCTTCTTTATCTCTTGCTACTTTCTTCATTTTGAAGTCTATTTTGTCTGAAAGAAGTACTGCAACACCTGCTTTTTTCCTCCTTGTTGTTTGCATGATATATCTTTTTCCATCCCTTCACCTTTAGTCTGTGTATATCTTTGAGTTTGAGGTGAGTCTCTTGTAAGCAGCATATAGATGGGTCTTGCTTTTTTATACATTCTATTACTCTGTGTCTTTTGATTGGTGCATTCAATCCATTTACCTTTAGGGTGCTTATTTAGATATGTACTTATTGCCATTGCTGGCTTTAGATTCGTGGTTACCAAAAGTTCAAGGGTAGCTTCTTTACTATCTAACTGTGTAACTTAACTTTCTTGTTAAGTTATTGTAAATATAGTCTGATGATTCTTTATTTCTCTCCCTTCTTATTTTTCCTCCTCCATTCTTTATATACTAGGTGTTTTATTCTTTGCCTTTAGTTAGTATTTGGGTGGTCTTTCTTTGCTATAATTTTATTTTCTCTGGTGACATCTTTTTAGCCTTAGGAGTGCTTCCATCTAGAGCAGTCCCTTTAAGATATCCGATAGAGGTGGTTTATGGGAGGCAAACTCCTTCAGCTTTTGCTTTTTTGGGAATTGTTTAATCCCTCCATCATATTTAAATGATAATCGTGCTGGATACAATATTCTTGGTTCAAGGCCCTTCTGTTTCATTACGTTAAATATATCATGCCGTTCTCTTCTGGCCTGTAAGGTTTCTGTTGAGAAGTCTGATTATAGTCTGATGGGTTTTCCTTTGTAGGTGATCTTTTTTCTCTCTCCAGCTACCTTTAGTACTCTGTCCTTATCTTTGATCTTTGCCATTTTAATTATTATGTGTTTTGGTGTTGTCTTCCTTGGGTCCCTTGTGTTGGGAGATCTGTGGGCTTCCATGGTGTGAGAAACTATTTCCTTCCCCAGTCTGGGGAAGTTTTCAGCAATTAT
The DNA here is from genome assembly GCA_029783875.1 of Phataginus tricuspis. Taxonomy (NCBI): domain Eukaryota; kingdom Metazoa; phylum Chordata; class Mammalia; order Pholidota; family Manidae; genus Phataginus; species Phataginus tricuspis. The sequence continues at coordinate 25,699,637 of JAQQAC010009165.1, read as the reverse complement.
TTCTTCAAAGGCACTTTTTATCCCTTTTTCTCTCTCTTCTTCTTCTGGTACTCCTATAATGTGAATATTGTTCTGTTTGGATTGGTCACACAGTTCTCTTAATATTCTTTCAGTCTTAGAGATCCTTTCATCTCTCTCTGCCTCAGCTTTTCTGCATTTCTGTTCTCTGATTTCTATTCCATTAACAGTCTCTTGCATCTCGTCCAGTCTGCTGCTAAGCCTGTCGATTGCTTGTCTCATTTCTGTATTGTCTTTCCTGACTTCCCGCACGTCCTCCCTTAGCTCTTGCATATTTCTCTGTAGATCCATCAGTATGGTTATGAAATTTATTCTGCATTCTTTCTTTTTCAGGAAGACTGTGCATGTCTATCCCATCAGGCTCCCTTTCTGGGGTTGTCTGGCTGCTCTTAGTCTGGACCATATTCCTCTGTCTTTTCATGGCAATAGAAGTGGTCGCTGGTAGGCGTCACGTGTGTCAGCTGCAAGAAGAAAGTCCCTTCCTGCTTGTTGTTCTTCTTGCCCTTCTTCCAGGCCTTAGCTGTTTTCCTGCACACCGGGAGGCTGTCTCTAGGATAATCCCCTGAACTTTCTGTGTGCGGGGTCGCCCTCAGCCTAGCCTATAGCACTGTGGGGGTTTGCAGTTACACTGGGTGTGCTCTGGTCCCCTTGGTGCCTTCTGGACCTGGTTCTGGGGCTCTTCCTGCTTAGCTACATGCCCACCTGGAGTAGATTCTGTGAGGTTGTTGCAGGCGGGGCCATTCCTCCACTGTTCCGCAGCAGCGGCTGCTCCCAGACCCTTTGCAGCACCGGCCGCAGAGGGAACGAATGGCAGGCTGCTGATCTCTGTGGGAAGCCTCGGCACCACTGCTTTGCCTGGCCGCCCACCAAGGGGTCCAAAATTCCCCAAGACTCCCAGCCTGCTGGGTTGAGTGCGCTTGGATGATTTTGTTTCACTGCTGGGCCCTTGTCTCTTTAAGACTTTTAAAAAAGTGCCCACTTTTCTTTTGTCCCGGGGAGCCGGCTGAGGGGACCTGCTTGTCTCCATCTAGAATCCTGCCCTTCTGTTTCTCTAATCTCCGATACACCATGCAGTGTGTGTCTGTGCTCCTGGCGCAGATCACCAGGGCTGGTTATTTCACGGGCCTGTATTTCCAGTCCCTCCCAGCTCTGAATCCTTTCCTCCCGCCGGTGCCTTGGGGTGGGGGAGTGCTCGGTCCCGCCCAGACATGGCTCCGTATCTTATCCGCTTCATGAGTCTCTGAGTTCTCGCAGATGTAGCTGTAGCCTGGTTGTTGTCCTGTATCTTCTGGTCTCTCTTTTAGGAATAGTTGTATTTGTTGTATTTTCATAAACATATATGGTTTTGGGAGGAGATTTCTGCCACCCTGATCATGCCGCCACCTTCCCAGAAGTCAGCTCTTTAATGGATTTTTAACTTGGGGAAGATTTTATATTCAGAAATTTACTTTATTTTCTAAATCATGCTTTCAAATAGGTAAGATTCTTTTTACTAACCTTTCTCCATTGGTTTTAACTTTCCCTGGGACTCCAAATTGATTATGAGAATAAAAGTGTTATTTGTCAACCAATGGTTTTGTAATGATGCTATTTTTCTGTTTTTACTTTTTATTGCTGAACCATATGATTTATAGAACAAACAATGTTGAAGATTTTCAGGGAAGTTGTATGTTCTGTGCTTAATGAAGAAAAACTCAATGAGGTAGACTCATCAAGATGAAAATATTTTGAGAAAATAGATAGTAATATTTGGTTCCCTGACTGAACCTAATGGTTTTATCATTATCACACCCTTCTGTATTAATCTACTCTCTCCAAGTCATTTTTATTTCTAATATAAAAATGTTTTCTTATGCCATTTCCTCCAAAGAGATTACATAGCCATTACTTCATAATATTTGGCAAACAACACAATTCTTTAATGTCTCAAATATTTTTTGAAGAACAACAATGATTTATTTTTCCTTTTCCAGAGAAAAGGTGGAGGTCAATTGTATCCCAAAATGTTTGTGTGAGTCATGAAACAACCTTGAAGCCATAACAGGAGATAAATACAATGAACACGAATATCTTTAAGGTATGACTATCTTTATCACCAACCATTCTTTAAGAAAAGAAACAGTGGTAACTGAAGAAGTGAATTAAAAAATAAAAACACAAAATGTGAAATGGTTTCTGGGAAATTCTCTGCAAACATGTTTCGAAACAAAGATGTACAAATGAAAGTTTAAGTTTAGTCATTAACTGGAAGCAAATATTGGCAAAATATTATAAAATTAGCTAGCTATCTAATTTATGCTCTTCAAAATCTCTGTGGTAGGTCAGAGAGAAGTATTAGGGGCAAGAAATCTGTGTCCACAGATTGTCCAGAGGTACAAAGAAATATCTAGTCTGTATGTGCACACTACTGGATTCATTACTTTATTTCCACTTCGGGTTTTTTAATTTTTCACTTATAGCTACAACCTAATCCACTCTTTTTTACACTTTAAAATATACTTATAACTTTTAAAGGGAAAAAAAATCATGAACCCACTGTACTGATATAAAATATTTTAATTACAATGGTACTTAAAAGGGTAGAAAAATAAAACCAAATATAAGTCCTTTAAACTTATAGCTTTTGCTAAATTATAAAGCCAAACAATTTTACAAATTAAATATAAACTATAAAAACAATAAAATTCAAATTAACAATATTAATTTTCTTTGACAAATAATGGTATTTTGCTGAAACTAAACTGCCTCTCATGATGTGAATAGTAAATTCTTAGGCATCGGTTCTTCCAAACTGTCATAAAAATTTTCAATTTTAAACTATACTAACATTTTTATGTGTAGAGCAGTGACACCATTTACTGTTCTTTTGGTGTGAATTTTGCTATTATGTCCACTCTGTTTTTATCTCTCCTCACTAGCTGTGACAAAGTAGTACTATTGCCAACCAATCATATAATAAACACAAATGTAGCCACTCCAATACAGTGACATTCGGTCTCAGGCATCTATGAGACAGGGAAGCAGCAGGGCATAACTCCTGCCCAGTTAGAGTAGGTGTGGGCCCTGGAAAATACAAAACAGGGTGCTTGAAATGAAACAATGTAACAATTTATTCCCCATCAGCACCCAGTGGTATAGAACAGCTTATTGCTCATAGTAGTATAGGCCCATTAGCTTATAATGTATCCGGGAAACCTTCACAGACATAGGTTAAAATATAACTAGCATTCTGACTGAATCTATAGGAAACTCCTGCTGCAGCAAGCATAAAACCCTAGGCACCAAGACCCCAAGCGGCAATTGTGCCCCTCCCTGCACCTGCGGGGAGCTCCATACTTTCTCTTATCCTGAATAAAACTCTCTCTCTCTCTAACTGAATAAAAACTCTCTGTATATCTCCTGCCTTGTCAGTTCACGAAGTTCATTCTTCAACTCTGCGAACAAGAACTCCGGCATCATTTAGATGATGCAATATATACTTAAAATAATTTTTTTAGGATTTTATTATTAACCTGGGATCTCCAAGAACATGCTTGTAAAGCCTCAGAGAGCCTCAGAACTCAGTGGAGGAATATTAAATCAGTTATATAAAAAAATACTGAACAAATCTACCACCTATCAGACTAAATATGTCAGGAGGTAATATTACAAAAAATGAAATCAAATATAAAAATGAAATGGAAAATAATTCTCCAAACATAAAGTTAGAGGATCAAAACAGAAGAGAAATTTAGGGAAAAAATGGTATGAAAGGATAAACAAACTAAATTAAAAAAAAACAATTATTAAATAACAGTTACGATGTGGGTTCTTTTATCCCAGCTCCCCTGTAGAAAGAAAACAAGGTGGTATTCATTTCAGGGATAATTCTGGAAGGAGGGTGGAGTCAAACTGAAGGCAGGTGGGGGTTAAGACCAAGCGCAGAATAACTGGAGCTCAAGGAAGAGTGACCTACTTCTAGTCAATTCAGAATCCAAAATACATTCAAGTGGGAAGAAAGTGTCAAATACGTTTAACATTTTTTGGAGATCTAGTTTGTTTGGCAGACAACTCGTTGCCTTTTGATGTGAATTGACTTCTATCTAAACTTGAGATATTTTCTTTCTTTTCTTTTATTTTCTTATTTTTAGTATCATCAAGCAGAATGTTTTCCCCTTTTTTGCCAACAGGAAAGGAGCTGCCTTGCAGGAGAGAAGGAAGGGCTTTTACTATGTGATCTGCCTGCAGAGAAGCATGTGTGGAAGTAGAGCCTCCTTGGGGTTCCCCAGGGTGTTTTCTCTGTGGTAGCCCACATTGTTTTCTTCTGTTGCTACTGAAATGCTAATTCAATTGTGTTTCAGTACAGAATTTTTGCAGTAACTCAGTATTACTATATTTCAACCAGGTACTTCTAAAATGATTTTCTGCAAATGTGAATATTAGGTTGATATTTGGATTAATATTACAATTTAAAACAAATTCAATTTTTAAATATTTCAGTGCAAGTCCAGTTCCAAACTGCATCGTAATTGTGTTAAAAGGTAAAGTGATAATGTTTACTTGTGAGATATGTATCTGAGACTTGCTAAATATGAAAACTTTTAAAAATAGATTCTTTCTTTTTTTACCTGTACCAATAAATGTCCTGTTTGGGATAACAAAAATAACCATGATACAATATTTGTATTTCCCTAAATATGTGTTACATAGATATATGTCCTTTGTATTCTCTTCATTCTCATGAACAATATATCATGAGCAGTTTCCATTTTGCTATATAGCATTTTAAGTATAACTATTACTTCTATCATTAAATTTTATTATAAAATATTAGATTATTAGAGAAGCCAAAAGTATTGAAAAGCTGAACAAAAGCCCCAAATCTAACCACAGAAATACATCACTGTTGACATTTTTATTTCCGTGTTTAGACTTTCCTTTTCCTAAAAATATTTGAATATATATACATATATTACAAATATATATATATATATATGTTTGTAAGAAAGTCCACTGTTTACCCCCAATTTCTCCTAGACCCTCATTGACACATGGCCATGGTATACTTTTGAAAGCACCCATGATGCTCTGCATGAGAATAAACTTTCTTCTCCAAGAAACAGTCCTTGATCAATAATCATGGGAACTTAAAGATGAAGAGCTCAACTTCCTTGAAATTCAGGTGGGATGAGTCTAAGATATTGAGGTGGCTTGCTCCTATGAGCTGCCTACTCCTGCGAGCCACATACTCCTCTAAAGGGTAAGAAGGCTGAAAACTTTGCCATCAGACTGTTGAAATTCACCTGAATCTCTTTGCCCAATCCTCTTTGCTTCCCTTCTTTTTTCAAAGACCTCCATTGCAATCTAAAGACTCTTCCTTCTAACACCTCTTCCTCTCTTTTATTCTTCACAGATGTTTCCCCAATAAATCTCTTTTATATCTAATGCTGTATTGGCTGCTTTTCAAAAAAATGCAAACAAACAAATGTAGTGCCAGGACTAATTAGAGAAAACAAGAGGTAAGCTGGTTTTGGGACTGACCAACTGACCAACCAGTGGGCAAAGAGGATGCCATTGGCATGGCAAGGAAACCGTTGTTTCTTTTGGACTCCAGGTGAAAAAAGGTGTTACTGGCCAGAATAATCAACACTCATAAGCAGGAGGTGGTAGAGCTGATATTACACAACTGGAGCAGGTAGAAATATATATGGAACCTGGGTCATCTGGATGTGCTCCTTGGGACCTATGCCTGTTGGAACTATGAATGGACATTTACAACAATGGTGGCCCAACAAGCCATGACTGCTAAGGGCTTAGGCCCTCAGGAATGAATGTCTGGGTCACAACACAAGGTTGGTCGTCAAAACGTGCCAAGGTGATAGCTGAAGGTGGGAGGTGGTTACAGAATGGGTAGTGGAGGAAAAGATGAGTATGGCTCATGACCCCCAACTGCAGTGGTGGGCACTACAGCTTGTGTTATTAATCTCTCTCATCTAAGTTTCCCCTCAAGATGGCCATGGCAACCTCGGTGGAGCTATTATTTGAATCTGCACTGAGAATTCGATCTGTGCAGCATGAAAGGTGAGCTGTAGAAAATCCACTGTTCAGATCTTATGCAGCAGGGATCAGAGTTGACTAACTACTCTCACTGTCACCTTTCTGGACCTCAAAGTGCATCTGTGCTACTGTCATGCTCCCCCACGGCTGCTCTCAGTCAACGAGGAAGTGTGGTGGGTCACTGATGTCAGTCCGTCTGTAGTATCCGGGAGCGTCCAATGGCTACTCCTGTTTGGCCTGAAATTCTTAGAACAGCAGTGCTGTTTGAGACTCCTATCAAATACTATTTCCTTTTCTTTCTGCTTTCACAGGTGTCATACCCACACTGTCCTCTAAATGCTCTCCCTACCAACTCTTTCATTCACCTTTTTATTCTTCATAGGAATTTCCCCTAATGATTTATTGTACAACTCATCTCAACACGGTATCAGTTTCTCAGAGTATTCTAACACAGACGTGCTCCACACGCTCTCCTAGAGGCCCCCAGGAGGAACTGAGCCCAGTTGCTTACAGTAATTATTAACCTGCACATGAACATGCTCTGTTTTGAATACCTTGCACTCCATGTTTCATAGCCTTATTCCTTCCCCAGTCCCTCCAGTGCTTCAATTAATGTGGTGGTTTTAAGACAAATCCACCCAGTTTTTGATACTCCTTTCAAGAGGTTAAGCCTTCCTCTCCCTTTGAGTGTGAGCTGGAATTACTCACACAAATCTAATGAAGAGAGGATAACAGAAATGGTGGTGTGTGCTGTTATTAGCCAGCAAGGAAGGCCTGCTGCCAATCACTATGTATGTGAGCCCTTTTGGAAGCAGATTCTCTCAGTTAAGTCCTCAGATGACAGGCTGATATCTTGGCTACAACCTCATCAGAGACCCTGCATCAGAACTACCCAATTAAGCCATTTCTGTACTCCCCACTCTCAGAAACTTGTTTTTATTAAGATTCTATGTTTTTAGGTAATTTGTTATGCAACAAAGTAATACATCCTTAAATTTACCACATACACTCAAATGCTTTTCTCAGGATCAGCTTCTGGAGGAACACACACACATATGTGCATGCACACACAGACACACAGATATACATAATTTAAATAATATTCTGGGTGTATATAGGCCTCTCATATTATATACATGAGTCATTTAGTAACATGGGATTTGTAATTAACATATTTTGAATGCCTATTAAATATATCTATGTGTATAACATCATATCAGTCACTCCATAGTATTCTATTATTTGGATGTCTTATAATGTGTTTAAGCCTTCCCTTTCTTTTAAGAAACTGAAGATGTTTCTCATTTGTATGCCCTTGACTACTTATAAAAAGGTAAAATATACTAGTTGATAACCATTGATTAAAAATGTAAAACATTTAAATTACTTGCGCCTTATTCTGTGACACAATTCATAAGTCTACTCATCTTGCAACTGTAATTAGAGCAAAGGACAGATGGTAGAGATTTAAAATGATGTGTTTATTAAAATCATGTAGGCTGCCAAATAATTTATCACCATCACAAATGTCTGTTCATTATCTGCTCCATTGAGATAGGGTTCATGTAATCTGAAGGCGGACAGGTAGAAAGATAGTACTCTAGTGTCTAAATATAAAGTGCACATTTACTATCAAAGGGGCAGCAAACAATGCCATGGCCAACTGTTACTTATAGTTTCAACGTTCATATGGAATGTACTCCGTGCCCCAGTGTAGATCATACCCCCACACTGAATTCAATTCAATCAGCTGTGGCTAGAGGATTGGACCATTATGCTCAAAGGCATTTCCTCTTGACACAATAGGGATAATGGGATCAGTGGGGGTCTTTTCTAGAAATAAAAGGGGTATGTAGGAGAGTAAAAAAAATATGAATGAGAAAATACAAACAAATATGAACTTTTTGCTAGATTTGGAAGAGTAAATAAAGGTAACATTTTTTGGTTTTCAATGGATAAATAGATAAATAGTACACAAAAAGAGCACAGAGTGATTAAAAGAAGAAATGTGGTTTCTCATTCAGGAAGTACAGTGTCAGCAGATTCAATTTTAAAGTAAGATTTATTTCCTAAATGAATGTTTTAAAATCAGAAGATATTGTTTACTATGTCTCAATTTTAAGGTACATTTTAGGGTTGAAGGGTGAAATTCTGTATAATATTAAACATCTTTGAGAGTTACATTTGACATTCAGTGGAGTGCTTGTAGGGGATTCAAAATGAATTTAGGGCTTAATAGAAACTTTCAGGAAGGATTACAGTAAGAGGTGAGTAAAGGATATTATCCTTTATCTATCCACCTCTACAAATGCCTATCCTCAATGAGACTTTTTATACTGGTGAGAGTTTGTGCCAGTACACCCATGTGCTCTCCCATTATTTCCTTAGTCTCCGAGAGCATACATGTATAAAATTGTTAGTCCAGGTTAAGATTATATTTTGACCACAGAGAAAAATTATTGATCAAGAAAGTTGTATATCATGTGGAAAAAGAAAATTGGTCCAGATTGTGTATTTATTTGTTTTGGTTTTTTATTTTTCCTGATGATGGCTAAGTTTATGCATTATTTCAGGAAATTTGATAACAGTGTAGATAGAGTCCACATATAAAATGTAGAGATTTAATTAATATAGCAGAGGCTGTTATTTTTTCGAGACAGGAGAAGAATCCTAACAATCTAGACATAATTAAAATCCAAAATTGAAAAAGAGAATGAATGCAATTTTTAAAAATAAAGGGAACTGACTGTAAAGCATAGTAAGATGAAAAACAGAGGTTCTTTTTCAGTCCATCATCTTCAATGTATTATAGGGATCAAATTGAAAAACACATACCATATAACTAGTATTCAAATCCAAGTGTATATGACCAAAATATATTTATTTACAGTAAAAACAAACATGATTCAGACTCAAATATGACTCAAAAATGATTTTCAAGGTACACTAAAGTTTACATTATATATACTAATTTCTTTAAGTCAAGTTGAGTTAATTTTAAACTATGAATGTGTGGAGAGGCTAGAACTTTGTCTCCTCAGAGTTTCCTCAGGTATTCCTGAAGTTTCACCTATGGCTAATGCTGCCTCTTTTTCCCCTGTGAGTTTTTAATGATTTTGATCCTTCTACTGAAGATTTTTCACATTTGGGTGCTAGTCTTCAGATTCCTATCATTTCTTTTTTTCTAACTGTGTAAGTTATCTATTATTATGTAACAAGCTGCACCAAAATTTATCAGCCTAAATCAACATACCTTAATGCTCTTAGGTTAAATTTATTCCTAGGTAATTTTTTCTTGGGAACTTTTCTGTAAGTTTAAAATTTGTTCATAAAGGAAAGTGAAAATACATAAGAAAATAAAACTCTCCAATTATGATGATGCCAGGTTGTTACTGGTACAGAGTAGATGCATTAGGTCGTCTTCTGTAGTGATATCCAGTGATCCCTGCCTTCTCAGAGTCACACATTTGTGGTCCTTGTACACTGAAAGGTACAAATTGGTGAAAGACTTGTACACTGAAAACTATAAGACATTGATAAGAAAAGTCAAATAAGATATAAATGAATAGAAAGATACTCAGAGCTCATGGATTGGAAGAATTAAAACTGTTAAAATGTCCATACTACCCAAAGCAACATACAGATTCAATGCAATCCCTATCAAAATTCCAATGGTCTTTTTCACAGAACTAGAACAATGTTAAGACTATGAATCAAAAAACTGTAAATAGGTAAAGAAGTCTTAAGAAGAACAAAGCCAGAAGCATTGTACTTCCTGATTTCAAACTGTATTACAAATCTATATTAATCAAGACAGTATGGTATTTGTATAAAACTGGACAAGTGGATCAATGAAAAGAATAAAGAGTGCAGAAATAAACTTAGGCATATATGGTCAATTCATTCATGACCAAGGTGACAAGACTATGCAATGGGGAAAGGATAGTCTCTTCGATAAATGGTCTTAGGGAAACTGAACAGCCACATTCAAAAGAATGACAGTGGATCCTATCTTACACCACACACACAATTTAACTCAAAAATGGATCAAAGACTTGAATGTAAGACTTGAAACCATAAAACTCCTGGAGAAAATGTAGACAACAGCTCCTTGATGTCTATCTTGGCAAGATCTTCCGTGATTTGATACCAAAGGCATGATCAACAAGTGAGACTGCATCAAACTATAAAGCTTCTGGACAGCAAAGGACACAATCGGCAAAGTGAAAAGACGACCTTACAGAATTGGAGGAAATACTTGCAAACCATATATCTGATAAGGGGTTAATTTATAAAATATATAAACTACATATATATTTATTGTACAATCAGTAAAAAACTGATTAAAAATGGGCAGAGGAAATTAATAGAATATTTTTCCAAAGAAGACGTACAAATGGCCAACAGGTACATGAAAGGTGTTTAACATCACTAATCATCAGGAAAATGGAAATCAAAACCGCAAGGAGATGTCACTTCACACCTGTTAGAATGGCTATGATCAAAGAGACAAGAAATAACAGATATTGGTGAGGATGTGGAGAAAAGGGAACCCTTGTACACCATTGGTAGGAATGTAAGTCAGTGCAGCCACCGAAAAAGAGAAAGGAGTTTCCTCAAAAAATTAAAGATAGAAAAAAATATAGGATCCAGCAATCCACTTCTGGATATTTACCCCCCAAAATTTAAATCACTAACTTGAAGAGCTATTGTTACCCTCATATATATCCCACATTCACTGCAGCATTATTAACAATAGCCAAGGCATGGAAACAACCTAAGTGCCCATTAGTGGATGAATGGATAAAGAAAATATGGTGTATACCTACACAGGAGTATTATTCAGCCATAAGAAAGAAGGAAATTCTGCCATTTGCTACATGAATAGATCTTGAGGGGCATTATGCTTAGTGAAGTAAGTCAGACACACAGTGACAAATACTATATGATATCACTTATATGTGGAATCTAAGAAAAAAAGCAGAATTCATAGATACAGATGGTTGATGGTTGCCAGAGGCAGGGAGTGAGGGTGGGGAGGAGAAAATGAGTAGAGTTGGTCAAATGGTGCAAACTTTTACTTATCAGATAAGTCCTGGGATGTAATGTACAGCATAATGACTATAATTAACAATATTGTATTATATATTAGAAAGTTGCTAAGAGAATAGAACTTAAAAGTTCTTATTACAGACACATAGAAAATCTGTAACCGTGTGGTGATGGATTTTAAACTTATTGTGGCAATCATTTTGTAATATATGTATGTATATCAAATCATTATGCCGTACACCTAAAACTTATAAAACAATACAGGTCAGTTATATCTCAATTGAAGAGTTTTAAATTAAAAAAATATTACCAACATATTTTCAGAAGCTCATTAATATTCTTCACAGTGTTTAACTTTAACAACTTACATAACTGTAACAAAATTATCAGGCACAGGAAATTAATACTGGTACAGTAATATTAACTAAGTTAGAGACCCTACTCAAATATCACTGATTTTTAATCTATTATCCTTTCCTCTCCCAGGATTCTTTAGAGGACCCTGCAATGTATTTGTTATTTCTCCTACAAAACACAAATATCTTCTACACATTAAAAATACGGAAAAATTAATTTCATGTACTAAATAAGCAAATGTTTCAAATTCCATATTTAATTTATGAGAACAAAAGAGAACAAGGAGCAGAGTAATATCCCAATGAAATCAAGTATACCAGAAAGACCCGCTCACAGAACACATGCAAACCACAGCCTAATATTTCAAAATGATCAAGAATTAATTTAAAAGTGTAGATGTTATAAAAGAACAACATAAATCATTTCAGAAATAAAGTGATTAGAGGAGAAGAAGATTTGATGAGAGCAGACTTGGAAAATAAAATAATAAAAATTTATTTCATAAATTGAAACTAAATTAGAAGAAACATAATATAAATAAGTGGATGATATCTAAAGAAAAATAACCTGATGTATGAAAGTTTAAAAAAATAAAAATATGGAAAGAGAGAAAAAAGTTTAGGTATATAAAATAGATAAAAGATTATTTAAATGAAGACATGTATATGTATATGTGGAGAGTGAGAGAAATAAAAAGACTGATCCAGAAAAAGAAAAACCACACTAAAATAATGAAACACAGCAGAAGTAAATATAACTCATGGAAAATTTCCTGACATAAAAGACAACTTGAGGCTACATATTCAAATGGCATTGTTAAAAACAATCAAGAATGGCAAGAAATATTACCGTCAAACTTGTCAAACTATGAGATTTTAAAGAAAAAATTTCCTCTGGGCATTCAGGCATAAAGAGCAGTCTTTTATAAAGGAAAAGACTTCAGATTGTTGTATTTTTCAACACCAACACTTTAAACTAGAAGATATTGAAATAACATATTTAAGATTCTTAATGAAAGAAAAAAGTGAGCCATAAATTTTTGTACCACATCAAAATGAACTTTCAATATGTAGGCTTAAGATAAACTGGAATTGCATACACAAAGATATTCCCATAATTTCTTATTGAAGAATCTACAAACTTTAGGCAAATGAAGAAATGGAGAGACAGTGCCATAAAAAGGGATGGTGAGTGCTAAATATATTTTAACCAGTTTACCAAAGAGCAAATTACAGCCAGCAACACTGTATGTTCTACCATTGGAAAAAAGATGCTAAATTTGTTAGAATTGGAGGACGAACAAGGAGCATGTACAGGTATTAAACAGGATAAAAGGCTATTACTTCAACTCAGATCCTGGTGACACAGAATGATGTGGAAAGAAGCGGTTACTAGCTCATTTCAATGTACTAGTTCATATTAGGGAATCATGAAAACATAGAGATAAAAGATAAGGTTAAGGATATTGCATTAAATTTTTAGTCTCAATTTTAACAAATGGAACAAAAAACAAAACCCGTTCTAAAAGACAAAATATATACACCTTCCATCCACAAAGAGAGAAACAAAATAAAACAATATAATTGACCTAGTGTAGTAATGTACAATAGCTTAACTCACCTAATTAAAAAAAAAATGATATTCGGACTGGTGATTGGCTAACAAAGCTAATTCAACATTCTGCTGTTTATACAAGGCTCATTTAGAGAGGATGAAAAATTTTAAAGATGGAAAAGATGTAATACAAGGAAAATGCAAACAAAGAGAAAGAAGAGGTCACAACATTAATATCTGATAAAAGAGAAATCAGACAAAAAGTATCTAAAGAAACAGAGAGGGACACATAATTCTAAAGGATAAATTCCACAATGAAGATATATCAATATCTATAGACCCAAAAACATATGAATAACTTTCTTAAACATAAACTCTGTGCAATATGAAACAAGAACACACTGATGACAGGATATGTTTTCTCATCCAAGATCAAGTAAGCAAGTGAAAAAACATTAGTAAGCTTAGAGAAGCACTGAAAACATAATCAATGAAGTGCATTTATAGATGTATACATAATCATAAATAATATATCCTATTTTTAAGTGCATATGGCCCATTCATTAAAATGGGCCATATTCTAAGCTATAATGACAGCTTTATATTGTGTCAACTTAGCTAAGCCAGAACTACAGTTCCCTTCCCAGGATGGCGGTGGGTTAGAACCAGAACACCGCCTGAGGTGGAATGCAGAATTGAAGCAGTGGCCACGTTTCCACCATAAGGAAGGTGCTGCTCAAGTCCCTTGTCTGGAAAGTGCAGATTCATTTTGGTGTGGTGGGTTACCACTTGGGTCAATAAGTCTTCCAACTCACACTGGTTCTGCCATCTCCCTTAGTTTTGCTAATTCCTGGACCAGTTCGGGTGCAGGTCTTTGGCAAAGTGCTTCACGTTCTCTACAGTTATGCATTATTAAGTTTGGAGGCCTGGAAGCAGGGAGAAACTCAAGGAGGTTCGAGAGAGAGACTGATGTGACGAGTTCCAGTCTATTCTTAAACTCCTAGCTCATCCTCATGACTTTAATTTGTATCTATACTCCCCTACTTGAACTCCATCTTCCTTTCCAGACTTCAAGACCACCCCCGGACTCGGGGACCCAGAGTTACATTGACTGCTTAACCAGCTTCCGCGATTATTTATGTTCTCATCTGTAACAAATCCCTTATGTCACTCCTAGTGGTGCTATGACAGATTTCATTTTCTAAACACATTAACAATATTGCCATCTCAGAGGCAATTCCAGAAACTTGTTACTGGATTCTATCTCCTGCTCTTCTTGAAACTGAGCCTTTGCTTCAGTTAATATTGCCCCAACTAATCCAAGGGGTTTCTCTAGGATGCAAGTGACTACTGAAACTTCTGAGGTCAGGTCACAGAAAGAGAGAGTTCCTGCGGACTCTCTCTTAGGAAGGTTGACCTTGAAATCCAGCTATTACGTGGTGAGGAAGCCAAGGCCACGCACAGGGAGACCCATACAAGAACACAGAGTCCCCATCTCTCAGTGCAAGTTGAGTTCCCAGTCACATCCTGCACGCATTTGGCAACTGTGTTAGGAATCATCTTAGAAATATATCTTTCAGTTCTCAGTTGACCAACTCCAGTTAATGCTGAATGGAACAGAAATTAGCTTCCCCCACTGAGCCCTGTCCAAGTTACAGATTTCATGGGAAAAATAAATGATCATAGTTGTTTTAAACCACTAAGTTTTAGTGTATTTTGTTGCACAATGATAGATGACTAGAACAGTCATCTGATATTGCTTTAATGACTACAATTTTATTTCATCTGTTTTATGCCATGGTTGAAAAGTCATACAATTTCATAAGCATTAGGTCTTTTTGCCATTTTCCAAAAGGTATATTGATAAAACAAAAACAAAATGCTGTTGTTTGGTGCCAAGTCATATCAATCATTTTGTATATTATTCTCTTCCCACCTCCTTGTTACTAGGTCCTCCTAGTATACCTGGGAGATTAGTCTTAACCCTTCTTCTCTGGAGTCAGTTTACATGCAGGAAATGCCAGCCAACACTTGATCTTTCTGATAGATACAGTGGCAGTTTCTTAGGCAGACAAACTGGAGTTGTAAATATTTTCATTTCACCCAACTGTCAGTCCCAGGGGTTTCTGTCATGCCCCTCAGTAATAGCTTTGGAGGAATCAGAAGTCTTTTTATGAGAACCAAGTTTATCAACTGGAGAAAGAACTCTTAATTGATACCAGTATTCCTATTCAAAAGGTGTAGGGAAACAGAAAAGGAATATTTCATAACTTAACTATTGATTGTCTGGTAGAGAATACAAAGATTATAATGCTAAATACACAAAGGGTTCAGAGGTCAAAATCATTGATTTCTTTTATAATGTTATTACCATTTGTTTTAACAGGCAGCACTTTAGATAATATGAGCTATGAAAATAAAGAAAAATACAGAACATAGTCACATAAGATTTAGCTCCAATAAAACTTGGGACACTGCCATACTTAATTGTCCAGTTAGATCACCTCAGTTTTGAAGGTTGCAAGAAGGGCTGGAACTTTTACACATGTTTTTATTCTCTTTTCACCACTTATTTTACACTATCCATTTAAACTTCCCTAAAACAAGCCACTACTGGCATATAAGCATTTTAAGTCTTAATGAGTATCAAATTAAAAATACTGTTTTTCAACCAAAAACCATTATTTATTCTGTTTTTGCTCCCTTATGCTGAGTCTTAGAAAAATTTACCTTTTCCGAAACAGAGTCTGGGACTCACGGAAATCTTGCTGGGATAATTAGAAAGTTAGTCAATACTTTATTCATCTCAACTCACAAGACTTCAATTTATTTTTAAGAAGTTTCTCTTTATTTTTTCTCCTTAGTAAGGAATTCAAATTTCTAAGAAGTCTTTCTGTTTAAATCCTGAAAATTTGTTCCCTAATAGTATAGTACTGAGTTGAGTCACTGTTAATTCAAAGAAGGTCCTGGGCATGTTGCCTTGAGTTGAAGGTTGTGGTTGGAAAACACACCATGGATATTTTCTAAATAATTTCACTGTATATTACATAACACATTCAGAATTTTTGTGATGGCTGAGGCCAAGATACAAAAGATACAGTGTTATCAACTTCAGAATTTACTCATTTTTCTCTCTTTGTGTTTATACATGGTAAGTGATTATGACAAAAAATATTTAATAGGCTTTCTGGAAAGCATAAAGATTTACAAATTTCTCACCTTATGGAGGGAACTATTGGATGTTTTTTGTATTTAGTTAAGGATTTTTTATAGCACTTTGTGCTACATGGTTGAGGGGAAAATGGAATTTAAAAATATAAATAGGAGAGGGACTGGCTCTTGAGAAATTCACAGCCAAATGAGGGAGAAAGACATACCATGGTATTCTATAGAGGTGTTCAAATAGTGATCAGAACATGCTCTTATGAAATAAAAGAAAAAATATGAATTAAGTACAAGAAGATTTAGGGAGAGATCTCAAAGAAGAGGAGTTATTCTATTTTAAGAAAGAAAATTGAAATACAGAAACCCATGAAGCATATTTTCTAAGAGTAGGTGGCTAAAACTAGGTTGTAGCATATGGATACACAACTATAAGACAAACTGACCTTAAGTCCACTTGAAATTTAAGTGAGTATAATGATATTTTTGATTTGTGCTTCTGCATTAAAATTTCAGTATCTTATTTAAAAATAGCTCTTTAGATTTATATATTTCAATAGATTCAAAGATCTCTTTTTTTGTCAATTGTTTAGTTCTCTTCTTGTACTTCAAACTAAGTTCTGTCAAGTTTTATTTTCTCTTTTTAGGCAGTTGCACCATGTTTCTTTAATTGACACATTTTATAGGTGCAAGAATAAATCAGTTGTTATGTTCCCCTTCCAGATTCCTAAAGGTACTGTTTACCACAATCAACACATCTTTATCTTGTCAACAACTCCCATGTTAGCATTATCTGGAGAAAGAGTCCAGTGGGAAGTAAACCTAACTTCCATGGCAGTAAATCGGGATATAGACTCCATAAAATACCCCTTAAAGGGACCAAAAATTAATATTCTGACACAGAATTAGAAATTAAACAAACAGAAAAAGTGATTTGGGTAATAAGTTACACTAAGAGCAATTTCACTAATGGCTGGCAGAAAGTAAGTTGAGAAAAGTTCACCAATAAGTAGCAGCATGTTATTGTGAATTAGCTTTCTCAACAGCTCCTTTATTCACTGTGTTTGTAAACACTACAAAATCCTAATGGCAGAAATATATTTTAGGACTAGGATCTAACTTAAAATAGTAGCAAAATTGATTTGAAATGTTCACATGATTGGCTTTGTCAGAAATGTATCTAGAAACTTACCAGACCAATGGCCTCATTGTCGTGTGCAATAATCCAGATGACAGAGTTTGTCAGTGAAATATCTTTCCCAGCATGTGTAGCATCATCAGCTACTCCAAGGTGGACTATTTTTACCACAGGGAGTGTAAATATTTATCTTTCTTTTTATATAAAGAAAGGTAAACTGTATGACCATAATATTCATTTCCAGAAACCAATAATTTTGAAAACAGAAAAGCCAATGGAATATAGGATTCTAATATGAAAAAAAACACAGGGGATAAGTCAGAGTTGAATCATCCAATTATACAGATGAGCAAGGCAAGTGTGAATAATAACATACAGACAACAAGGTATAGTATAAAGAATATTGGGCCTTAAGTTTTGAAAGAACTGGTCTATCAAATACATTACAATTATTTGTTGTAATCAATTTTCCTACATTATATATTTAGTAATCCCAACCATGTAAATGTTTATAATTGTCCTTTTATATATATATATATATATTTTTTTCTCCTTGGCAGAAATTTTATTTCACACACTCATATACAGATACTCTCTTTCTAAAACTTAGGGCACACACTTTATCTTTTTATAAATGCAGTTACAGAGGGGGGTTCAGAGTAACTTGACGTAATTATGTTGTTGTTTCTGTTCTGATTTTGACCTATTAATAAAGCCAGAAGAATGACATGTTCCTATTCCTATTAACCCAGTTGTTTTCACATTTTTTATTCTGCTATTATTAATGTACAACTACATGAACAATAGTATGAGTACTAGACTCCCCCTATTATCAAGTCCCCACCACATACTCCATTACAGTCACTGTCCATTGGCATAGTAAGATGCTATAGAATCACTACTTGTCTTCTCGGTGTTATACTGCCTTCCCTGTATGCCCCACCCCCCGCTACATTAGGTGTGCTAATCGTAATACCCCTTTCTCCCCCTTATCCCTCCTTTCCCACCCATCCTCCCCAGGCCCTTTCCCTTTGGTAATTGTTAGTCCATTCTTGGGTTCTGTGAG
The DNA here is from genome assembly GCA_029783875.1 of Phataginus tricuspis. NCBI lineage: Eukaryota > Metazoa > Chordata > Mammalia > Pholidota > Manidae > Phataginus > Phataginus tricuspis. Next base: position 25,681,254 of record JAQQAC010009165.1, on the reverse strand, counting down.
TCTTCTGCTGCTTTGTTCCTTCAGTTTTTTTCTTTGTTCTTATACTCCACAGATGAGTGAAATCATTTGATACTTGTCTTTCTCTGACTGGCTTATTTCACTGAGCATAATACCCTCTAGCTCCATCCATGTTATTGCAAATGGTAGGATTTGTTTTCTTCTTATGGCTGAATAATATTCCATTGTGTATATGTACCACATCTTCTTTATCCATTCATCTACTGATGGACACTTAGGTTGCTTCCATTTCTTGGCTATTGTAAATAGTGCTGCGATAAACATAGGGGTGCATATGTCTTTTTCAAACTGGGCTGCTGCATTCTTAGGGTAAATTCCTAGGAGTGGGATTCCTGGGTCAAATGGTATTTCTATTTTGAGTTTCTTGAAGAACTTCCATACTGCTTTCCACAATGGTTGAACTGATTTACATTCCCACCAGCAATGTAGGAGGGTTCCCCTTTTTCCACATACTCGCCAACATTTGTTATTGTTTGTCTTTGGATGGTGGCCATCCTAACTGGTGTGAGGTGATATCTCATTGTGGTTTTAATCTGCATTTCTCTGATGATTAGGGATGGGGAGCATCTTTCATGTGCCTGTTGGCCATCTGAGTTTCTATCCCTTGGTTGACATCTATTTAGCCTTAGGAACACTTCCATGTGTAGGAGTCCCTCCAAAATGCACTGCAGAGGTGGTTTGTGGGAGGTAGATTCTCTCAGCTTTTGCTTAACTGGGATTTGTTTAATCCCTCCTTCAAATTTAAATGATAACCTTGCTGAGTAGAGTATTCTTGTTCGAGGCCCTTCTGCTTCATTGCATTAAATATATCATGCCACTCCCTTCTGGCCAATAAGGTTTCTGTTGAGAAAGCTGATGATAGCCTGGTGGGTTTTCCTTTGTATGTGATTTTTTTTTCTCTCTAGCTGCTTTTAAAAGTCAGTTTTTATCCTAGATCTTTGCCATTTTAATTATTATATGCCTTGATGTTTTCTTCCTTGGGTCTCTTGTGTTGGGAGATCTGTGCATCTCCATGGCTTGAGAGACTATCTCCTTCCCCAGATTGGGGAACTTTTCAGCAATTACCTCCTCAATGACACATTTCTCTGTTTGGATTGGTCACACAGTTCTCTCAATATTCTTCCATTCTTAGAGATCCTTTTTTCTCTCTGTGCCTCAGCTTCTTTGTACTTCTCTAATTTCTATTTCATTTACTGTCTCTTCTACTATATGTAATCTGCTTTTAAATCTCTCCACTGTATGTTTCATTTCACATATGGAATTTCTCAATGATTGAATCTCTGTCTTAAATTCATTCCTGAGTTCTTGAATATTTTTCTGTACCTCCATAAGCATGTTTATGATTTTTATTTTGAACTCTCTTTCAGGAAGACTGGTGATTTCAGTTTCATTTGGCCCTTTTTCTGGGGTTTGTGAGATTTTGGTCTGTACCATGTTGTTTTGACATTTCATATTTGTTTGGTGCCCCCTGTTGCCCAGAAGCTCCAGTCTCTGGAGCTGCTCAGTCCATAGAGTGAAGTTGGGGGTCATTGGGAAGTGGAGCTGGTGCCTGAGGGGAGGGAAGATCTGTTTCCTGACTCCCAGCTGCCCTGCCTATCTCTAGTATCACAGCCAGTGGGCCGAGCACACAGGCATAAGGGTCTATGCTTGGCCTCTCTAGCTGTTGTAGGTGAGGCCTCTCTCTGGCTGGCCTGACACCAGAGCAGTGACTGCTAGTTTGCCAGCCAGTGCTGTCAGGCCAGGAGGAAGACTCAGTAGGCTGCACATCACAGTGGGGGCCTCGGAGGTGAGTAGGCAGCCAGGGGGTTGGAGCACCTGAAGCTCCCCAAAGTTCCCAATCTGCTGGACAGAGCGCGCTCAGACAACCTTGTCCCCCATCCCTTCTCCCACGCAGCAAGCTCTGTGCAAACCCTGCGCCTTCAGCAGTCCTCTTGCTGCTAGGAAGCCTTTCAGACCACTTGCCTTTCCCTTCTCTCAGAGCGTCCGGATGTGGATCCTGTCCTCCACAAACAGCCGGAATCTGTCTCTCAAGCACTCCGCCTGTCCCAGCTCCCCATCCTCCAGAGCACCACACAGTGTAGATTTCTGCTCGCAAAGCCGATCTCCAGGGCTAGGTGTTCAGCAGTCCCAGGCTTCCACCCCCTCCCCCACTCCATTTCTCTTCCTCCGCCCAGTGAGCTGGGCAGGGGGAAGGCTTGGGTTCCTGTTGCTGTTTTAGGGTTGGTTGTATTCACTATATTGTCACACTATGTGTGTTTTGGGAGGAGTTCTCTGTCTCACCTCTCACGCCGCCATCTTGAATCTCTGTCCTTTTATGTTTAAAAATAACTTTAAACAACCTTTATTATGTTCAGGTATTTCTTGGCTTCTCACTTTTCCAATATAGGAACTTGTCCTACTTTCCATGATTCAGAGAAAGCCATTGACCTTCTTTCAAGAACCTCAAGATTGGGTGGAAAGAAGGCATACAGATGGCAAATAAACGTTGGCAGATGCTCCACATCACATGTCGTCATGGAATCATAAATTAAAACAGCAATGAGGTAACCACTACATACCTATTAAAATGGCTAAAATTTAAAACCCTGACAATACCAAATGCTGGTTAGGTAATTTTTCCATGTACTCCATCACACATCAAGTAGATTTTTTTTTTATTTAAAAAGATTCTCATTTCTGCTAGCTGGAAGATATGACATGTTTAATTAATGGCTTCAATTCCCTATACCACTCTTCTTCATACTTTTACTTCTGTAAACACTAAAAAACTTCTCTCTAGATCTCACTTGATCCATTCTTACTGTTTAGTTACTTAGAGTAAGATATAATCAATATAAGTTGAGCTAACCTCAAATGTTGCTTGAAACATTCTAAATGTATCCATATTTTTTCTGTAGTTAATAAATCAGTAGGTAAGCAGGGTAATGCTAAATTATACTAAGCTGATGTATAATAGTTGTTAGTGTGTTTATGTGTAAGGGGGAAAATATTCCTATTAATTATATATGTGTGCCAAAACATGGATAACAATCACTTTGATTTTCCTCTACTATATTGTGAAATTGTAAAGTCTGAGGCCTTGAAAACTCTTTGATTTCACTTTATTCTCAGGCTGCCTCTTTAATCTTACCACATTAGTCTTTGAGATGTACCACACATCCAGCTAATGAACATGTTGAAGGTCATTATGCCATCGTGTGCAATAGGAAAGGACAATCAACAACAGCTCCCTCCAAGGATATAAACCTGGCCTTCTATAAGAATTACTTCAGCTGGTGTTTTGAGAGTGCCCGGAAGTGAATATTTTTGAGGCCATCCTTTTAGAAATGGTCTGATTTGCTTATTCTCTAACTGATGATTCCATTTAAATAAAATCATGAGCTAAAGCATAGCTATTTTGCTCCTCAGCAGTCTAGCTTTACAAAATCAAGCTGTCTTCTTTCTACATTCTTGGAACAAATGGAATGATCATGGCTTATGAACTGAGTTTCAGTAATCCATTTGGTAGTGGTGACATTTCAAACAAAAGTTCATGATATTTGAAACCTAAGTCACATCCTTAAAGGAAAGCCACAAACAAATTATTTACAAGATACACTTGGTATATGTGAATGAGAAATGAAAACTCATTTTAAAAATTTCAAATATAAACTTCATTTTCTAATGCATTAAATTTCAAGTTTGTTTTTATTTAGACCGGATAATATATGTTTTCATATATTCACATTAAAGCCATCGGGATTTATTTTTTATGAGAAAAACTCAAGTTTTCATAAAGCATAAAGTTCTATGGAAAAGAACATTGCATATTTTTTGCACAGAAAACTGAATGCCATAGAAACTGTTAAAAATAGTATTAATAGTAATAGAAAGTTTCATGCTCTGCTTAAAATTCTAACTTGGAAAGACACTTGATATCATCTTGATGTTCTTTACTCTTGATCCGGACTACCTTTTGTTATTTCCTTGATTCAACTAATTGTACTAAAATTCCCATTATTTGTTATAGTGCAGGAAGTGCACCAGCCCGCTGAATGCTGATGGTCACTAGAGGAAGCTTATAAGGAGGTTAAGTGTCTATAATATGCCCCCCTCTGGTTGCTGACTATGTCTACTTACCTATTACTTGCTGATCTGCCATGATGAAATCTATCATTTGTTTTGTCCTGAAAGGATTTCATGGACTGATGCACTCATAATTTTTCCCTAAGGAGACTGATACAAACTTCAGTATCAGTGTAACAGGTATATGCTTTTATCTATCCTTTCTGCCTCCATCAATATATTACAAATCTTTTCTAGCAATATCTTTGACATTAACTATCCTTGATAATAAGAGACCTGGGTATTATTGGGGCCTAACAGCAATTCCAAGGAATGCCTACAATTTCCACTTTAATCAAGTATTGATTATCAACCTGATTTTAGTTTGCACTATAGTGTGTTTCTTGCCTGAAATATCTTGTGACTGAGTGTAATTCCAACACAAAAAAAACATAAGACCAAAGTCCCTTAAAAACATACATAAATTTCTTGGTTTAGATTGGCCCAAGACCTCAGGAACTAATATCCAGAGAATTATGTGTGAAAGGAAGAAAGTTCTGAGCAGAAAAACACATGAAATTCTTGGGTTAAGTAGGGCTTGGGTTACTAACACAGGAGAAAAACCTCAATAAATGATGTAGGTCTCAAGTTATACTTTCTTAGGGAAAAAAAGCTGCTTATTATTCACATCTATTTCTCAACTGAAGAAAAAACCCACTCTTCTTAAAATTGCCTTTTAAGGAAGAATCTGTACTTAAGAAAACTAAAGCTAGACTTCAGCTTTGCCACAACTGAACAGATAATTATAGCTAAACCAGCCCATGATTTACCAAAAAATGCTTAATTCTAATTCCAGAGTTTTACGGTGAATTTTTTTTCTAACTCAGCTAGTAAAATAGAAACTTTTCATCAACTGAAGTCCAACTGCATTTCAAAATACATATTTTATTTTAATACACAATAATGCATGACTATATCTTATGTAATCTTAATTACAACTGATTAGGCTGAAATCTCCTACAACCACCTACCCCTAAATCTGGTCCTTTCTCCATACTAAATTTAGGTTAAAAAATATAATCACAAACAAGAAAGCAAAGTAGTAAGGTTGAGAAAAAATACTCTGTGGAAGTAGACAAGTATGAATTCAAAGCCATGTTTTTATATTACTTGCTGTATGCTCTAGGGAAAATCTCATAGGTTCTCTGCGTTTCAGTGTCCTTAAATGTAAAATGCAGGGCAGTTATGAATTTTTAAATAATATATGTAAGTTGTCTCTTTTTTTAATTTTATTTTGGTATCATTAATATAAAATCACATGAGCAACACTGATTACTAGACTCCCCCCATTATCAAGTGCCCACCACATACCCCATTACAGTCACTGTCCATCAGTGTAGTAACATGCTATAGAGTCACTACTTGTCTTCTGTAAGTTGTCTCATGCACTAGGTGCTAAAGAAATGTTATATGACTAAAGAAACCATGAATACAAATGTATTAGAAAACCAAAGACAATGTGAAAAATCACAGAATTTGACCGGAAGACAAAGAAACACAAACTTAGGTTATTTTGACATTCTCAACAAAGAAACTACAGACGAGTTTTCCTGATGCCATATCTATAGATTAAATTCCCCGGGTGGAAATTCACATTTCTCCAAGATACATGTGGGCTCTTTCTAACAAAGAACCTCTAGAGCAAAAGACAGGATCAGTGGGGAGAAAACAAGAACAAAAATGTACCAAAAACAGGACAAAACCTTATTTCCAATTTTCAAAGTGCAAACTTTGAGGCATTAACAAAATAGATCTTAATCTATCATTTCAGAAAAAAAAAGAATCAAAATTCAAAACTATGTGGATTTAGTAAACTCTAGTCAATACAAAATATTGACTGTCTCATTTTCAAAATAGTTTAGCTAAAGAGAAATTGGTAGAAAAAAAACCCCACATCATTGGTAAAAATGTTTAAAGAAGGTCATGTAAACCTTCCTGAATCTAGGGTGCTAAGCCTGTACCTCAAGAGTCTCAAAACCATTCATGTTTCTATGAGCCAGGTTTGTATGAGGTGTTCGACAAGAGCACCATCTGACTGTTGGCATTTCTTATTGCAGGAAATATGTGAGTATTGCTTTTACATTTGTAGTATTAGGGACATTTAAAACCAATTGCTTCAACTTTGGAGTCTGTATGCTTGCAAATGAAAGAATACAACCTTTAGAAATGTTGCTGTTCTAAGAGGCTGGAGGAGGGGTATACATGGGAGAGAGGAAGAATTGTTCGAACATCCATAAAAAATAATTAATGGGAATAAGATGATTTAGGTGGAGAATCCTTTACCTTCCAAATGTAATATGATAGTTTTTTGTAAAACCAAAGGCAAGCTTTCAATTCTGAAGGGAAGAAAATGGTATACGTATGAAATGAATAAATGTTTTAAAGAGAAGAAAGAATGAACTGGGTATTGGGTGAATGTAGTGTTTGGCTCCTATGAAATAAAAGAATTGGTTAATTTCTAAGAAAATAAAACACAAAGAAAGAGTAACCAACAACCTACTGGAGTGAAAAGCACTCCATTTGTCGTAACTCAGACATTACGTAGATTTAAAAAATATAATCTAATTTTAACCCCATGTGTGGAACAAGCATTATGATACAGTCTCCTATTTTCCTGAATGCATCTTAAACTAGAACAAAGTTTAAAACATATTAAATGAGTAGCACAATCATTCTATAAGGAGCTGTTCATATTATTGGGCCACTGGCTCATTGTTCAATTGCATCTCTGTAGTATACATGTTCCTTTAATAAAGTATGAACTGAAATATAACCTAGAGTTAGAAAAAATGAAAAATAGTCAATCATTTTCCTCTATTTAGGATTGACATTTAACATTTAATGATAGGCAGCCTACCAAAATCTTATATACTTAGAGATACGGACGTTCAAAATGTTTGTCAGTTCAAATGTTGATGTGAACAAATATTGTAATGTGCTTTATGAAATTGTATCAAAATAATGAGAAGCACATGTACTTCCAGTATAGAACTCAAAACCAACTGGGAAGTTAAACTTGATTTTTTTCTTCTTTTATTGATCAGTGAAAATGGATTTTTTCAATGTTATGCTAATATATTTATGTCGACTTTAAATAAAAAAGATAAAAAGTATGAAAAGATATTTTTAAAAGGGGAACCAAAAGCTTATTAAATATTTATGGAGGTCTTATAATAGTAGATAAGTATTTTAAGGTTTAGCTAAGCAGGATGCCATCCTCTATTTTTATCAGTGCCATGTTTGTGCTGAGTAAGAAAGAATCCATATACACATGGGCTCCTTTATCGAGGTCTTTCCCACATGCCCCAATTATTTTAAAAAGCTGCTTTTCCCCATTAACTGGATTTTTAATTATATAATAATCACAGTATTTTTTAAACTTGTATGCAATCAGCAAGGTTTGGATAGGAACCACTCTACATTGACTACAAAGATTTATAGGATATTGATATTTTCTGGCACTCAAAGGAACATACTGAAATCCATCCAGGCCCTCAGACAGCACATCCTCCAGGCTATTAGCAGAGTTTTTTTTTCAGTTTTGTTTGTATTTTCAGAAAAGATTAGTAGTGGCATGACGTTTTGGACAAAGTGTGAGCCAAAAGTATTGATGTGCTAGTTGGAAGTGTAAACAGAACGCGTTTTTTTTTTTTAGGGGTGGGGGGATTGGTTATCTCGCATCTCAGCTTAGATGTTACTTCCTGCCACTGTTATTTGTTTCTTATTTATTTTGGGGGTGGAAGCAATTCTATCCACTGCCTTCGTGGTCCGAATGAACAGCTGGCATTTGCTATTCTCGAAAGAAGTGACAAGGATAGAAATACGTGGTTAACTGGTGGTGTAAATGACTCTGAAATCTGTCTCAGCAGCTGTCCCTGCCACGAGAACAGTACAAATAGGCAAAATGTTGCTTTTCACTGCCAAGGCCTCCTGCACTTCTGGCCGAGTACCCTCAGCAGCTCTGAGTGTCCTGTGGCTGCCTTGGAGGTAGCACGGCTGTGCTGTGTGGGTCAGTGAGGAGACATGGACTTTGATTTCACCGCGTGTTTGCCAAAGGGAAACAAAGGGAAAGCATTTGTGTCATTGTTTCACTGATTTCATGTATATGCTTTAATTTGATTTTGTATCATATGGCCAAGTAAGTTTTAAGAAACTTATTGGTAGTTTTAGGGATTCTGTGGTCCTTAATAAAACATGATTTGAAGGAGAGAAGCTAAATCTAAATCCATAGGCACTAGATCTGCTAGATGAGTCAGTTGTTTAAAGCAGGTAATTCACATGGGGAGTTAGTATCTTCTTCATCTATAACTTCAAAAACACGATCTGTGAGCTCCAAAGACCATCAAGTGTGAGAATGTGAATGAGTTAACGGGTCAAATTAGGAAGAACTCTACATTCTACGTTTTTAAATGCTATTTTCTTTTTTAAAATTATCTTTGTCATCTTTTGTATCTATAGATGATTAGCATATAATTTGGAAAATATTTTATGGAAAAGGTAGGTAATAAAACTCTCATTATATAAATAAAATACTGAAATTTAAATAGATTGGGGCACTTAGTCTACCAAAGTGGTATCTGCTGTAAACAAATACTTACACTACCTTGAACTTTAAATGGAAGGTAACTTTGGTCAAAAACAAGCTGAAACTTTTTAACATGGCATCTGAGCTTGAAGCTGGCCCTTATTTAAAGCCTATTAAAGGCTTGACTCTCCACTGGGCTTTCCCACAGCTCTCTCAATCTGTTCTTGCCAAGTAGCTGGTGGTGGCCTGAGTAAGATGCTGTAGCATACATTTATTTTTCCTTAAAACTTGGACATATTTTTAAGTGCATTATAGATGATGTCGAGATATTTATATTAAATGAAAATGATATTGCCTTGACTTTAAGTTCCACACTGGTTAAGGAAACATCAGCGATGGAATTACAAAAAAAAATAAATGTTTAGATTAAATTGCACAGCAAGAGATAAAGAGAGAATGTATTGCATATGTTGATCACTGTTCCATTTCCTTTATATTCTGGTGTACATGGACATACTACAGCTGACTCTAGAATACTTAAACTTGTACATTTTTTATTTATTTTAACATTTTAAAAATATTTTTTCTTGGTTAGTTGAACTGTTGCCTGTGAGAGAGACAGACTGAAAATCCTGATATAATGATCTATTGCAAAAAGGTAAAATGAATTTCAATCCTACAAAACTTCTTGGTGACTTCATACATATAAATGATGTTGTACATTCTACAGGTTTGTACCAATTTATAATAACATGTATCCACCATTAGAATATCATTCAGAACAGAGTCACTACTCCAAAAATCCTACATGTTCTGCTTATTCATCCCTCCCTCTTCTCTAATCTCTGGAAACCCTTGTCCTCTGTCTCTATAGTGTGCCTTTTCCAGAACCATACAATATGTGTCCTTTACAGATTGGCTTCTTTCACTTAGTAATATAGATTTAAAGTAAGGCTTGATAGTTTGTTTCTTTTTAGCACTGAATCATATACCATTGTCTGGATGTATTAGTTTATTTATCCATTCATCTGCTGAAGAACATCTTTGCTGTTCCCCAGTTCATGTGCAGGTTTTGGGGTTGACAAGTTTGCAACTTACTTTGTTGTATATATCCCAAAGAGTGTGATTATATGGTAAGAGTTCATTGTCGTAAGAAACTGCCAAAGTGTCTTCCAAAGTGACTGTACCATTTTGCATTTCCACCAGTGTTAAAGATAAGCACAAATGGGTATTAACTAAGGTGCTAAAAGCAGATTTCATTCATTAAACACTGACAGTAGGGAAAAGAGCTGAACCCCATTCCTGTTTGTGCAGAGGTGACTGGGCATTTAAGGTAGGTGAAGGGTAGATAATCAGGAGCTCAACAGAATAAGAGAAGTGAAAAATCACAAAGTTGGTCAGTGTAAATGAGATCAAGCCATTTCTGTTTGTTAGCTGTCAGTTATCAAAATTAGGATTCCGTCCTCCCATAGAGACTGGCAGGCAAGGACCCTGTGCTTTCTGGTGATTACATTTCAAAGTAAGTTCTTGGCCTCTCAAGTCTCATTTTCATGGTTGTTTCCTGATAATGTTTAGACATTTCTATATATGTATATATGTATAAATATATATGTCTGTAAGTATAACATGTAATACTTATAATGTAAATACATAAAATAAATTATAGATACATAATACATAGAATAGATGTATATATTTAAGTGTGTATATAAACAAACATTCATATGTACAAAGACTACATATATTTTATATATGTATAAATCTATATCAATTTATCATTTATCCTTCTAATATTCACTTTGTATGGGTGTCTTCTGTGGGAAAGTTAGTTTGAAAGGTTTAAGAAAGATAGTTCTCTTGTTATAAGAGATACATATTCACAAGGCTAAGCCATTTTTAGTAAATTCTTTAAGAAAGAGAGGTCAGGAAACTTATCATCAGGTGTTGGCTACAAGGAACAGAAAATTCTCCTGGCAGTGTTGAGCTTTCTCAGGCAGGCATTTAATGTCTGAGGGGGAGGGGTCACAGGTCATCCTAGGACACAGCCTTGTGCTGCTAAAAGCCATGATAGATTTTGGTCATTTCTTACTGCAAAGGTTTACACTGAGTTATATGCCAAGAGTTCTGCAGTTTCCATCAGCCATGAAGGAGAGTTCCTTTTGCTTCATTCACATCCTCACCAGCATTTGGTGGTGTCAGTGTTCTGGAGTTTGGCCATTGCAATAGCTGTGTATAGGTACCTTTTTTTAATTTACATATGATGTTGACCATCTTTTCATAGGTTTATTTCCATCTGTACATCTGTTTTGGAGGGATGGCTGTTATGGTCTTTTGCTTATTTTTAAATCATGTTGTTTGTTTTCCTATTGGTGAGTTTTAAGAGTTCTTTGTATATGTTGGATATATACATGTCTTTTTTCAAATATTTTCTTCCTGTCTGTGGCTTCCTCCTTAGTTCTCTTAATACTGTCTTTCACAGAGTTGAAGATTTTGGTTTTAATGAAGTTCAGCATATCAACTATTTCTATCATGGATTGAGCCTTTGGTGTTACATCTAGAAAGTCATTGCCATATCCAAATGTTATCTAGATTTTCCTCTATGTTATCTTATAGGAGTTTTATAGTTTTTCAAAAGACCCAGAATAGCTTATACAGTATTGAAGGAAAGTCAGAGGGCTGACACTTGTTGACTTCAAGAATTACTATAAAGCTACAGTAATCAAAACAGTGTGGTATTTGCATAAAAATTGACCAATAGTTCACGGGAACAGAAGAGACTCATGTAAATATAGTCAACTGAGTGAAAAGGGACAAAGGTAATACAATGAGAAAAAGTTAATCTTCAAAAAATGGTCCTGGAACAACTGGATAACCACAACCAAAAAAATGAATCTAGACATAAAATTTATATGCTTTGTAAAAATTACCTCAAAATATATTTTAGACCTAAATTTAAAATGCAATTATCATCAAGATAATATTAGTTTCTTTAAATGTGCCTGGAAGATTTTTCTGCCTCCCAGACTACCCACCCACAAACCTTTGGAATATCTTTTCTAACACTGGGGTTATCTTGTTCTTGAATATCTGACAGAACTCTCAGTAAAATTATATAAGTTTTTCCTTTCATTTTGGCAAAGATTTTTTTAAAAATTGACTTTTTGACTGATTATAGCTTATCAGGCCCTCCTTCCACCTCTCTTGAGCCAGTTTTAGTAAATTATACTTCCCTAGAATTTTGTGATTTTTGCCTAGACTTTTATTTGTACAAATTTGTCCATAATTCCTTTAAAAAAATCTACTGTATCTGTCATATTTCAAGTCCTATTAATATTTATTTGTGCTTTTTCTTCTCTTGTTACTAGTCTTTGAATAATTATTTTATTTTTATGTATTAGCCTGGTTCTACTAGAAGCAGATATCAAGATGGAATTAAATGTGCAAGGGTTTAATGAAAGGGCCTATGTACAAGAAAATAGGGAGATAGGGAAGATCTGAGAGAGCTGTCTGACCACAGTGAAAGTCTGATCCCCAGAAAAGAGAAAGAGGAGGCAAGTTTGGGTGAAAGTACCCTACTGCTATCCAATCTAAAAAAGATATGGCAAGGCCTCTGGGGGGTCCTTGAGTTAAATTCAGCCACAAAAAGTGTCCCATGTCTCTCAGGACCAGGCTTGCATTATGGTCCCCGATATAATTGCTTATGCACTCGGAGAACCCCTGGGATCCTAGTCTTGATGCAAACAAGACCATGGATTTCAGAGTGCAGAAGCTGTTACTGTTGGTAAATTACACCCCCTCTAGATGGAGGTCTGTGAGGTACACTCTCTTTGCTGCTGTAATTTGTCTTTGCAAAGAACTAGTTTTCTGATTTCTTAATTCTATTTTATCTTTATTTTCAATTTCATCAGTTTTTCCTCTAGATTATTTATTTTTACTATTATAGCACTGAAATTAGTACTTTCTTCTAAGTACCATGTTTCTGCATATCATTAGTTTTGACACATAAAATTTTCATTACAATTTTAAGAATTTTCTAATTCTTTTTATGATTTTTATCATGACCATTATATATTTGGAGATGTGCTTTTAACGTTTACTAATTTTTAAAACATAATTTTATATGTTTAGGAGTTGACAAATATCTTGAAGAAAAAGTCCACATAAATTGTCAGGATTTTTGATTCCCCAAAGACAATCAGTATAATTTTTGGTTCCCTCAGACTGGTGATAACACTGTGATCCTGTCATTGTGGCTTTTATGTCCTTGGCTGTAATAGGCAGATGCTCCAAGGGGGAAAACACAAGGAGAATTCAAGGCTTACATCAATGTGCCTTCCTCTCAGTTCTTGGCCTCTCAAGTCTCATTTTCATGGTTGCTTCCTAATAATGTTTAGACATTTCTATATATGTATATATGTACACATATATATGTCTGTAAGTATAACATGTAATACTTATTATGTAAATACATAAAATAAATTATATAGATACAAAATACATAGAATAGATGTATATATTTAAGTGTGTATATAAACATACATTCATATGTACAAAGACTACATATATTTTATACATATATAAATCTATATCAATTTATCATTTATCCTTCTAATATTCACTCTGTATGGGTGTCTTCTGTGGGAAGGTTAGTTTGAAATCTTCTATTCTATAACAGTTAAAGCCCAAAGTGTGATTTTTATCACATTTTCATGCTTTGGCCTTCTTGAAAATATTCTTTTTTAAAAACAAACTACTTTATTGAGACATTGACTCAAATATTTTCTTACATAATATTACTCTCATATTCATTTGTAAGGTACACATTCTGTTTCTATTCTTTAAAAGATTTTGTATGCTATTTTAATTTTATTCATGATTTAATACAAGATATAATTTATTGATGTTCATATCTTTTAAAATAACTCAAGGACTATAGAAAGCTCTGTCTCTGATCATGCTCTTTATTCTGGCTCAAATGACATTGTAATCAAGTATTATAGATCTATTTTTTTCTCCCTTTTTTATTTTAACATATTTCTCAATCTCATTGTTACATTTTGTAATCAGTATAGGGTTAGATTTACCCACATGGTTATCACTGTCTTTACTTGCCAAATTTTCCTTGTATGTCAGAACTTCCTCTAATACTATATTCTTACTCCTTAGAAAACATGCTTTTGAAGATTGTTTAATGAGATTTATAGCTGCTAACCTTTCCTACATTCCAGTACAACTAAAATTGCCTTTATTTTATTTTTAAATAATTTTTAAGTTTTTAAAAAATGTTTTTGCAGTGGACATTTTCTCTTGGTATTTTGAAAAAATATTTCACTGTCTTCTCATTTCTGCTTTCATCATTGTGAACTAAACTATTAGTCTTAGCAGGTAATTTATCTTTTGCCTTCAGCCACTTATAACATTTTTTTCTTTGTCTATGTGTTTAGGTTTAAATGATCTATCTAATGTGCACATATTTTTTATCGATTCTTTGGCATTCATTGTGTTTGATGATATCAAATGCATGTGTCTGTCAACAGAAAATGTTTAGCCATTACTTCTAAAATATCACCTTTCCCTCATTTGCTAGCTCTCACTCTTTCAAGTATCGTAAACCCTCTATTTTCTGACACTGGTTTTAGAGGTGTATCCTGGGTAATTTCTTTAGTGCTTCCAGTTCACTATTTTCTCCTGAGCTGTTTCAAATAGCTTACTTTGAATTTCTAATTTAAATAATTATGTACTTATGTTTCCAAATCTTCTCTCTCATAATTTTAAAACCTATTTATTTTGATCACCTTGTTTAATTATTTTAAATTATCGACAGACTTACTTTGCATTGTCTACTGAAGACTTCCAATTCTTACCTAATTCTTGCCTAAAATCTTTTGTTTTGTCACCCTACGAGGAAATAGAAAACTCATCGATTAAGTCAAATAGAATGAATTGGCTCTTTGCCTGAGTACTAGTCATAGAACTACAAATTTAAAATTATATTCCAGTAGGCACTCTTAAATACTTTGTTAGCTTGTTGTTAAAAATAATTATAAATCATTAAATGAACAAGTAAAAAGGTAGGTTGCAAAGTGATATCCAGATTGTGATTCAAATGCACTGTAGAAATACTTACATATATATATATATATATATATATATATAGAGAGAGAGAGAGAGAGAGAGAGAGAGAGAGAAAATGATTAGCCTGTGTATATCAAAAATATATCTTGGTGCAAAGATGATTTTCATTATATATTGCATAGCCTTATATGTAATTTTACATATTTTTATTTGGGGAAAAATAAAAATAATGACTTAATTATATAAGTTTTTTCAATAAAATCCTTTTGACATAATGTCAGGACAATGGATAGTGGGTTTCTGTGTTGGCTGCCAAAGCAGCATTTATCTTCCCTAACCAAATGGACATAATGTGGGAGAAATATGTTTCATTTATATGTTATGTTTAATATAATAAATTTATGAATCATCTTAATGTGTATAGTGCTTTGGGAAAGATAAAAACAATCTCTGCTCTTAAGGAGTTTATATTCTGTGACGAGATGACATACCAAAGAGAAAATGGAGCAAAGACTGAGTGGATGTTCAGATTTTTGTTCATATGTAGAGCTGTATTTTCTTTTAACCCTGCTACAACTAATGAATACAGCAGTCAGTTAACCTTTTTTTTTGTGATCTTCTTCATTTGTCAATACCAGTACCACCCTACCTAATTTTTATACAAAAGTAGAAGAAAGAGGTATTATTTCTATTATTTGAAAATGGGAAATATTCTGTAGATTAGATTCCATTTGAATAGAACCTTAAACCTTAAAATGTTGGGTAGATTTGCATGATATAGAGACATAGGAAAAGGCATTCATGATTGAGGCCAACAGATAATTAATGAGAGAAAATAGAAAAGAGAGGATGGGTCTGGGTAGCAACGTGTAGTACTTCTGAAAAGGAGAGAAGTGGGGAAAACTACAAGATTTAAGGAAGGCATGTGCCAGATAAAATATTCATGGTCACCAAGGACCTTGAATATTTAGTTAAAATTAAGATGTTCATTCCTTTTGCAATCAGGGCTTATAAAATATATAAAATAGTATAATTTAGCATCATGTAAGACTTGCATCAGTTGAAGACAGTTTATAATAAGGATAACCCACTGAAAAGCTTTTGTCCCTGTCCAGATAACAGAAATGATGAGGTTGGAGAATAGGATGGGGGAAGTGGGAATGGTGAGAATAAGAAAAGGTCAAACATATAACAGAGAAGGAACTTGGCAACTGTATGGTTTGTCCTGTACGGTTTTTGTGCTGTATACTTTGTGTACTAACTCTGTCCTGCATTAATTACCTTTTCTTGTTCTTCTCTGTTCTTTATTTATTCTTTGACATTGTTGTCTTACATGTATATTTTTAGCCTTGGGAAATGATTTCAACAAAGTTGAAAAATATAAAACATCTTAAACATCTATATTCCTATCACAGAGAACTAATAGTCTAAAATTTGATTTTATTTATAATTTTAAAATAAACAAACATAAAATAAAACTAAAGATTGCATTATTCACCACCCTCCTAGTTGTAATTACCACCGTGAGTGTGATGTATATAATTCATGTATCTATATCCACATCTGTAATATTTGATACTTCTAATGTGCATCTAAATGTATACAAATAGAATCACCTGTATTTTGTTTTTTTTCCACTCAACATTTAGCAACAAATTAAATTATGAAAACAGCTCCTATGGTTCAGGAATTATGTTTCTTGGTATTTACCCAAGTGAAGTGAAAACTTACATCAACACTGAAATCTGCACACATATGTTTATAGCAGATTTATTCAGAATTACCAGAACTTGGGAGCAACCAAGATGTCTCTTAGCAGGGAAAGATATACTGTGGTACAGTTAGACCATGGAGTATTATTCAGTGCTAAAAAGAAACAAGCTATCAAGCCATGAAAAGACATAAAAAACTTAAATGAAAGAAGCCAATTTGAACAGACTACATTCTGTAAATTCCAACCACAAGCCATTCTGGAAAATGAAGCACTATGGAGACAGTAAAAAAATATCAGTAGATGTCAGAGGCTGGGGACAAGGAAGGATAGGCAGAGCATAAGAGGAATTTTAGGGCAGTGAAACTACTCTGTATGGTACTATAACGATGGATACGTGTCATTATAAATTTGTCCAGGTTCATATTATGCGTACCAGCAAGAATAGACACTAATATAAATGGACATTTGATGGTAATGATGTGTCAATTTAGGTTCATCATCAGTTGTTACAGATGTACCACTTTGGTGGGGGATGCTGATAATGGGAGACTGTACACGTGTGGGGACAGAAGGTAGATGGGGAATCTGTGTACCTTCTGTTCAACATTGCTATGAACTGAAAACTGCTTTTTTTATTTAATGCCTATTAAAAATAAAACAAACGCACACAACAGCAAGGCTTTTGAGTTTCAGTTACTGAGAGGATGGCACACAATCAGCAGAAATATGGTGGAAAACAGGAGTAGAAGGTCAAGTTTGGATGAGGAGCTGTGTTAAAAGTTAATTTTGGGACCTGTTGAAAGCAATGTTCTTGCAACACATCCTGGTGGAAAGGTATATAAAGTAGGTTGAAATGTGAATCTTGATTTTCAGGAATATATCAGAACTTTATGGAAGTTATTTTCAATAGAAGTGACTATTGAAGCCATTTAGGATTTTGTATTTTAAAACCACTTCCTTAATCTTCAAAGTTGTTCAAGCCTTTCATTTCTTAGGTTTATGACTGAAGAAAAAAAATCAAAGTATGTAAAATCCCCTTGATATATATAAGCCATTTTTATGTGTTTTAATAGAAATTAGGGTCACCCTAAATTGAAACTAAAACGTTTAAATTCTTTCATTCAGTTTGAAAGTTTAGAGACATTATCATTTTTATATGTGCTACCAATGTAATGATAAATAGTTGCTCTAAAGTATATATTAAAAATAAATTATGTCCTTGAAATAGGTAATACGAATTGCTTTCTTTTGAGAATAAAATTTGTTTTTAATGGGTGTTTTTAAAAGGGCAATTTCTTTTCTTTTTGCATACATGTAATTTGTTTTTACTATTGTAGTTTTGTACCAGACTTCAATTAAAATTTTATTCACAGATACATCATTTTATTTAAGTTACTTATATATAATTCAAATTGAAATGTGTGCCTGAGAAGCCCTTTCCAAATAATTAGAAAGTGTCTTTAGTTTAACCTAGATCAAGTGCTTTTATATTTTCAAATACATGTGAATAGGTTTCCTAGCAATTACCTGAAATCTGTCCCTGAGCTTTTGACATTAAACAATTAAGCTCTATTTCTTGACTTTCAATTAGTATATTCACTATCCCACTCCACATTTGATAAGTTGATTAATGAATCACCAGAGCAATTTCAGTCCTGTCAAAATAATGGAGAAATCGTGTTATTTGTTCTTACTAAACTTAAAAAATGTTAATTCAAGCTCTAAGGCAGAGTTTAGGACAAGGATCATAAAGAAAGATGTGGAGTGGGAGAGAGTCGGTGTCTCCAGAGAAGCCCCAGAAATCATGCTGGAAGGAGAGTCAGGTGGCCAGTCCTAGAGAGCTCACAGTATTGCATGCAATTTTTTCTTTTAGCTTCAATGGTAAGGTTATACCATATTTTTGACTTATTGAAATGTTATAAAAATATTTGGTTCAGAAACACTCCCTTCAATTTTTCTAAATGCAAAGGACTGCTTTAATGATTCTGTTTGGACATTACATGCAACTTCCCATTCCTCTAGGAACCAGTTATTTCTGTTGAAATATTGGTTTGCTGTCATGTAGACGGGTTAGAGGACACATCACAAAATTTCATAAGGTTAGCTGAGACAGAGAAAAAAAACCTTTAAAGAGCTTTGGGGGCAAACAGAGATACAACCCGCATGGAGAAAATTGAACCAATGATGAAAATTTCCTCCTTTGAAGTTTTACAGAGGCAAATAAAATGTGGAAATAGTGTTGTTCAAAATAAATGTTCTTTTGTAGTTGTATGAAACTACTTCTTTATAGGATGTCATACTGTGTGAGGTGAAAGGTAGAAAAGCATTTTGTAGCAAACGTTTTATCATGGAGTCAGATTAACTGATATCACATATGACAGATACAGTGCCACTGAATCTATTTTGGGGACAAATGAAGTTTTTGGAGAATAAACAGCAAAAGCTCCTCTCGATCTAAAATTTTTAAAACACTAATGAATGTGAAAGATAATTTCAAAGGATTCTAAAATTACTACTGGTTTGTACTTCTTTTCGGTGCCTTGGAAATACAGGAAGGTCAAGTTCTAGAGCTCACTGTACTGCCGTGATGTAGTCATTAGCCAACTTTCTCTCCCTACTCAGGTATCTTGAGGTAACCTTCTATGTCTCAGGGCTATTGTATCCTAGCCATCCATTAGGACACCCATATTGTATCCTAGCCACGTATCCTTCATGCCCTCTGCCTCTTCAACATTCTGGCACCCAAATATTTCCTTTAAATGGAAGCACTCTCACCCTTCAGCTTTTTCATGAACACATTTTGGCTGGGCCATTTTTCTGCTATCTGTGCCTCAGCCAACTCCCAACTTCTAGTTGTACTTTTTCACTATTAGTGAGACTTGCTCTTTGGCACAATTTTTGTCCTTTGCTCTTTTTCCCCATTTTTGTACTTTAAAAAATATTCCTGGGTTTTTTGTCATATTTTTTTTTACTTATTTTTAATTGAAGTATTCTTTATATACAATATCATATTAGTTTGAGGCATGCAATATATAATGATTCAACCATTATATACATTTATGAAATGCTCAGTATGGTAAGTATAGTTACCATCTGTCACCATACAAAATCATTACAATATTATTGACTATATTCCCTATTCTGTACTCTCTTGTCTTATGCCCTTTACCCTGAATTGTTATTTCTTCTGTGTTGAATCTCTCCACCCCTTTTCTCTGTAGCAAAAAACCCGGCACCTTCTTATCTAAATGAGCAAATTCTCTCCACTTCACCTTCTATGCCAGGAGAACAACATGTTTATTCCAGAAATATTCTTCCCATTGTCTATTTCATCATATTGCCTCTTCTGAAATCCACAGTCTCTTCCAAAGAGCCCTTTCCCACTGATCCTGCCCCAAGAGAGGCTTTTCTGCCTGTGACAGCCTGTGACTCCCCAAAGGGGAAGGCGAATGAGCCTGGTCTGTTCACGTGTTACAGAATACGGTTCTGTTTTCTTGGTTACTCAGAGGATTCTCTGTTTTGAAGTCCACGGTGCCATCGTGGAGTCAGACTCTAAATTTGATAGCAAGACTACCATAGCCTTCTCCCAGGTCTGCCTCACCCTTTCCTTCACTTCCCCCGTGCGCCTCTTCCTCCCCCAGTGACCGCAGCATTGGGTCTCCATTTCCTCTTTCTTCCTTATTACCTGTTAGAGTATCTGGCTGTCTATCGTCCACACTGATGGCAAACTGCCCTCGAATATCCAAGTTACCTGACTAAAATTCCCCATCATTCTTTCGGAAAGACTCAGACACCAAGATCTAAGTACCAACATATTAATAAAATCTATTTTTAACTATTTGTAAAATTTTAGCACATTTCCAATTTACCAAATCTGCCTTTTCAATGGTTGGTGACCTCCAGTACTTCAGTGGCATGTATTTTCTTACTGTACTTTTATTATTTTATCACACTAACTACCACCAACTTAGTCCTCATTACCTCTCAGCTGCTCTTTTATTTATTTCTTGTTTTCTTCCAATTGTATTCCCCACAGTGGCTGCTTCAAATATTTTTTTTTACGGTGCCTAGGTGTGGAATGAGGGGCCCTGGATTCTCCATCTGTCTTACTCTTTTTTCAGAGAATAATCTCAGATGGTCCAAGCCATGCTTTCATCAACCCCGACTACCGGTACACCCTCCACATAATATCATGTCTCATCACCTAGCAGTCTCTCTCTCCCTGGAGAGAAGTTGACACCCCTCTGCCTTATATGGTCTCACCTGTATGCCTCCCCCACCCCACTTTTTTCCCCCTGTATTTTTTTGTGTGACTTTTTTCAGGATAAACTCTGTGTTGGGCTGAAGACAATAGGCTCTGGCATTAGGCTTCCCTCATTCAAATCCTCATGTCGCCATTTATTAACCATGAGGACAGTTATATAACCTTTATTTGTATCAGTTTCCTTGCCTGTAAAAGAGAAATGATGATACTTCTCGGTATTTTGAATAATAAATGAGATAACATGATTCACAGTGTCTTCTGTTATTATAAAAAATATTTTTCCTAATTCTAGCACCTCCAATTTTTGTACACTGCCAACTCCTTTATTACAACCTATTAAAATGGCCAGATTACTCATATTTTAAAGTAACATTCTCTACAACTGGCAAATGTAGTTGAAATGAAATGACTTTGTCATAAAATATCTGTTATAACAAGATTTGTGATTTCTTTTTGGATTTAGCATCACATGTACAGTTTATTATGTTTTCAGATCAATATGCAGAAATTGTAGTGTTTAAAAATATTTTTCATTGTTGGGATGACTATTTTATTTAATCTAAATACAACTGTTGTAATGGGTGAAAATATGTTGTCTATCTCCTGCTGCTGCAGTTTGTGGATACTATTAAAGAACATTCACATATTATATAAATTTACATTAAATAAATCTATAAATATTTCTATGTAATTGTTAAAAATATCTTTCCATTTTTGTTTTTGCAAGGAGGGAAGTCTTTTTAGCTGTTCAAATTTTATATTCCTCTAGTCTGCCTAGGATAAAACATTCTTTTTTGAACCCTCATCAAAGAATATGAGTTTGCCTATTACTTGCATCCAGGCAGATGTTACTAGGCTCTATCTCTCCGTTGCTATTGGTGTCTGGCTAGGATGTTCAGAAGAGACCGAATAGGGGCAATTTCAAAGTTAGAGGATTCTGTTGAGCACCCAAGTTACTCTGAAGAATATTTTGCAGTTTGTTTCTGTGAATGCTATGTTTATACCCTTAAAAGGTAATGAATATTGCACGTGGGCATATGTGAATAGTAGATATGCAAAGTAAGTGAATTTAAATGAAAGAACATTGGAAAGCACAAAGTTTCCCTATTGTGAAATTTTGCAGCGGCTTAAGACATATAAGCAATAGCTTAAAGCCTTAAAAGGTCATTTGCAATTCATACTGAAGCCTATATCTCTATGGCAGGCATTTTAAAAGGTTGTGTGCATCAGAGTAGAAAAAGAAATTGCCTTAATCTAAATATGGTCTTGCTACAACCGTCTGGGACAAAAATATGAAATTGGATTCTCTTATATTCAGTATGTTCTGCTTTTGACCATTATTTACAACCCTAGTGGCACTGTTTCAAAAGTATGTAGGGAATCTATGTTTAAATAATCAAGAATCACAAAAATAATATGTTCTGACAAGAAAGAGTCATGGTGAATAGTTTTAATGTCTAATGAGACTTGTCTTTAAACTCTTCAGTAAGTTCTTTATTTAAATTTAAGCTAATAAAAAAAAATCTCCTTTCAGCAAAATTTTGGCCTGATGTACATGAAAGAAGGTTCCCTCAAGAAGTAAACAGTAAAATAAGTTGAGGATGCATATTATTCTAATTTAAATTTAAATTTTAATGAAATTTTGTATAGTGAACTGCATTCAAATATAATAAAAACTGGCAACTAATTGTAGTAGAGTAAAATGCATGTCAAATTTCACTGTCTTCAGTAATTCAGTTTCATTAATTTATAATTGAATTAAACTTCAGCACTGGGGGACATTTTTTTTTCCTGTGAAACAATTCTAAAATGATATGTTCTCATATAATTCCTGACTGGAGGTATTACTTAAATGACAGAAAATAGACAATACTGTAAACGTTTCAGAAAAATATTATTTTGTATGGTGCCTTAAGCAACATTATAACTGCCACATACCAATTTAACTGCCATCATTTCTTTTAAAAAATACACTGTACTTTCAATTTACTTATCCTGCAATCTAGATCATTGGTGTTTAATCCACTGCATTATATAGTAACTGTTTATTTTGAGCTTGTTGACTGAAATGATGCTATTTTTTAACTTGTCAAATTTCCTTTGTTTACATAGTTTAAATATTAATGATATGCTTTAGTTTTTCGTTCACAATAAAAGAGAAAACATCTTTCTGTTTCACTTATTTTTTCAGAGGTTTTTACAGTGTGCCATAGGTACTAAAATATGTGGGTAATGACAGCGATAATTCGTAGTATTCTAGAGACGGTATGGCACGGACAGAGTGTGACCCCTGCAGTTCCCAAGTGGGGAGAAAATAGAATGTAAGTCATCAGCTCTCCTTTCCAAAAGCATTCTAAGCTTTAACAGCTCTTGCATAAGCAGGCTATGTCAGTAAAGAGGAAATGTAGCAACATATTCTGTGAATTCACTGATAAAAACCAAACCATGTACAGATTACGTTGGCCTCTGATTTTTTATATGAACATCCCTCAAGCAGATGAGGCAAACATTATTCTCTTGTCATTTTTTTCTTCCCAGATAGATTTGTGTGATGCTCAAGTTGTCATTTATATTAACAATAAAGCTATTGTCTCTGCTATTTGGAGTCCAAGTGAAGAAACTATGCATAAAATCACTTGAGAAGGTGTAACCTTAACACTGGCTACAAAGCCCCCTTTGATCAGCTGCACCTTTGTCAAGGGGAAAAGATGGCTTCCTCTTTCCCATCTTTCTTCCTTTCTGCCTTTTGGCATGCCTGTTCTAATAAACACCCTACCTCGTATTCTTTGTGTTCCCTTGCCCATCTATCTCCATGTGCCATCAGGGAGCCTTTATGGACACTGGGTCAGTGATGATTTCTCTGCTGCTTGAGGAACACTCCCTGACATGGAGACAGCTGATTATAGCTGCCTGAGTAACCTTCCACTGGAAAGTGGTTGCCTTTATGATGGGAATTCAGGAGTCACAGGAAAGACATGTGACTACCTGAAATGCATCCTTTTCTCCTGATAAATTTTGGAATCATTGAACAGAGCAACCTCTTTCATCACGTAATTTTGAAAAATTCTAAAATTGAAACATCTCTGGTAACACATTTTTTCTAAGTTCATAGTAAATGTATATATATGTAAAACCACAGGGGGAGGCAAGGAGAGCTGAGTGGAATTGATTTTGTAATATTAAAGAAGGGCGAGTTGAGAAGGAATAAAAAGGAGGCTATTGAACTCAATCTATATCTTCAAAAAAATGCAGTTAGCATAGACTTGAAAGATCCCTTATTTCTTTTTGTTTTACTCTGCTTTGTTATGAGTATAGGGCAACTGGTTGGGTTTCTGCAGTTACTAAATGATTTCCCTTTCTAATGAGGAATCCCCTTTAAGGCTTCCTTGCCCTGGGCAGACCTGCAGTGTGACTTCACAGCCAGGCAAAAACATGGGTTAGAAATCATACCGTTCCTTAGGCAGCAGTATTACACTACAGTAACTAGTTACTACACTAAAGTGTATGTGTGTAGATTAGAAACAATGCAATTAGGGATTGCCTTGATGGCCAGTGGCTGACCAAAGGCTATTAAGGAGAAAAAAAGGCTTTGAATGATGAAAGAAAATTTTTAAATGGTAGTAGAAGACATATCTTACAAATATTTATGATGTAGTATTACAATAGACCTTTTCCCTCTTCTTTTTTCCCCATCCCTCTCTCTTCTTTCCCTCTCTCCCTTTCCAATATAATTATAAATGTTGTCATATTCTACCATTAATTTCCTTTCTCTGAAGCTATAGGGAAGTATTAAAAGGCAACTCAAAACACTTGAAAGTTGTTTCCTTTGAGGTTTGCTGACGTTTTCTGTTTTCTCCCTGAGAAGAACATGCCAAGAGCAGGTATCAAAATAATTCAGGCAACAGACATTGATCTGTAATCCTGATGGTCAATTAGTGGGTTGGGTATCAATGAGAAGTGTGTAATCATTAAATGTGAAAAGTAAGTCCCTTGCTATGTTCCTTACTTATTATTTAAGCTACAACACATGGCTATAAGTGATTGCAATGTGCAGAGAGCTACATTTCCAAGCATAATAAATAGAAATCATATGCAATTATTCTTGAGGCTTCACAGAACTGTGCTGAGAGCTTGTTTAGCCAGTGATTCTCCACTGAGTGCTTTTTGTTTGGGGCACTAGAGTTTCCATTTTACATTATGGCTCATTTTGTATTTAAACTGTTGACAACAATAATGGCCACTGTGATCAAGGTAATTTGCAAGTGACAATAATTTGAATACTTGTCCCCTAGGTTAAAGTTGGCATTAAAATTTTCAGACCATGTAGTTAAGTTTATAACTCTCTGGTTTCCTTGTTATATGTGTTCTTTGGACAATATTAAATGTTTAGACTGGAGGAATAATATGATAGCTACGTGTGGTAGAGTGAATTTATTTCTATAACTTATAGCTGCAAAGGAAACTTTAGCCTTTCCTTTTCCTTTCTCCACCCAGGATTGTCACCTTCACATCCATAAATAAATAACAGAATGCACGAGCCACCTCATGATGTCATGATACTCAATGTTTACACCTTCAAAAGTATTTCCTCGCTAAAGGAAATGGCCTACAAGGGAATCAGGGAGCAATTTCTTCTGATCTGAAGTGTAGGAACCTCATGGTCAGACCCAAGGAGTAATTAAAATGTATTTGGAGGATGAAAATTGGTGCTTTTCTTCCATGTCACCTAATCATAATTAAATGGTCTTAGAATTGGGAAATATCTGATAACAGTATTTTTTGTCTGTCAAAACAAAACTGGTTTTCTAGAATATGACATGTTTTATGCCCAGTAAATTTTCTAAATTAAATAAGACATAGAAAACAAATGACACTTTTAATACAGGAAAGCATTTAAAAAATAATTTCTATTTTAACAAAACCAAACCTTTTTCTTATTTTGCCTTTATCTCTTCCTACCAACTGACCATTTGGGTCAACTGGTGAAGGAGTTGTGCATAAATTAACCTGGAAATACATGAGTCATGATTTACTCTTTAAAAATGAATGCTCATAGTAAGTAAAATTGGGCTTTGGTCCATAGATGGGAGAAGAAAATTTCTCAGAAAGGAAAAGAAAAGAGAGAAAATATTCTAAATATTCTAAAACCATCTCTCTTTAAACACAAAAGTCAGTATGTCATGGAGTTTTCCATTAGCATTTTTTTAAAGTCGTGTTTCATTTTTTAAATGCAAAATCAGACACGGTCATTTGGAGAGAAAGATATGGAAACAGAGCACTATTTGAGTTGAAACTTACCAAAAAGAGTCTTGAAATACAGCCAGGCTAACCAACCATTCACCGCTAATAACTTTTAGTGTTTTCTGATATTCTCCTCTCCTCTCACCACTTCATTTCCTCCCGTGATTATGTAACTCTATGTGGTTTTATCTAGTGATATATATGTACTGTATAAAGGCATATATATTTACTAAATTTATATAGGCATATATATGTACTAAATATGTTATAGTTACATATTTAATATGTAATCTGTTATAATTACATATGGATGTTATATGTTATATGTGAAAATATGTGTACATATTTGTATTATATCTGTGATGTATTAGGATTAATATGGCTTCAAATTCTCAGCTCCTCACACAGAATATTTCAGCTTTTCACTTTAGAATATTTTTAGTGTTACTACTGTTAAATGTCTATATAAAATGGTTTGGTGCTGCTCATATTTAACAGAGGATGTTTTCTAATATGAAAATTAGTTAGACTACTGGATTCCAAATCAAATGTGTATCTTACTATATGATTTTGTAAGTATACATACATTCTCTTAAGTAAATGTATTTAAAATATGTTACACATCTTTTATAAGATAAAAGACCAAAAGATATTTAAAAATTTTGAACCTCATTATGTATGTGCATGCGTGTGTGTGTGTATATTAAGAGAAAGAAGGATGAAATATTGAAAAAGGACAAAAAAGGCAAGTAGGTGAAGACGGAGCAACACAATCTACCTTATAAATCCTATAATTGTAAGAAGAGAAACATAATCATTTCTTGAACTTAAAAATAGTTTCAATTCAAATTATGGCACAAGTTTATGTACTTATAGTCTCTAACATGGAAGATCAATTTTTGACTTGCATGAATAATTTGAATGATCTGCTGAGGGACAGTTTGACAAATATAAAAAAGTGTTCTGAAAATTTAATTTTAAAAACTTTAATGTGCTCTCTGAAGTCGTTAATGGGGCATGACAACATAAGGTTGAGAATATGAATATATGTACCAGCCTGGCTCATGTAATTTCCAACTCACTGATTCCTAGTAAAGAGAAGAAAGTTTAAGAATTTTTAGAGCATTTTATAATGGAAATTTTAAATTAAAATTTGAAAATCTCTTTAGATGAAGTTGAGTACATTTAAAGTGTAAATGAATATGATATGTCCAGAACTACTTTAACTATATATACTGAATGAGTTCTTGTAACTAAACAACTTCTGTGAATATAAATTTACATCATTCAAAAATGTTTATTTTTTTCTTCTACTTGAATTGAAACATCTAAGCAAAGATATTACGTTAGGGCAATTAGCAAAATTAAAACTGGCTTAGCTATTTGAGATCCACATAATAAACAAGTTACTTAATAATCTACTTACATAGTTTATACCTAGAGCCTCTAGCTGCTGTGAACAATCCTTCACAATACAAAGATAGAAACATTCAATCTCTTTCAGTGCAAAGCATAAAGATACATTAAATACTGTATCATACATTAAATGCTCAGATTTAGCATTTTAATAGTTTTTGATGTTATCTAAAGGCCACCGGATTTACTGAGTCTTAGGCCAAGACATTTTAATAGGATTTAAGGCCAGAAATCTATGCTATTTGAACATACATTTAGTTTGAGAATGAAAATTGTAATAGAATCCACACATCTGACTTTATTTTATGTCAAATACACTTAAACTGATTAATTTCCCCCACAAGCATGGACTGATAGGCTGGGTATTATGTATCATCCCTTTCTCCACTTACCAAGGTCATAATCATCCTTTATGACTAATCTTAAATACCACCTGCATTTCCCTTTAATGTCCCAGAGTTTATTAATCCCTTCTTTGATTTTGCATAGCATATTGTCTACCTCTAGCATTAACACTTGCACAATATTGTAATTTGTTTGATTTCAATACCTGCCTCCTCTCCATCTATAGGAACAGTATCTGTTACTCAAATTTTGCCAATATATAAATGGATGATCAAATGAAGCATACAGACAACAAACAGAGATTAGGAGAACTACTCGTTCTGCCCTCTGAGGAGTGTATCTCTCAGAATTGAGAGTCACACAGAAGAGTCTCTGACCTGGTTATAGCACCAGGGCCAGTCACTATCCTCAGAGCGCAAAGCACGCTGGTCCTGAACCACCACTAATTTCAAATCCCTACAGGCTGGTTCTGATTCCATATTACCTTGAAGCAGTGTTCTGATGAACATCTTCTGATGTACATTTGTATGTTTTGTTTATGTGTACAGAAATGTGCGCTGTCAAGCCCTCCTATGCCCCAGAACCTCCATCAAGATCAGTAACTGACAGGGCTGTGAAGGTCTGGATGCCTGGAGAATACCAGGACAGAGACACGTTATGGCTGGTTGCCCTGACTTTCTTTTCCTCTCTCTGGGAGAGTGAGTTAGTCATTCCTGGTGAAAAAAGGATCAGGAATTCAGTGTATGCACTGCACAAAATTATAAAGAAATGAGAAATGTGGCCCAAAGAGGCTGTGACTTATCCAGGAACACTCAGGCCCAGTTACTCTTATGTGGGTCTCCTGAATCATAGGTCAATGTATTTTCTACCATGGATGAAATGTATATTTGTAAAGTTACATTACGAGGCTTGGGTAATCTGGGATTTGTGTTTATATTTCAGGTTACCTATTGCTATGTAATAAACCACCTCAGTACTTTGTGCTTAAACAACTATGTTTTCCTATTTCTGATGAGTCTGTGGGCTGGTTCACCAGGTTGTCTTTTGGTTTTGCCTGGGTTCACTCATGTGAACACATCTGGTAGTTAATATTGCCTGCTGGCTGGGCACCTCGTGTCTCTGCCACCTGGCCTGTCATCCTCCTGTAGGACAGACTGCCTTGCTTACACAGAGACCTCAGGGCAGTGGGCCAAGAAGACAAAAGTAAAATCCACAGAGCCTCATAAAGCATAGGTTCTGGAATTCACACAGTATCACTTGTGCCATATACAGATGACGTCTCTTAATGAGGAAAGCTATAACATAATGTGGTTATGTTTTCAGTCTACTTTAGGATTCTATTACACACTCAGTGGTTTCCAGTATCCAACATCACATTCATTCTGCCAAGGTCAGCTACTATTCATGCACAGAGGTTAAAATTTTATCATTGGCTGTCATTGTGCTAAGTGTTTTTCTGGTTTTTTCCCCTACTAACTTGCATGAGTAATCTGTCATAACCAAGTCATAATCTGCTAGTTTTATAATCCTGGTTTTTCTACCTCACATTGGCAAATGGGGCTATGTTAAATATTTGCCTATTTCTTTTTTCTAAATAAACATTTTAAGTGAGTGAAACAATATGTTTCTAAATAGTATGTTTATGAGAAAATGATAGAGTGGAGAAAAAATTTCAAAATAATAGTGAAAAGCACTTGGAACAGTACATTGTAAAGGGGTTTTTCTATTTTCTCACAATTTCCTAAAGAACCAAAGGTAAAGAAAATAGGACATATTATTCTAGGATCATTATTCTGGAGACTGCTCCAAGAGATAACCAGATACTCCATGTGAGGTTTACTAAGACATCACCAATCCTGTTTTCCTCACCGCAGGAACCAAACCAGCCTCTAAGAAGACAGTTCACTAAAGAAGGGGATTTTTAGGAGCACTGTTTTATAATCATTGTGTTTCAAGAAATCAAATTTAGCAGAAGGTAGGGTGTGGTGGGAAGGTTCCCAAAGGATCAGGGAACGGGGACTGGCTGGTGCTTTGTGCTCCGCACAATGCTGACATGAAGGGGTGCATCGCTGGGCCCCCACTGGACTAAAGCACGGTGGAAGATTTGAGAGTTTGGGGGTTAGGGGATTATACATGAATGTAGAGACTGACAATTTCTTTTTGCCTGGAAAATTCTGGAAGTCTGAGGCTGCCTGGAGTCGTCCTTAATGGCCATGTAAAGAGTGAGTGTGGAGCGGCCTGCACTCCCACTAGCAGACTTTCCACTGGGCCAGGGGGATGGCTTAAAAGGAAGCCAGACTTGAACCCTCTTAAAATTGCCCCACTCAACTTAATACATTTTTTTACGGTAAGGGAATTTTATAGTGAGATACTGTGTATATACTGCAGGGAGAAAGAGGGGAAGGAAGTTGGAGGAGGTAAATAAGAGTATATTTCACAGAACAAGACGCACAGGACTTTGAAGGACCCACAAATGCAACTTACAAGGGAACCTGCCTCGGAACACCTGCCGTAAACAGGGCACACATGCCATATTACAACTGCCTAAGTTTTATAGATGTTCTACTTGATAGAGATCCTCCTTTCTCTATTTAAATAGAATCTCTACTTCCTGACTTTCCAGCATTTATGCAGCTTAACATCTGGTATATTTTAAGAAATGGCAATAACAAATTCTACTAAAACATAAAATTAAGGTAACCCTATCTCCTGGTTAAGGGCAATGACTTGACCCTATGTTATCATTTCAGAATGTTCTTTTTTAGGTTACAAGTCAATACATTTACAAGGAGTTATAACATGTACAACAGCATAAATCTAAATACTGGGTCACAACCTGGTGATAAAAATAGTTTATGACATTTACAGAATAAAATTTCTCCAGCTTTTCACTCAAAAGTGCACTCTATCTCTAGATGGTCTATATATGCACAGTTCCAGTGCTCACATACCTCACTTCCAGAAGCCATTTCCAAAAATGTGAAGTGTATTATTTCCTCTTATCAGTGATCTAGGACAAAAGAACAGAAATGTGACCTCAAAATTATTGTCGGATCTTTTGCATAGTTTTCCTCCTTCTTCCTCGGCTTGCCTTGCCCGCCATGTCCTCACTGTCCCATGCATTATCCATTCCTCGGTTGTCCCCTTCCTTTATGCTGTGGTGCAGCTGCCCAGCACCAGGAGCCACTTCATTCCCTTCTCTTTGTCCAAGCACCAGACTCTCCAATATACCTCTCAGCACTGCACCCCTCCCAGCAAACCCCAACGCTCTGTTCCTGGGTTTTTCTTTACTGAATAAGATACTAAATCGTTTTGTTTACTGTGTAAGATACTAAAAGGTGTTGAAATGGGCAACATATGTACAACATAATATTGTATGTAACATTTAAAACACAATTTTTCCATTTAATTAGAAAAGAAAATTCAGGCGGGGGGACATTTTGGACATCAGTTCCCTTGTAAAATTTTTAAATAAAAATGTCCTGTTTTTTTTCTTTTCTTCTCTAAGGAGAACTTCAGGGAATAGCATGATTGAATTTAGTCAGCTTAAAGAAAAAGGAATGCTGTTTAATTTTGGCTGGGAAAAAGAACAATCCACAAAGTTATTCTGAATTTTTAGACTGTAAAGGACACTTTGAAGAACATCAGAGACCAGTTTCAAATGGTTTCACAGGATAAAATTTAATAATCAAACCAGTCTTTGATAAACAGATAGATATTCTTATAATACAAAATTATAAAAGAACTTTTAAGATTGTCATTATTTTAATGAATGCAATTATGTAACTAATATAAATGAAATTGAACCTGAAATTAAATAAGATAGCAAATAATAAAAAGCAGAAGAAAAGTTGTTTTCTTTTGTTGCTAGGATGGGAGCTGAGGATTAGAAGAAAAATGATTAAGTGAAATGTGAGGATTTTATGTAACAAAGAATGGATAAGTAGATATTCCAGAATAAATCATAAATACATAAATTCATCAAATTTTTAGTATAAAATAAATGTAAAGGAATAGAGGATTCAAATTATATATATTTTCAGAGAATGAAATCTGACAGAAGAATGAAACTTGAGAGATGGTTAATCATTCAATATAATTCTTCTTGTTGTAGCATAATAATTAACTATATAATAGACCATTATCAACAGTATTCTTCCCTGTCTCCAGATGTTTTCAGTCCCTCAACTGATGCAAATACTTCCTTTGTAAATGAGCTCCCTTTTCATTTTTGTCTAAGTCTTTTCCTCCAAAAAAGGTTCAGTTCACAGAAGAACATTAAAGATCTCCATATGCATAGGGAGCACAGGGACCATTTACTACACTAGAACATACAATGATTTTCATATTTCTTTTGCTGTTCCAGAATAACTGTTTGCATATTTATTGTAGCATAATTTCTATATAATACATATGTTCATAGTATATAACTTAGTAAGATTTGACATATGTATAGGCCTGTGAAGTCATCACCCAAGATAGTGAATATATCCATCATTGCCAAAACATTCCTTGTAAAGTTCCCTTTGTAATTCTTCCATCCTGTCCCTCCCAACCCTCTTCACCCCATCCCTAGGTAACCATTTGCTTCTCTCTATCACTATAGGTAAGTTTGCATTTTCTAGAAATTTATGTAAATGTAATGATACTGTATGTACATTTTTTTTATCTGGCTCCCTTCACTCAGTATAATTATTTTGAGATTTGTGCCAGCTGTGTTTATCAATAGTTTGTTCCTTTTTATGGCTGAGTAATATTCCACTGTATGGATGAATTACAATTTGTCTATTTATTTACGGGTTCATGGGCATTTGTGTTGCTTTCAAATTTTGGCTATTATAAATAAATCTCTCAGGAGTATTTATGTAAACATCTTGGTATGGTAAACATTATTTTCTTGTTAAATACCTAAGAGTTGAATGGCTACATCATACAGTAGATATGTGTCTGAGTTTTCAAAAGAACTGCCAGATTATTCTCCAAACTTGTACCATTTTACATTTTTATCAACAGTATCTGAGTGTTCTGGTTCTTCTGCATTCTCACCAACACTTGGGATAGTCTTTTTCATTCTAACCATTCTAATAAGTATCTAGTAGAATCATATTGTGGTTTTAATTTGTTTCTCTAATGACTAATGATATAGAATATATTTTTTAATTGCTTTTCATTTGTATATCTTCTTTGGTAATGTGGTTGTTCAAATACTTCCCCTTCATTTATTTTTAGTTGGGATTTTTTGTTTCCTCAGTGTGTTTTGAAAGTTTTTTATGTATTTTGGAAATAAGTCCTTTGCCAGATACAGTACTTGCAAATATTTTCTCCCAGTATTTGGTTTGTCTTCATTCTTTTAATATTGTCTTTCAAAGAACAGAACTTCTAAATTTTGATGAAGAAAAAATTATCAGTTTGTTTATAGATCGTACATTTAGTGTCCTTTCTAAGAAATCTTTGCCCAACATAAGATCACAAAGGCTTTTTTTTATGTTTTCTTCTGGGAGTTTTATACTTTTAGGTTTCACATGTAAGTCTGTGATCCACTTTGAGTTAATTTTTGTATGTGGTTAGAGGGATGGTATAAAATCTTTTTTGGCATATGTACTACTTGTTCCAGCATCATTTTTTGAAAAGACTACTTTTTCACCAATAATTGTCCTTGAATTATCAAAAATTAGTTAACTATATTTCTGTGGCTTGACTTCTGGATCGCTGTGTTCCAATGATCTATTTGTTTATCTTTGCACCAAGGTCACACTGTCTTGAGCACTGTAGTGTTATTATATGTCCTGATCATCTGGTGTTAGTCTTTCTAATTTGTATGGCTTTTTCAAGGCTGATTGGGCTATTATATGTTATTTGCATTTCCATATGAATTTTAGAAATAGTTTGTCAATTTCTATATAAAATTCTTCTGCAGATTGGCATGTGTTGTATTTATAAATCATTTTGGGAGAATTGACATAGCAATATTGAATCCTTTGTCACATTAATATGGTATATACATCTCTCCATTAACTTATGTTTTCTTTAACTTTGTCCAGCAATGTCTTTTAGTTTTCAATGTATACATAGGTGTTTTACATATTTTGTCATATTTATTCCTAAATATTTCATGTTTGATATTACAGAAATATTGCTATTTGAAAATGTCCATTGCTACTAATCACTAATTCGAGTATAGATACCATCACCTTTTCTACATAGATTGTCATGTCTGCGAATAGACTGTTCTACTTCTTCCTTACCAATCTGGATGCTTTTAATTTCTTTTTATTACTCTACCTCCAGTGCAATGTTGAATAGTAGTGGTAACAAGCAGACATCCTTGTCTTACTCATCATTGTACATTAAAGTTCATAACTTTTTTCTTCCGTAGTGTTCAATCTACTGAAATTCCTTCCATTTATTTTTCATCTTCCACATTGAAATTATCATTTATAGAAGTTCTATTTAGGTCTTTTTTCCAAATCCTTTATGCTTTCTTAAATATTTATATATTTCTAAAATAGTTGTAATTGTTTAATGTCCTTGTCTGCTAATTTTAAGATTTGTGCCAGTTCTTGGTCAGTTTTGATTGATTTATTTTTTAATTTAATTTAATTTAATTTTTAATTTTTTTAAGTTTATTTTGGTATCATTAATCTACAATTACATGTGCAAAATTATGGTTATTAAACTACCCCCTTCATCAGGTCCCCCCCCACCAACCCCATTTCAGTCACTGTCCATAAGCATAGTGAGATGCTATAGAATCACTACTTGTCTTCTCTGAGTTGTACAGCCCTCCCCATGCCCTCCCAACATTACATCCGCTAGTTGTAATGCCCCTTTTCCCCCTTATCCCTCCCTTACCACCCATCTTCCCCAGTTCCTTTCCCTTTGGTAACTATTAGCCCTTTCTTGGGTTCTGTGAGTCTGCTGCTGTTTTGTTCCTTCAGTTTTTTTCTTTGTTCTTATACTCCACATATGACTAAAATCATTTGATACTTGTCTTTTTCGGCTTGGCTTATTTCACTGAGCATAATACCCCCTAGGTCCATCCATGTTGTTGCAAATGGTAGGATATGTTTTCTTCTTATGGCTGAATAATATTCCATTGTGTATACGTACCACCTCTTCTTTATCCATTCATCTACTGATGGACACTTAGGCTGCTTCCATTTCTTGGCTATTGTAAATAGTGCTGCGATAAACATAGGGGTGCATATGTCTTTTTGAAACTGGGCTGCTGCATTCTTAGGGTAAATTCCTAGGAGTGGGATTCCTGGGTCAAATGGTATTTCTATTTTGAGTTTTTTGAGGAACCTCCATACTGCTTTCCACAATGGTTGAACTAATGTGCATTCCCACCAGCAGTGTAGGAGATTTCCTTTTTCTCCACATCCTCACCAACATTTGTTGTTGTTTGTGTTTTGGATGTTGGCCATCTTCACTGGTGTGAGGTGATATCTCATTGCGGTTTTAATCTGCATTTCTCTGATGATAAGCAATGTGGAACATTTTTTTATGTGCCTGTTGGTCATCTGAATTCCTTCTTTGGAGAAGTGTCTATTCATGTCCTCTGCCCATTTCTTAATAGGATTATTTGCTTTTTGTTTCTTAAGCTGTGTGAGTTCTTTATATATTTTGGATGTCAACCCTTTATCACATACGTCATTTATGAATATATTCTCCCATACTGTAGAATCTTTTTTTATTCTACTGATGGTGTCCTTTGCTGTACAGAGCTTTTCAGCTTGATATAGTCCCACTTGTTCATTTTTGCTTTTGTTTCCCTTGCCCGGGGGGATATGTTCATGAAGAAGTCACTCATGTTTATGTCCAAGAGATTTTTGCCTATGTTTTTTTCTAAGAGTTGTATGGTTTCATGACTTACATTCAGATCTTTGATCCACCTTGAGTTTACCTTTGTGTATGGAGTTAGATAGTAGTCCAGTTTCATTCTCTTACATGTAGCTGTCCAGTTTTTCCAACACCAGCTGCTGAAGAAGCCGTCATCTCCCCATTGTATATCCAAGGATCCTTTATCAAATATTAATTGACTGTATATATTTGGGTTAATGTTTGGGCTTTCTATTCTGTTCCACTAGTCTGTGCGTCTGTTTTTGTTCCAATACCAAATTGTCTTGATTACTGTGGCTTTGTAGTAGAGCTTGAAGTCAGGGAGCATAATTCCCCCTGTTTGATTCCTCCTCAGGATTGCTTTGGCTATTCGGGGTCTTTTGTGGTTCCATTTGAATTTTAAATTATTTGTTCCAGTTCATTGAAGAAAGTTGTTGATAGTTTGATAGGGATTGCGTTGAATCTGTAGATTGCTTTAGGTAGTATAGCCATTTTGACAATATTTATTCTTCCTAGCCAAGAGCATGGGATGAATTTCCATTTGTTAGTGTCCTCTTTAATTTCTCTTAGGAGTGTCTTTTAGTTTTCAGAGTATAGGTCTTTTACTTCCTTTGTTAGGTTTATTCCTAGGTATTTTATTCTTTTTGATGCCATGGTGAATGGAATTGTTTTTCTGATTTCTCTTTCTGTTAGTTCATCATTAGTGTAGAGGAAAGCAACAGATTTCTGTGTGTTAATTTTGTATCCTGCAACTTTGCTGAATTCAGATATTAGTTCTAGTAGTTTTGGAGTGGAGTCTTTTGGGTTTTTATGTACAATATCATATCATCTGCAAATAGTGACAATTTGACTTCTTCTTTACCAATCTGGATGCCTTGTATGTCTTTGTTTGGTCTGATTGCCGTGGCTAGGACCTCCAGTACTATGTTAAATAACAGTGGAGAGAGTGGGCATCCCTGTCTTGTTCCCGATCTTAGATGAAAAGCTTTCAGCTTCTCGCTGTTAAGTATGATGTTAGCTATGGGTTTGTCATATATAGCCTTTATGCTGTTGAGGTACTTGCCATCTATACCTATTTTGTTGAGACTTTCAATCATGAATGGATGCTGAATTTTGTCAAATGCTTATTCAGCATCTATGGAGATGATCATGTGGTTTTTGTTCTTCTTTTTGTTGATGTGGTGGATGATGTTGATGGATTTTCAAATGTTGTACCATCCTTGCATCCCTGGGATGAATCCCACTTGATCATGGTGTATGATCGTCCTGATGTATTTTTGAATTCGGTTTGCTAATATTTTGTTGAGTATTTTTGCATCTACGTTCATCAGGGATATTGGTCTGTAATTTTCTTTTTAGTTGAGGTCTTTGCCCGGTTTTGGTATTAGAGTGATGCTGGCTTCATAGAAAGAGTTTGGAAGTATTCCCTCCTCTATTTTTTGGAAAACTTTAAGGAGAATGGGTGTTATTTCTTCTCTATATGTCTGGCAGAATTCAGA
>JAQQAC010009165.1:25633554-25644111 GCA_029783875.1 Phataginus tricuspis | reverse complement strand
TGTTGAGAGTTTCAATCATGAATGGATGCTGAATTTTGTCAAATGCTTATTCAGCATCTATGGAGATGATCATGTGGTTTTTGTTCTTCTTTTTGTTGATGTGGTGGATGATGTTGATGGATTTTCGAATGTTGTACCATCCTTGCATCCCTGGGATGAATCCCACTTGATCATGGTGTATGATCGTCCTGATGTATTTTTGAATTCCGTTTGCTAATATTTTGTTGAGTATTTTTGCATCTACGTTCATCAGGG
Organism: Phataginus tricuspis; assembly: GCA_029783875.1. Taxonomy (NCBI): domain Eukaryota; kingdom Metazoa; phylum Chordata; class Mammalia; order Pholidota; family Manidae; genus Phataginus; species Phataginus tricuspis. The sequence continues at coordinate 25,643,856 of JAQQAC010009165.1, read as the reverse complement.
ATATTGGTCTGTAATTTTCTTTCTTGGTGAGGTCTTTGCCCGGTTTTGGTATTAGAGTGATGCTGGCTTCATAGAAAGAGTTTGGAAGTATTCCCTCCTCTATTTTTTGGAAAACTTTTAGGAGAATGGGTGTTATTTCTTCTCTATATGTCTGGTAGAATTCAGAGGTGAATCCATCCGGTCCAGGGGTTTTGTTCTTGGGTAGTTTTTTGATTACCACTTCACTTTCGTTGCTGGTGATTGGTCTGTTTAGTTTTTCTGTTTCTTGCTTGGTTTGTCTTGGAAGGTTGTATTTTTGTAGGAAGTTGTCCATTTCTTCTAGGTTTTCCAGCTTGTTAGCATATAGAGTCTCATAATATTCCCTTATAATTCTTTGTATTTCTGTGGGGTCCGTCGTTATTTTTCCTTTCTCATTTCTGATTCTGTTTATGTGTGTAGATTCTCTTTTTCTCTTAATGAGTCTGGCTAGGGGTTTATCTATTTTGTTTATTTTTTCAAAGAACCAGCTCTTGGTTTCATTGATTTTTTTCTATTGTTTTATTCTTCTCAATTTTACTTATTTATTCTCTGATCTTTATTATGTCCCTCCTTCTGCTGTCTTTGGGCCTCATTTGTTCTCTTCTTTCCAATTTCAGTAATTGTGTCTTCAGACTATTCATCTGCGAATGTTCTTCCTTCTTTAAATAGGCCTGGATTGCAATAAACTTTCCTCTTAGAACTGCCTTTGCTGCGTTCCACAGAAGTTGGGCTTGGGTTGTTGTTGTCATTAGTCTCCATATAGTCTTTGATTTCTGTTTTGATTTGGTCATTAACCCATTGATTAATTATGAGAATGTTGTTAAGTCTCCATGTATTTGTGAGCCTTTTTGATTTCTTTCTAAAATTTATTTCTAGTTTTATACTTTTGTGATCTGAGAAGTTGGTTGGTAGAATTTCAATATTTTTGAATTTACTGATGTTCTTTTTGTGGCCTAATATGTGGTCTATTCTGGAAAATGTTCCATGTGCACTTGAGACGAAGGTGTATCCTGTTGCTTTTGGGTGCAGAGTTCTGTAGATGTCTGTTAGGTCCATGTGTTTTAGTGTGTTGTTCAGTGCCTCTGTGCCTTTACTTATTTTCTGTCTGGTTGATCTGTCCTTTGGATTGAGTGGTGTGTTGAAGTCTCCTAAAATGAATGCATTGCTTTCTATTTCCTCCTTTAATTCTGTTAGTATGTGTTTTACATATGCTGGCGCTCCTGTGTTCGATGCATATATATTTATAATGGTTATATCCTCTTGTTGGACTGACCCCTTTATCATTATGTAATATCCTTCTTTATCTCTTGCTACTTTCTTAGTTTTGAAGTCTAATTTGTCTGATACAAGTACTGCAACACCTGCTTTTTTCTCCTTGTTGTTTGCATGAAATATCTTTTTCCATCCCTTCACTTTTAGTCTGGGTATATCTTTGGGTTTGAGGTGAGTCTCTTGTAAGCAGCATATAGATGGGTCTTGCTTTTTTATCCACTCTGTTACTCTGTGTCTTTTGATTGGTGCATTCAGTCCAGGAACATTTAGGGTGATTATCGATAGATATGTACTTATTGCCATTGCTGGCTTTAGATTCGTGGTTACCAAAGGTTGAAGGGTTGCTTCTTTACTATCTAACAATCTAACTTAACTTTCTTGTTAAGTTATTGTAAACACCATCTGATGTTTCTTTATTTCTCTCCCTTCTTATTCTTCCTCCTCCATTCTTTATATATTAGGTGTTTTATTCTCTGCCTTTATTTAGTATTTGCATGGTGTACTTTATTTGGTATGATTTTATTTTCTTGGGTGACATCTTTTTAGCCTTAGGGGTGCTTCCCTCTAGAGCAGTCCGTTTAAGATATCCTGTAGAGGTGGTTTATGAGAGGCCAACTCTCTCAACTTTTGCTTTTCTGGAAATTGTTTAATCCCTCTGTCATAGTTAAATTATAATCATGCTGGACACAATATTCTTGGTTTGAGGCCCTTCTGTTTCATTACGTTAAATATATCATGCCATTCTCTTCTGGCCTGTAAGGTTTCTGTGGAGAAGTCTGATGATAGTCTGATGGGTTTTCCTTTGTACGTGATCTTTTTTCTCTCTCTTGCTGCCTTTAATACTCTGTCTTTATCTTTGATATTTGCCATTTAAATTATTATGTGTCTTGGTGTTATCTTCCTTGGGTCGCTTGTGTTGGGAGATCTATGGACTTCCATGGACTGCGAGACTATTTCCTTCCCCAACGTGGGGATGTTTACAGCAATTATTTCTTCAAAGACACTTTCTATCCCTTTTTCTCTCTCTTCTTTCTCTGGTACTCCTATAATGCGAATATTGTTCCGTTTGGATTGGTCACACAGTTCTCTTAATATTCTTTCATTCCTAGATATGCTTTTATCTCTCTCTACCTCAGCTGCTCTGTATTCCTATTCTCTGATTTCTATTACATTAACAGTCTCTTGCATCTCGTCCAGTCTGCTGCTAAACCCGTTGATCGCTTGTCTCAATTCTGCATTGTCTTTCCTCACTTCCCTCACTTCCTCCCTCAGCTCTTGCATATTTCTCTGTAGATCCATCAGTATGGTTATGACTTTTGTTCTGAATTCTTTTTCAGGAAGGCTATGCATTTCCATCCCTTCAGGTTCCCTCTCTGGTGTTGTCTCAGTCAGGGTGAGTTTTGTTTGTACCATATTCGTCTGTCTTTTCATGGTGATAGAAGTGGTCGCTAGTAGGTGCCATGTATATCAGCTGGGCTCTTTAAGACTTTTAAAAAGAAAGAAAATAGAAAAAAAGGAAGAAGGAAAAGAAAGAAAACAGAAAGAAAAAAAAATGCCCACCGGGAGTCGATTCTTTGAGGATGCTGTAGGTGGCGCTGTTGCTCCACTATTCCACATCCACGGCCATGCCACTCCGCAGGGCCCTTTGTAGCTCTGGCTGGGGCGGGAATGAATGGGAGGCTGTTGACCTCTGTGGGAAGTCTGAGTGCATCTACTCTTTCCCAGTCGCCAGCCAAGGGGTCCAAAATTCCCCAGGACTCCCAGCTTGCTGGGCTGAGTGTGCTGGGACGATCCTGGGCCCTTGTCTCTTTAAGACCACTAAGAATAAGAGTGCACGCTTTTCTTTTGTCCTGGGGAGCCGGCTGTGAGGACCCAGTGCATTCCCAATCTCAGATCCTGCACCCTCTGTCTCTCCAACCTCCGATACACCGCATGATGTGTGTCAGCGCTCCCGGTGCAGATTACCAGGGCTGGTTATTTCGTGGGCCTGTACTTCCACTCCCTCCCAGCTCTGAATCCTCTCCTCCCGCCAGTGCGCTGGGGTGGGGGAGTGCTCGGGTCCCGCCGGGTCACAGCTCCGTATCTTACCGCCTCGCAGGGTGCTGAGTCCTCTCAGGTGTAGCTGCACGCTGTGCGCTTTCCTGTGTATTCTCGTCTCTCTTTTAAGAATAGTTGTATTTGCTGTATTTTCATAGATATATATAGTTTTGGGATGAGATTTCTGCTGCCCTGCTCATGCTGCCATCTTCCCCAAAGTCCTGATTTATTTTTTTATATGAATTTTATTCCCTACTTATGTGCCTGGTAATTTTTGATTAGTATGAGATATAAATATTCCTATAAATAATCAAGAACTTTGTTCTTGGACAGTTAAGTACTTAGAGAAAGTTTGATCCTTCTGAATTTGCTTTTAAAAGGTTTTAGATGGAACAGCAACAGTGTCCAATCAAGGGATAATTGTTTCCCACTACTGAGGAAAAATTATCTGTATAATCTCCCCATTGCCTGTAAACCATGAGGTTTTCAAGTTTGTGTGAGTGTGGGTAGTTTCCTCACACACATGCTCTGATTAGTACTCAGTGGTATACCAGACAGGGATCCTTTGCCAGTCTCCAGAGTGAAATGTTTTCTCTGCTATTCTGACCTGCAAATGCTTATCTCTTGGAATCCTTGAATTTTCAGCTGAATCAACTCCTGAAGCCCCGCAGATTCCATCTGGGTCCCCCTACCTACGCCATACATTGGAAACTTTTTCAAGGACTGGAGCTGGGATACCCATTGGTGAAGCAATGGTACAACTCACCTGGTTTGCTTATTGTGTCTCAGGGATCACTGTGCTTTGTTGCCTGATGTTGAGAGCCTAGGGAACTATGGTCTCATATAATTTGCTCACATTTGGTTGTCTTGGGGAGTAAATCCAGTGCCTATTGTTCCATTTTGGCTGGAAGTGATAGGCAACTCTCATGAAATGTTAATCATCCCTTGGTTCCCATCTTTCTGTAGGAACCTGGCATATTTTGCCAAAAGGAAATATTTCCAGATCCAAAATTCTTCAGCTATTCTAATGTGGGCAACTTTGGAAGTCCTTTTACTCCTTTTGTGTTATCCACACACTATTCTGGGATAAGTTATGTCTCTAGTTCATTCAGTTGACAAAACTAAGACCCTAATTCAAATTACACTTTGGGTGAGACATATATATATAGGAAATTATAATCCTTAGATCTGGTTGGCAATATCTCAGCAACAGTAATCCATTCATAAACTGTTGGTTATTAGTTGTGCTTACAGGGAATCAAATTTAATTAGAAGTTAGTGGAGAAGAAAAATAAATAAATAATAATAATAGCTATAGCTAACATTGATTTATTAAACACCTGTCATGCTGCCATGTACTTTTTAAAATAGTTTACATACATTAATTTATTTAAGCCTTAAAATAATGCTTTGAGACGGGTATAATTGTATTATTGTTGTCCTTGTTTTAGTAAAAGGAAACTGAACCATAGAAAGACCTATGACCTCGTGCATTTACTATTCATCAAAACAAATTTAGGGGAATATAAAATAAATACAATTCATCAGTGATCATAAACAAATTAAAAAAAAGAAAGTAAGTACAGTAAGAAGTATTTAAATAACAAACTAGAAATAAGAGATGAAACAAGTGCAACAGACAATAAAATTGTTAGCATTCAGAAAAACGTAGATGCATTGTAAAGTAACCTTTTTGTTTTTTCAGGGTTTAAGGAGTTCATCAGTACCATCCCTATCACTATGAGAGGGCAAGTCTAGCTTTCTCTTGGAGGTTTTGAATGTAGGGAGTTGGCTGGTTGGGCAGGAAGCCATTAGAATAGCCTGGAAATGCATTTGAGTGCATTGGCCCCATTGGGAAAGTGAGGGGAAGACATCTGTGGGAACTGTAGGGAAAGCAGGACTGAGTAAGGCTTAGTGAGCACACACAGGGAGAGGTATTGTGGTGGAAAATCACCCAAGAAAGAAATGAAGCAATGATAGTTCTGGTGTTGCTTTAGGATGTTGATGCTACTGATGGAATTAGAGGGGAGAGGGAAGGGAAACGATGAAAATCCTTAGAAATGCCCTGCTGTGGATGGTAGCATCACCAGATGGGAGCTTCCTGTCAGAAGCTGATAACTTTCTCTTAACCAATCAGTGATGTATTCACATGGAAATATTAAAGCAGCTTCCAAAGACATTTATTTTATAATTTGAGAGAAATTTAGTCACTGGGAGAAGCGATACTTTGTGATTAACTAAGTTAATTAGTGATTGACTGTCAAAAGAAATAATGAATAATGTGATTCATCAGGTGAAAAGAAATAATGTGATTCATCATTCATCTTACTTTTGAATCCCAGTTTTAGGCTATAACATAAATTTGTGGTTTGTGATAAGAACTTTTTTGCATGTACTTTGTGAAGCTAGAGATCATTCTACAGGGTTATAATTATACAGAAGGCTATTTGCAAGAGTTTTAGAAAAGTGAAAAAAAAGTACAAAAGTATTTCTTGGCAGACAAAAATTACTGTTAGATTGACATTTAAGCTTTATTCCATTATTAAATCTTTGATTGCAAATTCTAAAGTATCTGCATATGGCAAGAAAATCTAAAAGAGAATCTATTAAGGACATCCTTAATCTCAACAGTAGCTCTTTCAGAGGACATTGGGCTCATTAAGTAGTATATAATGAACACAGAGTTGAGAAAATCTCCCATGTTCTGAGGTTGAGATGAGGGATCCCCTTGGGAGGGGTGCAGAGGATTAAAGTCAAAAGCTTGATTAGCTAATTTCACTTGTAAAATATGAGATTTTAGTTTCAGTTTGGTAGTTTTCTACATAAGCTGAATATTTTGATTCATGTGTATATCTTCTTTGTTGAACTTAATTGATTCAGACTAAATTAATTATACATTAAAAACTAGAAATATAGTCAATTTCTTACCCCTTTGCCTAGATTGAAAGTTCCCCAAATTCCTCTGTGTTCCTGAATTCAACTAAATTTGGGTAAATTATTAATAAAATACTGATCCTTTGATGAATAACATAATTGTATTGATTTTTATGTACATTAGTTATACTCTGTATTATTATTATTATTTAAACATTTCTTTATTATGGACTCTTATTCGTCACTCACATATTCTTTTCCTCTTTTTGAATTTTGAGCTGGGTTCCTGGAAAATGAAGTGTTAAAATAGATAACTATTTTTTTTTCTTTTTTCCTTAGCAAAATAAGCTAGTTAAGAGCACTGGCCTTATAGATAGAACGCCTGGAATTAAATCTTGGCTCCAATATTTAGATGTGCGATCTCGGGCAGGTTTCTGGCTTCTCTGTGCTCCAATTTCCTTACCTGGTAAAGTGAGCATGTAGGAATTATATGTAGCAAGCCAGGCAGAACACCAATTGCTGGACATATTTTATGTTGCTGTTGTTTGGCAAAAAGATAGTCATTTCACTAACTCAGAGAGCTTGGGTCTGGTTAAAAGAGGATTGCAAAGGATGTAATAACTGTACTTTTAGAAGGTTTATAGATAAAAACAAGTGTGTTTGTGTATGTATGTGTGTGTATGTGTTTGTGTGTGTGAGAGAGAGAGAGAGAGAACGTTAAAATCTATGCTGGAGTAATCTGGTCACACATAAACAAGAAATTCTGAACAATTATAAAGCTTTCATTATTGAACAGGCTTCCTCACAAATTTAGTGAATTTTTATTAGCAAAGTTAGTCAAGCAGGATCAAATTACTATTTACAGTGATTTTGTTGAAAGAGGCATGCACTTCAGGAAGGTTGGATTCAATGACCTCTGCAATCCATTTGAATTAAAAGATTCCATGAATTAAATACACACAATAATCAACCATCCTGTGATAAAATCTAGCACCTCTGGCTCATCTCTCTTTTATCACCCATCAGATCAGAGATGAGACCTCCCTTGAGGCAGACTCTCATTCTTTCTTCTTCTGAGTCAAGTCAGGAGATGAACCCTCTGCTCTTGAGAGCTGGAGGCAAGTATCATAGGCCCTTCACCCTGGGAGCCGCTCTGACTTTACCACCTTGTAAATCTGGCTTTCGCAGAATGATAAACCTAGTGGCTAAACATTCTTTTCCTTTGGTGATGAAATTAGAAATTAATTCCCACCTTCTCTCTCCGTCCTCAAATTAAACTCATTGAAGAGGATTAGTGGCCAGAGGGCTGATTTACTTGATTACTTCGGATATTTCCTTATACAATTATTTAATTCAACAACATTGAATATGAAATAATTTAACAGTTTACCTTCTCCCACAAACTCAGTATGCAGACACCACAGACCCATGCACGCACACCAGATGCCCCTTGCCTATGAAAGGGTCACTTACTTGAGTCCTAGCTGGCACTTATTTTCTACCTATCACTTCTGTCCTCCAACCTTTAGTCTCAGAGTCATTTTCAAATGATTCTTTGTGATCCCTTTTAATTTGCAAGCTGATTTATGTGTCCCAGGTCTGTGGGAAATGCCATGATATTTTCAATCTGTTCCACTTAATATATTTGTTGCACAGTAGGAAAACTATACCAATTATTCTTTCATGATATAAATCTGCATAAAAAGGCAGTGCCCCCATGTCAGTCTTCTGAAGTTTTGTGAGCTTCACCCTGTTTATTAATGGGACAATGTCAAGAAGCAAAATTTTAAGGCAATATTATCTCTGTCCTTTTATCTCTTATTGTTTATGGAATTTTAATTCATGTTGTGCAAACAAAAACAATAAGTACATCAGAGGGAAATTAAGTTTTTCAAACAAATATGTACCCCACTTTTAGAATTCACCAGCATTGACGATCTTGCCCCTATCAGTGGGGAATAGTTATTTGTCCTCTTCCCCACTTTTTGGGATATGCATTAGAAATATAATATTTGCTAGGAAAACATAAATATTTTGTATTCCTGAGCTTACTAGATGGCACACTGTCAACTTCTACACTGCTTTCCTGCATTTAATCTTCATCACAATCCTTAGAGTTGAATACTCCTATTGCCATTTTTATGAAGAGGATTGTGAAGGTTAGAGAAATTTTACGACATTTCTAAGGCAGCACTCTTAGGATCTGAGCTTGACTCTTCTGTTTAAAAGTTCAGGTTCCTTTAAAAACACCAAAAATAATGAGATCCACTGAAGGCTTCCAAATAAGGAATATTATGCTCAAAGTAGTTTTTTTTTATAATGCTTCCTCTCCATATGTATCTACCCCATTAATATCCTCTGCCTAATCACTTAATAGAGTTTTAAAACTTTGTTCTATATTGCCATTGCCTTTTATTACTTGGAAACAACCATTAAAATAATAGCAACAACAATATCTACATTAGAAATTTACAATAAAATAAAAAATCCTAAAGCCTAATATAGGAGATTTATATGGTTTCTTTGTGTGTATCTGAAGAAATTAACCTTTCCTAGGGTGTGGCTTCAGAAGTAAACAAAGGTCATCTGATTTCATGATTGAGATATAAGTTTATGGGGACTTACGGGAAGATGGCGACGTGAACAGACCGGCAGAAAAATTCCTCCCAACGTTATATTTATTCACGAAACACAGCAAATACAACTATTCCTAAAAGAGAGACCAGAATACTCAGGAAAATGCACAGCGTGCAGGTACACCTGAGAGAGGACTCGGCACCCGGGGAGGCGGGTAAGATATGGAGCCGCGACTCGGCGGGACTGAGCGCTCCTCCCCCCCAGCACTCTGGCAGGCAGCTACACCCGAGAGAGGACTCAGCACCCGGCGAGGCGTATCTTACGGAGCCGCGACTGGCGAGATCAGAGCACTCCTCCCCCCAGCACTCCGGCGGGAGGAGAGACTTCAGAGCCGGGAGGGAGTGGAAGTCTGCGCTGGGAGTGCCGACACACAGCATGCGGTGTAGCGGAGATTGGAGAGACAGAGGGCACAGGGTCTCACCAGGGAACGCATCAGTTGCCTGCAGCAGGCTCCAGGAAGGAAAAAGAAAGGAAAAAAAAGGGAAGAAAAGCGCGCGATCTTTCTCAGCGGTCTTAAAGAGACAGGAGCCCAGCAGAGGGGCCAGATCGCCCCAGCACACTGAGCCCAGCAGGCTGGGAGTCCTGGGGAGCTTTGGACCCATTAGCTGGTGACTGGGAAAGGGTGGCTGCACTTAAGACCCCAACAGAGATCAACAGCTTCCCATTCGTTCCCAACCCGGCCAGAGCTATAAAGGGCCTGGCGGAGCAGCACGGCCATGGCTCTGGAATAGTGGAGCAACAGCACCACCTACAGCATTCACACAGAACCCACTCTCAGTGGCGGTTTTTTTTTTTAGTTGTTGTTTTTTTCTTCCCTTTCTTTTCTTTTTTCTTTCCCTTTCTTTATATTATTATTATTTTTTCTTTTTCTTTTTTTTTTTTCCTTTTTCCTTTTTAAAGTCATAAACAGCCTAGCTTACATACGTGGCAACTACAAGCAACCAATTCTATAGCCAGGAAAAGACAGAGGAATATGGTACAGACAAAGCTTCAGACCCAGACAATCCCAGAGAGGGAACCTGAAGGGATGGACATGCACAGTCTTCCTGAAAAAGAATTCAGAATAATAGTCATAGCCATGCTGACGGAGCTACAGAAAAATGTGCAAGAGATGAGGGAGGAAGTGAGGGAAGTGAGGAAAGAATATGCAGAAATGAGACAAGCTATCGACGGGCTTAACAGCAGACTGGATGAGGTCTCAGAGACGGTTAATGGATTACAAAATAGAGAACAGGAATACAGAGAAGCTGAGGCAGAGAGAGATAAAAGGATATCTAGGAATGAAAGAATATTAAGAGAACTGTGTGACCAATCCAAACGGAACAATATTCGCATTATAGGAGTACCAGAGGAAGAAGAGACAGAAAAAGGGATAGAAAGTGTCCTTGAAGAAATAATTGCTGAAAACTTTCCCATTCTGGGGAAGGAAATAGTCTCGCAATCCACAGAAGCCCACAGATCTCC
>JAQQAC010009165.1:25593666-25628554 GCA_029783875.1 Phataginus tricuspis | reverse complement strand
CCGAAAAAGACAAGTATCAAATGATTTCACTCATATGTGGAGTATAAAAACAAAGAAAAAAAACTGAAGGAACAAAACAGCAGCAGACTCACAGAACTCAAGAATGACTAATAGTTACCAAAGGGAAAGAGACTGGGGAAGATGGGTGGGAAGGGAGGGATAAGAGGGTAAAAGGGGTATTACGATTAGCAGATATTAGGTAGGGGGGGCATGGGGAGGGCTGTACAACTCAGAGAAGACAAGTAGTGACTCTATAGCATCTCACTACGCTGATGGACAGTGACTGTAATTGGGTTGGTGGGGGGGACCTGATGAAGGGGGTAGTTTAATTACCATAATATTGCATATGTAATTGTAGGTTAATGATACCAAAATAAATTTAAAAAAAAATAAAAATAAAAAAAATAAAAGCATTATTGCCAATAAAAAAAAGTTTTAAGTTTATGTTTCATCAACCTTAAAACACTTCCTGTATTTAGTGGACATTGAAATAATTATCCTTTCATTTCTCCATGCATACAAGTGTGGAACAGAATCTAATTAGAGGCTGAAAGGCAAAAACATGAAAACAGGTCATTTAAATACTAAGGGCGTGAGGGCTGTGGCCGGGACAGAGAAGGTAACCATCTGGCCGCTACTAGGCAAACCAACACAAGTGCCACTTAAGACAGCTAGCTGAGAACAGAATGGAAATTCAGTGATCGTTAGATGATAAATGCTACATTTCCATGATTCTAAGACACCATCAATTTAATAACAACCTTTCAGAAATGATGTGTCACAATTTTGAAAATGTTAAAATATGCAACTGAGGGAAGAGAGAAACCCTGTTCTTAAAATACCTAGATGCCTTAAAAAGGGTTGTAGTCGGTAGTGTGAAATGCAGGCTATAATTCATTTTTCTGGCCCTTCTAGTAAATTTGTAAATCCCCAAGTCCTGTAGTAAATCGGTCTCCCCTTTAAAATACAGAAAGTGATTTCTATTTTCTTTACCAGTAAATTTGACTGGTTCAGGGCTTGGGACTAGGCATGTTTCCTAGCAGCAGATACCGTTGAGTTACTTTTCATGGGGAAAATGGTCACAGCCTAAGATGGCTGATACATTTAAATTATCCTATGCGGTCACTTGAAACAAAGTGCCTGCTGCAGACTAAGCTGGGGTGGACTAAGCGACTTTTGCAGCAGATCATCGGTGCGGGAGCAATGATGCCACGTGCTGCGGGCGGCCCAGCGGCTTCTGACAGCCCTGGAAGGCCGAGACAATGCGCCTTGATCAGGCTTTAGATTCTTGGCTGCAGGAGCACACGGAGGGCCAAAGAGCTTCTAGGACTCTACGCATGTCATCTCTTGTATCTCCGGCCACAGAAGCTGAGGGAGCTGGAAACCAGACACAAGTTAAGCTTAATTCATAGGCTTCTAAGATTTTGTTTGTGAAATTCAACGTATTAACTGGATGATAGAAGGTCTAAGAAATAAAATGAAGCACTGGGTAAACTCAGGTGAATACACAGTCTGATATTTCAAAATGAATGAGTTCTTTTTCCCGCAGGAGCAGCGCCTTGCTCTCCAGCCCTCATGCCCTCATCTTTGGAGGCTGGGCCTGCCCTGCTTTATTTACACCTGACATAACTAGCCTGTCAGCAAAGTCCACTTCCTTTTATGTTCTTTCCCTATTATCTCTCATTTCTTCCACATTTTTAACAAAAATACCATACTAGCATGATGAAAGAAGCAAAGGCTTAAACTCTTAAACCAAAGAGTTGCAAAACTCTAATAAATTAGTAGAATGCTGGAGGACATGTGTGGGAATAGATTCTAAGAATGCACTAGGGAAAAAAAACAATGCTGGGTTTAGTTTACTGTATCTACATGGATGAGATTCCCAGAAAAATCTAGATTTGAAGACATGGCTAAAACAGCTTGGGGCAGTTGTAACTTTGATTGGTAGTTTAACTGAAATGTTGACCTAACTATAGCTGATAGTAAATGAATTTGTGATCCTAAAAATTCCTATGTTTAGTGTGGATGAAGAGGTCTAAAGGTTTAGGCAACCCACTCTCCCATCTCCTATTTCCTGAGAAATGAAAAAGGACATGCATTTTTCCAATGCACTGAATGATGCACTGGTGAGGGATGTACCAGCATCCTTGACTAGCATCACAGGGAGGAAGCTAAACAATGCTACCTCAGAAATATGCATCTTTTTCAACGGGCACGATATAATCCAAAACTAGACAGGTCATAGCAAAAGGATAGGTGTGGTGGGTAAATGCTCTTGAAATCCTAGGTAGGTGTGACTATTTTCCTTCGTACTATTATGCCTAATAATGTATTCAAAAAATACTTTATTTCTGTCACTGTGACTTAGGGATTTTCTGGCCTAGGATTTTCAGTACTCAAAGTTAAAATGATTCCGAAGAAATAACAATTATTCCATCTCGTCATCTGGACTTCCTTATGTTTCTGAAACCTCAGATCCATTTTTTTTTAAGTTGGTAATGTTAGGCTGGGGTGACTGATTCTAATGATCAAAGGAAAATATGATTACTACTATAATCAAAGGCAGGGAGGAGTATCATGCATATTTCTTGAGTGCTTCTGTGGGAAATCTCTCAACGTCCACAACTAGGGATAAATTTAATGGAAGATTATAACAGGGTAGGGCTGGAAAGATACCAAGCATTCATACTTCTTAAGAATAAAGAAGTTGGTTACTTACTGTGTAAAGAAACTTGACCAGCTGAGGTACTGGATGCAAGTGACAGGAACAACAGAGGGGTAGAAGGTGAAGATATTATATATGCTGACTCTGGGCCAGGGTCTCACATCCTTTTACAAACATGAGGACTTAGAACCAGGTTTTGTTTCTTGCTCTGTTTCCTTCCTTGTTCTATTTTCTTCTTTTCTTGCTTCTTCCTAACATTTATTATTTATATGTTTAATAATTTGTCCTGATTATCATCCAATGGCTTTATGTACTGACTGCATTTAATAGTTAAATTAATAACTTATTCTTTAAATAATAGGATATAAAGGGATTAATGTAGAGTAATGTAGAGTAGAAGAGAGAGAGACATCACTGAGACATGAATAAAATGACTGTTGGAACTTTGTGAAGCCTATTCTGGGAAAATGGTGAATGTTTATTTTTTTTTGATGATGCATAATTTCCTAGTTTAAATAATAATATGTCATTATTGCTGTGGTTGTATTATTGTATAATTGTAGAGTTTAATTAAATATATTTTCCCTGGTATATTAGTTCTGTACAGTTCTCAGTCATTCCTGAGGCTCAGCCTAGGGTCCATTTCTCCATCTCTTCCAATGATTTTGTAAGTACCTATTTCTTGTATTAAATCTCTCTCTGCCTACTACACCCAGGGTAGTTTTTATTACATTAGAACTTAATTAATACAAGGGTGGACTTTATTAAATGGAAATCCTCATACTTCTGCATAGCTTCTCAATAATTTTCAATATGCAAAAGCAAGTTTTGAAGAGAACTTAGCAGTGGGCACTAGGGAAAGATTTTAGTTTGCAAATACAAAGAAAAGAATTTGAAGTTCCTGGGTAATTCACAGAATAGAAGTGATGGAGAAAAAATGAGTTAGTGAAGTAGCATGAAGATAGGATAACAATTTAGAGTGAAATGAACTGAAAGATAATATTTATAGTGGAGGGATGGCTGAAGGAACTTATAAGAGGCATGTTTACTAGCAGCACTAATATATTAAAAAAACCCAACAACTTCTGACCACTCTCCCTTTCCTCTCTCTTGAAAAAATAACTTCAGTGAAGCCTGTTCTATTCATTGAGTTTGAGCTTTTTCACAAAATTTAGACAAAACTTAAGTTTTACACCTTGGTTGACAACGAATGAAAGGCAGAACTCTCAGTATGGGGTGTAATACATGAACGATTTAAGTCCGGGTGAGGAGGCATTTTTAGTTAGAGGTGATTAAGAGACTAAGTAAGGCTTCTTCCCTTTTGTCCCCCTACCTCGCCCCCAAGCAATTTTAGCAACCATGGACAAGGTTTGCACTTTCTAGGATATGGAAAGGTAAACTGACAATGATACACATAAATATTAGGAGAACATCATAAAATAAGGGAAATTTTGTCTATTTCATTTCTTCTGCTGTTTTCCTTGAATACAGATCTTCATAGAAGTCTTCCAGTGAGGAAGAGTGAGAAAGAATATTTAAAGTGGTTAAGACAAATGTTTCACCATCTTAACATTGATAAGTTTAACAAAATTAAAAATTGCTTAAAAGTACTTTAAGTATTCATTCTTTAACCCATAAATTCATGAATAAGCATTCTGAATACCCTCCTCTCTGCTAATGTCTGTGGCTATGCAGTGGAATAGGACAAAACACTAGTGCTCGAAAGTGTCTGCTGCTTAGGCAGGGGCAGAAAGACCCAATCACACTACCCAGGAAAGAGCCAGGACCAGTGCAGTGTGTTGAGCAAGGCCAGAGGAGTTCTGACAGCTTCTCAGTGAAGAGGACCCTGAAGGGTTTTGAAGACTGGGAAGTAGTTAGCCAACTGCAGAAGAAAGAGGAGCCTGGGTCAACCAGAGGGTGTAGTATTTGTAAAGACACAGAGCAGGTGACAACTGCAAATAGTTTAGTACAGCTGGAGAACAAGGTCCAATTTGGGGAGTAAAAGTTGCTCAGATGATTCTGGAGAATTTGGAAGAAAATAGGTAATGAAAGACTTTGAATTTTATTCTTAAGTCAATAGTAAGCAAATAAAGGATTTATATGAGAGCAATATTAGGTTGCTTTATGAAAAATGACATGAAATGGAAACAAGGGGGCCAGTTAATGGTATGTCATAGTAACTAAGGTGTGGTTAATAAGGACATGAACTTAAGTGGTGCACATTAAAAAAGTAAAATAAACTTGACATACTGATGGACATGAGTAGAAATGAAAACAAGGAGCAAAGGATAAATCCTAAGTTTCTGTTCTACAGTTAATAATGATGTTATATAATAATAAATATGGAGAAGATACTGTAGGGAAAAAAATACTTTTTTGATCCTAATGATTTTGAAATTATATGTATTATTTGCCAGGTACAGAAATCAGCAACTTAATGACTTTTGCTGGTAGAAGAAATGGACTAGAATCTGAGATCCTACACACAACATGCCTCCAGCCTGAAATTTCCCTGTAATTTATGAGTAGAAGAAGATATCATTACCCATCCAGCCCAGAATAAGGATTTGGAAGAGACTCAAGATATTTTTCTTGTGAATCAGGTAGATATCTTCCCAGAGGTAGAGAATGTTTTACTGGTTGAAGAGATTTGAAGAGATGGGTGCATCAGAAGAGAGATGCAGACCTAAAGGGGGAATCTGCAAGATCCATTCTTTTGTTAAAGTACTTGTCTTAAATATTCTACCCTTATGATACTAGGAAAAATTTAAGTTGAATAGGATTTCCACATAGTTCCTTCTATATTGTAGTTCTTGTCTATGTATTAGTAATAACTTTCATATTTGAGTTACAGTCCAATATTGGTCTTGTAAAAGTTGACATGATAAAATGGTGTGGTTTTGTTCCATCCAGTTTCTTTCAGGGGTCAATGAAAGAAGGAATATTAACATACTCAGTGGCCTAAAACGTGAAGACTACTGGCTGTCATAGTGGTGGGGAAAAGAATTAGAGGGCAAATCTGTAAGAGAAACAAGAAAATTAAGTCTTCTAATTGGCAGGTTAGGGGAAACCACACTTAGAAAAGGTAATGGTAGACTTTTAGAGTGACGCCGTTAATCAACCTTCTGAGCCAGGTCAGGTCTTTAGTGCTATGACTACATGAAGAAGGAAACATCCTATCCTCAAGGGCCTTGCAATTTGTTAGGAAAGAAAAGTAATATAATTAGTGATTAAAATGGAATTGCATGTGTGGGGAAGAAGGCACAGAGGGATATAGGAGTCCTGAGAACAGGGCATTTAACATCTGGTGGACAGGAATAAGGAATATCTGATTGTGATATAAAACCTCAATTTACAAAAGTATAGGCCTTTCTCATTGACAAGCAGAACTAACTAAAGGTAAAGGAATTTAAGTAAAGAGAAGATAAATTGAATTTGAGAATGATATTGTTACTCTAAAATACTGTTATTTCATTGACACTTGATTTTCAAATATTTCCCAATCTTTATCCTATTGAGTACCTAGACATATAGTGGTCAACCAACCACTATGTCATACTCAGATTTCTCCCCTTTTGTGGGGGGAATCCAAACCCTTCTCTGTTTCTCTACCTTCATGTTCCTACGTTGTCCATTCCCCTCGGGAGCCCTGGCTTTTCCCAGGCCTTCAGCCATAGATGGCATCCTTTTGTCATCTTACACCATCTCTGAGGCTTTTAAGCCATGTCACAAGTTCGAACACCTATTTGTGGGCAAATCAACTCTAAATTATCCTCTTGGCCTCAGATCCTAATATCCTGCTCAAAACTGAAATTTGCCTCCAAACTTACTCTTCATTTTTTATTGCCTTTTTTAATTGAATTGTCACTATTCTTTCAATTATTCTAGGGAAAAAAAAACCCTCTTTTTTCTTTTTCTCCCACAGCCAGGAAATACCTTTAATCATGTAAGATTCTCCTAAATCTCCTTCCAACCTATCCTCATCTTCATTCTCACTGCCATTGCCTTTATTTGGGTCCTCATTACCCTTTACTTAACGAATCTGAAGAATGGATTAGTATCTCTGACATCATTTGCTTCCACTTATAATCCATCTTCTCTTCTTCTGCAAGGGTGAGCTTAGTAAAAGCCGAAATGCTCTTCTGTCTCTTGCTTGAAACCCTCTGTAGCCTCCCACTTATTTGCCTAAGTGATAAACAATAAGTTCCTTTGCAACTTGCTCCAGGTCCAGGTCCTGCATAAACTGTCCACTACATTCCCTTGCCAACCTTCTATCACAACATACCTTTGCTCTGGGCTTTACTGTTATTTATGTTTTATCAAACTTAAAATATACAGTATTCCTTTTTTAGTATATACACACTGACAGCATACTTTTATTTGATTACAATACTATATTTTGATTACCATTATGATGTTGCTGACTCCCAAATCTCTCTCTCCCTCCAGTCCATACTTTATGGGCTCCAGATAAGGATAAATAACTCAGATGTTTATTTCTGCTGAAGAGTACCACAGGCATCTCAAACACAACATTCTTACTAACTGGATTTATAATATTCTTCCACAAACCCGTTGTATATAGCACTTTTAAGGATTTGTAGTTATTTTAGAGAAATACACATATTGTGACAATATTTCATTTTACACATGTAGAAATAGGCTCTGGAAGGTTTATTTATCAGGATGCTTGGTGTTTCACAAAACCTCAACTCTAACTAGATTTAATTAAAAAGATATGAATTGCATCCTATAATTGAAAGGTCAGAGTCAAATCACATCAGGCTTGAACAGTTACTTTATCTATTACTCATCTATTCTCTGTCTCTGTCTCTGTCTCTACTCTTCAGCTTAGAGGTTTTTTGCATTGCCTCCTTTCTCAGACAGGTGTTCCCCTTTTGGGGGGCAATGTGGCAGCCAACTGCTTTAGATTTGTATGGTACCTTTTCAGGAGTCATCAGATAAAAATAGAGTTTCTCTATCCTAATGTTTTAAAAACAAAAATCTCCCAAAGGAAAATGTTGAACAAGTACCCCTTTCCGAAACAATTGCTGTGACTAGTGGAGAGGGGCTATGTTGAGAAACATGCTATCCCAGAAGCCAGGAGCTGGAAAGTCAAAGGAGGCACATGGACGGAATAACTGTTTCGAGTCATCCAAGAGGTGGGAGTGGGGAATTATGACACTGCTAGCAGAAAGACAAATGGATGCTAAACTGGCAAAGCAACAGCTACTTGTTCATAGTTGCTCAGCAAGTAAATACTCAGACAAGGACTCAGACTTAGGCTCTTTACACTCTCCGATGAATGCAGTTAGCTGTAACTTAGCAACTGGAGATACAAAGAGATGTAAGTCACAGACCCAGCTCTTAGGGTACTGTAAATTTTACACTATAGGTCAGCAGTTCCCAACTATTTCATCATCAACTTATAGAGTTTCCTCTCAAGAAAGCTATGGTTTAAAAAGCCTTATAAGTGGCATTTATTATATGCTAATTAATTGCTTATATTTTACTGATATAGTGCATTATATTTTATTCACTAAATCATTTACCCAGGTTGTGAATTACTATTTTTAGTGAAGACATCAAAGACTGGTCAGCTGGGACACTGCCTCTGCATTACCCCTCCTGTCCCCGAGATAGGTGCCTAGTGCCATGTTTCTTCTGTGCTCCAAAAGCATATTTCCTTTTACCCATCACATACAAGCTTCCAGACCTCATCTCAGCTAGCTGTCAGGCAGACTGTGGTGTAAGGAACTAATTCATAACAGTGTGCTCTTGATTATCGGTGGTGTTGATACATATTCTGTTTGTTTCTACTTCTAGGTAGGATCGCACTTTCCCATCTTGAAGTTAGGCAAGATTATAGACTCACTTGGTTGACCATTTGTGAGCAGCGTCATATGCCTCTTTCTCAGAGGAATTCTGAAAGCCAGTGTTCAATCCAGTGTGTTCCCTTTTCCTCCTCCAGCAGTCCGGGAGACACATGAGGAGATGAAGTCTCTGTTAGCTTCCATCCCAGAGTGAATAAAATGGGCCAAGCCCTCTGCCACCCACATTGGACTTGCAGCCTAAGAGGGAATCACAGTTTTGGGTGGTATTTGGCCACTGGGATTTTGGAGATCATCTATCATGATACAACATAGCCTATTCATACTGAATCAAGCATATTCATTTAATCACTCGGATATATACCTCCCTTCCAAAGATATCCACAGTCTTAGGAAATGCATGGAGAGAGAAACCAAAGGAAAGAATATGTAATGAAGGAATTTTGGAATTTGAGAGACCTAAGGAGCATTCATATTCCACAGGGTTCCAGAGCAGGCAAATAATCTCTTGATTGCTAGCAAACAAAGACACAAAAGAAAACGAAAGGAGAACTGCCAGAGCACGTGGCTCTGTACAGTTATGGGAATCTCATTCAAGTTCATTATCCTGTAAAGCAAATGCACACAAAAATATGCCCACATATCTTTAAATAAAATATGGAAACCACCGAATGTAAGGAGTTCTATGCCATTTACAGTAACTCCCAATTTACCAAGAACATTTAAAAAATTAAGTTGAGTCCCTCTGCTTTTGTTCAAACTTCTGTGTGGAAGAAAGGAACACGAGAAACTGCCCTTGAAATGGTGTGAAAGGGAAATAAAACTTTATTATCTCTCTAAAGTTAGTTAGGGAAGGTTCTTCAGCTTGTCATAGGAAACTGGGAGGGCTGAAGTCAATGAGCTGTTTGCATTGTGGTGGGCTTCTTTGAAAGAAAGTGTGCTTCTCCACAGTGAAGACAGCAGAAAAAAAGAATCAGCAGGCAGCATCATAATTAATAAGGAGCCCACAACAGAATGCTGTTCAATCTAACACGACTACTACGAACTGTAGACAATAACAGCATGAGTCGACATTCACAAAGGCAAACTATCACTTTACCTCCCCAGAAAATGAGAAAGAATGAATCTCTTCAGAAGCTCAAACTTAAAATGTGCAGAACAAAATAAACTGCATAGAACATAAAGATAGTTTAAAAGATGTGGAGACAAATGTGAGAGATTTAATCTCTGTTTCTGGGATGCAGCAGACTGGAAATTCCATTTACCATCTGCGACTAAATATTCTAATGCCAAACTTCTACTCTCAGTAGTACCTTTCAGTGGCCTGTGGCTTATTATCTAAAGGTTTGGGAATTATAAGTTCTCTCTAATGACTTGGTAATGGGGGTAAAGGACTGCTTTAAATATTTCTTGAGAGAATAACTATTAATCAAGGGACAAAGTTTGCATTCCTCAAATATGCATTCTGAGAATACGATACAGAAAAAGTTTGCGGAAGTAAGAGCTCTTTTGCAGCCTTTACTCAGGAGCCCAGGTTTATTTCCTTCTTAAATCAGCACTTCCTTTCTCTACACAACTTTGTAAGTAGCTGAGCTCTGAGTTTACACTTCACACCAAAAGTAAGAAAACAGAGATTACCAAAGATATGGGGTGGGCTTCCTCCTAGTTTATCTTTGCTCCATAGAAAATAAATGGACCATGATACAAGAAACCTGGATTAACTTGAGGTAAATCAATTTACTGATAGGTATTAGCATTAATCAAGTCACCTAGCAGGGGATTTATATTGGAAGATTAAAAATATGAAAGATTTTCTAAAGAGCAACAACCTCCATAATGGACTATTTGTTAGAAGTTTCACTTTTATTGAAACATGTTTTATAGCACATATTTTGTGTTAAACCTATTTGCAAATGGAAAAAAAAAGATTTAATGGCTGCAAGTACATGAGAAGGACATTTTAAATGCTGTTAAACAAGTTTTGGCTCTTGCCAATAGCAGTAGAAAAGTAGGAAGTCAAAGAAAGTGTGGTTTTTAAATACCACGTTTTGTTTTTCATTTTCTTTCTTTGTCTATATTGTTTTTAGAGTTCCCTGTTATCAATTCCTTCTCAGGGAGAAAATTAATGTAAAGAATTATTAAAAACAGTCTGTCAACTTTTGAATAAAAAATTTCTAATTACCTCTGGGGAAGCTGAAATTACATAAAACTTTAAGTTTCAAATAAGAATTTATAAAGATTTTTTTCTTGGTAAATTTGATAGTCTAGTTTTCAACAAATCTGTTTTCTATTTTTTCACTTACTTTTTCATTTCATGTACTTGATGCTGATATATTTTAAAAAGTATTGTGTGTATGTTATATCCCTATGTTTTTCACATTATTTTTAGTTTCATTATATTTTCAGATTATTAGCCATCCCTGTTTTGCATGTGAAGTAAAAAGGCTGAGGACTGTCCCAGGGATTTTTCTAAGCAACTAATCATGATACAATAACGTTGGAACCCCTAGGTATATGGTGTGAAATTTCTTCCTTTGAGCTTCCTTCGGATGCTGAGCTTTGCACCATGTATTTTACACTGTGATGTCTCTATACAGAGAGCAAAATTTTATTTTCATTTTAATTATCGGATATTTCAAAATAATGATTTTGAGTTAAGGGGGAAAATGTTTAGAGGGTTTAAATATGAAAATTATTTCTTAAATTATGGTAAAAAATATAAAATTTACTGTCTTGACCATTCTCAAGTGTAGAGTTCAGTAGTGTTAAGCATACTCACATTGTGTGAAACAGAGCTCCACAACTTTCTCATCTTATAAATCTGAGACTCTCTGCCCAATAAACAGTAGCGACCCTCTTCCCCCTCCCCTTAGCCTCTAGTAACCCCCATTGAAGTACTTCCTACTTCTATGAATTTGACTATTCTAGATACCTCACATAAGTAGAATCATACAGTCTGTGACAGGCTTATTGCACTTAGCATAATGTCTTAGGATTCATCCATGTTGTAGCATGTGCCAGGATTTCTCCCCTTTTTAAGGCTGAATAATATTCCATTGTGTGTAAATACATTTTGAATTTTCATTCATTTACCAATGGCCATTTGTGTTGTTTCACCTCTCAGCAATTGTTACTAGTGCTGCTATGAGCATGGGACTGCAAATATCACATCAAGACCCAGCTTTCAAAAATTCTTTTGGACATTTTTGATAGTAGCCATCCTAATGGGTGTAAGGTGATTTCTCATTGTGATTTTGGTCTGCATTTCTCTGATTAATGATCTGAGCATCTTTTTATATGTTTGTTTGCCATTTGTATATCATTTTTTGGAGAAATGTCTGTTCAATTCCTTTGCTCATTTTCAAAATCAGGTTATTTGGTATTTTTGTTGAGTTTTAGAAGCTCTTTATATATTCTGGACATTACCTCCTCAGCTATAGATGATACACAAATATTTTGTCCCATTACGTAGGTTGTCTTTTCACTCTATTTATTGTGTCCTTTGAAACACAAATATTTTTAAGTTTGATATATTCTCATTTGTCTATTTCATTTTGCTGCCTTTGCTTCTGGTATCATATCTAAGAAATCATTGCCAAGTCCAATGTCATGATTTCCTCTATGCTTTTTACTAAAAGTTTTATAATTTCAGGTCTTACATCTAGGTCTTATTTTAATTTTTCTACATGGTATATAGAAAGAGTCCAACTTCATTCTTTTGCATATAGAGATCCAGGTTTTCCAATACCATTTTTTAGAGAGATTGTCCTTTCCTCATTGAGTGATCTTGGCACCTTTGTTGAAGATCATTTGACCATAAGTAGGTGAGCTTATTTCTGGGCTATTATCCTTTTAGTCTGTTTGTCAGCCTTTAAGACTAACATACTGTTTTCATTACTGTTGCTTTGTAGTATGTTTTGAAATTAGGAAATATGACTCCTTCAACTTTCTTTTTCAAAATTGCTTTGGCTGTTCTGGTCTTTAGAGATTCCATATGAATTTTAAGATGAATTTTCCTATTTATGTAAAAAATGCTTTTGGGAGTTTGACATGGATTACATTGAATTTACAGATCACTTTAGGCAATAGCAACATCTTAACAATATTAAGTATTCCAATCTATGTACATGGGATATCCTTCTATTCACTGATGTATTCTTTCATCTTTCAGAAATATTTTTTTAATTTCCAGTGCACAAGTCTTTTTTTTTTTTTACCTCTTTGGTTATGTTTATTCCTAAGTATCTTATTCTTTTCATGCTATTGTAAATGGAATTATTTTTTTTATTTTATTCTCAGGTTGTTCATTGTTAGTGTGAGTGTGTAGAATGCAACTGATTTCTGTGTGTTGAGCTTGTATCCTGCAACTTTGTTAATTTTTAAATTAGTTCTAATAGTTTTTTGTCAAATTTTTAGGGTTTTCTACATATGATATCCTGTCATCTATAAATAGATAATTTTACTTCTCCCTAAAAATGATACTTTTAACACAGAATGTAAAGCTATATGAATTTCACAATCATTGCCTTCTACAACATAATTGCAATAGCCCTAATAGGTCTCAGGAATAAAAGAAAAATATATTTGGAGATAAAAGATCATCACTAATACTGGGGAGCTAGTCATTGTAATTGGTTTCTAGTTTCAAATACCAATATAGATCTTAATCTTCTAATCTATTAACCTCCTAAATTATATTTCTTATAATTACTTAATTTATTCCAAATAATGTTCCAGTGTGTGTGCACTTAATAGTTACTGACATTTGCAATCACATTTCCTGCATTTTTCAATTTTCAAAGGACAGGTAAAAAGAAAGACTGAACATTAATCCTGATAAAATGAAGAGAGTCACTACATATATATCTTTCATACATTAATATAAATAGGCAGTTCTGTAAAATGTAAATTCTATGTTAGTGAGAATAGCACTTTATTATCCTTCCTAAGGTCCTAATTATAAATTCATAATACCTATGACTTATACATGTGATGCAGTGTTATTATTATACTACCATATGAACAAAATTAAAGCATTTATCCATGGCTAGGGATTTACTTTATTTTCAAAATCATGAAATCTGTGAAAGATTTGACCAGCTGCTAAAATTATCTGGGCCTTAGTTAAATCAGTACTAATAAAGAATATTAGGCTACAGAGAGTCATTAGATCCTTTCAATACAGAACAATATGTAAGATTATATAATCTATCTCATAACCCATGATTGAGGAACCTGTCATTTATGGAGTGTTGTTTATACTGGAGGAGTCATATGTTGAAAATTTTTAAAATCACATTTAATAGAACAAATGTATAAAGTCAAATTATAAAAGGTAGTTGTTTGTTTTTTCAGCATATAATAGTATTAAATGTCACTCCACTTTTCTGCAATGTTTTTTAAAGAAAACTTTCCTGAAAAAATTCCTGGTCTCATCCACTCATATTTGAAAGCTTAAGTACTAGAAAGCTTTGTGAAATTGAAATAACTGAATAGAGACCTTCTACAAAATGAAAGCTCCAGTTCTATTTTAAATGTATCATCTATTTTTATGGAAGTACTGACTTTACCCAAAATACTTAATTTGTGCTTTCCAACCCTAAATTTTTCTTCAGTAACATAGGGTCAAAGCATTGTTACTGCCTAAGATTTTCTTCCCAGGATCATGTCTTGGAGGCGATGAAGAATGAAACCAGCAGACAAGAGTACGGCGCAACCAGCAAAGTCTTTAGTCAAAAGGAAAAATACAAACTCCCTCTAAATGGGAGGGATTTCAAGAGTGGATGCCATTAGAGCGGCAGGGTCTAGGGTTTATTTATTTATTTACATTTTTTTTATTAAGGTATTATTGATATACATTCTTATGAATGTTTCACATGAAAAACAATGTGGGTACTACATTCACCCATATTATCGAGTCCCCCCATGCCCTATTTCAGTCACTGTCCATCAGTGTAGTAAGATGCCACAGAGTCATTATTTGCCTTCTCTGTGCTACACTGTCTTCTCCATGATTCCCCCACACCATGTGTGTGCCAATCATAATACCCCTCAATCCCCTTCTCCCACCCTTCCCACCCTCCCTCCCACACCCCTCCCCTTTGGTAACTACTGGTCCCTTCTTGGAGTCTCTGAGTCTGCTGCTATTTTGTTCCTTCAGTTTTCCTTCATGGTTATACTCCACAAATGAGGAAGTCATTTTCTACTTGTCCTTCTCCACCTGGCTTATTTCACTGAGCATAATATCCTCCAGCTTCATCCATGTTGTTGCAAATGGTAGGATTTGTCTCTTTATTATGGCTGAATAGTATTCCATTGTGTACATGTACCACCTCTTCTTTATCCATTCATCTACTGATGGACACTTAGGTTGCTTCCATATCTTGGCTATTGTAAATAGTGGTGTGATAAACATAGGGGCCCATATATCTTTTTGAATCTAAGAAGTTGCTTTCTTTGGGTAAATTCCTAGCAGTGGAATTACTGGGTTAAATGGCATTTCTATTTTTAGTTTTTTGAGGAACCTCCATATTGCTTTCCATAATGGTTGAACTTGTTTACATTCCCACCAGGAGTAGGAGGGTTCCCTTTTCTCCGCATCCTTGTCAGCATTTGTTGTTCTTAGTCTTTGGATGCTGGTCATTCTAACTGGTGTGAGGTGATATCTCATTATGGTTTTAACTTGCATTTCCCTGATAATTAGTGATATGGAGCATCTTTTCATTTGCATGTTTGCCATCTGAAACTCTTCTTTGGAGAAGAGTCTGTTCATATCCTCCACCCATTTTTTAATCAGGTTATTTGCTTTTTGGTTGTTGAGGCATGTGAGTTCTTTATATATTTTGGATGTTAACCCTTGTCGGATATGGATATGTCGTTTACAAATATATTCTCCCTAGAGTCTCAGGCTTATAAGCCAAAAAGAAGGAAGTTTACAGAATTGGCAGGGGCTTGTTGCTAGGAAGACCCCTTTGTTTTTCAGGCTGACTTCTCCAGATGCCCAGGATGTAGCCCCCGGTTTCTCATGCTGAATTCTCAAGATGTCAGGGATGTGTTTCCTTATTTACTGTGAGGCCTTGATCCACTTTTCCTCCTGCCTTCCCCTTACCGTGGCCACAGATTCTAAGGCTGCCTATGTCCCACTAATTCCTGCCTCAGCATCATTCCTAATTACTTCAAATTTTTAAAAAGTATGATGGTGGTGGGATCCCAGGAAATCAAAACAACCATAGCAACAGGTGGAATCTGCCTACATTTACATGAATTTTGGCATATTTATAAAAACTAAACATTCATATATATATATATGTATATTCATAAATACAGTGTTTGTGTATGTTTTTATTTCATATTTTAAATTTGGAAATTAGGTAGATAAGTTCATTCTTTCAATGTATGTCCCAGTGTATTTTAGTAGCAATCTATTGTTCTTATAATTATGTCTGTATGGCATAGCTCCACAGATTAAAAGAGGGAGTGTGGCACAGGAGATCATTCATACATTCTCTGATCCCATTTTAATAAAACTGTAATGTATCCCACAGACTCTGTAGTATGAAATAATACATTCATATAGTCACTCATCTACCCAGTATTCATATGTCAAACATATAAAAAATGTGTAATATGCTAGGGAATATGCAGTGTCTTGATTTTAAAGCACAAATGATAAAATGTAAACTCAGCCTTAAAAGAGTTCATAATCTAGTAATAGAGAAATTTGGTGGAAAAATCATCAAAGTGTCTATTAATTTTAAGACAGATTTACATAGCATATAGCAGAATAAAGGAGAAGCCATCACTGGTACTTAATGGGGAGATGAGAGGTAAGAAGACCAAAGGAAGATAGTAACAATATTCCAGATAGTAGAGATACGAATGAAGGCAGAGGCAGGGAACACGGTGGTTTACTGGAGGGATTCTAAATTGATTCTCTTGGAACAGAGGGTGCTGTGAAGGGAGGAGGGGGTTAAGTAGAATTAGAATTACTAATACAAGAGATTAGATTGAGATGGTGAGTCTATGGAGGGTTTTATATTCTATAAACCTATTTGGACTTTATCTCATAGATGAAGATACTATTTTAAACATTGTTAAGAAAGAATGCCATGAATAGATTAAAACAGATATCTCTAGTAGCAAAGGATTTGAGATGGCTTAGAAAAATAAAGATGGTAAAATAGAATGGGATGACTCATCAAGGGAATCAGGGAAAAGGTGGGAAGAAGGTAAGCCTGGGCTAAGCTGACAGACAAGAATGCACATCGCATCTCCCACACAGGCACTAGCAAGGAGGGCCAGATTTGATTCTGAGCTTTCTGAATGCAAAGTAGAGACAGGAAGGCAGGCAACTGCAAGACTCCCAATGACTGTGAGATAAAGAGCCTCCTAGATGAAAAATAGGGGGAAAGGGCAGTCAGCTGCCAGATTCCCAGCCCAATGAGAAAAAAGAAAATAGCTATTCAGAGCGTTCTCTAAAATATCTTAGAAAAAGTTTCTCCTGAGGGTCTTAACAAAGACATTGTGTAATACACTGCAGAATGTTCTCAACAGCATCTCCACAAAAGACCTAATTACAAGTTTATAGTATTTACTATTTTTCATGCCCTTCAGTGTTGGCTGGTACAATAAAACCATAACTCAACTTGATAAAAGCAATTAGATAAAGACCCAAATGGTGCAATTCAAATCCAAAGCACTTTAATGACCAGGCTGATGCAAGGATGAAGTTGAGATTATCAAATGGAATGGATAAATTAATTCAGGATAGAGTCTATCACCAGCATCGACATCAGAGCAAATTCCTTCTCATATGGAAGATCCTTCCAGTGGTTGGGGATGTACTGTCACCACTGATTAATGTCACTTATGCTTCAACTGCGTGGAACATAAAAGCTTCATTCCGTAAATGTAAAACTCCCAAGTTCCTCTTCTTCTAAATGCTGAGAAATACAAACATTTCTGAAACTTCACCTGCTTTCATCAATATAAAAGGAGATATTGTCTTGGTAAGTCTGTAAAACCTATTCTCCCTGTGCAGCCTCATTATCAGGCGGTGCCAGGACAAATCCCCCCTTATAATATTTTTAAGCCTTGAAACAACCCAATTGTAAATATTCAGACAAAAACATACATAAGAGCTAGAAATAGTATCAAAAATAAACTATGGATTCATTCTCTCAGAGCAAACATAGCTGTAAATCTCAGTATAATGAAAGTATTGAAGATTAAGGAAAATGTTATTGTGACTCAAATTTTAACAAATCTACATGTTTATGCCTTTACTCAAGATGTCACTGCTAGGCATTGTGCCAAGTGCCATGATTTTGGTATGAATAGACAGACATTGAGCTATTTCATTGGAGGGGACAGTCAATAACAAACAAACAAATGAAAAACAAACATGAACCTGAGAATAGCTGTGGGAAAAAACTGCTGATTCTCAGGACAGCAAGCTGAACTTCATATTTGAATACTGAAGGAAGGGTCAAGAAAAAAACTTATTACTTGAATAAAGATATCTGAGGCGTGATGTCATTTGTAATGTTAACTTTTCCAGGTTATAATTCACTTTAGGCCAGGACTAATTTTGTTCAGGCCAAAAAACCTGCACATCTCTGGTAATTTGCATGACTGAAAAAGAGACTTTCATTATCTCTTTGAGCATGAGAGAAAAAAAAAAAATCAGCGTAAATAGTTCTCTTAGAGGTTGCTTCAGGCCAAACAGGCAATAATAATGTAATAAATAAGACTTTATATGAGTTCATCGAAAGAACCCATTGAAAGATTACTATATTCCACTCCAGAACTTTTCTCCTAGGTAGTTTGCAAAGCAGGATTTCACATTTTAGATGATCTTTCTGATGTTGAGAGTCTGGCTGCATTTGTGATGTAGTTTATTGTAATTAAATAAAGTGAATTGTAAATTCATGTTTTTAAATATCTTTTTTCTTTCTCATTTCTTTCTTAATGTGATTCTTCAGTGTGCATAATTCTTAGATTTATATCTTTATTCCACTAATACGTCAGTCAGTGTTTTAGTACCCATATAGGTTTTCTCATTTTCAAAGTTGGTAAGTGAAAAGTTTAAATTCTCTAAGGAAAAAAATAAATATATGATTTCTCTTTTGTATGTGAATTCTACCAACACCAGTTGGGGCCATTTCCTGATATATTATTTATGAGCCCATTTTTTTCTTGCAGTACAGATGAAGGAGCATTTTCTGTGCTTCATAATTGAGCAATAAGACATCAACAGCAAGTGCTTTTTCCTGTTTCCATAGAATATTTACAAGAGTGCAGGGTGAAGTGCAAATGACTTCAGTCATCTAAACAGGGCAATCACCTCAAGGAAAAAAAATACTTGTGGTCTCTTACTGCTATTAAAAATAGAATAATAAAAAATGGAAACCTCTGCAGCTACAGTATTCATTCAGTGGGTAGTATTAATTTGGGTTGCTCCTGCTGGCAGCAAATCAGAAAATTCCCTTTGTGTCAAGAGTCCTGAAGCCATTCCACAGTGAGAAGTTTCTTATTTCTCTATTGACATTCTCGAAGAAATGGCTTATTCCCGCAATTCGCTTGATAGTAAAACTATGCAAATATATCCCAGGAGAAACTGTAACTTTGAACAAAGAAGGAAATCCCATTGATTATTTGCTTGTTTCTAGAACTGGTAGCTGGAGAATGAGAATCAGTCTCTGATAGAAAACACCCATTTAAATCCTCCTTTTACTCATCCCTGAGCCGCGAGCTGCTCTTGTCATTACCATCTGAAGTAAAATACTTAAGTGAAGTCATATTCTGTTCTACACAGAGTTGTTATCAGCAGGCACAGCGTCGGGCAGAAATTTGAAGCTGTGTTTGTTTACTGAACCTGAAATAACTCAAAAGCAAATGATTTGAGAATACTTAAGGGATTTAAAAAAATACTCTGAGATAATTCCAATGTAGATAAAAATTCAATACCAAGACAGAAAATCAGGGTATTTACCATAATCTTTCTAGGGGAAAAAAATGTTAACTGCAGTCTTCTATTTTTTCAATTAACACATGGCTGTCAGGGAAGATGACAGTTGTACTAAAAGCTGTATTGCAGAACCGGATATGCAAGACTGAGGGAACTTAGTCTTCATTACTACATTACATAGTTGGCACCAATCGAAACTCTACTAAGCCATGGGAGGCTTGAAGCCCTGAGCGTCAGTTGGCCTCTCCAGCAAAGGCCAGGGGTAATTCTTGTGTCTTTATAAGCACAAGTTATATATGATGCAGTTAGACATCGTCAAACTCACAGCTCTTATGGAAGAAACTGAGACATAAGGGCAGGTTTACCTTGAACATTTGTAGGGCCTGGTACAAGAATGTAGAAAGCCACATATATCTAAATCTGTGAGAGTTATTCATTAAGCCATAGGTTTTCAGTAGAATGTTTTATCCTTCCTTGACAATCTATAAATGTCAAAATATTTGAAACCTATGTTTTTAATATGATTAAACTTGGTAAACTATTCTAAACAACTGAACTTAATGATTACTGCACATGCCTGGGTATTCTGGTGGTGTCTGGATGAGTAATAAAGACATATAATTCATAGTTTTGTTTCCTAGTTCCACTAAATTTAGGTGTCTTTAACTTTAGAAAAACATTACATTTTTTTGTTGTTCTAGTCAAGATTTTCATGTATCTTGTGTTTTGTTGACAGTAATGCAAATTAGAAAATCTTTGAGTGATAATAGTTCTTAAATATATTTTTACTATTAATTTCACCATGGCAAAACTTTGCTGAAAACTGCAAATGAAAGTATCTAAAAGTAGCACAGTCATACCTAGATTTGGAAAAAGCTATTCATTTTACAATGAATCTTAAGAGATCACTCCCCCAAGGTTGCCAAACTTTATAAGGTACAAACATGAGCTTCTGTATGGTAAATTCATTATTAAAGAAAACACAACAGTTTATGTAATTTTCATGTCACTTAAAGATTCATAAAGTATTTCTGTAGTTCTTTCAAATTCTAATGCTGGGATATTATAAATATTTTTTTACATGCACTGTGTCGATCACTCTGTTCACGTCTCTTCTCAGTCAGGAATACTCCTTGGTATATGTGATATTGTGATTTATAATAAGAAATATATATTTGGTCTTCTTTCTCTTGGCATGGACCTCCTAAATCCCTTGGAAATTCCTAAGTAATAAGAGCCACCAAGGTATCTTTTATTATTCTAACAAACCCCTTCAATCACACCTGAATTTATGTTAATGAGGAGACTTTTGGAAACCCCCTAAAGATGGGAGCTGGTGGCCAAGGAAGCTTACCAGGTGATTTAGAGACCTGGAGCTTTATAGCACTACTCCTCACAACCAGGAAGGGGAGAGGATTTAGAGATTAATTTAATCACCAATGGCCACTGATTTACTCAGTCATACCTACTTAATGAAGCCTCCATAAAAATCCCAAAGAGTGGTTTTGGAGAGCTTCCAGGTTGGTGGACATGTAGAAGTACTAGGAGGGTAATGGGCTCAGAGAGGGCATGAAAGCTCAGAGCCCCTCCTTTATACCTTGTTCTATGTATCTATTCCACCTGACATTGCTGACTTGTATCCTTTTATAATAAACTTGTAATCTAAGGGGTAAACCGCTTTCCCAGTTCTGTGAGTCACCCTAGCAAATTAATGAAACCCAAAGGGGGCGAGGGGCATGGGAGCCTCTGATTTATAGCCAGTCCCTTAGAAGCACGAGTGACAACCTGGACTTGCGATTGACATCTGAAGTGGTGGGACTGAGCCCTTCACCTGCGGGATCTGACTCTTATCCGCAGGTAGTGTCAGAACTGAATCGAACTGACTCAGCTGTGTCCAGAGAGTTGGAGAATTTCTTGGTGAGGAATCTGATAACCAAAAAAAAGTGTCAGAAATGAAATATTGAGAACAGTGCTGTGAATAGAGAGAGGAATATAATAGGAGATTTTCTTTATCACATATAATGGCAAAGGTAATAGTATAGTTTTATTTTTAGCATTACTTGTATGAGAGTTTTTTCTTCCATAGTCACAGAAATGTTTATTTCTTTGCTCTGTTTTCCTTACATTGGAAAGGCAATTTTGTCATGTATTCTATTTCTTTCTAAAACAATCTCTATTTTTTTCTGAACATTTTATAATTAATTATTTTAAGTACAATCAACAGCTTTATACGTTTTTACATAATAGCAAGTGGCAGTTCATACCCAGTGACTATGAATAGAATAAAAATGAGCATGATTTACAGTTTACAGAAACCACCATTTGCTCTTAAAAATCATCTGTCATTTCGGTTGCTTATGCATCTTGATAAAAAATCAAATTGCTTTAATAGCATTTAGTTGACATTTATATTTTAGGTCTGTGAGTGCCTGCAAGGTCAAGTTTGGTAAGTGTTTCATTCATCAAGATATTTAATCTTTGGGATGATTCAGAATATATTGTATTTAATCTATGAATTGTTCCAAAAAAAAAATCATCATTATAGACACAACTGCATTCATGACTCCTACAAGCAAATTTAAACTAAATGTTCTACATAGCACATATACACAAAATATTCTTCTGGATTTGGGAACAAAATGCCAAAAACATCAGTTCCATTGTCCAAGCTTATTTTAAAAGATTCTGAGTTTTTCTAGTTATTTGTAATTACCTTTTATCACATAAAAATTAAAATTATTTCCAGTTCCAATGTTCAATATTCACCCAGTTAGCAATGTAAGAATTGGTATATTTTTCATGCATGTTACATCTAGACCTAAATATACACAAATTAAAAAATAATATAAATAATTTAGTAATACCAAACATCCCACAGCCATGACGTGCTACCATTGAGAATATGCACTAATGTGTTAACTCTAGAACCATAAAAGAGAGGCAAGAAAAATGGATACTTAGCACTCTTAGAAAACGACACTTCATTGAAAGAGGCTACTGCGTTCAAACTCTCTGAAAGGAGGAATTTGCCTTCTGTCTTTGCACTTGGCCATTCAAATCCTCCCCACACAGTGTCCATCTCCCCCTCTGAGAGCCTGACAACCTGCACATCTTCACTCACGGAAACACTGTTGCCCTGTGTTAGACACATAGGGCAAGAGATGTGGTGGTGTGCGGTATTTATACCCTCTGATACTAGTGGCCCAGGGCAGGGTCTAAAAGCAAAACTGTCCAGGGAAAGGGATTTAACTGTCAAGATCTTCACAGCCGAGTAGTAATTAGTAATAAGTTTTCCTGCCTCCCTGTGCAGTTCATTTAGATTTTTTTTTTTTTACTGTACCCTTTCATTTCCGGCATAAAGCCTATATAAAGATATTTTAGTCTAAGACTCCCTAATTATATCAAAAGCACAAGAGTTATGATAAACCTTGGAGTGATTCTGTCTAAACATTCTACAGTAAACTCCACTCTATAACTCTGGAAAATCAACGTACTACAGTAGTTAAAATTGGCATTTCATACATTACTGGTATCAGTACTGACTATGCAAAGTGAAGAGAAATTTATGCAAGCAAAAGCCATGAGAGTCAAAAAAACTCGATTTAATCTCGGCTTTGTAGCTGGTTACTTAAACCTTCTAGCTTCTCTTAGGTAAAACAAATAAAAAAACATGAAATCTAAGTTATTTCTTAACTCTATGAGCCTGTGAATATTTATAGTTTATGGATGATAAATTTAACAAGCGTAATGAAGAATTATTAATTACACGTTGGTAGACACTCTTCTCTTTAAAGAAGAGAGCTGCTTTGCCTCTTCTTGCAGAGCTGTAGACCGCCAGACAGGGCATCCTCTGCATTACTGACGCCTTGTCAGAAACGTTCTCAAGTTTGAGAACCACTGCCGCAGAACCACTAGAAGCTGCTGCTCTAGATCCACTTAGAATTAGAAAAAGAGTTAAAGAGACAGTGATAAAATTTGAAGTGAACCAATTATAGAAGCATTTGGCAGATGTTAAAGACAGAAACTGTGAGTTCAGTTTGTAGAAATTAATCATTTGAGGCACTAAATACCTTTCTGTTAAAATAGCTAGTCCTTTAGGTAACCCCAAAAGGGACTGACATTGATCCACTTGCCACCCAAACTCCAAATGTGGCACAGTGCATGCTGCAAGGAAAGTAGAGGCCCAGAGAGCTTAGATTTAAAGACATAGAGAGGACCAGCACTCTTTAACCATTCTAGAAACAACAGGTGAAGAAAGCAGTCAACATCTGTAAATTTTTTTAAGAAAGCAACAATTACAGAGAAAGTAGTGACTCGGTTTTCAAAACCAGAACCTTGAGAAATAGCCTAAGTAAATCCCGAGAGCTAAGTAATAAAGTTCTAAGGAAAGAAGCAGATATACAGCATACATGGCCTCTAAGGAGGAGAGCTTTGTGGATCCCCAGATCCTGGAAGAATAACCTGAACTATTCCTCTTTATTCTCTTCATTCAGCTTACTTGTGAGTTCCGCAAAGAAAAGAAACTGATACTGGAAATCATGATGGTGCAGAAAGTTTAGCAACTCATTTTACTGTGTGCTTATAGTCATTCCATGCTAATTAGGGAGCACTTTAATAAGGCCACAAGTGCAGAAAAGACCTCTCTGGATATGGTTATTCATAAACATGTGAACTAAGTAGATCTTACCTAGCTATTTTAGTTACAGAGAGTGCATGAACCAAATGTTGTAACAAGGCTCAGTTCTTTTTTTTATTGAAGTATCATTGATATAAAATCTTATATTGGTTTCAAATATACAACACAGTGGTTCAACAGTTACCTATATTATTAAATCCTTACCCCCACTAGTGCAGTTACTGTCAACATAGAAAGATGTTACAGAATCATTGGCTATATTCTCCATGCTGTAGTTCTATCCCCAGGATGAACTTATATTATGATTGAGGACTTTTGTGCCCCTTTATCCTCCTCACCCTTCACAACCACCCATCCCAACTGCTCATCCATAATAACCACCAGTCACTTCTTAGTGTCTGTGAGTTCACTACTATTTTTCTCCTTTTGTTTTGCTTTGTTTTTATATTCCACAAATAAGTGAAATCATATGATATTTGTCTTTCTCTACCTGGCTTATTTCACTGAGCATAATACTCTATAGGTCCATTCATATTGTTGCAAATGGCAGGATTTCTTTTTTAATGGCTTAATAACATTCCATTGTGTATATGTACCACATTGTCTTTGCCCATTCATCTACTGATGAACACTTATGTTGCTTCCATATCTTGGCTATTGTACATAATGTGGAGATAAACATAGTGTATTTATCTTTTCAAATCAGGAATTTTGGTTTTTTCGGGGGTAAATTCCTAGAAGTGGAATTACTGGGTTGAATGGTATTTCTATTTTTAGTTATGTGAGGAACCTCCATACTGCTCTCCAGAGTGGCTGCACCAATTTATATTCCCACCAACACAGCCAACACTTGTTATTTCTAGTAACAAGGCTTATTTCTTCATGTGCATGCTGCACAGTACATTAGCACGATGTCAGAGGAAAGGAACAAGAAATGCATTGGTGCACTGAGGAGCTAAAAACAGAAAAATAAGACACACAATACTTTAAAATTCTGGTAACACATCAATATGCCATCTATGAAATATCAATTAGAGCCATTTATTCCAAACTTTAGTGTTATTAAAAAATTGGTAAACTGAGAGATTCAAGATGGCAGCATGAGAGGTGACATGGAGAACTCCTCCCAAAACCACAAATAGTACAAAAATACAGTGAATTAATACAACTAACCCTAAAATAGCAACAAGAAAGAAGGCTGAACCAGACTGCATACAGAACTCACAAACAGAGCAGACCTCAGGAAACAGGGTAACATACAAAAGCCTTAAAGCAGTGGGACCCAACCCTTCCCCTACCCCAGCTCACTGGCAGGAGGAGCAGAAACAGAGGGAGGGAGAGGGTGGAGGTCTGGGACTGCTGAACACCTAGCCCTGGAGATCTGCTTTGTGAGCAGAAACCTACAGTGTGTGGTGCTCTGGATATTGAGGAGCTCGGACAGGCAGAGGGCCTGGGAGACTGACATTCCAGCCGTTGGTGGAGGGGGGATCCCGGCTGCTCTGTGTCAGAGGAAGGGCGGGCAGTCTGAGAGGCTTCCTAGCAGCAGGAGGGCTGCTGAAGGGGTGGGATTTGCACAGAGATTGCTGCACGGGAGAAGGGAGAGCTGGACAAGGTTGTCTGGGTATGCTCTGCCCAGCTGGTTGGGAACTTTGAGGACCTTCAGGGGCTCCATCCCCCTGACAGCCTACTCAGCTCTGAGGCTCCCCACTGTGATACACAGCTTACCAAGCATTACTACTGGCCTGCAGGCACCTGCTCACAAACTAGCAGTCACTAGTAAAATTTCCAAATATTTTGAACTGAAAATGAAAATACAGATTATCAAAATTTGTGGGATGCAGTGAGAGCAGTGCTTACAGAGTTTACAGCATTGAATGCATATACTGGAAAAGAAAAAAAATCTGAAACCAATCAGCCACTCATCTACCTTAGGAAACTAGAAAATGAAGAGCAGATGAAAATAAATAACAAGAGAGCAGAAATTCATGAAATTTAAAACAGAAAGTCAATAAAGAAAATCAACAAAACCTCAGACTGATTTTTTGGAAAGCTTAATAAAATCAATAAGCCTCTACTTTTGCTAAGAAAAAAAGAAAAATCACACAAATTAATAATATCAGAAATGAGAGAGGGGACATGGCTATAGATCATATGGATATTAAGAGGATATAAAAGGAATAATATGATCAAAGATAGTCCACAAAAAGATGAAATAGACCAATTCCTTGAAAGACAAAATCTGTAAAAATTCACACAAGAAGACATAATATGAATAGGCTATATCTATTAAAGAAAATGAATCAATACTTAACCTTCCAAGTCAGAGAAGTACCTGGTTCAGACGGGTTCACCAGTAAATTCTAACATTTAAGGAAGAAATTCTACCAATACTTTATTATCACTTTCAGAAGAAAGAAGCAGAGAATACTTCCTAACTCATGCTTTGAGGCCAGTATTACCCTAAGACCAAAAACAAAGACATCACAAGAAACTACAAACCAATCTATCTCATTAACACAGATGGAAAAATTGTCAACAAATCTTAATAAATAGAATCCAACAAAATATAAAAAGAATTATGCAGCATGACCAAGAGGGATTTATCCTCATATGCAAGTCTGGTTCAACATTCAAAAATCTATGAAAGAAATTCATCATATCAATAGCCTGTAGAGAAATTACATGATCATATCAATAGTACCATAAAAAGCTTTTGACAAAATTCAATATCCATTCATAATAGAAAATCTCAGTAAACTAGATATAGAGGGTAACTTTTTGACTTGATAAAGACTATCTGCAAAAGCCTACAGCTAACATCAAAGTTAGCAGTGAGAAACTAAAAACTCTTTCACTAAGATTAGTAACAAGATAAGGATGTCCCCTCTCATAACTCCTTTTCAATGTAGTACTGGAAATACTATTAATGTAACAAGACAAGGAAAAGAAAGATATATAAGCTTCTGAAGTAAGAAATAAAACTTTTTTGTTCATAGATGACATGTTTGACTATGTTCAGACTATGTCTGAAAGAAGCGCAACAACAAAGAAAACTGGAACTAATAACTCCTGGATTCTGGACGGGGGGCAGGATACAAAGTCGAAATGCAAAAGTCAGTCTTTCCTGTATCTCACCAAAGAACAAGTAGGATTTGAAATTAAAATACAAAAACAATACTGTACCTCAAAAGATGAAATATATATAAATCTAACAAGTATGTATAAATTCTTATAAGAAAAACTACAAAACTGGTGGAGAATGAATGAAGAGCTAAAGAATTGGAAGGAGACTCCATGTTCATGGATAGGAAGACACAATAGCGTCAAAATGTCAGTTCTTCCCAACATCTTCTACAGATTCAGTTAAATTCCACTCAAAATCCTGGCAAGTTATTTTGTGGATATCAACAAACTGATTCCAAAATTTTAGGGAGAGGCAAAAGACTCAGAGCAGCTACAACAACATTGAAAGAAAATAACTTTACTTACCTAACTTCAACACTTATTATAATATTATAGTTATCAAGACAGTGTGGAACTGGTAAAAATAATACATCAATGTAACAGGATGGAAAGTCCAGAATAAACCCACACAAATATAGTCAACTGATATATGACTAAGAAGAAAGGGCAATACAATGTAGTAAAGATAATCGTTTCAACAAATGGTGCAGAACAACTGGTCATCTGCACATGAAAAAATGAACCTAGACAGATCTTACACCCTAAACAAAAATTAACTAAAAATAGATCACAGACCTAAATGTCAAATTCAAATCTATAAAACTCCTAGCAGATAGCAGAGGAGAAAACCTAGTGGACCTTAGGTTTGGTGATAGCTTTTACAATTAATGAAAGAAAAAAATGATATGCTGGGCTATGTTACAATTAAAATTTTCTGCACTGCAAAAAGACACTGTCAAGAGAATGACTAGACAAGCCATAGACTGGGAGGAAATACTTGCAACAGACATCTATTATAAAGACTATTATTCAAAATATACAAAAACTCTTAAAGCAGCAACAGCAAACAATATGATTTAAAAAACGGGCCAAAGACTTTAAACAACACCTCACCAAGGAAGATAAGCACATAGAAAATAAGAATATGAGAAGATGTTCCACATCGTATCATTAGAGAAATGAAAAATAAGAATTTGAGAGCACTGAAACTACTCTCTATGATACTATAAACAGTAGATACATGTCATTATGTATCTGTTCAAACCCATAGAATATACAACACAAAGAGTGAACCTTAAGATCTACTAAGGACTTCGGGTGAATATGATGTGTCAATGTAGGTTCATCAATATTAAGAAATGTATCACTCTGGTGGGGGATATTTCTAATGAGGGTGCCTAACTGGCAGGAGTAAATGGGAAATCTCTGTACCTTCTGCTCTGTTTTGTTCTGAACCTAAAACTGTTCTAAAAAATCAATCTTAAAAAATTATAGTAGTAAATAAAACAAAAAGAAATTAAGTATTTTGCCCTGAGGAAATGGAGGGGAATATGGTTCAAATAAATCTCAACTCTATGTAAAAAAAGTGGAAAACTGTATTTTAAGTTCAGAAATAAAATTAAAGATATGTGAATGCAACAGTGCAACAGAGGACCAAGTGGTGAAACTAAGCCATTTAGTAGGGAACTTTTAATTTCTTAACTCTTACACCCATGGCTAAAACATAATAGAAAATGTGTCACTACTACAACATAAACTTATCTTTGTCACACATCAAAATGAAGTGAGCCATGCTGTTCTTCTCTATTATCCAGGTAAAGCCACATTGCTGATCCAAATGGAATGGAATGATGGTGACATTACAACATAGATGTAGATTTGTGACTCAAACATGAAGTGAGAACTTTATCCCACCACACTGTAGTGTGAAAAGTTTGGGTACTTGGACATTTTTTCTTTCAATATTTGTGTAGTTACTGTATTTTATGTAATATTCACTGCATATAATGAGTTATGAGAAATACATATTTGGTCATTCAGATGACCAAATATATATTTCCCAGGTGTATCTGGTCTTCATGCACAGTTCCTGAAAATACTTCATAGATTTAAAGGGGAAATGGATGTTTTGTCATGTTGATGAGAGACTTTTGAACCACCACCCAAGGACAGGGCTGGAGGTTGAATCAGCCAATGGCCAATAATTTAGTCAATCACAACTGTGCAATGAAGCCCTCACAAAAACCCATGAGAGGAGCATATACTTCTCTTGCACCCTGCTTCTCAGTCGGGGAGAGCTTCTATGCTTGGGAAACCAGAAATCTTTCACATGCTACTGAGCCAGGTCCCAAGCTCCATGAGGATAGAGGCTCCTTTATTTGGGACCTTGCCCTGTGTATCTCTTCATCTGGCTGTTAACTTGTATCCTTTACTAAACTGGTACACATAAGTGACTTCCTGAGTTCTGTGAGCTGCTCTAGCAAATTAATTGAACCAAAGGGGGAGGTCATGGGAACCTCCAATCTGTAGCCAGTTGGTTAGAAGCACAGGTAACTAGCTGTCTGAGGCTTGCAACTAGCATCTGGCTTGGGGGTCGAGGGCAGTCTTGTAGGATGGAACCCTTAACTTGGGGAATTTGGTGCTGGTTCTAGGCAGATATCTTCAGAATACCCTGCTGGTGTTCAAGAATTCTTTAGTGTTGTGCATCTAGAAAGACCAATTTGCCAGTAGTGATTGAAGAAAATTGGTGACTAGAAGGAGGGTGCACATATATCTCAGATCATGGTTCACTTCTCTGGGCAAAAACATGAGATGTAAGGCCTCTGTCTGAATATCTTTACAGGACTATGAAAATCTCTCATGGGTAACATCAGTTTTAAATTTTTGTTCTTATGTCACCCTATTCTGCATTTGAATGCACATATGTTTGCAAAGATTAAAAACATGCAATGCAAGGGAGATTGTTGGAAAGATTATCACGATGACCTTGACCTGTGGGGCACCCTCCCAGAATTTTCCTGTCCAGGCTTCCTCTGATTTAAGATACCTTTCACAGGTAAGGATCTTGCAAATGGGCTTTCTATTTCTCCACAGAACAGCCTGTAAATTTCTGAGGCACTACAGCAAGTTAATCTCTTCTGCTGCTGTTTTGAGGTAGGCCTCTCAAGTAGTAGATAGGTTATCAAGTAGGGTGATTCATTCTCCTCCGGTGCTCACACACTCTGTTAGTGATGAATGGTCAAGAAATTCATTGATGCTCTGCCCTGATAATAAAAATTTTGGACTGGTTTTGCAAATCTTTTACTTTAACCAAAGAAACACCGTAATACTCAAACAGCATTGCAGTCAAATTAGATTGTCTAGAGCTGGAAAGCAATTTTTGCAGTAAGATATAGGCTGACACAAATGGGATGAAAGACAAATGAAGTTATGCATGTCTTCTGTTTGAGGTATATATTAACAGTTTTGATGTAGTGTTTTCTTTGCACAGCTTTAAAAATGGACTTTTTTATGGTTTTAATCTAAGTTAAGGTTCGGAGGACCTGAGGCAGATAAAAACAAAACATTTGAATAATTGAGTAATATTCAGACAAGCCCAAGAAATGAATAAAGTAGTGGAATCCAGTCAGATCTGTGAAGAAGTGGAATAAATCTTTAAGGCTTTTCTTATAAATATTCATTTATACAGACTACACTAAGTATTATGTATGTTCATGTGTCTGCATATCTATCAAATGCCAAAAGTCCGCTAGCTAATCTCCATAAAACTAAAACTAGCTAATCTCTATAGGATATAAACCATTAGGTAATTCCTCTCTCAACTGTAAGTTCTGCTCATAATTTTTAGGCAGCCATTCCTGTTAGCTCCCAACAGTACATGCATTTGTGATCCTGGAAATGTAGTAAGTTTTATTTATGTTGCCTTTCTTGTTTTCAATGTCTATTTGTTTATTAAACATTTAATAACTGACGGCTATATGAGGATTGAAGGACAAAAAAAATTGAATTGGAAATGGACTCTCACATTAATGAGTTGTAAACAAGAAGGTCTAAAAAAAATAACAGAATAGCAATAATACAAAGAACTTAAAAGTCAAATATATATAGAGAACCATTCAAAAAAGTACTGTGCAACTTCATAAGAATGTAAGATTAGTTATACCTGGGGAATTGAAACAATTTAAACCATTTAAATATTATTTGAATGTGTTAATACTTTCTAATAATTTAAAAATCACTGGTGAGGTTTGTATAATTCTTTAAATTTGGGTGTTCTACATATGTTTGATATACCTCAACTGGCATGTCAGATTTTGGACAGAGTTCCAATTTTAGTTTAGAAAGAAGGAGGCTCTCTGTATAATTAATTTTTGGTTAT
This sequence comes from Phataginus tricuspis, assembly GCA_029783875.1. NCBI lineage: Eukaryota > Metazoa > Chordata > Mammalia > Pholidota > Manidae > Phataginus > Phataginus tricuspis. The sequence continues at coordinate 25,597,111 of JAQQAC010009165.1, read as the reverse complement.
GATCATGAGGAAGGATTCATCCCACTTGTCTTTATATGGAATTATATTTCTTTAATGCTAGTGACTACTGCGATGTAAACAATAAAGTACAGGATTGCTGCATATTGGGTCAACTTATCTCAAAACTCTATTCTTTTTGTTGATAAACTTTGTACTGATGTCAGGATACCATTAAAGATTATTATAAAAATTAATTCAAAAGATTACCTGATGCTATTTTTACTTTTTTTCATTAAGGGGGAATTTTTTTGTTTCATGTAAAAGCATAATTTCTATAAAGGATTATATATTCTTTTGCTAGTGAAAAGCTGGGAGGAAACTGTTTTGTTTCGGAGTTTGAAAATAAGTCTCAATGTCTGGCATTAAAAAGAGGTTAGTTTTTAAACTATTATTTCATTATAGTTTATTATTGTAAAATATTTTAAATGGGTAATACTTCTTTTGAATGATTATTTAAAGCAGATGAATAATGGTTAGTTTGAATAACAGACAACAAATTTCTTGATTATGAAAAGGTTTACATCTTTTCATTCTATATGCAACCAAATTCATTTTAAGAAACAATATGGGTAAATAAAAAAGCTAAGGGAGACTTCCATTCAGATAAAATGTAAAGCTCATTCCCCATCCCTTCTCACTCTTTGATTTACCTACTAAATTCTTATTAGATCAATGCTTGACCCCTCTGTGAAGCTCTGCAGTATATGTTTGAACATGTGTTTGCATACATGAATAAATGCACAAATAAATTATATCTAGCTTTAATTCAGTTTCTTAGTTAACCTCAGCTCGTTATATAAAGTGATATCCCTGATATATTTTGGTTATACTTCCACATTATCATCACACCTCAGACTCAAAAAGATAAGAAATGATTCCTTGATTCAACATAATTTAATATATATTATTATATATGAAGAATTTCATATGTATGAATAAGATGAATAATTTAATATACATAATTACAATTATACTCAAAAGCATATTTATAAAAATAATTGTTTTCTTCTATAGACTTCCATCACAAACCCATAAGAAAGGATAGGGGCTTCACAGCAAGATTAGATGTGGCTTTACTCTCAAAGAGTATAGTAACGCATCATACCAGCAGAAAAAGAGATAAAGTCTCCCTTACTCTAATTTTTCATTCAGCAAACCCATGTGGAATTTTCAAAGGTTTATGGCTCAAGTTCCTACTCAAGGTATAGACTATTTCCATAACCCCAGAAAGTTTTCACATACTCTTTTTCAGGCAACCCCCAGCTTCCTAGACAATCACTGTTTTGTTTTCTATTAACATACATTTATTTTGCTTCTTCTAGAACATCATATAAATAGAGCTGTACATTACATACATTTTTGTTTCTGGATTCTTTTATCAACACAATTCTTTTAGAATCCATACTGCTATATGTATCAGTTGCTTATTTCTTTATATTGCTAAGAAGAATTAAATTATAGGACAAAACTACAATTGGTTTATTGTTCACTGTTACTGGACATTTGGATCATTTCCTTTTTTTGTTACTATTAATAAAGCTGTAATGGATTTTGTATTATTAATAAAGCTGTAATGTAATCGATTTCACCTCTCATGGATAAATAATAAGAGTGTAATTCTGGACCAAAGGCGTACATTTATAAAAACCACTAAATTATTTTACAAAGTGGCATCTGGTAGTTTTAATTTCCATTTTCTTGATGACTAATGATGCTAAGAAGACTTTCATGTGCTTATTAGTCATTTCTATGCCTGTTTTCAAGTGCGTTTATATCTTTTGCCTTTGGGTTGTTGGTCTTTTCATTAATAATGTAAAAGTTCTTTATATATCCTGATACAGTGTTATAATGTCAGATATATTTGCTATGTTTTTTTCTTTCATTTATAGCTTGCATTTTCATTTTCCTCAAAGGTGTTTTTATGAACAGAAATTTTTATTTTAATCAAGTACAGTTAATCTTTTTTTTTATGCTTCCTTTAAGAAATCTTTTCCAACTCTAAGGTTGCAAAGAAATGCTTTGTTTCTTTTAGAAATTTTACAGTTGTATTCACATTTCTATCTATGATCCATCTCAAATTAAAACGTATAGTGTGAGGTAGGGGTTAAGGTTCATTGCTACTTTAGGGGTATCCAGGTGTAAAAGCAGAAAAAGAGTTTGCTTAATATTTAGGTTATATTGGCACCTTGCTGAAAAATCAATTTACTGAATATGTGTCAGTCTATTTCTGCATCATCTGTTTTGTTACATTGGTATTATTGTCTAGTCTTACAGCAATTTCACACTCTCTTGATTTTTGTAGCTTTGGGTCTTAAAAATCATTCTGTATCTTCCAACTAATAAGTGTACATGCCCCAGGTTTATTAGTTTCAAATCCATTGGCACAATATTGTAGACCACAATGTCTTTCAGGTCATCATTTTTGATGATTATTCTTGACAAGATGACTAGATGAAATGATTGCAGAATTTGAAAACAAAATAACTCCAAAGATATGGACTGAGACATGCTAAGCACATTGATTAGATTGATACACAACCAAATTACAGGGAAAAACTTGAATAATCATAACCCAAGCAGAGGTTGCTTCATCAGCTAATCAAAAATAATCACAATTATTTTTAATGTAAGAATAATAAAAATGTTTCTTAATCTTGTTTTATTCCTTAAATCTCCTATCCAAGGTGATTCCCTCATTCTGTGTCCTAAAACATTCATCTAAAACCTACTACCTTTAGTTTTCCCACTTCAACACCTGTTTCCTGTTCATTGTATGGGAATATGTTCAAATCATGCATGCCTAAAAATAAAACAAAATCTTCTCTTAACATTAATAAAAGCCTTAATCATAACCCCAATTTACTACTTATTTCTTCCATCTCCACAATACTGTTTCTTGGACTATCAATTTATACTCATTCACACCATGCACATTATCACCTGTCTTCCTCTTATTCTGAAACATTGGGCAATGTCCTTCCAGCGAGTCTCTTCCTTTGAGTAGAAGACTCCACTTTCTTCTAGGTTTCCTCACATCTCTTTCTGTTCCTCCTCAGCTACCCCCACCCCAATTACTCCATTTGTCATTAAACTAAAAACTTTAGAAAAAAGACTGAATATAGGAAATTGTTTCTAAACAGATGGTAAATGATTTGGAAAACTCCATGCTTGGATTTAAAGTAGAAGGTGAAACCCATCAATATATAACAGAGATGGTTTTTAAAAGCTACTGAATAGCATTAAATAAATCTGAGTTCTAACAAGTATTTATGCTGTGCAGAGATTTAATAACATTTTCCAAAAAGTTAAAATTTTAAATTAATATAAGAGTCTAAAATATCATCAACTTAAAATGTTTATGGGCTCCTGAAAACAGCGTCTAAATTTCAGCATCCCACATTTTTGCCTACTTAATTTATTGAACTCATTCACTCATTTAGCAAAC
>JAQQAC010009165.1:25407730-25593166 GCA_029783875.1 Phataginus tricuspis | reverse complement strand
CACTGGCAGGGATGGCTATACAGGTGAACCTGTCAATCAAATAACCCCATCTTGTCAATCAAAGAGGCCTCTCCTAGCCAGAATGCAGTACGTAGGCTTCCTGCCTAACAGGTCCAGGCCTTCGTCTACCTTGACCCTCGCCTGCTCCTCTCTTGGAGTCTATTGCAGTGAAACTTTCACTCTGCTTTGCTACTGTGTCCCTGACTTTCAATTCTTTGTTGCAGCAGGGACAAGAACAAAGGAGAACGAACCCAACCCATAACAGTACTAAGAATAGATTACCTGTACAGAGAAAGCATTTAATATATAAAATGTAGTAAACCTGAATTTTTTTCAACTTCCATACAATTAAGAGAAAAACTTAGATCCATTTATACTTTACTACAATAAAAACTAAATTCAACACTATCAGTTTGAAAACAAAAATTTTAATTTATTATTCTTTGTACCAGCCACTACCAAAATTAATAAAATGTTAGTTCCTGCACTCAAGAAATGAACAGTCTCTGGAAGAAGAGTTAGATGCAATCCAGACTGAAGAGCAGTGAGAGCGCAGGAATGTTGTCTTTGGAAGAGTAGCTGCCTGCTGTGTGTCAGACTTGAATATATTTGTTCTAATTAATGCCTTCCAGGCAATGTTAATTAATTGCTTAACAGACTATTCCTTGGAAGTTCTGGAGGAAAGCTTAAAGGCTTATTTTTCAATGGAGAAATACCTTCAACTGTCCCATGAAATCAACTTCTATTCTGAGCCAAACTATCAATCAAATGTGAACATACAATAAAGACATTTCAGATATGCAAAAAGTAAAAAATAGTAACTTAAAGATCTATTTCTAAAATACTGAGCATAACATAATACTACAGAACATAATTTCTAGAAGAAAATCAAAATGCTAATTAATTAACATTTTGCAATAGAACTTCCAACCTGGGAAATGAAGTTACATATAGTAGGTCATGAAAAAGATACTACTCGATTTAGTTTTGGCATATATTATCAACCTAATGAAATATTGTTTCAAAGGAAAATAAACACTCTTGCTAAGTGGTGTTCTAACATAAAGCATTTCAATTGATGTTCTGTGTTTATTACTAATAGATGTTCCCTGCTTTCATTTAAAATAACTTTCTGTTGAAGGTGACTTTGACTTTACAAAATGATACACAAACTTCTTGTGTGTGCTTTGTAATTTGAAAACAAAAGCTACCTCATTCAGTCAGTGTTTATGTGCAGACATTTCGTCCAGAATATTTTACTAGTATGGAGAAAAGAGATAATGAGATTAACAAGCTAAGGTTAGCTAGGTGGCCCACCGAGCACTGTAATAAGGTCATCAAATTTCTAACTGGAGTTTCTCATTTAAGGGGGGGGGGAGATGAGAGTGGTTACAAGATGTTGGATGAATGAAAAACTGGGAGGACTTCCAGAGCTATCACTGTAGATGAAGAAAATGACTTATCAAATTCTTACTCTTAAAATGCAGGGGGTAGTGTGGACTGGGGGTTGGGGAGCAGCAATGAAGTGGGCACAGTTGCTTGGGCTGCATCAAGGCTCCGTCAGCCCTGGAAACAAACAGTGTGAGGTTTCCAGGGCTGCCTTGCCTTTGAACTCACTGGGGAATTGGAGACTTCAGCGTACAAGATTCGTTTTCTTCTGCTCAGGCTGAGCAGGAGATCCTACAATAATAAGAGAGGGAGAGCCAATGATGAGGCAGAGGGATTTACGATGATCATGCTGTATTTACCATCTACCGCCAAGTGCCTGGCCCTGTCATTACTACTGTCCTCAATGGAATAAAAAATTCCAACAACATTAAAGCAAGAACTTGCTATGAGACTTGAGTAATCACTTCTCAGTTTGTACGTTTCTAAAATGTACTTTAAAACGTGTAGCCATCTTCAAATGTTGATTTGAGTATGAAAATGGGAATACTGTGTGCACTCTAAAGTAATGTATATGTGAAGGAATAAAAATAAATCTGCCTGTGTGTTACCACTTCTCTCATATAAGCAAATACATATATAGCTAAAATGATATTACTGAATATCTCACTGACATTCCTCTAATAATAGGCAAATAAATGTAAAGGAAGCTATATTTTAGTATGGGAATGAGTTATTTTCATTTGGATTGAAAAATATGTGGCAAATATTCTCTAATTTTTGACATTCATTGCTGATAGAATATATCAATGCTTCTCAGTGGTATATCCTATTATGTTAACAATTTTTCACTGAGATAGGATAATCTAACTTTCAGTTTGAGATTCTTCATGATGTCCTTTGATATAGTTGCATAAAGCATATAATCATATATTTATAATATATAATGGGATAAATTATGGGATATGAAAATGACTCCATATAGTGAGGTTCTTGATGACTCATGGCTGATTTACCTTATGAGCTTCACCAGTACAGCCCTGCTAATTACATGGAATATGTACATGTGTGTGTATTTAAGAAATGCTTAATGGATAAAAACATTACACATTCTACCGAAGCTCTTTTCACTTCTTTTAGATCACATCTTCCAGACAGAATTTTATCAGTTTCTCTAAAATCTACTTGTACTTTTGTTAATGTCCTGTATTACTTCTATTTGCTATTTTATATATTTCTATCTTCTTTTAAAATATTTTATTTGCAGTTTTAAAATAGGTAATACATGAAAACTAAATAAAATTCAAAAGGTACACACTGGCATTCAGTGAAACATCTGCCTTCTTCCTTCTGTCCCCCAGCTACTGAGTTCCCTTCTCCAGAAACAATCACTATTGCCAGTTTCATGTTTATCTTGACAGTTTTTTCATACATACACATATCTATCTTTGCCACAAAGGCATATTTACACACACTATTCTATACCGACTGTTTTTCCCCCCCTTACCGATGTTTTATCTGTAACAGAGCTGACAAACTGTACCCCAGGTGGAATACAGCCCATCTCTCATTTTGTTGGAGTAGAGCTGCTCATTCATTGCAGTATTGTTTATGATTGCTTTCATGTTCCAACAGCAGTTACACTGTTACTACAGAAACCTTCCAGCCCCCAAAGACTAAACTGTTCATTATGTGGCCCTTTACAGAAAAAAAGTTTGTTGATCCTAGAGGGTCTTTCAGTACCTATATAGTGAGAGGCACCTAACACTTTTTAACAGCTTTACAATATTCCACTGGGGAAAGAAGAAATAAATGGCAATCTTGAAACTACCTTTACAGCTGTACTACTATCAAATGCCCTTAATAATGTGTTTTTCAACTGTATCTGTTGACTGCTCTCTATGGACAATAATGAACATAGTCCATTCCTGGCAGCTTTCCTTCCTAACTCCATTTCCATCCACCATTCTATTTCCTGAGTCAGTTTTGGTAGTTTTGCTGATTACAGGAATTTGTTCATCTAGGTTATCCTATTTATTGTATGATTATTCATAGCATTTTCTTATAATCTTATTTCTGTAATGTTGGTTATAATGTCCTCACATTCTTTATTGGTTCTAGGAAATTGAGCCTTCCTTTTTCAGGTTCAGACTAGGTAAAGTTTTGTCATTTTATTGATTTTTTTAAAGAAACTAACTTTGATTTCATTGATTCTGTTGTTTTTTCTATTTGCTAGTTGACTTATCTCCATTGTACTCTTTATTTTCTTTCTTCTGTATGTTTTGGTTTAGTTTGCTTTTTCTCCTCCAAGTTTTTTAAAGTGTAAGTTAGATTGCTGCTTTCTGATCTTTTTTTTAATTTAGGAATTTATAGCAATAAATTCCCCTGAGTACTGTCTTCACAGCATCCTGTAAGTTTTGGTGTGTTTTTATTCTCTTCCATCTTTAAGTATTTTCTAATTTACTTTGTAAATTATTCTTTAACCCATTGATTGCTTAGGAATGTCAGTTTTATACCTACATTTCTGTGAATTTTCCAGATGTCCTTCTTTTATTTTTTTAAATTGTATAAATTATATTAACAAGGAATTAACGAGCAAAGAAACATTGTTATATTTTAAGTGAAAATATTAAGCTTTCTTTGTTGAAGTGTAGTTGGCATACATTATATTAATTTCAGGTGTATGACATAATGATTCAACCTTTATATGCATTACAAAGTGATCACAATAAATCTAGCTATTATCTGTCACTGTAAAAATTGTTACATATTATTAATTATATTTCCTGTGCGGTACAATGTATTCCCAAGTTTTGTTTTCTAACTGGAAGTTTTTACTCATAAGTCTGCTTCCCCTATTTTGCCCATCTCCCCTCTGGCGACCACCAGATTATTCTTTGTATTTATGAGTCTGTTTTGTTTCATTTTATAGATTTCCACACATATGTGAAATCATATGGTATTTGTCTTTCTCTATATCTGACTTATTTCACTTAGTATAAAACGCTGTAGGTCCATCCACGTTGTCAAAAATGGTGAGACTTCGTTTTTATGGTTGAGTAACATTCCATTTTATGTATGTACACACACACATATCTTCTTTTTCCTTTCATCTGTTGATGGTCACTTAGGTTGTTTCCATGTTTTGGCTATTATTAATAAGGCTATAGTGAACATGTGTTTTCAAGTTAATGTTGTTTACAATTTGTCCAGATAAATACCCAGAAGTGGAATTGCTGGCTCGTATAATAAATTTTTTAATTGTTTGAAGAGCTTCTGTACTGTTTTCCATAGTGCTTGCACCATTTTGCATTCCCACCAATGGGGCATAAGGGTCTTTTTTCTCCACATCCTCACCAATGCTTATTATTTCTTGGCATTTTGATAATAGCCATTCTGACAGATGTGAGGTAATATTGTGATTTTGATTTGCATTTCCCTGGTGATTAGCAATACTGAGTATCTTTTCATGCATCTGTTGGCCATCTATCTATCTTTCCTGGAGAAAATTCTATTCAGGTCTCCTGCCCATTTTTTAATTGGATTGTCTGTATTTTGGATATCAAATTCCATTAGTTCTTAATATTTTTTGGATACTACCCCCTTACCAGTTATATCATTTGCAAATATCATTTTCACATTCAGTAGGTCACCTTTTAGTTTTTTTGATGATTTCCTCCACTATGCAAAAACTTTTTAGTTTCATGTGGTCCATTTATTTTTCTTTTGTTGCCTGCACCTGAGGAGAAAGCTCCCCAGAAAAATATTGCTCAGACTGATGTTCAAGAGCTACTGCCTATGGTTTCTTCTACTTTTATGGCTTCTGATCTTACATTTAAGTCTTTAAACCATTTTGAATTTATTTTTATACATAGTATATGTTACTGATTTTTAGTTTCATTCTATTTTAATTGGAAAAATACTTTATGATTTCTTAAGATTTGAAATTCTGTGTCCTAAAACTCATTTTGAACTGGAGAATATTCCATGCCTGCTTGAGAAAAATGTATTCTACATATGTTTGTAAGTCTAATTGGTTTATAGTTTAAGTCTCCTCTTCACTTATCTTTTGCCTAGTTCTTATAGCCATTATGGAAACTGAGGTGTTGAAATCTCCAACTATTATTGAACTATCTGTTTTGCCCTTCAATTTTGTCAGTTTTTGCATCACATATTTTAGGGCTCTGTTAGGTGCATATGTTTATAATTGTCATATCTTCTTGATGAATTCACCCCAATCATTATATAATGTCCTTTTTTGTCTTATAGCAATTTTTGTCTTCAAATCTATTTTACCTGATATTAATATAGCCCTTCAGTTCTCTTTCGGTCTCTGCATTATATATGTTCTCCAAGCCTTTCACTTTCAAACTATTTGAGTCCTGGATCTAAAGTAAGTCTATTGTATAACATACGGGTTTTTAATTAAAATCCACTCTGCCAATCTCTGTTCTTAAATTGTAGGGCTTAATTCATTTGCTTTTCATGTAATTACTGATAAAGGAGTTATTTCTGCCCTCTTGCCATTTATTTTTATATTTCATTTTGTTGCTCAATTCCTCCATTACTACCCTCTTTTGTGTTAGGTACAAATTTTCTAGAGTATTTATCTTGATTCCCTTCTCATTTGTTTTACTATATAATTTTTAGATTTTTCTTAGTGGTTGGCCTGGGGATTACAATTAACATCTTAATTTTAAAAATCTAGTTCAGATGATACCAATTTACTTTCAACAGGATAAAACCATTGCTCCTATGTAGCCTCTCCACCTCTTTATATTATTGTTAGTAACAAATTACATCTTTATAGTTTGTCCATCAACATAATTTATTGTTTTGTGCATTTGTCCTTTAAGTCATATAGAAAAAAAAGATTAACAAACCAAGACTACATTAATACTGATGTTTATCTTTTTAATTACTTTTTAAAAAAATTTTAATTTCATCATGTAAATTTGAATTACTGTTAATGTTTTTTCAATTCAGTGTGGTGGACTCCCTTTCTTTCCCTTTATGTCTTTTCTTCCTTTATATTTCCACTGCTGTTTATCCTATTTGTGACTGTTCTAATTTTCAATGAGATATAATTGACTTAACATATTAATATCGGGTGTACAACATAGTGATTCAATATTTGTCTACATTGTAAAATAATCACAATAAGTCTCATTAATATCTATTATCTTAATTTTCTTGTGATAAGAACTTTAACATCTACTCTTCTAGCAACTTTCAAATACACAATACAGTATTCTTAACTATAGCCCCATGCTGTACATTACATCCCAAAGACTTACTTGTTTTATAACTGGAAGTTGGTACATTTGACCACCATCACCATTTGCCACCTGTTCTCTTATGGCCCCAAATTCTTAACCAAATCATTTATTGCTAGATTAGTACTCCTCCAGCATAGGATATTGGAAAATTTTCTCATGTTGTAAGTGGGTTGTTTTTCATCATGAAACTTCTTTTCTCTTGCCTTTGTAGGCCAACAGCCACACATAAGTCCAGCACAAAACCCCGGCAAAGGTTTACAACACATTTCTTTGGCCTTCTTTCCTGTATCCTAGAGGCTTGTCTCAATTTTTGTTTCAAGCATCAACTTGACATTGAACCCTTGCCTTGCATAAAGCAATTTTTATCCACCATGGAGAAATTCATCTTGGGTTCTCTCCCTGCTTCCAGACAACCTGAAGGCTGACAGGCCTATAGTTTCAGCTCAACTCACAACTCACCACTTTGCATTGCTGTTTTACCTCTGGTTCACGAGGGAGATGATTATTTAATAAAACTGGTTATGCTCCACCATTGAAAAAAATCTATTAATGTTATGTTTCTGGAAACAGAAAAGAGTGACTAAATGCAAGACTTTGCAAAATCCATAACTAGAATGGTATACAGAAAGTATTCATAACAGTGAGAAATAGAATTATAGGAGTAATAATATATTTTGAATTTTTCTTATCTAGAATACTCATGCCGAGGAGGTCAAACATGCAGTCCCTGTACTACTCTCTCTTCTCAATGAAATACACTGATAATTGATTTTAGTACTTTTCCTTTTTCTGTCAACATACCTCAGATTATTTTTTAAAAAACAAAGATCAGTGTTGACATAAGAAATAAAAATTTATCATCCTGTATAAGATTTTAATATCTTTATATAATGTATAACCCCAATGTCTCTATTAAAAAAAAATCTTCCTCTTTCTGGCCCAATATCTTTTTGTCTGGTGATCTGCCTAGAATCTACCTGAGACTGCCTTCCCTAGGCAATTCTTGGGTTTTCCCACTATGACTCTCACTGTCTCTTCATATCAAATTTGAGTTTCTTCTCATCCTATTTTCCTGGAATTTAGCTTTACTATCTGCTTATCTAAAAAGGTAATCCAAAAACAAAAATGTGTAATATAGAATCATGTGCCACCCTTTCAGGACACATGTAATGTCATTTGTAAAAGACACTCTGAACTAAGAAATGAGGACCCGTTATTTTGTGATAGTTTATCTTTTGTTGTCTCTAATATTATAACATTTATATAATTGGTTCTTCTTTATGCATATGCATATTTAAATATACTTCCAAGTAAATATACAGCTTAAATGAGGTAATCTTGTCTCTAAATCCATAGCAAAACATGAAATATTTTTTAAATAATTGTATAAAAATATGATTGATTCTTAGTAATTGTGGAGAAAATTTTCTAATGTTTCACCATTTATCGTCAATATTAAATTAGTGTGAACCTGACACTACTAAGCATTAGCAGAAATCTGAAGAATATGTATTTGAATATCTTTCCCATGTATTCAGTTTTATTCAGATCCTTAATATTGATTTTAGGAAGTTAGACTCAGCACTTGACATCTTAAGAAGATACTAGACAGTCTTAAAAATAAACATATATGAAGAAATTAATGAAGATACAAATTTTCTGGACTAGCTGCTATTTTCTAGTCCCCCTCAGTTCAGGAATTAAAACTTGCAGCACCAGAGCTGAAGTTCTCTAATCCTGTCTCTTACAGTCCCTTGAGAAATTCTAGTCCCATGACAGTTCTTAGAATCATCTTTGATTCTCTGAGATACCTTAAGAGAACTCAACCTCCAACTTACAAATATAGGACTGTCCATTCCTCTTTTCTTAATCTGGTACTGTCTTTAAGCATTGCTGATATGCAAAGTGGTATGTCTCTCCCCAAAGCTGTCTAAAATGTGTCCTTTTCCTGATACAGGGGATCACGGCTGGGGCTCCTGAGGGTGCCAACACACAGGGCTCCAAACACTGACAACGGAACAAGTTGAAATTTCAAAGTTAATACTGTTCATCAACAGCAGAATCACTGTACTTTCAGATTGTAATGCCTTCTGGTGTTCAATATTCACGCAGAACCCTTTTACTGGGTTAGACCCAGCTATGTCGCACCTATTTGGGAGCAGTGCCAAGGGGCAGATAACCAACTTCCACTTCTGGTGTTTGCCTCACTAGCTTAAACCAAACTCAAGAAGCGGCTAGGTGCTGTGTCTATACCAATGCCTGCATTACTGTCCTCACTGGGTCATTAGATATGTTCGCTATGCACATCTAGGTCCCATACGTTTAATAGAGGTTATTTAAAGAAGACTTCATATTAATGAACAAAGACAAAAATGGCTCTCAAAAGTGCACTTTGATATTTCATGCTGAAATTCAACATACAGTTGGGTTTCTACAAAGTGATTATTAGACTAATGTCTATTCTGAATTTGATTTGCTAGACTTTCTTCTTTAAATTATTGAAACAGGTCAAACTAAAATAGATAAAAGAAAGCACATATAACAATTTGAAAATGTATAATGTCTGTCTGTTTAAGAAGTATAAATGTTAAACGGAAGTAATTTCTTTTCCTAGTAAGTTATAATGATAATCAGTTCATTTCTTTTAAAAATTTGTATCTGTTTGGAACTGAAATGCTTTATTCAGAAAGCATCATTGGAAAATAGAGCTGCTAAACAGAAAGTTATTCAGAAGGCCAGTATAGTGATATCTGTTTTTCAATATCAAAATAAATGACTTGAATGTAAAATGAAGTGTATGATGTTTAATTAGAAATCTTTGACATCACTACCAAAAGAAGGCATTTCTCCCCAGTGACAGGGGTCACAGAATATAACTAGGTATTTTTACAAATGCCACTGGGTAGATAATCTAGTACCGCTTTTCCAGATTATCTTGAAGAGCTCATTAAATGGCAAGCTTCACATATTATGCTATGCACGATTTCTGAAATGCTGGAGAATTAAACCCCAGTGGCCCACTGCTTGTCCACCCCATTTGGGACTGTGGTCTTGGCTTGGAGTGGCCAAGTCAGTACCTTGACATATAAATGGCATTTGTTTAATTTAAATGGCACTCTCCACATTACCTTTTGTTTTAAAGCACTATGAAGTTAATTGAGCAGATATGAAAAATTAGCCAGGCTAAAATTGCCTCAGCACTAAGTCAGAATTATTAATCCACTTCCCTTAATTAAGAGCTTCTTCATTGTATATGAGACTGAATCATGTAGACAGTTTAAGGGAGAAATGCTAATGATAACAACATAATTTTTAGAATTTTCATGTGACTAGGAATTTCAGCATAGTCAAATTTCACAGATTTCAAATTCTAAACCATATAAATATGTCTATTTTATATCTAACCTATTTAGGCCATTGTATGGGAAGGGAAATGTGAGAGTAGGTCTTATCAGTAACTTAATTTGCAAGTTTGCTTATGACCTTCAACACCATTTCACACTAAACATAATCTTAGATTCCATGAACACACAGTGCCTTTCCATTTTATGTAGATAACAATGCGTTGCAGACTTTGTATCTTATAGCAGAATAATTAAGGCCACATCAATTGTGGTTCCATAAAGTAAGTAATTACAGAGGTGATTGGAACATTTCTTCAGAGGATTAGCTTAATTTATCAAGCAGTGGTTCTTGTGGAATAAATGAGCAGAGGCACCCTTCAGCTAAATTGTCTTCCCTCCTCTGCCTATAGGATTTACTATAGGGTTGATTCACTACAGTCCAAAGGAACTCCACATGCTGAGTGGAGTGCTGCTATGGAAGAGGGGACCACAGAGAAGCCTAGAAGGCTGTGGGGAGAGGGTACTGTTTCCTACTGCATCTCGTCCATACAAATCCACTTCTTTTCCTTCTAAACTCCATGTCCAGTCTCCACTGACAAAGAATATCTTATGCATGAATTAGTTACTGAATTTGGATGTCTTTCTTAGAATTATACTTTGCAATCCCTTAAATCTCTAAAACCAGTCTTTGAATGCTCAAAAGGCAAAGATTGATTGCTTTCATGGTGTTAATGTGGCATCATTTACAGTAATATGTTTTTCAGTTGTATTTAATTTTTTCATATACATTTCAGACTTCACAAATCTGTGTAAATACTTTTTTTCATTAACCGGAGAGGATGATTTTCTGGAAGATGAGAACTCTCGCAGTTAATGCATCTGAAACTATAATATAGGTATGTCTTTTCCTGTTTTTTTATTCAGTCCCTAGTACAACACACAGTTCAATTTTAGCCACGGAATTTAGTTGAGAACGTGACTAGAAACAGATACAGTGACCATGTCACAGAGAACTTGAGGCTGTGGGGATTATAAGCAAAAGTGCATAGTAAACTATAATGTGATATTATAATTAGCCATAGGTAATATTCCTATAAGGACAAGTAGGCGCTTTGAAGCTGCCTCTATGAATTCAAACAAAATTTTTAAATGAATGGGGCAAAAAAGAGCACAAGGTAAAGGCAAAGGCTAATTTAAAAAATATGTTGTCTGTAGAAACAGTCCATCAGTGGTGATTTCTACATGCATTGGAAGGTAAGACAAAGATAATGAAGTAAAACCAAAGCAATGTTTGATCTCATCCGGAGATTTACCCTAATTTTGTTAAAGTCTGTCAAGCCTGGAGAGCCAATAAGCTCAAAAAAGCATCTTTTGTTAAATTCTTGCTGTTTTTGTTTCTTGGCTCATGGCTCAAATTATGTTTAAACAGTATTCCTGTCATCAGAAAATATCAATCTTGTTTATTAGTAAAACTATGTAATATTTAACCTTTTTTGAATACATTTACCTTTCCTTCTTTGGGGAAGTAAATTCAAGCCAGTAATCCAGTTTAATAAATTACATCAACTTTAGAACTCTATTAATATCAACAAGGAATTTGTTCAGCCTCTATTGATAAACGCTTCTCCCCTAACATATCCAACGGTGTATGTATATGTATACCTGCACATTAAAATAGGAAATAATTAAACAATTTTAATATGGGTACTTTAAAAAATTATTCATACTGAAGAAAAAGAAATTCAATCATATATAAAGGTTGTGATTATTTGTAACTTTGCAGAAACTAATTCATCATGCAATATGGATTGTTGTTTGTGATTAGAGACAATTCGTCTTCTTTAAAATGCATGATATTTACATGCACAGACAATAAAGTGTTAGATGATAATAGAAGATTTTGCATACAGGAAAAAAATCAAGTAGATATCAATATAAGAAATATGGGGCCAGAGACAACAGTAAGGAATTCAATACAACACTCCTGAAAGAAACAAGAATATAGTTGAACAAAATCAAAGTATTCCCAAGAAATAAAATGTTCTTGGATAGAATAAACTCAAACTTCAATAAATGTCAGTAGCCTCCATTTTTATTTTATTAAATTATAAATATAATTCAGTCACAATAAAACTGCATTTTTTTTCCCCCAGAAGCTAGACAGGTCGATTTTAAAATATCATTTGGAAGAATAAGTATGCAAGAATAGCCTTGGAAACACTGAAGATCTGTGGAAGAAGGTGTTATATATTAAAATATATTATAAGTCTCTATAAATTAAAAAGTATGCTTATAAATTAAAACTGGTACATGAGTAAATGGTTCACTTAAGGATTCAAAAATCTAAAGGCATAGGGAATTCAATTTATGATAAAGGTGGGAAAAGAAGGCCATTTAAATAAATATTGGTGGGACAACTGTACATCCAGATGGAAAAATATAAAACTGTATTAAATCCTATCATCCAATAGTGTAACTATCAAATTCATTTGAAATATAACAGTGTAATAAAATACTTTATTACTATGCAAACATCATATATTGGTTTCTATTCAAGGAGTATAGAGAACTTTACTATGACTTAAAGTTCAGGATCCATAAAGAAAAAAAATTGATAGATTTAGCTATATAATAAAAAAACAACTGTGTTGATTAAAATGAAGATATATTTGCAACTTATATTAGAAAGGGTTAATAGTCATAATATGCAAAATGTTTCTAAATACTGAGACCAATCATCTAATAGAAAATGGGCATAATGTATAGTTGTACAGTTTGCAAAATTAAAAATGCAAATAGCCCCAAGAGTATGAAAAAGTGTTCAGTCTGGCTTATATTTATAATACAAATTAAACTGCATTTGCTGTGTTATTTCTAATCTATCAAATTCAGAACATTCAGAAGTTTGATCACATACTATGCTTTTAAAGTTATTTCATAGGGAAACAGAAATTGTCACATTATTGGTGGAAATACAAAATGGTACAATCATTATTGTGGTTACAGTACCTAGCTCAATTATGTATGAATCCAACTTCTAGGAACCTAATCAGACATACAATGGCAACAATATGAAATGTTTTATGCACATGGCTATTCATTTTTGCATTATTCATTGGAACAAAAGACCAGGACCTGTGTTACATCTACAGAGTACTATGTATCTTTTAAAAAAATATATGGAAGTCCTTTATAGAATATCACTGTGCAAAAAATGGAAAATATGAATATATATAAATATAAACAAGTGTGGGTGTAGAAGAAGAGGTAATGAAAGAATAAGCCAAAAACTAGTAAGAATCAGATGTAGGTGTGGGAAGAAACAACACAAACAATGAAAGAAAGAAGCCTTTCATGAATTTAATTTCTTTTATAATTTTAACATGAGAAACTATTTAAATGTTTTACAACCCAAAACAAATAAAACTTTTAAATTCTTTAAAAATTCAAAACAAACTGAAACAACTAAATTGTATATTAAGTTTATGACATAATTTCCCAAGGAATAGTTATTACAACAGCTTTTAAAAATACAAAAGTTTGACTGTTTAAAGTGAAATAATCCTAAGGGAAAACAGAAGCAAACATTAAATTGTATTCAATGATATTGCTGATGTTAGTAATCTTGGTATTGCTGTGAGAGGGTAAAACAAATAAATATAGAATTAAATGAATGGTAAGAACCAAGAGATATATATAAAAGGAAAGAACCAAGCCCTTATATGGCCTTTCTTGTATGAGCAATGTTTTAATTACCATATGTAGTTGATGTGGGAAAGTTACTTTATCAAGAAAATTTCAGTTAATAAATGCAGAAGAAATGAGAACAAAATAGTCAGTATGAAATTCAGGGGAATACCACATTAGATTATATTAACAACACCTGAACCCCCCAACTCATTTTAACATCTCTAAGTCTGGAACAATCCACCATCATGTGCCCCCTGGTATGACACATGTACAATAAGTACACAACACCATGCATGACATATTTTTGCTAAGAAAAATGCAACCTGAAGCTATGCCACCACATCGATTACCCATTCATTAACAGGCAATGCAGGAGCTAAAGAATCATGTTAGTATCCCTATGAAGGAGCAATCAGCCAAGTTCAGAATGCAGGAAAGTCTACAGGGAAAATAAACAAGTTTTCAATAAATGCTTTGAGAAATAACAGGGGATGAGGGCATTACAGATGAAAAGAAACATAATGGACATA
Source organism: Phataginus tricuspis (assembly GCA_029783875.1). Taxonomy (NCBI): domain Eukaryota; kingdom Metazoa; phylum Chordata; class Mammalia; order Pholidota; family Manidae; genus Phataginus; species Phataginus tricuspis. The sequence continues at coordinate 25,578,937 of JAQQAC010009165.1, read as the reverse complement.
ACAGCCAACTGCAATAGGTGGACGTGATATGGATCCTGATTGGTCAAACCCACTTGAAAAATAGTTTTTTGAGACAATGAGAAATATTTGGATACAGGCTAGGTATCTATTAACATTAAAGAATTACTTTTATTTTGTGACAATGTGTTATTATTAGCTAAGAAAAAAATAAATTCTTATTCTTTATAGATACTACATTATGAAATAGTTATGGGAGAAGTGATATGCCAGAGTTTGCTTTAAAATACTGAAGTAAAAAATGTGTAAGAGGACAGATAAGCACGCATTAATATATGTTGAAACTAAGTGTTCAGTATTTGACCAGTTTATTATACTATTCATTTCATTGTTTTATATTTGAACATTTTCATTTTATTATGGAAATTTTGAAATACACACAATGAAAGCAGTGCTGCTGAGTCATATGCTATCATTTTAGGCCAGTTAAGAATTGGGCGGCTAATTGGAAACAATGGAGCCCACACAGTAGTAGAATATGCTTCTGTTTTGAAAAGCAAAAATAAGCTCATGAGAAAGCACTGCTATTTCCTCCTATTTGTATGAAGGAGTTAGAAACATGCTGAGGACAGATATTCTGAAAAGTAAGCCATGGGTGAGGAAAGCGGGATGAACCACAGATCAGAGCCTGACCGCTCTCTGAAACAGAAATAGACTGTGGTTCCGATATAATTACTGTCAAGTCTAAAGAAGGCAAAGGGTATAAATATGTGAAAACAAATATGGACAGCCTATTGTATTGCCTGTATTAGTTTGCTTTTATTTTTGGACATGTTTCACAATTAACAGTATTTTCCAATATTTTCTAATTGATTATTAATGAATCACGAGCACACTTCTATTATCATTGCATAATGTTACATTATTGCATATGTAATGTTATATATATATAAAATTATCATTATGTCTGACTAGAGGAAAGAGGAACATTTTTTCAACACAGTTTTTTCATATATATATATATTCCTTGAAAACTTAAAAAGTCATATATATAGATGAAGCTTGGTTTACACCTTTTAAATAAATCTGCTTATTGATTTTCAGAGATTTAGCTGTTAATAACAACATTCATAATGTTAATGTATTTTAAAATTTCCCACTCTTCCAAAATTAAAAGTAATAAAAACAATTCACATATAGAGTACATATTATTAAAAATAAGACAACAAAAATATATGTAACCCTATATTTATTGCCTCATTATTTACAAAAGCTAAGATATGGAAGCAATCAAAGTGTCCATGAATAGATTAATGGAAAAAGAAGATGTGGTGTTTGTGTGTGTATATATATATATACACAATGGAATATTATTCAACCATAAAAAAGAAAGAAATCCTTCCATTTGTGACATGGATGGAGCTAGAGGGTATTATGTTAAGTGAATATAAACTAGGCAGAGAAAGACAAACACCATATGATTTCACTTACTTGTGGATCTAAAAACAAAACAAAACAAACAAAATAGCAGAAGACTCAGAGATACTGAGAAGTGACTGGCAGTTACAATGGGGAAGGGTTGGGGTGAGTGGGTGGGGTGGGCGACTGGGATAAAGGGGCACCAACCATAATATAAATTTGTCATGAGGATGGAAATGCAGCATGGAAAATATAGTCAGTGGTTCTGAACATCTTCCTGTGTTGACAGGTAGTAACCACACTAGTAGAGCTAAAGATTTAATAATGTGGGTAACTGTTGAACCATTGTGTTGTATACTTGAAACCAATATAAGATTGTGTACCAACTGTACTTCAATTAATCAAAAGACAACAGGTCCAAAATGGAGTAGTTTATGCAAGTAAGCTCCATGTCACCAAACTGAGACTCAATTACAGTTGTGCCTCCCACAGAAATGGAATCTTAAACCAGTCACTCGGTCAGAATCAGCTGATGGGCACTAATTAGGTAATCTGCCTAACAGGCCCATGACATCCCTTTAAGGAAAGTAATTTTACAGTAACCAACTTGCTTTTTTGCCTAGTATAACTTCCTTGTTCCAGACTCCTTCTGCCTGTAAGTCTGTCAGTCTGTACAGCACCTTGGAGCTCCTTTTATCTACTAGACTCGATGCTGCCTGATTTGATTTGAATTTTGCTCAAATAAAGCCTTAAAATTTTTACCAGGCCTCAATTTATCTTTTACAGTACTCTCTGGTAGGTCAGCTACTTTGCATTTTATTGATGATGCTTAAAGAAACACTGCAGAAGAGGTACCATTTTCTCTAGGAAGCTTGAGCCTTAGGATATTTTTTTTTCCTGAGGCTTTAGGATGTTTAAGAATATTTTCTGAAGGAGATGTTACTGTAACTTGTCCCACAATTATATTTTAGTTGTTCTAAATTTTATATAACATAATGCAATATAATAGGAAAATTTCACACATTCTGCTTTTCCTAAAATAACATCTTTTCCTATTAAGGATAGATTTCCGAGCTATTTGACTGTTTGAGGTACATGCCCTTGCTACATGGATTATGTTTGGAGGCATGAATATTTGCTCTAGAATTTAGACCTGAAAACACAACACTCCATTTCAAGGTTTTGGGTGTTGTTTTTTTTTTCATTTATATCTCATAATTTAAAAATGTTTTTCCTTCCACTGTATTTAATTCCTAACATGGCATCTAAAGCTTGTTGTTTCTCTGCATTCACAAGATGTTAACACTTACTCTACAGATAACTACCATAACAGTGATTTTTCAGATTGTAGTTCTAAGCATTTTAGAGTTCAGCAGGGTCCCTTTAAGGGCTTTAGATGAAAAACAGAAATACCCACGTTGGGCTCCTTTACTAACTCCCTCCACTCTTCAACCTTTGCCATTGTGCTCTCACCAATATTCATAGACTTCTTTGTAAGGTTTCACTGTAATGAGGGCGCTGAGGCTAAGATCACTTCCAGTAAAATTTTAACAGAGAGAACTCCAAAACTATTGTACTGCCAACCAGAAAGTGGGGAGATTTATTCTATAGCTACCATATGAGTACCTATTCTTTGCTAAGCATTTTGCTGAATTCTTGGGAGAATAAACAGATAGTTCAGATGTAGGCCTTGACCTCTGAGGAGGCTGATGTCTAGTAGGAAAGATAAAAGCTACACAGAAGAACCTTCAGCAGAGGGAATTTAAGGCTCAGAATGAGAGGGAAGGAGGAGGAAGAACAGAAAATTAGACAGAGGAAGGCAGAGTGAGGAAAAATTTCAATAATTTTGCCTGTCATGAAGCTCAAGGGACTTTTTCAGGGAAGTGAGAAGGGGCTTGAGTGGGAGATCTCAGTCCCCCACCTCACCCAGGGTGAGCACCTCTCTATGGTCCAGGAGCTTCAGGTACAGCATTTATGTTTTCCAAAACATGGGTCTGTATTATATCAAATACTCAACTAAGAAGGAACAATGTATTCCAACTTCAGGAAGAGTTTCTCTGTTAGATTTACTGAAATGTCGTATGTTAATTCACAACTTCAGAGGTGGTTTTGAGATTTTCAACAATCTATCATCAAATATTTTCATGTTATATACTACTCTCTTTAGAACAGAAACTTGCTGTGGTACTAAAGTTTCACCAGACAGACTGAGATCAATCTCTAGAGGTAACTCAGAAGGTGAGGGTTTACTTTAGAAGGGGGTTGTAATCACAGATTTCATGGAAGTCATGGCATGCACGTTAGAAATGAGGGGAAAAGAAATTTGTTTGGGGGTGTATGTGTGAAATGTACGCTGAAGAAAATGAGGTGGCACAGAAAGTAAACAGCAGTGCAGTAGCTCACTTTTGCTAACAGCACTGAGAGAGAATGGGAGAGAAAATTAAAAAGTCTCCCATCCTGTCCCTATTTGGCTCCCTCACTTTTTCCTTTTTAATGCTGTTCCCCTTCCTCCAAAGGAAAATGAAGCGAGCAAAGTAGATAATAATCCAAGAGGAGAAACTGTGTCAAGAAGAGGCAACAGATGGTTTACCTCATCGCAAACCTTCATTCTGCAGCAGTAATCAGAGTGGTTCTCTGCAGAAGGCTTATCATGAGGTTCGGGAACTAAAGCCCCCTCAATGTGGGAAAGGGTAAGGGTTCCAGTTCCACTGCACAGATTTGAGAATGTATGAATATTGCTCAGGACAAACTGAAATCAACTTCCCACATTTCCATTTTACAGTAGTGCCTTTCCTAGCCCTTTAAAAATGTATTAATGTATATGGAAGCTGCCCAAATACTGATTCAATATTTCAAATGTAAGACTAGTACAGTAATTATGGTTTCTTGCATATAATGTAAAAAATTCCACAAATTTAATAGACACTTCAGTTTCCAAAATGACACCATCATTTGTGTGTGTGTGTGCCCTGGCTGGCAATACTGTTAAACGTGCATTCCCAGTACAGATGTAAATGGTGAACTGAACAAAATATACTATTAGGGGAGGGAATCTTGACAGTTTAATGCTGTATGCTACAAAATGCTTAAAGAACAAATTTCTTCTATTGGAAAAAATATCCTCGTCATATGACTTACAATGCCATGATCAGAGCAGTTCTTTTATTTTTCTTCTAAGTTAGAAAATAAAATAAAATCCAATAAAAAAGAAACTTAAGCAACTGTGTCAAGGGCAGCCCTTCCCCGTAGTTGTACAAAGGCAAGAAACCAGGTTAAGTGAGGAAGTAGAAGTCCTTTATTGCCCTGATATGTATTTTTTCTTGCTAGCCAGATAAGTTTTCCAAAACTGGGGTTGGGATTGGATGTACATGGGTCAGTACGATTGTCCGAGGGGTGCTCCCCCTGCAGAGCTGGAGGCTGGTTAGCTCAGTGAGATTTCACTTCCATGGTTATACACAGTGTGGCTGAAGAGCTGTGCTAATCAGGAACCTGCCATAACTAGCAGAGGTCAGAACTGACAAACGGTGCTCACAATTAGGAGTCAAGGTTTAATCATGAAAATTGGCAGCAGAAGATGAACAACACAAACAGGTTAGTAGGAGTGTGAGGGAATGTGAGAGATGAAGAGCTTTTTCTGTGGACACACACATGTTCTCAGCCAAGGGGACACACAGTATGTTGAAAGACCAGGATTCACTTAGTGTTATCATAAAGCAAATATGTTCTCCTCACATTTTCCGAGATCTGTTCTTGGGGAATAGATTTATCCTTCTCCAGAGCAAAACCCCTACCTAGTGCCAAAGCTTATTTGCTCAATCTGAGATGACAAGAACCATCAGGAGATTTTAGTAAAAAAAATTATGGTTTTGTAGTTAATATTTCTGGTCCAGTATAATAATCAAAATTCTGAAATTATTCAAAGATAATTTCTCCTTACTTAAGTCTGGTACAGTCTGGACATGGAAAAGTGAGGTAGGGGACATGCTCAGCTTAGGCAAGGTCCCCATTGTACTAGTACAGGTCTGAGTAACTGCACTGCTCAGTGGAACTGGAAAATGTTTAAAGATGATCTTTTTCCTTTCTGCAACACTCCTTCACTAGGGAGCTATTAGGCCAGAGGTAAGTGTGACCTCTCCTCCATAATGGCAAGAGAGGTTGACGTTCTCTTTTTTGCTTCTTGTACAATTTTTTTGTGAACCCAAGTGCTTGGGACCAAGGAGAAAAGGACTCAGACACCACCTTTGCATGTCTTGAATCTAGCGCTTTGGGCAGTGGAAGTATTTGTCACTCCCTTTCAGCTCGTTATACATTCTGACATACGATTCCTCAAACAGATACATATACACATAGGATATGGCACCCCTCCAATACATTTTTTTATTCTGACTATTGTGTTTGGTCACATGAATTGGGTCTTTGTCTTCCTCTTACCTTGCTATATAGCTTTCTCTCTTCAATCCACAAAGAGTAAGAAATCAAATTCCTGTTTGTAATACCCAAGGAGTATTGCAGTTTGAAATACCAATTACCAAAATACTCCTCAGCTTACTATCTGATCTTGTTTAAAGATCATTCTTAAAATACTCACATTTTGTTTGACTACATGGTGCCATCAATTATTTCACTTTAGATATTTCTGTTTCTATTCTCTGTTCCAATACTGCAGTAACGAATTCAAGTTCCTTCTGTGCTCTGCAAAATCATGTAGCAAATTGCTTATAAGTGAATCCTCCAAAAATGCCTTTTGCAGCTGGGGTCTGAGACATTTCTTAACTTAGAAACAGCAAATCAAAAATCTTCAAGCTGATTATCACCTGGAACATTCTTCCACTAACGTGTAAGGCTGTTTCTTATCTTCTTCTACCAGATACCACCTTTTTGAAAAAGTCGAGACTAACATTTTTCCTCTCCATATTGCTTGGGTTTTGTTGCTCTTTTACTTATGAATATTTAAGATTTCTCATCAGATAAGTGCCGTGTGTATATCTTGTTTTGAAATTCTCCAAAATATAGAGACATGTTGACTAGGAAGAAATGTCCAATTATCAATCTGTTATTATCTATGAAAAGAGAAAAAAAAAACCTATCCCTCATTAACACCTAATCTCACTGCAATTTCTTTTCTCTCTCTACAATTTCTGGAAACTGTTCTCAACAACATCACCAGCAGCCCTCTACATTTCTAAACTTTACTTTCTTAGCTCTTCTATGAGAATTGACACTTCTGGCCATTTACCCTTCCTCAAAATCATTCTCTTGACTTCCATGTCATAGTCTCCCCTCCTACATGTTTTTTATTCTGACAACTCTCTTTAGTCATATGAATCGGGTACTTGTCCTTTGCTCAGCTTGCAATATTCATTAATTTCTCTCTTTAATTCATGAAGAGTAACAAATGAATTCCTGCTTATTCTTAATCCATATTCATGGTGTTAATTACCACATTTACAGCAATAATTCTTATGTGGAGTGGCACTTTAGCATCCATTTGAACTTTATTTTAGTAAGCTTTCTCAACTGTAGAGATTAAAAGCTAAAAGCTACATTTACCTAATTCCCTTGCAGCTAGATATATTTGTATTACTTAGAATATTTATCAAACAGATATACACACACAGGACCTAAACAGACTGAAAGCAAGTATATTAGCATTCTCTTACTGCTTTAACATACTACAAGATTCATGGCTAAAACCTAGAAGAAGCGGATAAATTCCTAGAAACATATAAGCTACCATGACTGAATCATGAAGAAATGGAAAATCTGGACACAAGGGTTGCTAAGAAAGGAGACTGAATCAGTAATCAAAACCTCCCAACAAACCAAATTCCAGAACCAAATAGTTTCACTGGTGAATTCTACCAAGCATTCAAACAAGAATTAATACCAATCCTTCTCAAACACTTCCAAAAAATAGAAGAGGAGGGAACACTTTCAAACTCATTTTATGACAGCAGCATTACCCCGATGCCAAAACCAGACAAAGATACCATGAGAAAGGAAGACTGCAAGTCAACATCCCTGAGGAACATAGATGCAACAATCCTCAACAAAATTATCTGTAAACTGAATCAAACAAACTTTATGATCTGAAACAAGATTAATTTGTGCACTCATTTCATAGTAGCATTATTCACAATAGTCAAAGGTAGAAGCAACCGAAATGTTGGTCACTGCACATATGTGTCTACACGACACACATAAAATGGAATACTGTTTGGCCAAAAAGGAAGGAAATCCTGACAGATGCTACAACAGGGATAAACCCTGAACACATTATACTATGTGAAACAAGCCAGTCACAAAAAGACAAATATGATTCCACTTACCTGAAGTGCTGAAGGAGTGAAATTCATGGAGACAGAAAGTAGAATGATAGTTGCCAGGGGCTGGGGGAGAGAGGCACCGGGGAGTGGTTGTTAGGCACAGTTTCAGTTTGCAAGAGGAAGAGAGTTCTGGGGACTGTGAGCCCATCACTGTACTGTGAATATACTTAATGCTAATGAACTGTATGATTAAAAAATAGTGAAGATGGAAAATTTTACCTTATGTATATTTTACCACAATTAAAAATTGAAAATAGAAACTTATAAGCATATTTCAAATACACATGAACTCCCAGATTTGATGTTACCTTACAGTTCTGTAGGTTCAAAGTCCAACACGGGTCTCACGGAGCAAAATCAAGGTGTCAGCAAGGCTGCGTTCCTTCTGGAGGCTGCAGCCGAGAAACTGTTCCCTCTGGAAGAAGGTTCTTGAGACCCTCTCAGTCCTTGGTTTATGGCTGCCTTCCTCTGTCCTCAAAGCCAGCAATAAGTAGGTTGAATCCTTTTCAGGTTGAATCTTTGCTGCAGCTGGAAAAGCTTCTCCACTTTTAAGAACCATGTGATCAGTGTTGGTTCAAAAACTCAGGAGTTTCCTGGGAGAAATCTGAAACTGGTCGTTGTACAGGCAGGATGAGGAGAGAACGAAGAAGAGGTAGATGGCTCCAGATTGCTAGTGGCAGTTTTTGTAGAAAAAGAAACTTATTTACAAGGCTTGTCTTGAGAAGCCACAAGTCAAGTACCTCTCCGCACCTCCCACCAGAATCTTAAAAGTTTACATAGAAGCCTTAAGTTAACCCTACATAGAACGGTTCAGTTTACAGTCCAGATGGTCTCTAACTCTCTCAAGACTGGGGTCAGGCTGGATCAACAGCTCCCAGTGTGGGATGGTGGCAGTAGATTCCAAGGACAGGGGAGGGGTGAAGAGTCTCTAATTGCCTGCTCCTGCTGGCAGGTCAACCAGTGGTCACGACCTCTCAATGACCTCCTCCAACAAGTGGGTCCACCTGGATAACCAGGCGAATCTACCCATCTCAGGTTCACACCCTTAGTTACAATCTGCAAAGGTTTTTTGCCATGTTAGGTAAACATACTCACCGGTGCCAGGGACTGGTGTGTGGATGTATTTGGAGAGGCCATCCTTCTACCTCCCACAGTTAAATTAGGAGGCAGGTGGGGTATAAGCATGTTTGATGCTGTAAGTAGAGGTGACAGTAGCATGGTTTTATAGTCAGTAGAGTGGCAGTTCTCTAATCATCCAAAAATAAACTATCTTTTCAAAGTCTCTTATTCATTTAAGAATATATACTTCAAAATAGATGTGTGTGTGTATATATATATATATATATGCATATGTATCTGTACCTATATTAAGCTAAACATGAATTCATACTGTCTTCAACTCTAATCTATATCTATCAAATGGCCATGTGGATTATTCTAGACCTCTGCCCTTACTTATTTGTAACCTCCCACTCCAAGAGTGAGAAACCCGATATTCATTCACTTAGTTCATTCACAACTTTTTATTCACTTATTTCTATGCCTGTACTCTCATAGGAAATACCTCTATCAACTGCAGTATAGTGCTTAAGTAGTTTCTATTATTGCCTTTAGTCTTATATATTCTGCTCAGTTCCAAAGTTACATAAGTTGGCATCCTCTTCTCCCACCCATTCAGTGGATTGTTTTATACATTTGTAATATATTTAGATTATTTTGGCACATTCTGCATTCTATCACTGGATCAGCTCAACTATTAAATGTATCTTTTTTAAAATTTGCGTGCAGTAAGTTTCACTCTCTGTGATGTGAAGTTCTATACTCAAGGTCTTTTATCCAGTATTACAGGATCATACAGAATAGTTTCACCACCCTAAAAACTTGTCTATTCTTCATATATTAACTCTCCTCACGTAAAAGGCAATGGTTGATTTTTTTTTAACAGTCACTATAGCTTTGCATTTTCCAGAATGTAATTGGAATGATGCATTATGCAGCTTTTTTAGACTGGCTTCTTTCACTTTGCCATATGCATTTAAGATGCTTCCATGATCTTCATGGCTCAATAGCTCATTCCTTTTTATTATAGAACACAGTTATAATGTATAGTTGTACCATACTTTAAAAAAAGTCTGTCTATTGAAGGACACCTTGATTGCTTCCAGTTTTTGGTGATTGCAAAGAAAGTTGCTAAAACTTTCATGAACAGGTTTTTGCGTGGATATGTTTTCAAATCAGTTGGATAAACACCTAGGAGTGCAATACTGGAGCATATGGTAAAACTCTTTTAAGAAACTGCTAATTTGTCTTCTGAAGTGGCTTTATCATTTTTATTTCCACCAGCAATGAATGAGAGTTCCTGCTATATTTACTGTCAATTGGTTCTGTATATTTACTGTCAATTGGTATTTACTGTCAATTGGTTCTGTATATTTACTGTCAATTGGTATTGTCAGACTTTTGGATTTTAACCATTCTAATCGGTGTATAGTAATATCTCATTTTTGTTTCAATTTGCAGTTCCCTAATTACAAATGATGTTGAGCATCATTTTTCATATGCTTATTTGCCATCTATATATCTCCTTGTTAAGGTGTGTTTACTCATATCTTTTGCCCATTTTTAAATTGGGCTGTTTTCTTTTTATTGTAAGGGTTATAAGAGTTCTTTGCAAATACTAGCTACAAGTCCTCTACCATTTATGTAAATATTTTCTTTATTTGCTGGCTGATAAATTGATCCTCTTAAGAGTATCTTTCATGGAGCAGAAATTTTTATTTTAATAAAGTCCAACTTATCAATTTTGTTTTCATGGATTATGCTTTTAGTGTTATATCTAAGAAATTCTACACTAAACCTAAGGTCATCTAGTTTACTCATGTGTTTTTCTTCTAGAACTCAGAATTTATAGTTTTGCATTTTATATTTAGGTCTATGATTCATTTTGAGGTAATTTTTGTGAAAAATATAAAATCTGTGTCTAGGTTCTTTTTATTTTTCCATATGCACATCTGATTTCTTCCAGCATTGTCTTTAAAAAATTACCCTTTTCCATTAATTTATTTTGCTCCTTTGTTACAAATTAGTTGATTATATATTATTTTTCTCTTTCTAGGCCTGTTTTCTGTTTCACTAACCTTTGTGTGTATTATTTTGCCAATACTGTGTTGTCAGGATTACTGTAGCTTTGTATTATGTCATGAAATCTGGTAGTATTGTCAATATCTACAGAATATTATGCTGAGATTTTGATCAGAATTACAGTAATCTGTAGATCAATTCAGAAAGAATTAACATCCTAGCAATATGAGTCTTCTCTCCATTAACATGGAGTATCTCCATTTATTTGCATCTTTCTTGATTTCTTTATCAAAGTTTTGTAGCTTACACATATAGAGTCTGTAAATATTTTGTCAGATGATGCATAAGTATTTCATGTTTGTTGCTATTATAAATGTTAATTTTAAATTTAATATTCCAATTCATCATTGGTAATATATAGAAAACCAATTTATTTTTGTATATTGATTTATCCTGTGACTTTGCTATTAACTTGTTATTTCCTGGAGTTTTTGTTGTTGATTCTTTGGGATTTTTTATATAGATAGTCATGTCATCTGTAAAGGTAAAATATATGAAAACCTAGAAGTAATAAACAATTAATGCAAATAGACTACAGATTTCAGCATCACCAGAAACAAATGTTAAAGTGACTACTTACTTTATTCAAGGAGATAAAAGGTATATTGATAATTTAATCAAATTCCTAGAACTACTAAAATCAAAATAATCAAATGGAAATTATAGAGGAATAGAACAACTAAAATTAAACAAATGCATTAACAAAAGATTAGGCAGAGCTGAAAAGAAAATTAGTAAGCTAATTTTCTAGAAGAAAACTAGAAGTCAGTAGAAAACAACTGAATGAGGATTGAAGAGAACAAAAAATTAAAAATATAAAGCACATTATAAGATAGACATAAAGGATATTGTGGGGAAAATGCACCTTATGAATAATTGGAAGACCTGAGAGGAGAAAGAGAGCAATTAGAAAACATACAAGTGATCGGCAAAATAAAAGGAATACTTAGTTTTATGAAAATTGGCACACGAGGGTTAGAAACATTTCCTGGACCTATAACTATTAAAGAAATCAAATCAGTTAATAATAAAGCCATCTCATCATGGTATCTATAAGCTCAAGGGAGTTCACTGGCAAATGCAAGCAAAAATTTATTTTTAAAAAAATTTCAAATTTTATCACACTCTTTCAGAAAGTAAAATAGAATAATGTTTTTAAATAACTCTAGTAAGCTTTTGATGTTTATACCTGAAGATATACACCAATATCATTAATGAACACAGATACAGAGATCTTAAAGTATTGAGAAACAAGATTTAGAAAGCATATTTACAACAGTTAATGCAACATGAACACGCTGGATTTATTTCAGTAATGTAAAGTCACTGTGACATTAGAAAATCATTTAATATAATTCAATTGATTGAATAAAGGAGAAATTATGTATGATCATTTAACAGACATAGAAAAACTTTTGGTAAACATATAATCATGATTTTAAAACCTACTTGCAAAAAAAGGGATACAGAAGGATATCATTAATCTGAATAAAGACACCTACAAAGAATTACAAGAAAACTATTATATTTAATGAAAAAATCTTGAAAACTTTTCCTTTGAAATTAAAAAAGAAGGCAATCTGCTTTTTCTCACCACTTTAATTCAATGTTGAACTAGTATTATCAATCAATATGTAATGTAAAAACATGGCTTAAGGATTAAAGAGATAGAAATACAAGATTTATTACATGCAGATGACATGATTATACACATAAAAATTTTTTAAGTGATAATTATTGAAATGAATAAATGAGATTAACAATCTTCTCCAGAAAAAAATCAATAGCCCAAAATCATTTATATTACCACACACCCACAAAAATTATTAGAAAATAAAATTTTAAATGAAAGCCATTTATAACATCAAACAAATTAAATATCTAGAATTAAACCTAACAAAGTGTATCTGAGACTTCAACACAAAAAATACATAAAATATACACGAAAGAAAGAAAATCAAAATATGTGGATAGAGACACAACTGTAAACTTATGACTTCTCCACACTTGTGTACTCACATAATGTGATATAAATAAAAAATACTAACAGGTTTTATTAAGGAGATTCACAAATTAATTCTAAAATGTATAGGAAAATATAAAGAGTTAATCACAGTCAAGACTCTTTTGAAGAAATAGGTAAAAGGATTTGGATATTAAATGGATATATTTAAATAACCAAATCTAGATATTTAAACTTGGATTTTAAAGCTGGATATTAAAACTTGTTAGAAAACACAGAGAAGTTTAGCATACTAGAATTAGCCAGTGGAGGAGAACCTGACCCATTCCTGCCCAAGAGTTGATTTGGGATAAGGTCAGCACTGCAGAAGAGTGAGGAAAGGTATATCCTTTTAGTAACTGGAAAGCTGAATATTCATATGGAAAATGTGAGACTTCTAATACACAGCATACCCAAATTTCACTATCAGTTACATTGTAGACATTTATGAAAGGTTAAACAGTAAAATCCCTAGAAGATAATATAGGAAAATATCATCATTAACTATGGAAGAGAAGGAGTTCTTTAAAAATTAGAGGGAGAGTACTTATTATAAAAGAAAAGATAGTTTATTTGACAGTGTTAAAACTAAGAACTTATTTCATCCAGAACAATCAGAGAGAGAAAAGGCAAGCCAGAGAGTGAAAAAAGATATATGCAAAACATGTAGTTAATAAAGAATATATTTTTTAAATCTTAGAAATCACAAATGAAAAAGTGAGAATGAAATTTGAATATGCACTTTAGCAGACAAGAGAGCCAAAGTCAATGGCACTTTGGGGGAGAAGATGCCTAATGTGTAGTAATTACATGAAAAGCTGCTCAATGTCATTCATAATCTAAAAATATAAGTTAAAACCAAAATGGTAATTTACTACACAGGTGGTTAAATGTAAAAATATTGATAGTATAAAGTGTTGGTGACAGTGTTGTACAACAGAAATACAGTACAATCAACCTGCCAGATAGTTTGGCATCCCTCTGGAGTTCCATATATTTTATGAACAAGTAATTGTACTCCTGGAATTTCACAAAAAGATTATTGTTACGTTTTTTCTCACTGGCATAACAAGGCTTTTCATAATCACATTTTTGTAAGAGCTCCCAAATAGGAAACAATCTAATGTCCAGCAAGAGTAGAATGTATATTAAGAAGAAAACAAATCCAGACATTTGCAACAACATGGATGGAGCTAGAGGGTATTATGATCAGTGAAATAAGCCAGGCAGAGAAAGACAAGTATCAAATGATTTCACCCCTCTGTGGAGTATAAGAACAAAGAAAAAACTGAAGGAACAAAACAGCAGCAGACTCACAGAAATGGACTAACAGTTACCAAAGGGAAAGGAACTGGGGAAGATGGATGGGAAGGGAGGGATAAGGGGGGAAAAGGGGCATTACGATTAGCATACATAATGTAGTGGGGGGGCATACAGGGAAGGCAGTATAACACAAAGAAGACAAGTAGTGATTCTATAGCATCTTACTACGCTGATGGACAGTGACTGTAATGGGGTATGTGGGGGAGACTTGATAATAGGGGGAATCTAGTAACCATAACATTGCTCATATAATTGTACATTAATAATAGCAAAATAAAAAAATAACATCAACAGTTTAAAAAAAAAGAGTAGAATGTATAAACAGTTGTATTTTTATCTCATCCTATTACTACAATTCAATGAAAATGAAAACATCACAACTGAACAAGATGGACGAATGTCACAAACATCTATGTGAAAGAAAATGAACTTGAAATATTCCACTTACACTGTCAAAAACCAATAATACAGTTTGTGCTCATTGTGGATGTGTATTTAAAGGAAAAAAGCATAGAAAGCAAGGAAGTAGCTGCCATAAATTCTATATAGTAACTACCTTTGCATAGTAGAGAAGAAGTCATAATTTGAAAAGGATATGAGGAGAGAACTTCTGGAGATATACTATTTTCTAAGCTCGGTAGAAATTAAGCAAGTGCTCACTTTGTAATAACTTATTGCTCTCATGCCTTTTCTATGTGTGTAGTATATCGCACATTGAAGAAGCTTCAGGGACTTAAATAAGACCTCCAGTATGAGTAAAGTAGGTCAAAATGGAAGAAACCACAGAGAGAGAGAGAGAGAAAGAAAAGGACATATTGGAAGAAACAGAAATTCAAGAAATGAAAATGATGGTGTAATTATAAGGTTAGCCATAGCTGTAATAATAATTTAAAAGCTGAAAAAAATGCACTGAAGAACCTATCCAGCAGCAGAGTAACACAGAGGAAGAAAACTGAAAGAGAGATTGAAATCCAAAGAGCATGCTGTGAAAAGATAGTGAAAGACAATAGGAAAGAAAAATATTAACTTAGACATTTCCAAAAGTAATTAATGAAAGATAATCCCAGTGAATCCCAACTTATTAAATAAAAAAGAATTCTCAAATAGACACATCTCCATGAAACTTCAGAACACAAAAAAATAAATAAAAATAAATTCTAAGTGTTCAAAATGTAAGGAAGCTTCCTATTCTAACTATATCTATGTCTATCTATATCTATCTATATCATCTATTTATACTATGTCAATCTGTATAAATATCTGTACTATCTAACTCTATATATTACAGTTAGACCAATGATTGTAATTTCTTAATAGCTGAAAGTGTTTCATGAAGTTTCAAACATATATTATAAATTTATTAAGAGATTAATACAAACAACATACACAAAATTCAGAATAGTCATATCTTCTCAAAAGTGAGGAAACAGAATAGATTGAGGTGTCCTATGGTGCTTCAAAGAATGGTTATAATCTATTTTTTAATCTGGATGGGTGCATGGGCATTCATTTCATTGTTTCCTTGGCTTTCAAGCATATTGTGGAAATATTCTTTTGTATCTATTTAATAATTAATTTAAAAATAATTGTTCCAGTATCAGCTGTTCCAGTGTCTTCATTTTAAAGATTTTGAGGCTGAGAAACCTAAAAGCAAAACAATACAAAATTCTGATTGGTAACAATCTCAATTATCAACTCAGGTATTCTGACTCAAAGATCAACAGGGGTAACACACTGTGTTATCTTTTCAAATGTAGCCTTCAGTCTACATTATCTAGAAAGGTTGGAAATCATTTAACTTACAGAGTTCAGTGGAATTTGTTTTTTCTCGAACTGTTAAAGTTAAAAACCAAGGAAGGAATGAAAATGACATCAATAGCAATAAAGAAACTCTTTAAGAATACAGTAAGATATCAATTGGGGTTATTCTAACATTAGAAGTGATTTGAACTATTCATAGTAAAATAGTCATTGCTGCTATAGACACGGAAAGACAGTGACAGGTAGTTGTGTGTACTGAGACATAAGGCGAGTGACAGTTTATCCAATAAGTATTTCCTAGATGTGATGAGTTGGAGAGGTAGGGAGAACTGAGGGTACTCACTGTCTTCAGGAAGTTTCTACTTTATGTTCATTTATTTTTTCTACTCTACAGTGTTTATTTATGCCAGCAATATCAGATTTTTCCTTGCATGACTATTCAAAAAAGATAATTAGGCAGTACTTCAATTATTCTCTTTGCTATTCTGTAGTATTTATTGACTACAATATATGCCTACGGAATGAGGAAGTTTCCTTCTAACAACTAAAAGATAAATGTTTTTAACAAATTTCTAACTGGAGGAGGAAGAAATGGGATAGGGGACCATGGTTCAAGAGTGTAGAAAAAAAGGCAGATACTAAGAAAATACTGTTTATTCATAAAAGAGAAAGTGGCAATTTTTCTTTTCAATATATTAAGGTGACT
Organism: Phataginus tricuspis; assembly: GCA_029783875.1. Taxonomy (NCBI): domain Eukaryota; kingdom Metazoa; phylum Chordata; class Mammalia; order Pholidota; family Manidae; genus Phataginus; species Phataginus tricuspis. The sequence goes on along the minus strand of JAQQAC010009165.1, from coordinate 25,562,301 downwards.
AATCAGGAAGAAAGTAACCAAAGGTAGTAGACAACAGAGTTTAGGAGAAATCAATAATAGTGGAACTCAGCAGCAGTCTTTCTGGATCTTGCTCATAAATAGTCATGATTAAGTAAATGAAGTGAACTATCTGGATTTATAAAATGCATTTAATTATTAGGATATAGGTTCAGTTACCATATTGATGAGCCCAAAATATACCGTTGCATGAATAATATAGAAATTTGTTTCCCTTTCATGGTCTAGGCCAGTTTGTCATGCTTCCATTTCATTGCTCTTCCATCCACTAGAATGCTATCCCTTATTTACATGGTAGAAGCTGATTCATTGCCGAGTCCATGACTTAGCCTATAGGAAGAGGAAAGGCAATAATGTTTAAGAACAGCTGGAAGTTACACATGTATTTTCTGCTCAAAATCAATTAGCAGACACTTAGACTAATTGCCACAGCCAACTACAAAGAATGCTGGGAAGTGTGGTATTTTACTGTGCACCAATTACTAGACAACATTTAACATGACATGTATATTTACTAAAGGAAAACAGCGAAAATTTATATGTCAGTTAGCAGCAACTGCCACACAGGGCCAGTGGGTAAAACGCATGTGAGCCTGACTTCTACAGGCTTATTTTTCTCATTACATGTGACCTGAGAAGAATTTATTTACATTTCCCAGTGTATCTGTTAGCATAACTAACTTTAACTGTGGTAACAATCACAAAATCTCAATGGCTTATCAGAGCAAAGCTCTACTTTATGTCATGTCGGAGTCAAAGGCAAGTCAACCGGCTGGGAGATGGATGGTGGGTCTGCTCCATGCAGTCATTCAGGGAGCTAGGCTTCTTCTATCAGCTGGCTCTCCCCACAGGATCCAGGAGTCCTCTGCTGCATCTTCTCTATCTATTTTGCAGACAAAAGGAGAGAGGAGGTTTGGAGGTTTACATGAGGGTTTCCTATGGTAGCTTTAGATGTGGTATATATAATATTCATTGGCAAGCACTCAATCACGTGGTTCCAACTGCAAAGGGGGCTACAAAATGTACTTTGTGTGCCCAGGATGAAAACAGAAATAATTTACTGGCCTGTTGGTCAGGCTTTGCGGTGCACATTTTCTAGTACATATTACTTTTGCAATATCATTTTCTGCTCAGGGTATACATTATAGGTAAAAACATGTTTAATTAAATTAATCCCACTTTTTCAAAGTACACTTTACAATTATAAATCATACTGTGTGCCTTTCACAGCTACTACTATTATTTCTAAGATATTCTTATAATTGATGTTGAAGAAATGATGGGTATTAATTTTTCCATATATGTAAGTTAGGAGAGCCAAAGCATTTTTATCATATTGCTCAAGTGAAAATAAATCTCTAAACTCCTATCACTAACAAAATGCTCTGAAAATAAGCTTTGTTTCATGTTGCTCATGCTTTTCTTTTTTCTATTAATGAATTAAAATATATTAAAGAAATAATATAACCAAGAAGAAATTCATTCTATTTAAAATATTCAATATAACCTTAAGATTACAAAATGTATGTCCTTATCAAATATAATTCCACTAAATGTGATCCTACAGAGAACACAAAATTTCATTAAACAAGATAACATTGGGTGTCTTCCAACTATTTAATACAACTTTGATAATAAATGTTCCTCTGAAAACTGTTTTTCCAATATTTAGTAGTTTTGCATATGATTTTCAGAAAAATGAGGTCCCCAAATGATAAAACAAAAACCATTAGAATATGCAAAGCAGTACAGATGAATAAAATAAACTGCATTGTTGATTGCTGAAATTTAAGTTAAAATACAGTTATCCTATTTTCTAAGCCTTTGGAAAAAAACGAGATGAGAAGATAGTTACAATAACTTTGCTGCATTCCTTTCTTACAGGGAAACTTGAGTTTCCTTTTGAATTGATGTACAATATTTACTTCTGTTGCTGACTCCAGCACTTTGTTCCATCTCATTAATTCAGGAAGTAAGAAACATCGAGGAACATCAGAAACATCATTAATCCAAAGACCATTTCTGGCCATGCCTAAGTGAAGCTATTAAAGATATTTCAAGATCTGACTAAAATAGTTAATAAAAAGCCTAACCACTATGTCTCAATTTATTTTCCTAGATAATTGTAACATCTTTGTCTTGGGTCATGGGTTGATACATGTCCTTAGATTTCATTTACTACAATATATTTAGACCAAGGTGAAAAGAAAATCTAAGTCACAATAAAAAATGCTTAAAAAAGTTTAGTTTAGAAATTCTTTCAAATATAATACCATTGTCCTGGTAGAAGGCATGCTTTATTTAGCATCTGTGGAAAGCCTGGGATATCTTTCCTCTGTCTTTTATAGTCTGTATTAAGCAGAAAATTTGGTTATTTTTCGACATTCTGTTTTTTAAGATTCATAATTATACATTACTATTTGATTAGGAAATTTGACAATGCAATCAAGTTTCATATGTGAGCAAAGAGCACAACCTCTCTGAATTAATTTTTCTTTAAAAGCATGCTTTCCTAGTATAACATTACCACAATTTGTAATTTTACATTTAAGTCTGTGATAATTTCATTAACATTTGTTTCCCCCACTAACCTCATGAGGACAGTGGCCTTATCTATCGGGCCCAGACAAGTAGTCTAAGTCCCAGCACAAAGTCAAATACTTGATAACTGTTTGATGAGCAAAAATAAATCAATCAAATACACTGATAACAAAATAATTTGAAGTGTACATTTTGTTTTATTCTGGAATCATTTTCTGTGCAGAGTAGTGATCAATTAAATGGTGGCATGGGAGGATACATGCCTGCAGCCACACACAAACACATGCTTAAACAGCTGATGCTTGGAACAACATGGGTTTGAATTGAGTGAGTCCACTTATACACGGATTTTTTTCAATAAATACAGACGAATATTTTTTAGCAATGTGCAATAATTTGTACAAACATTTTCTGTTCTCTAGTTAACTCTATGGTAAGAATACAGTACATGATACATACAAAATATGCATTAATATATTGTTTATGTTAACCAGGTTTCTGGTCAATAAAAGGATATTAGTAATCAAGTTTCTGAGGAGCCAAAAGTTATACGCAGATTTTCAACTGTGTGTGGGGTCTATGCCCCTAACCCCAGTGCTATTCAAGGGTCAACTATATATGTAAACTTTTAAAATGATCAGATGTGGAATAAGTTGAAAACAACTTATCTGTCCCTTCCCACCCATCCTCCCAAGTCCTTTTCCCTTTGGTAACTGTTAGTCCATTCTTGGGTTCTGTGAGTCTGCTGCTGTTTTGCTCCTTCAGTTCTTTCTTTGTTCTTATACTCTAACATAATAGGTCTTCTCACACCCCAGTTATTAGAGTATGACATTGGTGCTAAAGGTAAATATTTTTTACATTTAGAATATCACCATAATAATCTTCTTACTGCTTTCTAACATTTTTTTTAAATTTTGGTATCGTTAATATACAATCACTTGAACAACATTATGGTTACTAGACCCCTTATTATCAAGTCCCGCCCACATACCCCATTACAGTCAATGTCCATCAGCGTAGTAAGATGCTATAGAATCACTACTTGTCTTCTCTATAAATACTGCCTTTCCCATGTCCCCGGCCGCTGCATTACGCATGCTAATCGTAATTCCCCTTTTCCCCCCTTATCCCTCCCTTCCCACCCATCCTCCCAAGTCTTTTTCCCTTTGGTAACTGTTAGTCCATTCTTGGGTTCTGTGAGTCTGCTGCTGTTTTGTTCCTTCAGTTCTTTCTTTGTTCTTATATTCCACATATGAGTGAAATCATTTGGTACTTATCTTTCTCCGCCTGGCTTATTCCATTGAGCATAATACCCTCTAGTTCCATCCATGTTGTTGCAAATGGTAGGATTTGTTTTCTTCTTCTGGCTGAATAATATTCCACTGTGTATATGTACCACATCTTCTTAATCCATTCATCTACTGATGGACATTTAGATTGCTTCCATTTCCTGGCTATTGTAAACAGTGCTGTGATAAACATAGGGGTGCATATGTCTTTTTCAAACTGGGCTGTTGCATTCTTAGGGTAAATTCCTAGAAGTGGGATTCTTGGGTAAATGGTATTTCTATTTTGAGACTTTTGAGGAACCTCCATACTGCTTTCCACAATGGTTGTACTAGTTTACATTCCCACCAGCAGTGTAGGAGGGTTCCCCTTTCTCCACATCCTCACCAACATTTGTTGTTGTTTGTCTTTTGGATCGTGGCTATCCTAACTGGTGACAGGTGATATCTCACTGTGGTTTTAATTTGCATTTCTCTTATGATTAGCGATGTGGAGCATCTTTTCATGTGCCTATTGGCCATCTGAATTTCTTCTTTGGATAAGTGTCTGTTCAGATCCTCTGCCCATTTTTTAATTGTCTTATTTGCTTTTTGTTTGTTAAGGTGTATGAGTTCTTTATATATTTTGAATGTCAACCCCTTATCGGATATGTCATCTATGAATATATTCTCCCATACCGTAGGATGTCTTTTTGTTCTACTGATGGTGTCCTTTGCTATACTTTTTAATTTGATATAGTCCTACTTCTTCATTTTTGTGTTTGTTTCCCTTGACTGAGGAGATATGTTCATGAAGAAGTTGCTCATGTTTATGTCCAAGAGATTTTTGCCTTTATTTTTTTCTAAGAGTTTTATAGTTTCATGACTTACATTCAGGTCTTTGATCCATTTTGAGTTTACTTTTGTGTATGGGGTTAGATAGTAATCCAGTTTCATTCTCTTACACATAGCTGTCCAGTTTTGCCAACACCAGCTGTTGAAGAGCATCATTTCCCCATAGTATATCCATGGCTTCTTTGTCATATATTAACTGACCATATATGATTGGGTTTATATCTGGGCTCTCTATTCTGTTCCATTGGTCTACGGGTCTGTCCTTGTGCCAGTACCAAATTGTCTTGATTACTGTGGCTATGTAGTAGAGCTTGAAGTTAGGGAGTGAAATTCCCCCTGCTTTATTCTTCCTTCTCAGGAGAGCTTTGGCTATTGGGGTCTTTTGTCATTCCAAATGAATTTTAGAACTATGTGCTCTAGTTCATTTAAGAATGCTGTAGGTATTTTGATAGGGATTGCATTGAATCTATAGATTGTTTTAGGCAGGATGGCCATTTTGACAATATTAATTCTTCCTAGCCAAGAGCATGGGGTGAATTCCCATTAATTAGCATCCTCTTTAATTTCTCTTAAGAGTTTCTTGTATTTTTCAGAGGATAGGTCTTTCCCTTCTTGGGTAGGTTTATTTCTAGGTATTATATTTATTTGCTGGTTTGATTGATTATTTATTTATTTATTTATTTTTATTTTCCTATTATTAATACAGAATTACATGAGCAACATTATGGTTACTAGACTCCACCTAATATCAAGTCCCTACCACATACCCCCATTGCAGTCACTGTCCATCCGCATAGAAGGATGTTATAGAATCACTACTTGTCTTCTCTGTGTTACACTGTCCTCCCTGTATCCTCCCACCCCACCCCCACCCATGCTACATTATGTGTGCTAATTGTAATAGCCCTTTTTCCCCCTTATCCCTCCCTTTCCACCCATCCTCCTGAGTCCCGTTCCCTTTGGTAACTGTTAGTCCATTCTGGGGTTCTGTGAGTCTGCTGCTATTTTCTTCCTTCAGTCTTCTCTTTGTTCTTATACTCCACATATGAGTGAAATCATTTGGTACTTCTGTTTCTCTACATGGCTTATTTCACTGGGCATAATACCCTCTAGATCCATCCATGTTGTTGCAAATGGTAGGATTTGTTAATTTCTTATGACTGAATAATATTCCATTGTGTACATATACCACTTCTTCTTTATCCATTCATTTACTGATGGATACTTAGGTTGCTTCCATTTCTTGACTATTGTAAATAGTGCTGCGATAAACATAGGGGTGCATATGTCTTTTTCAAACTGGGCTGTTGCATTCTTAGGGTAAATTCCCAGGAGAGGAATTACTGCGTTAAATGGTATTTCTGTTTTGAGTTTTTTGAGGAACCTCCATACTGCTTTCCACAATGGTTGTACTAATTTACATTCCCACCAGCAGTGTAGGAGGGTTCCCCTTTCTCCACATCCTCACCAACATTTGTTGTTGTCTGTCTTTTGGATGACAGCCATCCTAACTGGTGTGAGGTGATATCTCATTGTGGTTTTAATCTGCATTTCTCTGATGATTAGCGATGTGGAGCATCTTTTCATGTGTCTGTTAGCCATCTGAATTTCTTCTTTGGAGAAGTGTCTGTTCAGCTCTTCTGCCCATTTTTTAATTAGTTTATTTGCTTTTTGTTTGTTGAGGTGTGTGAGTTCTTTATGTAATTTGGATGTCAACCCCTTATTGGATATGTCATTTATGAATATATTCTCCCATACTGTAGGATGTGTTTTTGTTCTACTGATGGTATCCTTTGCTGCACAGAAGCCATTTAGTTTTATATCATCCTATTCGTTCATTTTTGCTTTTGTTTCCTTGCCCAGGGAGACATGTTCATGAAGAAGTTGTTCATATTTATGTCCAAGAGATTTTTGATTATATTTCTTTCTAAGAGTTTTATGTTTTCATGACTTACATTCAAGTCTTTGATCTATTTTGAGTTTATTTTTGTTTGTGGGGTTAAACAGTAATCCAGTTTCATTCTTTTCATGTAGCTGTCCAGTTTTTCCAACACCAGCTGTTGAAGAGGCTGTCATTTCCCCTTTGTATATCCATGGCTCCTTTATCATATATTAATTGACCATATATGCTTGGGTTTATTTCTGGGCTCTCTATTCTGTTCCACTGGTCTATGGGTCTATCTTTGTGCCAATACCAAATTGTCTTGATTACTGTAGCTTCATAGTAGAGCTTGAAGTCAGGGAGCATAATTCCCCATGCTTTATTCTTCCTTCTCAGGATTGCTTTTGCTATTCGGGGTCCTTTGTGGTTCCATATGAATTTTAGAACTATTTGCTCTAGTTCATTGCAGAATGCTGTTGGTATTTTGATAGGGGTTGCATTGAACTCTATAGATTGATTTAAGCAGGATGGCCATTTTGACAATACTAATTCTTCCTAGCCAATAGCATGGGATGAATTTCCATTTATTAGTGTCCTCTTCAATTTCTCTTAAGAGACTCTTGTAGTTTTCAGGGTATAGGTCTTTCACTTCCTTAGATAGGTTTATTCCTAGGTATTTTATTGTTTTTGATGTGATTGTGAATGGAACTGTTTTCCTGATTTCTCTTTCTGCTAGTTCATCGTTAGTGTATAGGAATGCAACAGATTTCTGTGTATTAATTTTGTAACCTGCAACTTTCCTGAATTCAGATATTAGATCTAATAGTTTTTGAGTGGACTCTTTAGGGGTTTTTAAGTATAATATCATGTCATCGGCAACAAGGAAAGTTTGATTTCTTCCTTGCCAATCTGGATGTCTTTTATTTCTTTGTTTTGTCTGATTGCCGTGGCTAGGACCTCCAGTACTATCTTGAATAAAAATGGGGAGAGTGGGCATCCTTTTTTTGTTCCCGATATTAAAGGAAAAGCTTTCAGCTTCTCGCTGTTGAGTATAAGGTTGGCTGTGGGTTTGTCATATATGGCATTTATTATGTTGAGGTACTTGCCCTCTATGCCATTTTGCTGACAGTTTTTATCATGAATGTATGTTGAATTTTGTCACATGCTTTTTCAGCATCTATGGAGATGATCATGTGGCTTATGTCCTTCTTTTTATTGATGTAGTGGATGATGTTCATGGATTTTCGAATGTTGTACCATCCTTGCATCCCTGGGATGAATCCTACTTGATCATGATGGATGATTATTTTGATGTATTTTTGAACTCGGTTTGCTAATATTTTGTGCAGTTATTTTTCATCTGTGTTCATCAGGGATATTGCTGTGTAATTTTCATTTTTGGGGGGATCTTTAACTGGTTTTGGTATTAGTGTAATGATGGCCTCGTAGAATGACTTTGGGAGTATTCCTCCTCTTCTTCTTTTTGGAAAACTTTAATGAGGATGGGTGTTAGGTCTTCACTAAATGTTTGATAAAACTCAGCAGTGAAAGCATCTGGTACATGGGTTTTGTTCTTAGGTAGTTTTTTGGTTACCAATTCAATTTCTTTGCTGGTAATTGTTCTATTCAGATTTTCTGTTTCTTCCTGAATCAGCCTTGGAAGGTTATATTTTTCTAGAAAGTTGTTCATTTCTTCTAGGTTATGCAATTTGTTAGCATAAAATTTTTCATTGTATTCTCTCATAATTCTTTGTATTTCTGTGGTGATTTTTTCCTTTCTCATTTCTGATACTGTTTATGTGTGTAGGTTCTCTATTTTTCTTGGTAAGTCTATCTAGGGGTTTATCTATTTTGTTTATTTTCTCAAAGAACCAGTTCCTGCTTTCATTGATTCTTTCTATTGTTTATTCTTCTCGATTTTATTTATTTCTGCTTAAATCTTTATTATGTCCCTCCTTCTACTGACTTTGGGCCTCATCTGTTCTTCCTTTTCTAGTTTCATTAATTGTGAGTTTAGACTGTTCTTTTGGGATTGATCTTCTTTCCTGAGGTAGGCCTTTATTGCTATATATTTCCCTCTTAGCACAGCCTTTGCTGCATCCCACAGATTTTGCAGTGTTGAATTATTGTTGTCATTTGTCTCCATATATTGCTTGATCTCTGTTTTTATTTGGTCATTCATCCATTGATTATTTAGGAGCATGTTATTAAGCCTCCATGTGTTTGAGGGCTTTTTCATTTTCTTTGTTTAATTGATTTCTAGTTTCATACCTTTGAATTGAAGGTTGGTACAATTTCAACCTTTTTGAATTTAGTGAGGTTCTTTTTATGGCCTAATATATGATCTATTATTGAAAATGTTCCATGTACACTTGAGAAGAATGTGTATCCTGTTGCTTTTGGATGGAGTGTTGTGTAGATGTCCGTTAGGTCCATCTGTTCTAATATGTTGTTCAGTGCTCTGTCTCTTTACTTACTTTCTGTCTGGTTGATCTGTCCTTTGGAGTGAGTGGTGTGTTGAAGTCTCTTAAAATGAATGCTTTGCATTCTATTTCCCCTTTAATTCTGTTAGTATTTGTTTCACATATGTAGGTGATCCTGTGTTGGGGGCATAGATATTTATAATAGTTATATCCTTTTGTTTTACTGACCCTTTTATCATTATATAATGTCCTTCTTTGTCTCTTGTGACTTTCTTTGTTTTGAAGTCTATTTTGTTGATACAAGTACTGCAACTACTGCTTTTTTCTCACTATTAGTTGCATGAACTATCTTTTTCCATCCCTTTAGTTTCAGTCTGTGTATGTCTTTGGGTTTGAAGTGGGTCTCTTGTAGGCAGCATATAGATGGGTCTTATTTTTTTATCCATTCAGTGACTCTGTGTGTTTTGATTGGTGCATTCAGACCATTTACATTTAGGGTGATTATCCATAGATATGTACTTATTGTCATTTGCAGGCTTTAGATTTGTGGTTACCAAAGGTTCAAGGCAATTCCCTTACTATCTAAATGTCTAATTTCACTCACTTCATATTCTATTACAAACACAACCTAAAGCTTCTTTTTTTTTCCCCTCCTTTTTCTTCCTCCTCCATTCTTTGTATGTTATGAATTATATTCTGTACTCTTTGTCTAACCCTTGGGTGAAATCTATTTAGTGTAGGAACATTTCCATCTATAGGAGTCCCTCCAAAATGCACTGTAGAGGTGGTTTGTGGGAGGTATATTCTCTCAGCTTTTGCTCATTTGAAAATTGTTTAATCCCTCCTTCAAATTTAAATGATAACCTTGCCCCATCGAGTATTCTTGGTTCAAGGCCCTTCTATTTCATTGCATTAAATATATCATGCCACTCCCCTGTGGCCTGTAAGGGTTCTGTTGAGAAGTCTGATGATAGCCTGATGGGTTTTCCTTTGTTCATGATCTTTTTTCTCTCTCTAGCTGCTATTAAAAGTCTCTCTTTATCCTTGATCTTTGCCATTTTAATTATTATATGTCTTGATGTTGTCTTCCTTGGGTCCCTTTTGTTGGGAAATCTTTGCACCTCCATGGCTTGAGAGACTATCTCCTTCCCCAGATTGGGGAAGTTTTCAGCAATTACCTCCTCAATGACACTTTCTATCCCTTTTTCTCTCTCTTCTTTTTCTGGTACCCCTATAATACGAATATTTTTCTGTTTGGATAGATCACACAGTTCTCTCAATAGTCTTTCATTCTTAGAGATTCTTTTTTCTCTTGTGCCTCAGCTTCTTTATATTCCTCTTCTCTAATTTCTGTTCCATTTACCATCTCTTCTATTACATCTAATCTGATTTTAAATCCTTCCATTGTATGTTTCATTTCAAATATGGAATTTCTTAATGATTGAATCTCTGACTTAAGTTCATTCTTGAGTTTTTGAATATTTTTCTGTACCTCCATAAGCATGTTTATAATTTTTATTTTGAACTCTCTTTCAGTAAGATTAATGAGTTCAGTTTCATTTGGCCCTTTTTCTGGGGTTTGTGGGATTTTGGTCTGAACCAAGTTCTTTTGACGTTTCATATATCTGTGTGGTGTCCACTAGTGCACAGAAACTCCAGTCTCTGGAGCTTCTCAGCCCCTAGAGTGAGGTTGTAGGTTGTAGGGGAGCAAAGCTGGTGCTTTGGGCCAGGAAATATCTGCTTCTTGATTCCCGTCTGTGGTGCCTGCCTCCAGTGTCAGAGCCAGTGGGTCAAGCACACACATGTAAGCCTCTGTGCTCTGCGTCTCTAGCTGTTGTAGGTGGGGCCTCTCTCTGACAAGATTGACAACAGTGCAGTGACTGCCAGTTTGGGAGCAGGTGCTGGCTGGCCAGGAGGAAGGCTCGGCAGGCTGTGTGTCACAGTGGGGGGCCTCGGAGCTGAGTAGGCAGCCAGGGTGTTGGAGCACCTGAAGCTCCTCAAAGTTCCCAACCAGCTGGGCAGAGCACACCCAGATAACCTTGTGCAGCTCTCCCTTCTCCGGCACAGCAAGCTCCGAGCAAACCCCACCCATCATCAGCCCTCTCACTACTATGAAGCCTCTCAGATCACCCGCCCTTCCTCTGACACAGAGAGGCCAGATGCAGATCCCATCCTCCACAATGGCCGGAATGTCAGTCTCCCAGGCCCTCTGCCTGTTCAAGCTCCCCAACATCCAGGGCACCACACAGTATAGGCTTCTGCTCACTAAGCAGATCTCCTGGGCTAGGTATTCAGCAGTCCCAAGCTTCCACTCCCTCCGTGCTCTGTTTCTCTTCCTCCTGCCAGTGAGTTCTGGTGCGGGAAGGGCTTGGGTCCTGGCGGATTAAGGCTTTCATACATTACCCTGTTTCATGAGGTCTGCACTGTTCGTGATGTCTGTATGCAGTCTGCTTCAGCTGTCTTTCTTCTTGCTGTTTTAGGGTTAGTTGTATTAATTAACTATATTTTTGTATTATTTGTCTTTGGGGAGGAGTTCTCCATATCACCTCTCACACCACCATCTTTAATCTAACATTTTTTATATGACTCAAGAGACAAGAATTTCTGGAGGATCGCCCACCCAGAATAATGTAAGCTCTACCTATAAACTAGAGAGGGATTTTTTTATTTTTTTGGTTAATACTAGGTAATTAGCCCTATTAAAATGGAATGGATGCTGCTTGTACTCTTAAACTTAGATCCTTTACTTTCAGTCTGTTTTATCTCACCTTTTAGGAATTCTGAGAGCAATTGTGATCGCCGTCTTGTATTTTCTCAAACCTTCATCATAAAACTCACTGGAGCTCATTTCCCACTTAGTGTTGTATAGACCCCGCATCCATAATAGTTCATGGATCCATTCTGTTCCACATCAAAGCCATCAAAAGCCCTTTGAATCTGGAGGCAGCATGCTACAGAAGAAAGAGAAACATCAGTTGTAATTGTTGTAAGACCTTGAGTTCATTTCCAGTTTTGACTTTCAGGAGCTACATAAGCATGTGTATTCTACTGATGTTTCTGACCCCAGAGTTTCTTATCTGCAAATGGTGCTAATTCCATATTAAGAAACTTAGTAACACTTATTAATAATTACATGCTACATACATGTAAGTTATTCAGAGAAGTCAGTTTCTGGCTACAACATGAGAATGACTGTTAGCTGAGTGCAAGACTTTTAAAATAAAACAAAAACACAGATTCACCCGATAGGGAAGCCACTGAAAAGCAAATGAGGAGCATTACAAAAACAAATTCCACTTGATCAAAAATTTCTAAGGGATTTCTCTGCTTACAAAAATGTCACCATAGCATAACCTTGTAATTGGTTCACTTATTTAACAGTAAGACTGGACTGACTTACTATACTCCTCTGGAAGGCAAGAGAGTTCTTGTTATTTCCAGTCATCCCACTACCCATTTTTATATTAATATAAGAATATTTAATAAAATTGCCGAACTGAAGAAATAGTCTAAAACATCAAATTCCAAACTTGATTTTAAACTAATGAAACAACTGTGTAGAGGATATTCATGACCTTCTCATGGTCTCTTACATAGTCTCAATCAGAAAGAATAAATTTCAAATTTCCTCATTCTGTCTTGAACACTAGCAACTAATCTCACTGATTTGCTAAGGTCCAGTTCCCTTCCATTTTCCAACTTCTGTTAAGAAAAAAAAAAAAATCTATCACCAAAAGAATATCTTGCAAAGTTGCAAGGACTGGGCCTTTTCCAAGTTCACAATCTTCTTGAAATGGAAGTACCCATATTTCTAACTAGTCCTTGTGTTTATGATTAATCATGACATTTGCATAACCTCTGTATTTGATCTGTAGCACTGGGAAAAGAGAGAAAGAAAGTGTTGCGTGTTGGTGACTGCTGGAATACTTCGCCTCCAGTCTGTGGTATGAAAGGATGGGAATAGGTTTGATATCCTCTGAGAAGAAATAGAAATCTACAAGTGAGTAAAGACTTAAGAATTTGCTAGCAGATCCGACTAGGTTAGTATTTATAATCCAATCTCCTGGAGTTTATGAGGCAGAAGAGTGAGAAATGTAAGACTCTGCTTAAGGTTAAACACAAAAGAGTGCCTGATTCTGACTTACAAGACTTATAGGCCAATAAAGATAATCTGAGAAATATCATCCTTGAAAAATGAATACGTTTATCTATGAGTTTGTTCTTTAAAAATGATCTTGTTTTGAGAAATAGTTTTGTAATTTTTACCCATTTGTGTTTGCTTACATTCTCTACAATATACTTATTTGCTACTAGAAAGTGTAAAACAATCATCAATCTAGTCATTAAATCTAATGGATGTTGAATATTGAAAGGCAACTTCTTTTGGCACTTAACATGTTGCTGAGGATGTGATTTTAAAACATGGATACAATATCACTCTTGAGAGGCACTCCTTAGAAATATGAAACTCATTTTGCATATTTTCCAGTAAGGGATTCTAAAAATGAGCTTTTTTACCCTGTATGTTTACATAAGGAACGATAACACTCAAGTGTTAAATGAAGTGACTTGGAAATCTTGTGATCATTTCTACATTTACATTTTAAAAATTCAGTCATATATTCCTACAATTAATAAATTATATTAAAAACAAAGAAAATATTTAAAATGCATCACTTTCTAATTACTTAATTACATTTTACTATTATATATTCTCTTGGAGTTATTCATATCTGTTGCATTAGCATGGTGAGAATTCCTATATAATGGTAGGTTACTGCACATCTCTTTTCAAATATATTCAGAATGTCATGCAGTTTGAAGTTTGCCACAGTTGTAGTGTCTATCATAAAGAAATTGTCAAATGTTATAAACCAGTGATTTATTTATTGATTATTATCTATTTTAAAATAATGATGGGGAAGTTTAGGAATGAAGATTAAACTTAGTATCATGCTGTGTTTATAGCTATTACATTGTGAATAGCACAAAAATTTGAGGACATTTTTTCCCCAGTGTTCAAAAACTATCAACTGATTGACCAAAGAAATCATCCATATCATTGACTAATGAGAGAAGTTTCAACATGGATATGTCTTCATTGTTTCACTTTTGTCTTATTCTGAACATAAAACATCTACCAACGTTCATGTCAGAACTACACTTGCTTGTCAGTATGTGAGTCACTACTTTGTTGAGTAGTGATTAAACATTTATTCATAATCTGACTTTGAGACAGCACTGTTAGCAATAGATTAAATAGCAGATTCTGGAAGAAATAGTAATTCATCTTGAAGTTATGTGTATAAACTTGATAAAGAACATTGCGTATTTTATTATTTTTAGTTGATCATTATTATTTGTACATTGTTTTACATGTCCCTATATTTGAAAGCCTTATAACAAACTAATATATGTATATTAAACACACTTTTCCCACAAAGATCCAGTTTTTAAACATTAATCCACTCAAATAGCGAACCTTAATATCACATAGAGTGATTCCTTATGTAAGCTTTGGCTTTTATCTGGGTGAAATGGGAGATATTACAAAGTTTTGAATAGAGGAATGGCAAGATCTGGCTAATAGTTTAAAAGAATAATTCTCTGCTATTGTATTGAGAATACAGTGTTTATAACCTAGTATGAGTCACCCCTGATTTTTAGATAGGTACATATAACAAGATAAAAAAAAAACTATTTCCTAAACAGTGCTGTGGTAACCTGTGCCCATGTGATTAAATTCTGGCCAGTGGGTTGTGGGTGGAAGTAATGGGCACACCATTCAGATTACAAACTTAAAAAGGGGAAGTATATTATGGTTTTGTGTTACAGATGAGGAAACTGACAGGTGAATTTAAGTAACTTTTCAAATGTCATGCAATAAGTAGAAAACAAACATATTTCAAACTCAGGTGACTTCCCTCTAGAATCTCTGCTTGAAGCCACTATATTGTGGTGCTATATAGTGTGTGATTTTTTAATGCCAATATGTGTTTGATGTTGGCTTAAAATTAGCTGAGGATTTACATTTCCAGTATATATTTTAAGTAGCGATACGATTTTAGTGAAAGTCAAGATGTGTGGGGTAAATGGACAGATGGATGACTTGTTCTATGGGTCAGACACTGCTGCAAGATATTCAGAATTCTTTATCTTATGAAGTACCACATACTTCACCACTTGCATATAATTTCAAGATAAACTCAATATGTGCCATTGTGTATTTGTATACAAACATATGCATATGAGTTGGTGCATGTGTATATGTGTTTATGTATCAGTGATAAAATTTGAAAGTTTCAAAATACATACGACTAAATGACTAGTTTTGGTTTAGCCTACATTTAGTTTATTAGTTTTAATTCAGCATTGTTGAAATGTTATTCTAATTCTCAAGAATGTTATGATTCAAAATCAGAAAATAGTTGGCTTTATTTCTAGAAAAATACGAAGGCATGTCTGGAACTATTAAGTGGTTTAAAAACTACCAGCATACATAGTTGTTTTCCTCCAAAACAGAAAAAATATTAGAGGCAAATATGGATGCTGACTTCTTGAAGGATAAATAAGGGCCTCTGAATTCCAGTCCTTTGCATTTGCTTTCTGTAGCCTCAGCATAATCACTGCCAAGTTTCAAAATATGAAATATTTCAAGGAACTTTACACAAAACCTGTCAATAATTTAATTTGTAGATAAGATGAAACTAGGAGAGCAGCAATAATTAGCAACATATCTGAAAGAACACTATATTGTTATAAAATGCCAAAGTCTAACCCTTAAAAGGCATATTAAGGGTTTTTAAAATACTGTGTCTCTCATACTTTATCTTTATGTGTACCTCTCTGCTGCCACAAATTATTTGAGTGGGGAGACATAGCTTAACAAGCCCGTTTTAGCAGCAGAACTGCTGTGAAGAAGAGGCCATGTCAAAAGGTAAGTTATTACAGACACCCTCTTTTGTAAAACTTCAAATTGGATGGAAAATTTGAGGAACAAAGAGTTCAATATTTCTCTAAAGCACTGAAACTGTTTTTTATTGAATCATTGAAACCACAGAGCACAGACCCTGTGAAATACAGCCCTGGTAAAATGTGTGAATTCCTGTGGAAGGTGAAAAGCAATTTTTGCAAGACAGGGTGGTTATGGCAGAGTTTAAGAAAGTGGCCTCTGGAGTCAGATCCCAGAGCTTCCACTAAAAGAAGCCCCACAATGAAATAGTGACATTGGAAATAGTAAAATTTGATGTGGTAGAGTTAAAGTGTTCTCTTTGAGTTTACTAAGAATTAGAGAAGTTCCTCAAGGATTAGTAATAGTTGAAGATCTAAAAAATACCTAGTAATAGAAGCACACTTTATTCCAAGATGCCATCCGGGCTCAAATGCAGAATTCTCTAAAGGTTAATAAGCCAGTTGCCTTGGTAATCACTAAAGCTGTACTTTCTAGACATTTCTTACTAAATGGTCTGAATAAATGTAAATGCCTATGAGACTCTAAGTTTAGTTCTATGTACAGGTGCAGATAAAATGGAAATAAAATTATTTGTTACATTTTGTTTAGCTCAGACATACTTCTGCATGTCCTGTGGGTACTGAACTCCAAGCCAGAAATGGAGGATGTGCCCATAGACCTTTGTCCAGGGCAAGGTTTTAAATTCATTAGAGCACTAGGTTTTTGGATGAAGTAGCTCAAGGCCCACAAAAATAAGCAGGTCGAAAACATTCAGGGATGTTATCCTTAAAAGAACTTCAATTTAAATGCACGTATTTATTGTTATAATTTTACAGGTAACATTTGCCCGTGACTTTACTTTTTAGAAAATTATCACAAAATATTATAAATGTAAAAGCTTTGTTTAATTTTGTAACATTTTCCCCTAGCATTTATATATATTTATGTAAAATATGCATGTGTTTATACATAGACACACACACATATAGTCACACATGGAATCTGGGAAGAATGCCAAGAACGAATCAGTAAAAACCAGTAGCAAGATTTCATTCTAATGCAAGTAAAATTAAAATATCACCATAATAACCGATTCATTTATCTCACACAAAAAGAAGTCAGATGTAGAAAACCGAATGTTAGTACAGTGGATTAAGCTCTCAATATCCAGGTCCTTTCCTCTTCCTACTGTGCCACCTTTGGCAGGTGACTTTAAATTTTATGACCTAAAGCTGGCCACTACACTTCCAGGGATCAGATCTTTAATCCAGGCAAGAAGAAGTGGGAAAAGGAAATGGCGGTAAGGGGGCAGTGTTCCCGCTGATTTCACCTACCTTCAAAGTGAGTTTCCATAGCACCACCAAGCAATTTCTGCTTATGCTTCATCTTTTAGAACTGGGTCCTTGGCTCCCCCCAGCTACAATGCACTTGATAATGTTATAATAAAAGAAATTTAGGAAGACCTGGGCTGAGGAAAGCCAAGATGATTATAGATAGCTAATCATCACACCTACTACAGTAATTCACAATGCAGGTACTTCAAAATTATGGAAGTGTTTCATTATTTATTCCTTGAAAAGTGAAACAAACTGTTTTTATAATAGGGTCGACAATGCTACTATAATTCAGATATTAAGTAATAACAAAGTTAAATAAAAGGAAGAAAACAAAGGCATGTCCTTGTATTTAGAGAGATTCTCTCATTCCCAAGGACATTAGTAAGAAACACTTAATATCTGTCAAATCCAGTGATTTTAATATACATTTAATATTAAAAAGCAGCATCTATTTTCCTTGATTATTTCAGTAACTTTATAGTCTAACTAAAGATTCTTAACTCTTACCATTGAAGAACTTTAAAGGATTCTCTAGATCTTTGTTGTGATTGTAACCATGAAATATTTAATACTATAGAAAACATTAAATGACAATGCATTCCTTTCAATATAGCTCAGAGCTGATAGTTTCGACATGTGGAGCTCTCCAGCTACAAATAATTTCACAACCCCTGTCCCAGTCCCTCGGAGTGACCACCAAAGCCTTGGATTCTCTCTGAGACGCCCTGGGTCAAAAACACTAACACCCTCGCTAACATTTACTACTTTTAGAATTACAAAGTCTGCAAATTGAAGAAATAGGCAGTATTTTATGTTTTTCTCATCTGCTCTCCTCATTATTAAATAAATTGAATATATTACACAAAATGCCATAGAGAAAAGTTTACTCAACATGTTTAATTGTTTGGAATAAAAAAAAAAAACCTGGCTAACCTCTGCTAGATTTGATGAAAAGAAAAAGCATCTAAACTGCTGTGCACCAGGCCAAGGAAGAGGTTTGTGTTTGCTTCTGAGAGGGCACAGGGAGGTACCTGGTGAGAAAATGAAAATAAAAGACGATGAGAGACACTGAGTTTTTAGGCCTTGAGTAGGGTGACGGGTCCTCTCGATTACAACTCAAGTTTTGAAATACTCTGTGAGGCGGGAACTCTTGTGAACGTTGGTTGAGGAAGTTGAGTTTTACACACAACAGTTAAGTGAGAAGAAGAGAAAAACTATTCATGGCAGCAAAGCCAGATATTCAGTGGCCTTGGCTGGTATTTTGATAATGTAGATTTGAAGAAAATTGATGTTGAAAGTTGGAATTGTTTTCCTTTAGGAGTAAATAAATTGCCTGGCCTTGATCTGAAGATAACATAGCTTTTAACAGTAGCAAAGGGTTTTTTGTTCAGTTCCTTTATTAGATGAAACAAATTAAATAAGCTGAATTACAGCTCATTATAGACCCCAAACTTCCTCAGGCTCCAGTATCAGATCTGAAAATTTAGAATCACTGATAGGAAATGTATGTTGGAAAGTCAAAAACGTTTATCCTATTATTTAAATTTAAATTCTATTTTCTCATAATGTGGTTGGCTAAATAATGTCTCCTCCAAAATGCCCATGTCTTAATCCCTGGAACCTGTGACTATGTTACTTTATCTCATTTTCTAGATGTGATTAAGTTAATGTGCTGGTAAAATTACCTTGGATTATCTAGCTGGGCCTAACATAACTACATAGGTTCATAGAAGAGGAAGGTTGGAAAGTCAGGGTCAGACAGAAGATGTAAAGGTGGAAACAGAGATGACAGAGGAGAGAAGATGCCTTACCGCTAGCGTTGAAGATGGAGGAAGGGACCTCAAGCCAAGGGAATATGGGTAGTAGTCTGGAAAAGTAGCTGGAAAGGCAAGGAAATGATCTCCCCTCACCCCTCAAGGCTCTACAAGGAATGCAGTCCTGCCCACACATCAATTCTAAGACTTCTTACCTTCAGAATTGTAAGATAATAAATTTGTGTTTCAAGCCACTAGGTTTGTCGTAATTTGCTAGAGTAGCAGTAGGAAACTAATACCATAATATTTTGAGACTATGTAAAACAGTACAAATTAATTTGTGTGTGGTACATTTTAGATTCCCAAATATATTTTTTTCCTTTCAAATCTAGGTACAACTGAGTTGTGAAACATTTAAAATGAAGGGTTTTCTTACTACTCTAACTATATTCCCCTCTTCCAACACATCACCTTATTGTCAAGGTGTGGCCCATCGTTAGCATTTCCTTTCAGGAATAAAACTGAATCTTCCTCTAATTACTGTTTTTTATTTCCCTCCTAACTACAACAGGTAATTCATTGTTACTTCTACTGGTCACAGGTCTGTTGGAAGTATTATTCCATTTTTTACTGGGAAGCCAAATACAGGTTTATTGTGTTCTAAAGGTCAGTGCACAATTATTGGGGTTACTAATTGACTTTAATTTTTTATGGGACTTTGAGAAACTTTAGTACATGTTCAGTCTGCATGTGCTATAAAAGTGATTTAACAATTGGCAGTATTTCAAAAGTCTTAAAGAAAACACTGCCTGGACAAAAAGCACCGGTGAACTTTCAAATGTCGCATCAAGCTGGGTCTCACTCACCCAGGCTGTGATGAGGAATTGCTACTTGGTAGAACAACTGTGACAGAAATAAATAGAAAGCAAAGGACTCTTGCATGTGGCTCTAACCTGTGGGGAAAAAAGTGTGCTTTGTTGATTTTACTTCAGCCATTTGTCTGTCTTTAAATAAATTGAAAATGCTAACAGAGGAACTATACCACTATAATTTAATTTAATACATTGTACTTTATTGATACAACATAGAAGTAGCAAGATTATACTACTTCACTCTATAAAATTATGCTTTTATTCTATAAAATGATTTCTGTAAAATCATTCTATAAAATTATACTACTTTTATTCTATAAAATTATTTCAATTTCTGCTACCCTTTACCCATAACTTTTATTATTTCTGCTCAACAGCTTTTGTTTATTATTTACAGACGTTAGCAGGAGCTCTTTCAACAAAAATTTTCCTTCAAGACATGATGCCAACATTGAGTGGCAATCTAGACAGTGCTGAAGGCCCTTGAGGTCACACCACTGCTGGGTCAGCATGGGGCTTCCCTGCTACAGTGGCTATAAAGAACCAAATTCATAAAGGAGTGATCTTTTAGAATCTAGAAAACAGTGCCCAAATTATCAAGCTGGTTAAGAAACCATTTTGTACTTCCAGTATGTCTCTCTCTTTATTTTTTCTCCTGGTGTTACATTTGATGTTTGATTTTATTTGCTATTTCATTAATGAAGTGAAATTTAACTTCATTTGAGGAACATTTCAATATTATGGTTGGGTATTTGATCACTAGGATCATATATTTATTTCAATATTATATACTGATTGTATGTATCTTATGTATATATAAATGTGTGTGTGTATATATATATATGTGTGTAGACATATATATAGATATGTTTATGTATGTGCATGTCCTTTAAGCAGTTTTTTGTCCTTTAAGCATTTTGTACACCAGAATTTCTAAGTCTAAAGGCCATGTTTATATAAATAAACTCACAAACTTACAAATACATTATTTTCATTAATGAACTGTAAGCCCATTAAAACATATATATATTAAAATAATTTCTAAGTACTTTCTCATAATTCAAATTATAGAAATTAAGTTAGATAATGAGTACTATTTTTTAGCTACTTATTTAGCAATTCAGAGATTATAAAATTCATATATTCCACATTAGTGAGGGCCAGAATCACGTTAGCAGCCCACCACAAGCCCAGTAAACCCTCAGTAGCAAGAATAAACCCTTTGTCTTTTTTTGGGCAGGAAGCAACCAGAATGTTGTACTTTTCAAGCCCCTGGCAGGGTAAACTGAAATAGGCACATGCAGTATTATGCAGTATTGTGGTATAAACCAAGTTAAAGAGATTAATGGAATTTATATTAGTAATTACACAAACACAAATATGTATATCTGATCATGAAAGAGAAATTGCTCATGAAAACATGCAAGAATGGAAAAATGATACTTTTTTGGACTTTATTCCTTGTAATTTGAAAATCATTCTATTTATATTATTCTATTTAACATTCAACCCCGTGAAGTAGATGTCATTATCCAACTATCCAACTTGAGCGGAGTTAAGTGCATTTTCCCAGTTCACTGGACCAGTAACTGGAGAAGTATAGATTCTGTTGTGCTGGTCTTAAGTGCAGAGTTCTTTCTGGCTTTATGGTTTATTGAAAACTGGATTCTTTTACTTAGACTTTCCTCCTTATCAGCTGCATGCACACACACACACACACACACACACACACACACAAATAACCAAAAACAAAGAAAACTGAAACTGTCCTTTTTCTTAGGCCTAAAAATAATTAGGTAGGCCTATTGAAAAGTCGAGGGTCTAAATGTTTAGACACTATCCTTCCTTCTCTCAAAGTCTTTGTTATCTCTTTCAAAGAATCTCTACTAGTGAATTCACTCCCTCTGTGTAAGTGTATACAGCAAAATTAAATGAACTGTGACAGATCTTATTAAAATGGTTTGCTAAAGACCAACAATAAGACCTCTCCAGATGTGCTTTGCCAAATTGTGGACTAATTTAGATTGTCATTAAAATATAGTCAGAAAATTGTCTATTCTATAGTGATTTATTTGCTTGGATCCATGAAGATGAAGGCCTAACATTTGTTACAGGCAGGTATGTAATTTCATTTATGTAATGTAATAGGAGAATATAGGCTCACAAAGAAAGGAAAAAAGTCTTGGTTTTGGTAAATGTAAGTAACTCTGAGGGAATTTTGTTATTTGTTGCAGAAATTAGCTGGCCTCTCATCATAGCAATTTATTTGCCCCAGGTGCTCACAGCTACTGCACTGCATTTCCCAGCCTCTGATAGCTGTCCCTGACCACATGACTGGGTTCTGGCCCCAGGTGAGCAGGTACATGTGGTGGGCACTACTTCTAGGTTTGTCATGCAGAAGTTCCCACGTTTGATCCTCTCTCCTTTCCCCCATCTCTGCGAGCTGATTACTGGTGTCCAGGGTGATCTTGGAAGGTAATCCTGAAGAAGACAGAGCCCTTTTAGCTTTGGGCACTTGATGAAAATAAGGCAGAGCATCCTCCCTCTTTCCTACTTAGAATTGGACATATATGAATTAGAAATAAACTTTTAGTCTGTGAAACCACCAAGATCTGAAGGTATTTCTATTATAATACCCTTAGCTGCACATGTCAAATTGGAATTACTAGACATCTTTCTTCCATAAACAAACAGTTGGATTCTAGAACACCATATCCTCATTTTTTCCCTCCATATCTGTGGTCATCACTTCTTGGTTGCACTTAAAAGATTCTACTAAACTTCCTGAACTTTAACTATTGGAGTGACACCATTTAATTCTCAAAACAAAAACTCCCCAAGAGAGCTCCTTCAGTGCCAAGACCTTGCATACCATCTATATGAGTTTGTCTGAACTTTCATCTCCAGTGTTAATTTTCTGCTAAACTCGACTCACACATTCAACTTCTTACTCCTCTACCAACTTGGATATTTATAGGCTCCTCAGCATAATATATCCCCCAATATTAAACATAACAAAAAAGCACAGCTCTTTCTCCCCAGCACTCCCACTCACATACCTGCTTCTGATCCATTATTCTCTATTTCAATAAGTGACATCACCACTCACTCAGTAGCTCAGGGGAAACATCAGGAGCTCTTCTTGATTCATGTCCTTCACAACATGTGTCAACTCTTAGGAATTTCTATGGCCTCATCCTTTAAAATTCATCTTATAAATGGCACACACATACACCATACAAATATTTGGGACACTACTGATACACTAGAAAGTTTCCCTGGGCTCTTTCCTAGTCAATATCCTTCTGAAAAAATAATCATTACTCTCATTTTTATCACCTTTTGCCTGTATTTGTTTTTTATGCATCTTAAACTTTATTGAGGTATTACTGAAGTGCACTAAACGGCATGTATTTAAATTGTATGATTTGGCTAGATTCGATGTATGTTTACCCTGTGAAATCATCACTTCAACCAAGATAACAAATATTTGCATAACCCAGTTTTTTTCTGTTTTTAAAGTCCAAATAAACAGAATTATGCAGTGTATACTTTCAGAAGTACATCTTTTTTGGCAGGGTGTCTGGTTTCTTTCATTCATCAGTATGTCTGATTCACCCCGTTGTGTCTAAGCATAGCTTTTTTTTAATAAGGAAAATTAAATTCCTGTGTAGTATTCCACTGTATGAATAAATCATGATTTAATTATACATTCTACTGTTGTGAGATATTTGGATTGTTTTCCATATTGGCAATTATGAATAAAACTGTTCATAATTTCCTGTGTATGTCTTTTGGTGGACATATAAACTCAGTTCTCCTGGAAATAAACCTAAAAATGAAACTGCTAGGTCATGAGTAGGTATGTGCTCAGTTCTAGTAGAAACTGACATACAGTTTCCACAAATTATTTTAATAATTACATACCCAAGAGGCAATTCAGGAGTACTGGTTACTCTACATCCTTCCTAGCATTTGATATTGTAATTATTTTAAATTGTATCCATTCTAATGGTTGTACAGCAGCATCTCATTTTGTATTAGTTCGCTTTTCCATGATAGTTAAAATCATGTTGAACACCTTTTTATATGGTTATTAGTCTTTTGAATATCCACTCTTGTGAAGTATCTGTTAAAGTTTTTGGACCATGCTGAGTTGATGCTTTTGTTTATTTGTATAGATTTCTAGAATTTATTTATTTATATATTCTAGATATAACTTCTTTGCCTGTTATGTTTATTGCATATTGTCACCACAATTGAGAAAGTGAATGGAGAAAGAAATGAAGTTCAAGAACTAGAGTTTAATAATGAGAAAGAAGAATGAAATTCCTAAGATAATGATGAGAAAATGACTGCACAAAGGGTCCAGAGGGCAACTGATCCAGGTTAGAACGGACTCTGTTTTGGCAAGGGAAATTTTATTAAAACGTGGATGAAAGTTGTGGATACACTTAAAAAAAAAAAACTAGATAATGAAAAAGAAAGAAAAGAAATGTGGAAAAATGAAAGGTTGGTCTAGAATTGGAATGTGCTTTCCTGAGTTCATGTAGTTAAAAAATTTTAATATGAAAATAACCTAAGTGAATCTTATCACTTATGTATATTTCCACAAATTTTCTTGACATAATTTAATTATTTTTGTTGTTGTTATTATTATTTTATTTAAAAAGTTCCTTCAGTAAAATATTAAACTTAAATATTGGAAGCATTCATTTTAGGTTCAGAGAATTGTTATTATTTTGAATTTAAGCTCATGTTTTCTAAAAGATTCAGCTGTTAATCTGAGAAAAAAAGATAATTTAATATTTTTTCTCTTTTATTCATTTAATTTTATTATACAATTGCATTTTTTTAAAGCATGGAAACTTACTTCCTTGTGATTAATCAGTATGTATGGCTATTTATTCCCCATTTACTTATCATCCTAAATTTATGACTAGACATACCACGTATTTATGTGAGAATCCAGGTCCCTCTTAAGCACTTAGTAATTTGCAAGAGCTTTTTTTATTTCTTCTGTAAGCATACACTTCCCTCATTTTAAATGATTTTATTCTAGAAAATTTTTTTCAGGTATTTGGGGGTTACAATTTTACTTTTTGGAGATAATATATTTCTAGATCATTAAGGTTATATAACTTGTAAGGACAATGGAAATCAATTACATATGTCTATAGTGATACTTTACCATAAATATCACTAATACTAGTGGCATCTTAAATATCACTCTGCTCCCTTGAATCCCAGTATCTTGAAATCATTAATTTTTTTCTAATCCCAAATATATGTTTCCTCATGTGATCTAGATTCTGTTCTATTTTCATTAGGTGATCTTAAAACCTGACGAGGACAATGGAAAATATTACCAAACTGATTCTATTAAAATTCATCTGCTTTCCTTGACAAAACTTCCACCAAGAACTTCTCACACAAACAATTAAGTCTCAGAAGGGAACACTGGCCTAGAATTATTGTGAGGTTGTTGAGCATTTCAATCTGGGATGTGTTCAAGTGAGAAAATCCAACTATAAACAGGTTCTTTGTCCATGTGTTTTGAACACCTACTGAAATTGCTTAGAATTAGAGAATACTCATTCTTCTCTCAGCTGAAGACACAGGAATTGTGCGTAACTTCTTGTAGTGCTTTCCATTCCACAATCTGCCTGTACCAGATGGCTACACCAGCTGACCAGGAGAAACATAAATCCTAATCTGTTGTCACTGGACTAATTTCCAGATAATGGCTCAATCGTTAATGACTAGAAGTCAACACTGGCTGTTCATTAGAGTCATGGGGAGTTTTTAATTATATTATATATCTTTGCTCCATACTTGAGTAATTAAATACATTTTGGAGAAGGGGTTCTAGCTGATATTGGTATTTTTTAAAGCTGCTGTCAAGTGTAGGAACCATTGTAAAATATGTAAAATATGAGGAGATCTCTTCTCCAATGCACTATCAAAACAAATGCATTCTACATTTCATTCCTGTTTTCTTCTTGCCTAGTCAATAGGCAAGTCTCTAGAATAATTTATAGTCTCTCACACTTTCTCCTTCACAATGTGCAGCAACTTTGCTCCACTGCCTGAGTTACCATGCCTCCTCCCAAATCCTCCTGCTGTAAACTCTGGAATTAATAGTTTGTGAGCAGTAAACTACCTTTCACCTTCAGCTTCTCCTTTAAGAATATCTTATTTTAAATGAAATGTAGCTTTTCATGTGGACAACACATGGCTCATTGCCTTACTTCATTTGCTATGATATGAGTTCCTTGATCAGAGCAATGCTGTATAGAGTCCTATGACGGTGGGTAAGACATTCTGATGGCAGTTCTGACAGAAGCACTGCATGTAGGGAAGGCAAATCTATATACAAAGTATCTATTCCAGTAAGAACCAAGCCCTGCCATTTGCTAATGAAAGTAGTCCTGGATTGAACAACAAGCAGATGAAAGGAGGATTGGTTCCTTTCTTGCCTGCAGGTTTGAGTTGGGACATTGGTTTTCTGAGATTTACACCACCAGTTCCCTTGGTTCTTAGACGTTCAAGCTTGGACTGAATCATGCCACTGGCTCTACTGGTCTCTAATTCACAGATCACAGATTGAGGGACTGTTTGTATATTATATATATATCTACATCTCTTTATATATATCCATATCATCAACAGGTAGATAGATATCTCCTAGTGACTGTTCCTGAGTCTTATTTCCATATTTTTTAGCTGAGATTATCAGAGTGGCTCAACATCTTGTAAATCTTAATACAATTTGGTTTGGCCAACCTATGGGCTCGTGCTGTGACTCACTGTTCAACCAACAGTGATTGTGAAAGAAGATTCTTTGAAAAGAGGCATTGGGATGACAGGTAAGATAAAATTATATACAAAATGTACACCAGATATTTATTGCCTCCAAGCTCTAGAATATATCGAAGAGAAAGTAAATTTATCAAAGAGAAAGTAAATTTATCAAAGAGAAATCATGTCTGTAAATTAATGTTGTAACAATGAATACTAAATGACCTGAAAAGGACATTAAATGCTTATGAGAGTTAAAAGGACACAGAACGATAAAAATTCATTTAAGACTATGTTCTAAGTAGAATACAATATTCAGCTGATAATGTAGTCACTGATTTTGAACTTAGGTAAGACCTGAGATTGTGTATATCCCAAGTATTGTGAGATTGAAGTTGAGCTGAACATTTCCTTATTTTCCTTCTTTCTTTGGTGGTGCAGGTGTGTAAAGGGCGATTTGCCCACATGTTGTGTAATGGGTCTTGGGGAAAAAAAAAACTGCAAAGCATGTACAAGAGCTGAGTATTGGGCCATAGTATGACTAGAATAAATTTTTGTTTGAGAATTATTCCTTTCCTTATTTATGTAGGTTTCTTGATTAAAAAATATTATTTCTTTTTCTTCATCATAGTTTTTCTGGAAAAAGACTTGTATTATGTCCAAAGCAAACTCCTGCATTAGTCATGACATCTTCCTCCACACAATGTGCCAAGTCCACGTGAGGCAATTCACAAGTTTTGTTATCCTTAATTTAAGTGGATCATCCCAGTATCACTTCAACATCATTTTTTATCATTGTGAAATAAATTATTGGGGTCTACTTAAAATAGAGATAGCATTTTTCTGTTACTGACATTAAAGAAAGTGAATCATATGAAATTATCCTGCAACAATTAGTTCTCTATTATACTACAGCAATTCCACAATAGGGACAAAAAGAAACTATACTTTTAACATTCCATGAAATTTTATACATAAAATGTCCACTGATTTTAAACACTAGGTAGAAAAAGATTAAAGTGGACAAAACTTATAGGGCATCATGTATCAACATAAGGTTAAAGTAAGTTGTGTATCAAAACTTACAATTTTCATGATTCCAAAAAATATGTTTTGTACTACAACAAACCACATAGGTAGTTAGGAGGGACGATTTATTATGAGTCCCTTACCAGGCTCTTTTTCTTCTTCCCTGCTTCTTTACTGCTCTGCCTCTTTAAATTATATAGTACTAAAAAAATAATGACAAGTTAGCATACTATCCAATAACCCTAAAACAGCAAGCACTTGGTTTATTACATTCCAGGTTTTTTTTTCTGAATGCATCTGTATCTTATGTAGCTGAAATTTTGCTTCTCCCATTTTTAAGCACATATTTAGCTGAAATGACTGGAGGAATTATAACATTTTTTAGGTTTTGAAGCACTGAAATAAGTCACCAACAAAGTGGTGGTAGATTTGTCTTTACAAAAAAATAGTGAAGAAAGGTGAATGAATGAAGAGATTTTTATGCCAAAGTGAAGTAAGTCAAGGGCGTTTATACTGGGGCACTTTAAACTATCTCAGTCATATTGTTAGAACTGGTGCCAAGAGAGTGCCTCATTTAAGAAACATCATTCAGTCAAGGTGTGAAACTGAATACAGGAAACCTCATTTAAATGGAGTTGAGAGGCCAGAAGTGGAGCTCTTACATCCTACCATTTCTTGTCAATTGTAGACTCCAACAAGAAGAGGGGTACCTTGCATTCCCAACAAAAAGAAGCGTATACTTTACTACCCCAGCAGGAAGAAAAAAGATTTTCTCCTTGCCCAGCAACAGTCTAGTTAAAGAGAAACTGTTACAACTCAGCCAATGAAAAGCCACTATGCTTTGAACTCCCTGTTTACTCGATGGACTTCTAGTTTATAACAGAACCTACTAACTCCTCCCTTTCCTTTGTAAGAGTGTTCCTCTCCTTTGTTCTCTGGATATGCCATAGGGTTTGCCATAGCTTGTCTATCCTGAGTGGCAATTCCTCTGCTATTCCCAAATAAACCCATTTCTCTGGTAAAATAACTGGCTATTTTATTTTTAAGGTTGACAAAGATTATTTACTTATACTATGCCTATCACACACTGTTAGGGGATGGAAGAAATAAAACATGAATATGACTCACTCTCTTTTTCCGGAGATTATGTCCTCTGCCATGGTAGCAAAATACATATCTATGGAAAGATGAAATCAGTGTATCATAATTTGCGACACATGAGTTATCTGGATGCCTGTAGTCAAATTATGATTGCAAACACAATGGAACAATAAAAGTGTTTTATAATAACTTTAATGCCTTATGTAAATCTTCCAAAGAGCTCCAGAGGGGTAGGTCTAGTTGTTATTCTCATTTTTATAGATTACAAAGTCAAAAATCAGAGAGAGGATGAATTAACATACCTAAAGTTACACAGTTTATACCCTCGGGTTTGAATGCTGCCATCTGTTTTTAGTGCTCAAATTCTTATCTATTATATTATGTTACCCTTCACTATTCTGTATAGTTGCCTGAGGGTCAGAATCAATAAGAGAAATCACTTTTCAAATAGTAAAGTTTTTATAATATTAGTTATCATTTTCTGCTTTCTTCACAGTCTTAACAGACATTATTTAAAACGCTTATATGATATTTTTATTAAACTTCTATTTCAAAATTTAAATAACTATAACATTACTGGAGTCATTGTTTAATTTTTTTGGTTAGGTGTTTAGATATTTACTGTTAGAGATTGATTTAATTATAGATGTGGATATATAAAAGACTCGGTTTGAGACAAAAAATCATTTCCAGAATCAAAGATACATTTTGATTTTCCTTCATACATATTGCCAGATTATTTTCCAAAATAATTACAAAATTTTAGTGTCACTTCCTGTGTTTAAATGTGTTGACTCAAAAAGAATAAAATACCTAGGAATAAATCTAACCAAGTAGGTGAAAAGACCTGTACTGTGACAAATGTAAGACACTGATGAAAGAAATTAAAGACAATGAAAATAAATGGAAAGATCTTCTATACTCATGGATAAGAAGACTTAATATTGTGAAAATGGCCTTGCTACACAAAGAAATCTACAGGTTCAATGCAATCCCTGTCAAAATACAAATGGCATTTTTCACAGGACTAGAGCAAATAATCCTAAAACATGTATAGAACCACAAAATAACCTAAATAGTCAAAGAAATCTTAAGGAAGGAAAACAAAGCTAGGAGTTTCATACCCTCTGATTTCAAACTATACTACAAAGCTGTGATAAACAAAACTGTGTGGTACTGGCACAAGAATACATACATAAATCAATGGAACAGAAGAAAAGCTCCAGAAATAAAGCTATGCCCATATAGTCCAAAGGAGGCAAGATTATACAATGGGGAAAAAAAGTCTCTTCAATAAAAGCTGGACAGATACATGGAAAAGAACAAAACTGGATCACCATCTTATACTATGTACAAAAATAAACTTTAAATGGATTGAAGATCTAAATGTAAGACCTGAAATTATAAAATTCCTAAAATAAAACATAGGACATAACTCTTAGACATCAGCCTTAGCAACTTTTTATTGGATAGTCCTCCCCAGACAAAGGAAACAAAAGAAAAATAGTAAGTGGGACTACTGCAAACTAAAAGCTTCTGCACAAAAAAGGAAGTCATCAACAAAATGAAAGGCAACATACTGAATGGGAGAGTATATTTGCAAATACTATATCCAGTAAATGGTTATTATCCAAATATATAAAGAACTTATGTGACTCAACACCAAAAAAACCCAAACAACATGATGAAAAAATGGGCAGAGGACCTAAACAGACATTTTCCAAAGACAATGTACAGAGGCCAACAGACACATGAAAAGATGCTTAACAACAGCAATCATCAGGGAAGTGCAAATCAAAGCCACAATGTGATATCAGCTCACACCAGTCAGAGTGACTACTATCAGCAAAGAAAGAAATAATGTGTTGGTAAGGATGTGGAGAAAGGGAACCCATGGATACTGCTGGTGGGATTGCAAATTGGTGCAGCCACTAAGGAATGCAGTATAACACTCCTATGCTTATTGCAACATTATTTACAATAGCTGTAATATGGAAGCAACTGAGGTGTCCCATCAACAGATAAGGGGATAAAGAAGATGTGGTGCATATCTACAGGGGAATATCAGCCATAAAAAAAGAAAGAAACATTGCTATTCACAGCAACCTGGATGACGTAGAGGGTATTATTCTAAGTGACATAAGTCAGAGAAAGACAAATACCATATGATCTCACTTATACATGGAATCTGAAAAACAAAAATTAACAAAAAAAACTGAAGTAGACTCATAAACAAAGAGAACAGACTGGTGGTTGTCACAAGGGAGAGAATTGGGTGGATGGGTGAAATAGATGAAGGGCGAAAAAATTAGTGCAAATGCTTGGTACCTTCTTCTGGCTGATGGTTACTTGAATATATATACAGGCCAAAACTCATCAAGCTGTACAGTATGATCTGTGTGTTTTATTGTCTGTACATCAACCAGAAAATAAATAAATAATGTGGTTTCATCACATCCTCATCAATACTGTATACTACATAATTTTTAATATGTCTTTAACGTAAGGGTTATACTCTAACCCTGTTTTGCTTTAGTTTCCTTGATTATTACTTTATATTTAATTCTATCTTTGTGGCGTGCTTTGTCAGGTTATACCTGTACAGGTGTATTTGTTCTTTACTCATTACAGTCATTAACTGTCTTATATTTGTAGTTAACATTAGATGACAGTTCTTTTAATTTCATTTTTTCATTTTATTTGAAGTTGCCAGTATTTTTTTGTATAGTTCATTTAATTGCATCAGAGTTGGAATGTTATTAAGTGCTTAATGCTTCACCAGTATAACAATTATTCCTTTATTTTGTATGGTTCATCTGTTAGTGCACTTGGACTTGCTTATATCTTGTTTTATAATTGTGCAATTCATGATTTAATTTGTCATGTGTATTCATACTTTTCCAGATTAAGATATCTTATGTGAAACCATGCAAAATCTTTCCTTCCCCTATTTGTGGACATTCGATGCTCTTTCTCTCAGTTCTACTATTTTGTGTTATTTATTCTGCTTGCTTCTTTTTTGCATTGATTAATCACACCCTCTTCCTGTCCTATTTAAGAGTGATACTTGTTCTCATTATTTGTATCCACTCAAAAATTTTGGGACTAATCAAATGGGCAAAAAGCCCATTGGTTTTGAATTCACAAGTCATTTGAGTATTGGCTGCTGACGGAGGCGTGTGTTTTCTTGGCTCAGTGAGGTATAGGAAGGTTAACAAGGTGGAAAATGTCTGCAAGAACAGAGTGTTAAACAGATCAGACCAAGATAAATTTGCATTTGAATGAGAAAAGAGAATATCTATATACTGATTTAGACAGCTGTAAGGAAAACTATTTTCAGCTCTTTTAAAATGACCCCAGAGTTTGAGAAACTGGACATTGTTCAAATTAACAATATTTATTCCTTGAATGACAATTAAGAAAATGAAAAGTCAAGCCACAGAACAGGAGAAAATACTTGAAATGATTAATCTGACAGAAGACTTGCTTCCAGAATATAGAAAGTCTTCTTAAAGCTCAACAGTAAGAAAACAAGCAACAAAGTTTGAAAATAGGCAAAATATTTAACAGATACTTCACAAATATAAAATTACTGCCTAATAAATACATGATAAAACACCCACATCATTAAACATCAGAGAAATGCAGATTAAAAGCCCAGTGAGAGCACTGTACATCTTTGAGAAAGGAGAGAAGTAAAGAGGCTGATTAATACAAAGCATCGATGAGGAGTTAGAGTAACCGGAAATCTCATGTTCTGTGGGTGGCAATGTAAAGTGGCATAATCATTTTAGAAATCTTAAAATGTTAAACACATGCCTACCTATGGCCTAGCCATTTGACTCTCAGGTATTTATCAAAAATAATAAAAACTTTTGTTAATTTTAAAAAGTGTACATAAATGTATATAGCTGCTGTAATCACAATAGCTCAAAGTTGGAAATAGATCAAATGTTCACTAATGGATAACTTAGTTGAAATTTTCTATATTTCAATAAAACTGGGAAAAATGTCCTGGAATACAATTCTACCTTCTTTGAATTAATGTGAAGTGATAGCCAAGCTCAACTCATATCCCAGCAATAGTGAGAAAGGTGAATATTTCCTTCCTTCCTCTGAGAAAACACCTTATAGAATAATACCAAAGGGACATGTCTAATAGTCTTCCTGCTATATTCAGACCACATGCATGCTAAAATAGGTGAAAACCTTTCTAAATACATTTGCATCCCTGTTTGTATAATTCAATATATGGATGCTGTTTAATCTTAAATTCCAACATATGATTATGCAAGAAGCTGTAAGAACTCAATTCACATGTGAGATACTGCCTGGGCCCAGGCTACAAAGAATTGAAATGACTGATATGTCAATTTACCTATGTCTGAATAACTTGTTTTTATGCACAGTGAGATTCCTATTAAATCCTTTTCCTAAAAGAAGTTAAATTTTGGCACAACAATTTCCTGCTGCTTTTTCATATGGCTCACTTTCTCTACCATTATATTTGAAACTGCATCATTACTGTTGCAGAACATGAACTTATGATATGTGATGATGCTTTGAGGTAGAAGCACTGCAAATGAGAAAGTCATAATATTCCCTTATCTTGCCTTCAGTTTGGGGACTGAGTATATTCTTTTTTGGTTCCCCTCCATTTGTATGTGGCCATAAAAGACCTCTGTGTTTTTGGCTTGGATCTTTATTTTTTCCACTATAATTGGAAATACTATATTTTCATTTCCAAAGCTTCCCTCTACTGTAAAATTTCAGGGTTAAAGTTTAGGTTGTATACAGAACTTTTTCATGGACAACAGAATGAAATAATTTAAGCATTTTACATGACAAATAGCAATTTTTTCATAGCTTTCCTGAGAGGAAGGAACATTTCCATAAAGGGAGAAATACTAGGGAAAATTTCAATAAAGATCATATCAGAAAATAAAATTGATATCCAAAATAAATCACTTTTAGTACTCCAATACCATACGATGTCTTGACTAAAACTGGAAGGAATATTACTAGAGTGCTCCAGTGTATAATAATTTTGGTATTTTTCCTCCGTATATAGCACTAAAATCCTGCTAGCATTTGAAGTTGTACTCTCTATTTTCCTTTTGGAAAAGAAAATGCAGTCTGAGATTTTTAAAAGTCATATAAGCAACATTTTATCTTCTTTGCACTTACAAAATAGAACAAATATTAAAAATAAAGTTATTAACTATTTGATTGGCATGAAAACAAATTTCAAAACAGAATTATTTTCTTTTTAAGCTTCCATGTATCAAATTGGTAGACATGTACAACTTTCTTATCACACAGCTTTGGAATAGCTAACATATTGAGTGTTTACCACAAAAACATACTTTAATTAGCAATTAATACTCCCTGGCATTTTTATAATCAAATAAAGAGTGAATCAGTTTTTATAAACTACAGGAATTAAATCTGGACATATGTGAAGGACATTTAGACTGGATTGTTATCAATTAAAATATAATCTAAATCAATCCTGAATCAGATGATCCCACATTGCTGTTACCATCATCACTTTCAGATGTGGAAATTGAAGGTTAAAGAAATCCACTTGGAGAGGATCACAGAGCTTGCAAGTGGTTCCTAGTCCATCTGACTCCAGGACTCAGGGCTTTTTGGTGGCTAATTTTATATCCAAGGCTTGATTTGTCCCTGTAAATAATATCTGTGCTCACAAAGGTATTACTTTTGCTCTTTATCTTTACCAACGTGCGCCTCATCTTTCAGTTCACAGACTACCCTTGTTATTTAAACAATGCAACAGTAACAGCAATGCACCCAGGTCACTATTAGAATCTATGCTAAATGTTTTAAAGACATTATTTTATTTGGCCCTAAAAGCTATCATACTATGAACATTTTAAAGAAAAGATAACCAAGATTTAGAGGTGAAAGTCTCAGAGCAATGTCACACAAGAGAAACTGTTAAAGATGAGATGCAGATTCAGTTCATGGTACGCAGAGCTCAACCACTAAGGCTCCACGGTGTCAGACAGTAACCCACTGACACAGTATTTCCCCCATTCGCCTCCTCAATTGCTTAGAAGACGCTCCCTTCTCAGTCTAGTGATGCGTGTTCTTATTTCTACAACACAGCACATCCAAACACATGTCTGAAGTTCTGTTTACGAGAGGCCATATGACATAGCCATAAAAAGTACAGGTCAAGTTAGGAGAAGACAGATATGGGATTGAATTCCCATCTCCCACACTAACTAATTATTCACTATAGGCAATATAATAGGCTTGGCTACATCCTAATTTCCTCATTTGAAAAAGGGAATCATAATAGTAATGTAGCCTGGGTCTGGCCAGTAACTAAGATAACACATAAAATTCAAGTGTAGTATCTGGGGCCTACAAAAATTTGCATCATTATTCTCTACTTCCTTCCACCCCACACTTACTTCTCTCTCATATGTGTTTCTCACTTTTCCAAAGGACAACTTCTAGACCTTCAAACACTTGACCTTGGAGCTAATGAAATTATAATGTTCTAAACACGCATTGAGTTATTTAGACTATTTGTAAGGATATTGGACAAATGTATTTCTTTTGCAAGTCAAGCTAGTGTGTGTGTGTGTATTGTTCACGTGTGTTGTTCTCTGGAAGAATATTGACCGATTATATCAGTTTTGTTTTTCCTGTAATGATAGCTGTCATTTACGATGCGCTTGAAAATTGCTAGGCTCTGTGCTGAGCTCTTGCTCTTAGTCGTTATAATCCTACCAAAAACGTTGACAAGCAGGTGCAGTTATTACTTCCACTTTTCAGATGAAGACACTTAAGCCTAGAAATGTTAACTAATCTTGTCAAAGTCTCACAGCTCCTATATGGTGGAGCCCAGATTCAAACTGAGGCCCTCAGTTTAACCTTCATTTTAACCGCTAAAAATATACTTGCTCAGTTTTCTCACTTAATTCTCATGTTCTATAAAAGTTGGAATTTATAGTCTAGAGGTAGTTCTATTTATTTGTAGCTTCTATACTTTAGGTTTTAGCATTTAAATTTTCTGGCAGTACAGTGAGAGAGTAGAGCTCTCATTGAACATTTAGGAAGATGAAGAGAAGGCCATTTTACCTATGAGGAGGTTTGGAAGTCTTTGAAGTGTCCGTCACCTTTTCCTGATATAAAAGAGGAGTGGCACGCTAAATTAACCAAATTTCTTACCCTTGTCCAGTTTGCTTGCTGTAATTTAGAATTTGCCCATTTTGATAGCAAGACAGGCCATAGCTAAATAAACTTTTAAATAGTATTTTCTTGTTTGGTGGATTGCAACTTCTTGTTCAATGAAAGAAATTATGTGCATAATTACTTTCTTGGAGGCAAATATAATGAATATAGATATGGCTAAATAAAAACTACTAAAGACACATTAATACATTCTCATTTATCCCTTGATATTTACATGGGCCAGGTAAGCACACTGATGTAGCTGTTTCAATGTTTTTCTCCAAAATTGCACATAATTTCACAAATTGAATTCATAACACTTATAAGGAAACTAATAGACATTTAAAAAGAAGTTATTCAAGATGTCCTCCTCTTTTCAGGGGAATTAGTAATTATTTTATCTTATTTAAATGAAAGTCACACTTCTGAAAACATCACTGATCTGGAGCCCAGTGAACGCCACTGATATTATAGGTCACCTACATACATCCAATTTTATGTGTGAAAGCTGAAGATGAGATAATTCATTTAAAGGTATATATTTGGAAAGGGGCCCAAGTAAGATGCCTACAAATTAAACATTTGGCAAAATTCCTTAGATAAATGGAAAAGGTCATTTTGAAAATTTGGTTTGCTGGATTTTAACAGCTGCACTATAAACTGTAATTGCAGTTTAAACAACCTCCAATGTCACTCTAGAAAGATCTTAACCTGCTTAACCTGCCACCCCTCACTGCTTGCAAGTAAGCCACAGATATAATTTTATGAGCTGCTGGAGAAATTTCCCCAATTTTTACTTGACTCCATGGTCACTGTTACATGTAACTGACTCAAAGTTAAATATGATCCATGGTTCTGTTAGAAAAACAAACAAAAACACAAAACCTCAGTACTTGAGTGAGTCTTAATTCCAAATGCATTAAGAGAAGAAAAAGCAAATAAGAGTATTTGATCATTAAAATGTTAATCTTTTTAGATTAATATTCTACGGTTGTTTATTACAAAATATGAAGGTAACATGTATTTTCAGGATCAATATACGTCTATGTGAAGATGGTATGCGTTTTAATATTTTCATATCTGAGTTATGACTTTCAGAAAAATGAGTTTAATAATATATTTCTTTTTCATTAGAAATAAAAAAGCTTTCTTTTGGAAAGAACATAATAAATCACATTCAAAAGTGTGAAAGCCAAAATAAATATAAACAGTGTATACTGATTTTTAAAATATAACACTAACAACATTTCAAAGTGTCAAAAAAAATCATAGAATTATAGAATTTTAAAACAGCTATTAGATTACTCAGTGGGATAGGAAAATAGAATAGTAGGCCCTTATGTCCTTATTTCACAATTTCATAATTAAACTATCTAAATAATTTATAGTTATTGTCCTTTTTTCTCCTTTCATTTTATTTGAGGTTATCTTTTTCCTTCAAATTAAACTTGGCTATATTCATATATCAGAATTGAAAAGGATTTTTTTCTGAAAGAAAAATATTATGGCCACATTTTCCATGCTGAGTTTTCTAATTTGAGATGTTTCATCTATATTACAGTAAGTAATTTATATGGAATATTGTACTAAAACTGTTTTTAAAAGTACAAATACAATGAATATCAAGGAAATTCAGTAAAAAAATGTTTCTGTCACAATTAAATCATAACAAATCAATTCGTTATAAAATAGGTGATTTTTGAACCACACTTTAACAACCTGTATGAAGTTGCCTTATTCAAAGATTAATTTACATTTTCAAGTGGATGTTACATATACTGAATCAAATGCTCAAGGAGATAGTTTTTACTTCTGATTAGAATTTTCTTGTATTTAAAAATGAATAGTGTCATATATTTTCTGAGACTTTCATTTATCCTTGCAGTGTTTTCCTTAGATTAGCATAGGCAAATGAGTGAAATTTTAGAAAAGACACCAAAAATGTCTACTGTTTTATACATTCAATAGTTACTTAGTGAGAACACTTAAAAACATTGATATATATTGGTATAAAAATGCTATACTAGGCCATATTTCATAATAATAATGACTTTCATTTTGCCTGACAACCTGCATTATCCTTTTCATTACTGATCATTTTTCAAATACATTTTTAAAAATACTAACATTCACACTGAATTTTAACGTTTTTAAGTGCTTTCACATAAATCATTACTTCATTTGCAATACAATACTTTCACTAGGTTCCTTTTCTTGGTTTAATAGATGGGTAAACTGAGGATCAAAAATTTTTAAGAGATTGTTCAATTTAATGCAAACATTAGGGAAAAAAACCTGGAACTCAAATTCTGACCATTTAATCTCATTCCTTGGACTTTTATTATGCCAATAAAGAGTGGAAGAATATGTCACCCTAAAATACCCCACTTTAGTTTGGGGATCAACTTGATCTAAATACTTAAAAAACAGCAGGTGTACAAAATGCTCTTTGACCTCCCTTTTTCTTCCTGAAAGCAAGAGAGAAAAATCCCGTGCGAATGATGTCCTCCTTATACAGGAACGAAAAAAACATTATCACAAGAGATTGGAGTCCAGGCTGAGATAATTCTGTACAAACAGACGTTGCTCAAATAATTTTTATTGTCATTTAGTCTCCCCATATATTAGTTACTTTTCCACAATTGCTTCTCTTTGTTCAACTTAATATATAAGAACTTAGGTTTTGCCATTATTTAAGTCTTCACTTCTTTATAAAGATTACTATGTCATGTAAAACTTATATTAAATAAATTTGTATGCTTTTCTCTTGATAACTGGTCTTTTGTTACAGTCAGTCCCAGTTGAAACTTAAGATGGGTAGAGCAAAAATTTTTCCCTTCCCTATACCACTCAAGACATTTTTTTAAGAGATTCTTACTTAACTGATTATTTTCTCTGATTAGATCTCTTTAGAAGACCAGTCACACTGCAAGTGGAGTTTCAATTGAATTAGAAGTAGTTTTAGTTTGTATATGGAAGAAGGATTTGGATAATTAAAATCAATAAATTATGGTAGGTAAAAATAGACACAAACACATACAATTCCACTAGTGGCACTCAGGACCATATTAGCTATCTGACAAAAATGCATGTCACTTACATACATGAATACAATGACAGCACAATGTAAGAGTCATGTCACTGTAATGTTAAGTTTCATGGACGCAATTATTACTTGAGAAAGAGATAAGTTTAGGAAAACAGGAAATAGTGACTAAAAATAGAGAAAAATCCACATATCCTACAAAACTCAAAGCTCTCAGCTTGTGTAGGGACTTAAATTTAAGCTCTGTGCTGACTCTTGGGTACATTCTGAAGGGATCAGCCAGACCCTTAGAGATGCTATAGTTTTGACATTTTACTCTTTCTTTCCAGTAGAACTAAGTACAAGTTACAGATCCCATGATTCTATTCAAAGTAAGTCAGAAGGGACACAGATGCCCTATTCGAAAATCTCCTTTGTCAATAACACAATTTCTAATTAGATGTGGCCCAGCAATTTCTTATGGGATATAGAAAAGATTGAATCATATATTTTTTTTCCTCCAGAATTAGATGAACATAAAAGGCTTCTGAAGTTCATTTCAAGAAAAGTGATTAGCTTACTCAGTCCCTCTTTGCCATTTCTCCTACTGACCTTCACTGGAGGCTCGCCTGGAGGTGTGTGGACTGTTCCTGTACTGCACAGGCTGTGAGGCACTGCACGGAGTTCGTGCAGAGCTCCAGGGCATATGAACAGGAGCAGGTGAAGCAGGGCCCTCAAAGACTAAGAGCCTGCCTGGGCTACTTCCAATCACTAATGTTCCCTGATAATTTGAAAGTAAATAAAAAGTGTGAAAATAGAGTTACAAAAATGTTAGTATTTTACATTTAACTTGTTCAACAATAAAACACAAAAAACAAAATAACTTATTTTAACCACATTACATTTGAGGTTCATTTTGAATTTGAGTCTTAGGCCATGGTGGACTTCCCGGTCTCCCTATAAAATTAGCCTTGATAAACAAACTCCTAAAATATTCAGGAGTGTGGGAAAACACAAAGTGTAGGTCCCACAAATGAACATTCCTTCAAAGAAAAATCAATTAAATTCAGGTAGTATAGCCAGAATCTAACAGGAGAAACTCGGCAGCCAGGGTAGCTGGGGATGCATATTGGCTCTGCTACTTACTAGCTGGGTGAACTTGTATTTTATTTCCTGTTACTGTATAAATAACATTACTTATTTCATGGTGTCACCATGAAAGGATCACATGATTGAACATTCATAAAGTGCTTAGGGGAATTCCTTGGAATATATATATATATTTTTGTTGTTTGTTAAATAAATAAAAGAAAAAGGCAGCATTAGATATTATGTTAGCTTGTATAACAAACACCCTCAAAATCTCCGTGGCCTACGTTAGTGGGATTGTATTTCCCATGATCCCATGTGAGTGTGGAGGCTCACTGAAAAACCTCACTCAAAGTGGTAAACAGAAACCCAAACTACTTCTATCCTGTGGATCTCACTCACCCTGATGTACTTCTCAGGCATCCTCTGCATTACTCAGCTAGCCGACAGGTAAATGAAGCTGTGTGGACTCGCTTAGGATGTTTTATGAGAGGTACGCAATTTCTCTCTCACACTTCACTGGCCAAATCTCAATGGCTTGGCCCTTACCAGGTGGAATGAAGGCTGGCAACTGTAGTCTTTCCATATATCCAAGATAAGGAAATAGGGTTGATTTGCATCTGATGAAACAGGAATATAAATGACAATTGTCACCTTAAGATTTTGTCTGCTTTAAGAGGTTGAATAAAACAGCACAATGGCATTTGAAATTCCTAAGTTACTTCAAGTGAGTGGCTTCCATCTTCTTTTTTATTCCAATAAAGATGTAGAAGTCAGTCTTATAAAGATGGGTAAGACTGGCAGTTATTTATCTTTTAAACCTATTATTGTTAGCTTGACCACGTAAATGCAATCTCTCTCATGTATTTGTAAAATTTGTTTTTCCTTCGGACAGACCTAGTTTCTTCCCCTTTTCCTCCTTTTTTTGGTTTATGACTCTTCAAAATCAGTTTTCTCTAAAGGTCATTTTACCTCTAAATATTTCTTGAATCTATGCACTTTCTTCTACCTCCATGGCATATTTCCAATCAAACTGTCATTTTTCTTGCCTGGACTACTGCACTGACTTGTGAACTGATCTCCCTGTATCTGTTTTTGTTTGCCTCCAGTTTACTCACTGTAGCATTTGATTTTATCTCCTAAATCTTGTTAGAATCAGCTAATTTCTTTACGTCTGCTCCGTAAAACCCTAATCTAACTAAGCCACATGCTTCCTTCAGTGCCATTCTCTTACCAAGGCTCCACCACACAGTCATCCATCATTTCCAGGACATTCTGGAAGGCTTCCTGTTTCCAGGGGGCTTTAGCAAATGCTATTCCTTATTTCCAAAAGATTCCTTCTCTGTACATTGGTTAGGTAATTCCTACGTATGTATCAAATCTCTCTGAGATTTGAAGAAGCTATGACCACCTAACAGACCACCTAACAGTACTCTGGTCCTTTTGTTTACTTTCTCATGGTACTCTTACTTCTCATTGTAGCACAAAATTGTAATTAAGTAATAAATGATTCAATTAGGTATATAATAAAATTGAGAGGGCAAGTGCATGTGTAAAACCCTGTGAACTTAAAATTCCCAAAGCATTACTGACTGATGAAAACAAGTCTCCTTTCTCTGAGAATAAGAGAGTTATATCTTGATGGAGGCTTTACTGATTGCAAGGAAGAAAAACAGAACTCAAACTGAGTTAAGGAGAAGTTCATTGCAGAGGTACAGAGAGATACCATGGAATCCAGAACAATTATTGAGGTAGCTAACAAATATAATGGTAAAAAAATCTTGAGCCCTTGCTTTACTCTATGTTAAGGTAAGTGCCATGCAAATGAAGTGTCAAAAAGGTGACCAACAAAATTCTCAAGAAAGATTGTTCTCGACTACAGTTTATCCTGTTTATCTTCATGAACTGCTCTTCATTTTATATCTAAATTTCTTACTTAAAAAACCACTTGTCCAATGATTTTCTTCATTCTTTGATATACCAAATTTACCATGACTGACTCCGCATTGTGAATTCTCTATATCAATAATCTCACATTCCCAATTTTATATACTAAACAAGATACAAAAAGTTTTATTGTTATTTTGTTTTGCATGAAGATGATTATCAGTGATTCCAGAGTCTGCATTCATATTTCACTTATTCATTCCATTATATAATTTTATGTATTCATTCTGTTCACTTCCTCCTTTATTTATTTATTCTCTACATAGTACCTCCTACGTACAAGGCGTTGACATGCTGGAGATATGACAGAGAACAATATTGTTTAAGGTCTGTGACCCAGATAACTCTTGCAAGCACCATTCAATCTAGACCCTATTGAAAATATGAAGAGAGAAATTAGAATTACCAACCATTTAAACTGCAAAAAAATAGCATGATATATGGGAACCAAACATGTGAAAAAGAAAAACTCACACACAGGTAACATAGTCAATGGAAGAAAGGGCAAGTCCCTAAAGTTAGTATAATACATAACTTTGAAGTTATTTTTGGGGAAATACATCCATTAAAACACATGCAACGCCCTCCACTTCTGGCACTAGAGGAAATCAGATAAGCTGAAATGCTTTAACTGCAAAACCACAAGAAATTCCCCACAAAATATTAAAAACATGCTGATGAAGTAGAGCTGAGCTGTCAAGGAAGTAAAGAAAACCATAGGTTTTTCTCCAAAAGGGAGAAA
This sequence comes from Phataginus tricuspis, assembly GCA_029783875.1. Classification (NCBI taxonomy): domain Eukaryota; kingdom Metazoa; phylum Chordata; class Mammalia; order Pholidota; family Manidae; genus Phataginus; species Phataginus tricuspis. The sequence continues at coordinate 25,519,459 of JAQQAC010009165.1, read as the reverse complement.
AAGAAAAAATCAGAGTGGATAAGCATGGGCTGAAGCCTTGACAGTGGTGGTGGCTGAAGTGGAGGTACGTGTCAATGCTGGCAGAGGTTGCTAATATCTTTTAAAAAAGGGACTTTCTATCTTTAACTTTTTGTTTTGACAAAATTTCAGAATCACAGAAAAGCTGCAAGAATAGTACACAGAAGTCCCATATAACCTTCTTCAAGATTCCCCAAATGTTGAAATTTACTTACATATACTTTTTTATTTCAACTGTTGTCTTTCTCTGCACCTATTTAGAGGCATGATTGAAGATTAGCTACTGAAATTAAGGCAAAAGCAACGAACTACTTGTTAGCTAATAAACAAGCTAGTATAACACAACCAAAAATAGATGAAGGAATTAGGAAATTCCCTGAATTTCCATATGAATATTATGTATACACAATCCTCAATTTATCTCAAACTTCCTACTCAAGAGAAAGAAGAGATTGTTACTTTAGAACCAAGCAGCCAAAGCTTTAAACATCTGGATATCCTGGTGTTTAAACACCTGGATAAAAAAGAGCATTACTCCATCTGATAATTGTCAGAAGCAATTTCATGATATATTAGTTTTATATATGTGGGTGACTGTTAACCAGCATCAACTGTAGTTTGTGAATACCTAGTGAGTCTATTCTACCTTATTTGGGGTATAACAAGAGTGAAATACAACCACTAATGTAATATAAAGAAATAAATATGCTCTCCATTTAGTTATTAACTGAGGAAAAAAATGACTGAATTATACAAGATAAGAAATCTTTGCTAAAATTGTATACTTTAATTCATTATTATCAAAGCTCCCACTAGTTTAACAATCATTTATCAGCTTATAAACATCTCTCAGAAACTATCCTGTGAAACAGTATGTTTTCTGAGATTGTTCTCTATAATTAGTTGCATCTTATACAGAATTCATGCTGACAAAATTCCTTTTAAAAAGTGTCTCTGTAAACATATAGATTAGTTTAGCAAGAACAGCTATTTGTTTATCTTCTGCATCTGACTAGACTTCCTGTTGTCTTTTACTGTTTATATACAGTTGAAAATTTATTGAAGTCTTATTGATTCACTTGTTACCACAAACTAAGTTATCTAGAGGGGTCTAGTCACCATTTTATGCTACTTTATATTCATAATTTATTTGACTTCTGCTAGGTGACTAGTCTACAAATAATTGAAAATGTTTTTAATACTGCTAGTCTACTTAAAATAAATCCAAAACAATAAAGTAGAAGTGTAGAATTATAGTTCTAAGAGCAATGCTCCCATGGTTGGTGTGCTGGCACTGGGTCTTAGCTGATAATGCTGACAAAAATGTGCAGTTAAATATTCAAGTCGTTACCAAAAGTTTAGGTTAAATTATGCAATCAGATTTCGATAAAACTTGCATTCATTAGAAAAACATTAAAAAATATTAATTAATTTCATTTTACCTAGAATTATACTACCTGAATTTCAATTGGATGCTAATATTGCATTTAGACATATAAATTCTATAAGATATATCTGTAATTTTCTGGGACTAAGTCCTATCTGAAGAGCAGATGGCATTTATTTTTTGGCTATATAGAACACAAGATTGCAGATTCCCTTCAGTGAAACAGACTATCCCAGCTAGAATGAAACACTTTTAAACGCTATATCAGAAGATACGTATGTCATAAGTATGTATTTTAAGTACAAAAGGAATTTTCAGTAAGCACCTTGTATTAGTTTCCCATGGCCAATGTAGCAAATTACTATAAACTTAGTGGCTTAAAACAAAGGAAATTTATTCTCTAACAGTTCTGGAGGTCAGATATCTGACATTAGCAGCAATGGGCCAAAATCAAGGTGTTAGGTGGGCTGCCCTAGGGAAGAATCCACCCCAGCCTCATCTCGTTCCTGGTGGCTGCCGCATTCCTTGTCTTGTGATCCCATCGCTCCAGTTTCAGTTTCTGTGCCACCCTGACTTCTCTATCTGCCAAATCTTTCTTTCCTTCCTCTTATAAAGACTTATGCGATTGCATTAAAATCTATTGGAATAATCCAGGATAATCTCTGCATCTGAAGGTACTTAATTTAATTGCATCTGCAAAGCACCTATTTGTCACTAAGGTAACAGCCACTAATGTGAGAATTTCGGGCATTAGGATGCGGGTGTCTTTCGGGCACCACTGTTCCTCCTGCCACACCTTTTTATAGCAATCTTAAGGTTTCAGTCTCGAATTCCTCTTACATATATGGTGATTAAAATATTTGTTTATCTCAAAACTTCTTAGTGAATTTTGAGTCATAACGTGATTTCCCAGGACCTAGAGTGGCACTAGGTTACTTTCATAGGTGTTTTAAATAAAGTGCAAGACACAGTACGTTGCTCTTCAGCTTTCTCTTGTGTCTGAGAATGGTCTCTTCCCAGCATTTCTTTCTGAGAATAGTTTCATTCCTTCTCCTAAAAACCAGATAACTAAGACACATCCCTCTTTTTCACTGCCCCTTCCCATACTCCTACACTAAACTCTAGTCCACCATATGTCCTTGAATTTGACTCTAAATCTCTTTCAAATTTTCCCCTTTTCCTCCATTTCCGCTTTTGCTACCCTAGCCCATACCATTAAGAACATGTGTGTACGTGTGACCACAGCTTCTTTATAGTCTCAGTGTACCACTTATTCCCTTCAAATCTGTTCTCAACCTTGTAATCAGAATTACCTTTTTAAAGCACAAAGATGATATTTACATCAGGAATAAACCCCTTCTCTGATTTCAGGATGAAGACCAAAATTCTTAACATGGTCAAAAAGGCTAATCTCAGGTTTGACTAGCATGACTCCCTTTAGTTTTCTGCAGTTCTGCTCAGCGTTCTGTGCTGGGGATACTTCTCCCACCCACAGTCCAGTGACCACATGATTACCCTAGTCACACTCACTGGACTAGAGACGGCAAAGCCCCAGGGTACCCATGAACTCAACTAAAAGTTTTCAATTTGACCAGAATGAAGTTATCTCACACTCTGATTTTAAAAATCTTCATGAACTAAATTTGTTAAGTGAGCTGAGGAAAGAGAAGATAGTCAAGGAAGTGAAAGTTTTAGAAAAGAGAAGTCCGCATGGATTCCTCAGTCAGAGGGGTGATATTCACCTTGGGTTCCCAACTTTGCTGTTCCAAAACAACAAATTCTACTATTCTTTCGGTTCTGGGATTCTATGAGATCTTGTTGACCTTAAAATAAAATTTCTCTCTATTTTTACTCCCTTTTATTCCTTTATTCTGAAACTTGGATGAGTCTTTGTTTATTAAAACCAAAATAGTAGTGGGTATATCAAGAGAGTAAAATTAGAAAAGACAGGAAAAGTACATGTGGGGTAAAGTACATGTATTTATTGAGTATAAAATCATTTTTGTAAGGTAAATAGAGCCGGATTTTCTATTACATGTCTAAATAATGCTAAAATAAGGAATATTAAAATAACCTAGTTAGAAGCTGTCTTATATGCAAAGTACTTGTAGGAGTGATTTGCAAATGCTTAAACTGATTTTTTTTTTTTTGGTAGATGTACACTATCTCAGAGAACACTGGAGACGTTCAGTAAATATCAACTGTTTTCCTTAACATGTTGATGATGTTGATAATTACATCTTTTCTGAATTTAGTTAATTTAACTGATTAAGGCAGTATACTAATGAGGTTATAGTTATAGATCTTATAGTTAGCTCAGTTCCATTTAAGTGACCACTGACTGACTTCTCACCTCAATAAGTCACCACGGCTGCGTATCATTAATTGCAATACGGACTAAATTAAAGGGTGAGATTGCATCTGTAAAACGACCACTACTTTAGAAAAATAATTCAAACCTTGTGCTTTACTTATTATGGATCACTAGTTTCATCTTCATGTATGCAAACTGGGATATTTTATATCTTTCATGATGAGACAGAGAAAAAAGAGACCTTCATTTTTTTTCTCTTGTCCCTATGCATATTCATATAAAAGACTCTAAAATATCCTGGAACATAAATTAATTCTTGATTAAAATTCTGAAGACTAATTTCTATTCTTTAACAATTACATCAAACATTTTAATTGTTTAATCTGATATAGCTTTTCCATATAATTGCACCAAGAAGAGACACCAACTAACAATTAAAATTGCTCATGCAATTAGAATAATTATCTTAATGCTATAAACTTAAAGCAGATCCAGTGAAATTATTAATGGCAGCAGTCAACTATTATATAAGTGAAATTATTTTCTTTTACTCACATGGATTTGATTTTTTAACTTTATATATATTAAAGTGAAAGAAAGTAACAGAAAAGAGCAGAAATTATAATGAATTATAGAGTCAGAATCTAGTAAGAAAAAAATTGTTGGTTACATGGAGGAAACTGGAGTCCTATATTCTTCAAAATAAAAATTTAATGAATGGCTAATTTCAGGACAACTTCTGAATCCCTTACAAAAGAGCTGTGGGTGGTTCTCTAGGGCTGCACGTAAAGGTGGTCTCAGAAGACTTCATATCATAATTTTTGGTCATTTTGAATAAAAGGCAAATAGGTGAAATTTTGGGGTGTTCACCTGCAGCTAATGAAGTGAATTTTTCCCTTCCCTACTTCTTGATTTAAAAAGAAAACCAAACTGTGACACAGTATTAGCCTATGCTTCCTCAAATGTAAAGAGGAGATTTAGATCACTGGGCATCGTGTTAAACCAAAAATGCTCACATAATCAAATTCCCACATCTGGTACAAAAAAATGTGTATATGTTAGATCCAGCACTGATTAAACACCTTATTACTGGATTTGAACGATGAACTTTAGGGAAAATCAAATTAACACAACTCTCCCCAACCCCACTCTGTAAACCAACGCAATCTCAACTCTGAGATTCATTTTATGGATGGATTTTCCACCTCATAGAATATTTCCTTTTCTTCAAACTTACTTTCTTCTAAGAATACATATTTATTCATATGTACATATAATACAGTTTTATGTTTGATTCTACTATAACAGAATAATACTATAATACCATATTTTTTCTTGATGATATGTAATGCAAATTCCTATGGATTAATATAGAAAGATTTTTAAAGAATCTAATTTATACATGTGAACACAAAATTCACATATATATATATATTATTTGATATTGGAGTATCTCATACATGCTGCATGATTTTTCCTTATGGCTAGCACAATGTTGCCAGATTTAGCATAAGTGATTTAAAAGGCAAGTACAGGTTGCCAAGTTAAATTTAAAATAAAAAATAATACATTTTTAGTATTTGTATGTCCCAAATATTACAAGGGGCACACATATACTAAGTTACTATTCCTTGTTTACCTGAAATTCCAATGTAACTAGGTGTCTTGTATTTTACATGCAACACAGGTAGGCAGGGATTTAAATCTTCCCTCCTTTTACTTTTGGTCAACCTCCAACTTCCTCGTTTCACCCCTTTTTTCAGCACTCCATTATCCTATACAAGACAACCTATGCTAAAATCTCAAGGGGCAGATCCTTTGAGACTCTTCATTATGTTCTGTATGTTTTCACAATAATAATAACCAGTACTGAGCGATCACTATAAGCAAGGCATTCTTAAGTATTTACATTACATTATGCTTTTATATATTTACATTAATGCTCAGAAAAACAAAACAATATGATGTTAAGTACAACTATTAGCCTCATTTTTCAGATTTGGAAAATAAGGCTACAGAGGTTAAACAACATGTCCAATGTGATACATATGTCTTGTACCAGAACTTGGATTTAGAGCCTGGGATACTGACTCCTGAACCCACATTTTAACTACTTGCTTTTTTTTAATATGGACATTATATAACCTGCATTTTATAACTATTAAAGCAGCATGTCATCTAGGAAATGCTGTAAGATTTAAAACTCTATAACCAAAAAGTTCAAATAATTCAATTATCATCAGGAAACCAACTCAAGCAGTATTGTTAAAATTGTATTTTAGTAAATTAGCTTAACATTATAATAAAGTTTATTTCAAAGTTTTGCATAGTATATATTATGACCTATAGAACTATTTGATTTGTTCAAAGTTTATTTCCCTTGTGATTTTTTCTTTTTAAAACACATATAAACAGGTATAGATTTTATACTTTTGTGTATAATTTGTTGTTATAAAAATGTAGATATAAATGTACACAATGTCTATTAAGATTTTTACCAAGCATGTATGCTTATTAGTCTGAAGAGATTTTTTTAGCTTAGTATGCCAATGTAGTTTTCTAAAATAAAAATTGTATAGTTACATGTCAAGTCACTGTGAAACACATTTAAATGTGATTATCTGAGTCCTAACCACCACTACATTCCAATTTTAGTGAGCCAAGCATGAAAGCAGAGAATGTTATAGCTCTTCTTTGACATTTGAACTAAAACATTTTTTTCAAAACACTAGGGTAATGTATTTAGCAGTATTTAGGAAAAAGAAACAAAAAGGTGTTTCTAAAATAATTACCTTCCACCAAAATCGGAGGTAAGAAATTGAACTAATTCATCCATCCAAAAGCTAGCATTTTGAAATCCCAGTTTTCCATATTAACGTATTTGTGATGGACTTCTACATCATTAATTACACAGATGTGAATAATACCATGTATTCTCTCCAAGGGCAGGCCATGCCAATACTTCATATCGTCAGATCAAAGCTATCAAATGATGTGTTTGGCAAAAACAAATTAAGATTACATGATTATTAGAAAAAAAATCAATATGTATTTTAGCAGGTACTTTAAATATCTAATAATTCCAGAGACAAAGTTCCCCAACTTCTAATGGTGAGTATGAGGAACAAAGATCATCAATATAACAACACACTTTGGATGGCATTATGGAGATACTACCACTAATAAACTAATAATAATAATAAAATTAACTACAATAATGTTAATAATTATATTAACTTTTATTGAATGATTTTCTAAACGTCAAGGCTGGTTTACGGGTGACAGACGCATCACTTCAGTTAACTGTCACACAACCACACTGAGGTGAGTATCATCTTGGTCTGCTTAGTGAACCACAGCAAAGTACCACAGACTGGGAGGCTGAGAAAAGCAGGCACATTGCTCACAGTTCTGGAGCCTTGAAGTCCTAGATCAGGGAGCAAGCCTGGTGAGCAGAAGGCCCTCTCCCGGGCCACAGGCCCTCTGAAGAGGACAGGGGTTTCTTTGGAGCTTTTTCTGTAAGAGCACTGATCCGGTCATTAGGGCTCCACCCTCCCGACCTGAGCAGCTCCCACGGGCTCCACCTACTAATACCATCCAATGAATGAATTTTGAGGGGACACAAGCAGTCGGACCATAGCAGGTACTATATTTTACCTATTTTCATGTGACCACACTGAAGCCCAGCAAGATAAAACAAGAAGCATGGCATTATCTAGCTAGTATGCCTCCCACCGTTTTCTGTCTCTAATAGCACAGTTCTAATCTGAGATCCAATTATTTGAAAAATGGGGGAAAAAACTTTACTTGGACTTATATTCGACATAATTTTTTTAATTTCTCATTCTTTTGTATAATTTTTCAGATGAACTCTGGTTACCTGGGTTATGCTCTAGTTTTCATTTTTTGATGGCCTTACTCTATCGTTTTCGTACTTTACATCTGTATATCACACTATCCGAAGCAAACTCACTCATTTTTTGTTATTCCCAGCCACTATACAAAAGCCTTGAACATCTGTCTGATTCACCACAAAGTCTGTAAGCTCACCTCAGAAACAGTCACTGTGCGCCACGGACCCCCGCCACAGACAGACCAGCGAGCCTGCGCGGTGTGCGCCCGCCGCGGACCCAGTCACCGCGGCAAGGGCTCTGGGTCAGCGCCACCGCCCGCGGGTGCGGGTCCGCTCCACCCAAACTTCCTGGTTTCTTCAAAATGGAGAATGTTTCATGGGAAAGAATGATTACTCTACTCTTTAGATACATCTATTTACTTTTCACACTGAGAAGCAAGATGAAATGAGTTAACTTTCTTTTTCCTTGGGAAAAGAACTATAAAGATACTTGTACAGATTATTGTATTTATCCGTGAAGTTTTCCTTATATTTATTGGATATAACTAAATCACCTCCACGTTTAAAAATTGATATTCAAGGAGATGACTTTGAATGACAAAATAAGGTCTCTACATTTCAAGAACCTTTTATTTATAAATGTATTTTCTTGTTCTGTATTATTAAATAAGTAAAATATGTGTGAACACACACATGTATCTCTTTATCCCTATATATAAATATGCACCTATAGATTCTAAAATGTGTGTGTATATACAAATGCACACATTTATGTCTGTATCTATGTATACCTGTATCTATAGCTAGATAAATATAAACACAGATAAATATAGATAAATATAGATAAACAGCCTTCTAGGCTGTTCATGCTTCATCTTTTTTCATTTCACTGGTATGACATTTTAAGGCAGTTTGCTAATTGTGTACTGTCCAAAATAGTATCAACCTACTTGGTACCCAATTTATTACAGTCTAGTGTAATTATGATAAGTTAAACCCCCTAATGCCACCATCACCCATTCATAATGTAAAAAAATTTGTGAGCATTCGAGATACAACTTGTATCTTCATGCAGATGCTGCAATTTCACATGCCCTTAGATATGAAGTGTCCACACTGGCCCTCAAATACATGCAAATTCATTGGACTTTGACAATTATAAATTACTCCTTAATTTTGAGGAGTTTGCCCCTTTAAATATTTTATTATTCTAATAAATGGATGTTTTCTTACACAGGTAGTTTTAAATTGTAAAAGAATCATTTCAAATAAAAGTTTGAGAGATTTACAAACAAGAATTCTCACAATCATTCTGTGACAAAGTGTCTAGTTAAACACTGATTTATAAGAAAGATGTTCCTCAGATGAATAAAGAGAAAGAAGAACTCAACTAATACGATCCATAAAACTCAGTGTGGAGTCTATTAGTTCTTGAAGACTTTTTACTAGTTTGGAAAATGAAGCAGATGTTCCAGTGAACAGGAGGCAATAAAGAGAAATACTAAAAATATGAAGCACTGCCACGTCTGGGTTGATTTTTCTGATCTGGTATTTTTTGAGAAAATTTAATTTTTATTTTTCACTTGCTTTTATTACGTCCTTTGTAATTGTGACACTGAACTCAAATTTGTAAATCATAAGCATGGGACTTAGGTGCTGATCTGAAACAGAAGTGATAACTCAGGTTTTATACCTTAGCCGATTAGCCAGACACACAAAACAGGCAAAATGAGTGTGAAGATGCCAATTTTCTTGTTACTAAAGATAATACAATCAATTAAGCTACATATTTCTGGAAAGCAATAAAATGATCTTCTTCCTAAAAAAGGGCCTTTAAACTTAAAGTATTTGAATTACTGCACTTTAGTTTTATGGATGTAATTCATAATTTAAAATTTTCCCTTGCAATGAGAGCATATTTAGTTGTCATGTAAGTGTGGCTGGTTAATAATTCCTTATAAAATTTCTTGTTGAATATTATGTTGAATTCCAAACAAAGAAGTACAAATTTGCCGCTTTCGTATAAACTCTTTACCATAATAATAGTCATCATAGGTTTATGCTTTGAGACCTCTATGTTGTATATGAAGCCCATTCCTAAGGTATTCAAATACACATATGCAATATATATAATATTTTCTCATTTTAGTATAAAAAAGTTTCAAAATATGTCTTGTGATTAAAGTTATTTAGAATTACATAATTGTTTCAGTGTAATCTTTTCATTTGGGTACATGATTTTGGAGATAAAGAAAAAATTTTAAATTATTAGAAACTAACCTTGAGGAGCATGTAATTCAAATGGTAGGAGGAAACTAAAAGATTTAACTAAAAATTTACTATATAAATACATATTCATCAAGATATTTCATTTATGATTTAATTTGATTCAATTAGCTGAAGTAAAAATAAAAATATGTGAAGGAATACATTCCCTTATACAAATCACTGACTTAAAAAAGAAGAGCTAGAGATAGAAATAAATTGTTTATGAAATATGATCAGGTCTGTGAGTCCTTATCTAAACCCCAGGGACCAGATGCATTCCAGTATTGGGATTTTGTCTAAAATTTTTAAAGGTAACACTGTGCATGTGTTTTGTATTATGTAACAGCTGATGGGGACATCACCTCCCAACCAGGTATAGTAATATTCATAACTTATTAAAACATAAATAATCTGAATACTTGGTTTAATAAGAAAAAAATCAATAAATAATCATACACCCAGATAGGTCTAGTTTTGTCATTACAGGGAAAAACATTTTGGTATGAGAGCTTTTTGGATACTGGAATTGCAGCTAAAGGATTTGGGTGTGTAGTATAACATGAGTCAGTGCCACTATGCATGGGTCTCCTCTGCCTTTCTGGGAACTATGTAAATGTTCCTGTGTCCCAGCCATTTGACTACAGGCAGGAGCACATAGCAATGTGTGATGCTCAAGATGGTGTGTGGACTATTCCAAGCTCTTGACTATTACTAAAATATTAGAAACTTCAGTAAGAAATTCTGGGAATATGAAGAATATTAAGAAGTGAAATAAAATATTCCTTATTAGGCTAGGGACAGCTAAACCCAAGCAGAGCTTGATCAGAAGCATTTATGTGTGTTTACATTTCTATCATATCATAATTACCAAGTTTCTTATCTGGGGTTCTTTATTTTCAATTTAAATTTCCTATATTTTTCTTGAAGCTGTTGTCATCATCTCTCTTATTTTTATGATTCTGGGGAGATATCGATATAGCCTGCTCCCAAGTGTTTCTCAATCTCTGAATAATATGCTTTCCATTTTCTCTTCTTTTTTTTCCATTACATAGACAATTTACATCATTCCTACTCATAGGCCTGGCTAAAACTTACTTCTTTTTTTCTTCATGGTTTGTTTTCAGAGGAGTGAAACATCCAAAACATTCCCATTCGGGTGAATAAAACACAAGTGAAAAAATTGTGTCCTATAGGTTAAATCTCAATATTCTCAACTCAGGGCAGAAAGGACAGAATAAAATACACAATAGTAACTGACCCCAGGATAAGATATACGTGAAGCAATACACTTTGATTATAGAGTTCAGGAGGAGCAGATGGGAAAGAGGAGACAAGAGGATGGTCTACTTATGTCCAGTTAGCCTAAGAGGTTGGCCAAGACTTTTCCAAGAAGAGAAAAGATGACAGAACGACAGAGGACTGAGATCTGAGCTAAACTCCTGGAAGCTATTATGGGCCTCAGAAATTTCCATCCTTTTCCCCTTGGCTATTTCACAGGGCTCTGTGACCAGCCAGGCCAGAAAGCTACCCTTGTACTTGCTTTTAGGACAGCATTTCCTCCAAACACACATGACCAAATCTGCATCTTTCTGCTTATCTCCGGATCCTGCAGGTGCCTGGGTGGCTGCTTTTCAGAGTCAAAGTTCATCGTAAATTGTGTTTCCTCTCTGTTTGAGACCTGTTTATGAAGCAGTGATGACAATATCTGGCACTCCTTTTCTTCGAGGCTCACTACAGCCTAGGACTATTCTAATTTTATAGATGAGAAAAATAAACTTAAAGAAGTTAAATAACTTGTCCTAGAACACACAGACTTGTAAGTGGTAGAGCAAGACCTTGAGGCCAAGCTCCTGGATGCCGAGTGTTCAGCTTTCACCTTCTGCAATTCCATGGATATTTCAAAAGGTACATTTTGGCGATCGGAGTCTTTATCACCTCAAAATAATTTTCTTGGTATGAACTGTGGAATTTTATTTGTTTAAATCTGCCAAATGTCTTAGACACGATTTTGCTCTACTTCTGCTAGGCAATAAATAAAGATGACAGATGATGGACAGACAGGTAATAAATAATTGACAAATTAAATGGCTTGACTGTAATCACAGACCTAAATCAAAATGAATGACTGAAGAAGAATCTCTGGACTTGATTTCAGGAATTTTGCTGGAAGCCGTACTTATTTTCTCACACTCACATGTATTCACAAACTCTTCTTAAAACTTGGCCTTGAAGGAATACCTTTCAACTTGATAAATTTTAGAATCCTGTTACTAACTGGTGTAAAATGAACAGACTATCAGTCTTGAGGTCTCTGTTTCACTTGGAAAAGCTGGGCTTACTTTGTACTGCAAAGAGAGAGAGTATGAATAGATATAATTTAACTCTATCAATAATAGGAAAGAAGTTGTATGAACTTCAAAAGGAGAGAAAAACATGTTTGAAAATTGCTTGAATCTCTTAAACTTTTTATTGTTATCAACACTAAAGTGTATGCCCCATTAGAAAAAGAATAGGTATAACTGAATTGCTTTTAAATGACTTTGAATAATTCTCTTTTGCAATGAGGCATTGGAATAACTTTATTATAATTTCATGAAATTTTATTTTTGTTTGTTTCTACTTGTCAAATGAGATAACTAATGAAATGAATGTGTAAAATAGAATAATTTTTGCTACTAAAAATTAGCTAGGCTTTTGTGGGTAGAACATTGATCTCTATTTTTAAAGTTTTAAAATATTTCTTAAAATAAGAAGATTTGAAGTCCATGATATTCCTACTAGACAATAAGATGGTGAATTTATCTGAAGGTCAAAGATTTTAAATGGATAGTAGGAAATGTTCTGGGAAAGTTTTATGAGAACAGATTTCTCAAATTATGTTAAATCACAAAATAAACGTAATGAAATTTGAAATAGGGAAATTTTTAAAAAGAATTGTTTGTAAATTTAAAATAATTCTATAATGTTGAGGAGAATTATTAATGAACTAGGCACTTATTTTTACTTTTTGTTTCATTTAGATTCACAGCTGCATGTCAGTTATGTTGGGTTGTGTTCAGAGAATTTCTCAGAATCTCTTATTGAAAATGCAGTTGTCTTAAAGAAAAAAAAAGCCTAAATCATCTAGAATCCGGTAAGTTTTGTGCTTGACATGGAATCTACTGTTTCACAGAAGTCATATTTCATAAGGTTGTTAGTATTTCAGGATAGGACAAATACCAGCTGAAGTATCCTCTCCCATTTACACTGGAGATCTGCATGCTTGCTATCATTTTCATGGTTTGGGGTTTGAGGTGAGAGGTTGATTTTACTTCCTTCTTGTCACCTCTGGCCTCTATGGCTTATAGATGCCTTAACATTCCTAACAGTGTGCTCCTGTTTTGGGACACACTGTCCTAGATGTTAAACATGGCCCATTTTATTTGATTTATATAACATCACCAAAATAACAAGAAAGCAAACAAAAGTAAAACAAAACCAATGCATATAAACATTTCACTATAGGTCTGGAAAAATCAGTATGGATGTTAGTACAAAACATCAAAGCATACACTTTAAATAAGGAGAAGCTCAGTTTTTTGAAGTTCATTGGCCACTATTCACAAGTTCTTGGATACCACTAATACTTGTTCATTTTCTCTACAGTGTTTCCCATTCCCTTTTTCCTCTCCACTTTTAATCACCAGGTTTTTTTTTTAATTTAAAGCTACTGATTGTCTCTGCTTCCAACCTATCTTCTCAGAGTCTCAAGTCTGCCAGAGGATTTTCTTGATATATTCTTGAAAAAAAAAATCTATCCCAAGTGGAACTACAATGCTAGCTAAATAATAATTGTACAGATGTAATCATATAAAAATCATTATTGAATTTAATAGTTTCTCAACCAGCTACTCTTTTTGTCTAGTAAAGCCTTGTGGACCCTGCAAAAGCTGTCTCTGTGCTCCCAAATATAATGTAATCATGATAAAATACTACATTATGTAGTTGAAAGATAATTCATTCTCAACCAGTTTTCAGAGGATGGTTGATGCTGTATATCAAATGGTGAACAATGAAGATGGTATTTGTCCCATGTGGCCCAGGGATAAGGTAAGTAAAATAACAGCTAAATGTGTTCTAGCCTTCAGAGGCAATGCGTGAATGCCATGTCATGTACTATACGTTACATTATGTTATACTCTTCTCTCTTTCTTCTAGATGTTTGCTTTTCCATTCTATGAAGGTGTCTCTTATAGGACTGCCTAGCTTAAGGCATCCTGAATTTGGAATAAGGTCTGAGGCCAATGTAATATGGAGAACTCTTCACTCTAGCATATTCATTTCTGCATCTTTCACCCCTGACTCATAGTCCTGTAGTCTGTTTTCCAGTTGGTGGTGAATTATATTTAGGTGCATAGATAGGGGAATGTTACCCATCCTTCCCCATAGGATCTTAGCTCTTCATACTAAATCTCACCTGCGAAGTCTTATCTACAGCTGGGTTCACTGTGCCAGGCATAATTTCTGTTTATCACAGAGATTCTCTAGTAGGCATGGCCTGTTTGGGGGCTAAGCAGCTGTTGCTGCATAAGGGAATATGCCTGATAGGAAATTAGGCTGAATCCATAGGCTGTATGTGGGCCAGGTTCCATATACAAATATTAGGAAATTAGATTATTACCCTGGCATTTTTAGACCCTCAGGCTAGGGTTCCTGCTTTCTTTGAAGTGTCATTAATCTTTCCCATTCTATCATCACTTCTAGATGAGCTTAACTTCTTACCAGGGCCAAATTTTCAGCATAATAAATTCTATTGGCTATAAGATGCCACCTATAATATGTGTGCCATTATCATACATACCACTGAAAGGAAGGGGAAAATCTCTGCCAATTTAACACTGACCCAATATTTTTGTATCACTTACAACTATTTTAATCATATTGAAATATTTCCTTTTTTAGATATCACTCTTGTGAAATCATAAAAAGAAAATGTCAGTGAGGTAACTGATTAAAGGATTGTAAAACTGAAACTTCTGTACATCCCAAGTCCAACCTTTTGTCTTAGGATCATCAGTGTTTGTTTTGTCCACATACAGTGATGCTCTGTGGTGACATCAACACTGGTGATTCATTATTTCCTTAGAGAATGCTTCACTCTTCTTTCCAGGATTATTGCCCAAGCAGTGATAATTTCTGATACATGAGACAGGCAGTAACAATTATAGCACACCTGCTTGTGGACAACAATTTAATCCAAATTCAAATATGTTAAAATCTGAAGGAAAAAACTGCCAGAATGAAATAATCTAATTTCATTTTATCCAGAAATTCTATTCTCAGTCAAAACGATGGGGATTTCTGCTTCTAAGCATCCAGAACTATTCCCGTTAGCCCTGATGACTCAGCATTGACACATTTCCGCTAATCACGCAAAAATTCCATGTGTAACTGACTCCTTGGTGGCACAGGGATACATTTTGTCTAGAAAATATTGCTTCCCTAAAACCAGAACAAAAAGATGGTCAATTCTGATTTTTCCCAGTTCTGGCTTCTGCTCTGACAACGACTCCTCACCCAGGGCAGGGAAAATTTCAAAAGAACAGTGGTATGATTCATTGTGTCATGGAGGGTGTGTTACCACAGCCTAGCAGAGTCCTAGCATTACTGGATACTCTCCTCACTACATATAGTTACTCTCACAATTATTCCAACATTTTCCATGTTCCACGGAGAGATCTATTATCAGCAGATTATAGAGAGTTATATTTTGTTTGCCTGCACTGGTAGTTAACAAGGAGATTTAACAATTGCCAAGTATCCTATGAGAGCAGAAAGGTGTTTGCCGTGCCCAGTAATTCTGCATCGCCAAGTCTGTAGCCCTGGAAATAAAACATGGTCCCTCCTTTCCCTGATTTCTTGAAAGGAGACTCAGAAAGCATTTGCTTGTGCACAGCCAAGTTTACTGACAATTTGAGAAGATGTAGGAAAAACATCAAAGTATAACACATGTAATAGAAACTTAAGTTGAATATTATTCATTCTTGTAATCTGCAACATTTCCCTGGAGACAGGCTCTAGTCTACTTCTTGGCTGCTTGACCCTGCTCATTCTGCTCTCTACAAACTCTTTCCTTCCTCCTCTGCCTTCTTTTGCACCAGAATTTGTACTTCTTTCTTGCTAGAGAAGTTCATATTTCTTTCCTCTTTCCTCAACTCATGTTATTTATCCTTCAAAGGGCTCGAGGAGGTAGGAAATACTCAAATAGAAATCAAGGTTGCAATATATGCCGTGGCTGCTACAGTTCTCAAAGGCTTTATGGAAAGATCAGGTTTGAACTGGAATTTTAGGTATAGAGAAAAATGAGAAGAGTAAGAAGAAATTCTAGGCAGGAAGTCAGAAAGAAGTAACAGAAGCATGAGGGAGAATTCTGCCTCACTTATTTGGAGAAATTAGCTCTCTATAATTAGCTTTAACTAGTCAGACGCTGTAGCATAAACCCTTCTGTGCCACTCTGACACTCTGGATCGTGCCATCAGTCCTAAACGGTAAAGCAGATGCTCACTAAAACCAATCCATGGGACAGGCTGCATTAGAGTACATCCTTTTTAGCTCGGATTTCCTGAGCCCCACCTCCAGAGGTTCATATTAATAGCTTCTGGGGTTGATGATGTGAATATATAATAATTTTATTCATTTTTAAGTTTCCGGCTAACTTCGTGATCATCCAGACTAGTAAACTATTACATTAAAATGATTTAATTATATGCTCTAATATTTAAAGCAGCCATTCTGAGGAAGAAAGCATGTTTTTCAGGAAGGAACAAGTAACAGTACAAGAGTAAAATTCTGAAAGAGAAGCACCACAACAAAGGCAGAGATACTGAATTTAGCATGAAGGTAAAAAAATTGGTATGTAGTTATTCCAAAGGAAAGGAACTGAGAGAGCAGCAAAATAAGATTTCTCCTATTTATTTTGCTTAGGGCCCTTAGGAAAAATACCAGCATTTACATGCATCTGAATATCATCTCATTGCCATCGTTTATTATCAAGGGAGAGGTGAAATGGTTGGGTGTGGGGTGGGAAGACTTGGTTAGAGCTTGCCCATTGCTTGTGTTGTGTGAAGTCCATGAATCTTTTGAAGGAAAACATTTTCTCTGATGGAATTAGATCATGCATCATTCTGCAAAAGATTTCTAGCTTTCCTTGATTCTCTTCCACGGTCCTCTGTTTGGGAGAATCACATCCTATAGTATGCATAAACTCTTTAAAGAAACACATTCTTTAAGAAATGTCTTGGTTTCGTTGGTATGCAATAGGGCTTGACACATAATTGATGTAAAATAATATCTTTTGAATGTGTGAATGACTTAATAAATGATTGAATGTAAAGCAAGCTTGTCCTGAAAAAAGAAGGAAGGAAAGAAGAGTTTTACTCTCCCATTAAGCTCTCCAGAGTTCTTGGAATGGTCAAAACCAAATTTTTTATATTTTCTTGGGGTACCACTTGACTCAAATTTCTAACTTTCCCCACAAGTCCTTTGCATGTATGAAGTATTTTCCATTCTTACAGAACATCAACAACAATGTAGTATCAGTCACAGTTAGCCCTTCTATATTACTGTATTTCAGAGATTGCAAGAACCTGAAACCTGCCTTTTACTCTGGCCGTGGACCTTCCAGAGAAAATTCCTTTGTAGTAGGAGAATGCTTACAGAAGGTTTTATATTCTACTCTGCACACTCCTCTTAGGGGAACTGAGGGCCACCATTGGTGAGCTAGTGTTCCTCCAAGTACTGACCATTCCCAAGGAATTTAAAGCAAGAACTCTGCCCATAATGAAACTTCCCAACTGAGTCTTCCTTCTGCTTAACCACATTGGGCTACATATTATATTGAAAACTTATTTTTATCTTTGGAAACTGTCTAGTTTTCAGATAACACCATGCCTATTATTTTGCATTTGATTCCATTGTCTCTGTAGTCATGACAAATCATTTTCTTTTGGGTAAGGCAACCACACTAGTTAAAACCATTTTTAGTTAGTAATCACTGCTGGGAAATCTAGGACATCAAACAAGCCAGCCTCCTGGTGAGAAAGACTGTAAAGTATGTACATAAAAAAATGCTAAATAATGCTTACAGATTCCAGTCTTTTGAGAAGTATGTATTGTGTGCACAGGTAACAAAAGAAATGTTTGGCATATCTTAACTCTATTCATAAATTAATCAATGTGCATATCCAAAGAACATTTTCTTCCTTAAATTTGTTCTGCCTATTTTTGCACTGTCTATATTTCTGATCATACACAAAGAATGCTTTCAAGATCAAGGTATAAGGACTTACAGTGGAACAAAGGCTTCCTCAATTCTAAAACCTCATATGGACAAAAGTAGTAATTTTATTCTTAAACTGGTCTTTGGGGAAGACATTTCTGCTAAATCTATTGCCCAAACAATACAGGGACTTAAGACATCATGACTAATCAATGATTTCCCATTTAAATAGTTAACTCATATGCCCTATCTGGTCATGATAATGTAGTAATATTAGTAGTCAAATCTCAACTACTCTGAGTAGATCAGCTACTTGATTACAGAAAGTCCAGTATTTAATATTACTCTTCCTTAACATTTCCAGGAATTGCCTAGAAGTTCTGATACTCATTCCTCATCAGGCTTGGTTGTTCTTTGATGGCCATCAAAACTCACGAACCTTTTTACAATCATAAAATATTTATGTTTCTGTGATTATACTATAATTGATCTTGCCTATCACTTTTTCTAGAATATTTGGGGTTAATTTTTGTTTTAGCTATTATAAATTGAGCCAAATGACCATTAGACCAAATACCAGTCATCTAGGATGGAGGACTTTGGAAAAGTTACTGTATCAATTTGTCCCTTCCCACAGGGCAAGATACAGTATTTCCATCTTCATCCTTCCTATGTCCCTATTGAATCAAGAAGTCCTAATTTGTGAATTGTTTTCCTTCTTTTTTTGCCTTGCCATCTGCTGTGCTTTAACATGATTGCTAATTAACCACCTGGAAGACTTCAGTGGTGACACTGTCAATCTTGAGACTCAAGGGCATCTGTGCTCTTTTTCCTGCTACCTTTCTAGAATTTCTCATCAAGCTGACTGCTAATATCATGTTCATTTTCTCCTGAATTCAAGATATATATATATATATCACAGTCTCATGTACATTTCCACTGGCATCTTAGATGTTGATCTAGAATCTTGATTTCTTTCCTCATCACAACCTACTACCACGACATTTTCTATAGCAGTGAATGGCAACTTGATCCTTACAATTGCCTAGGTCACAAACTTTGGAGTTATCCTTGACTTTCTTTCTCACATAACTCATATCTATTCAATCAACATACCCTGCTACATCAATTTTCTAAAAACATGTACAGAATTGGCCCACTTCTCATTTTTTCATAGCTGCCCCCCTGGTCCCAGCTGCCCTCATTCCCCGCATGGATCATGGCAACGTCTACCTAATTGATCTCCCAGGCTCAGGGCTTGCTCCATCTACACCCTGTTCTCAACATATCATTCAGGTTCTGTAAAATTGTTAAAGCAGATCATTTTATGACTCTTCTCAGAGACCTTCACTATACTTCTCTCACAAAGAGCAGAAAAGATCAACATCCCAAAAGAGGCTTATTTGGCCTCACGTGGTTGAATCATGTTACTTCTTACCTCGGCCCCACCACTCTGGTCCTCTCCGGAGCTGCATCATCATCACCTTCCTCGGTGGTCTTTGAAGATGCCAAGCAGTGCTCCACCTGGGAGCTTTTATAGTTGATTCTGATTGAAATATTCTTCTTCATTACATCCATGTATCTCAAACCACACTCCATTTATACCTGTATTCATGAAAAGAAACTGACTAAATAACATGAATAGCAATCCCATATCAACTAACTCCTCCTGCACATACCCTTTACCCTGCTTTAATTTTCCCTATGGCACCTATCACTGCCTCTCTCTCACACACATACACTTAAAATTTATTTCCCTTTCATTTACCTTACAAACCACAAGAATATAAGCCCCATGAAGGCTGGATTTAATCTTTTTTCTACTGCTATATCTTCATCACCAAAAAAATGCTTGGTACAATATGAGAGTTAACCAAATACTTGCTAAATAATTTAAGAAGAATATTCAGGATATTATCAATTCTTACATAGGGACTAGGAATATAAGAATAAAGAATGGGATGGAAATTTTTACCTTTAATATATTTATACATTATTAAAATAAACCTTATAAAAATAAACATGAACACATCTTTTTATTACCGATTAAGATGTGCGAAATGGTCTCTGTAAAAATTCACTGAACTCTTATACAATGGTAGGATGTCAGATGGAATTGCCATCAAATAAGCTTGTAATGGAGTTTTTATAGGAATAAACATATAAAATGCATCTATATACTTTGTAACTTGACATGGAACTAAATTAGGATTCTCAGTGCCCATTTTATAAAAGCCAAATAATAAGTGCTCCCAGACTACCAGGATGTATGTCTCTTTATATCTCTTCTAACAAAAATTGTATGAACTTTAAAATCAGAAGATAATGTAAAAATAACTCCCTTGAAACTAATTTAGTAATTAAATTCAGGAGCCATTTTTGCTTAGATTTCCGGTTTGATCACCATTTTCTATTCACCAATATGATTTTTGGTGTTCTATCCCTATTTTAACATTGTTTGTTTGTTTTGGTGTTGTTTTACAAACTTGAAATCTGTGCATGCCATGACCTTTTATAATAACCCTCTTCTTAAGGTTGTGAACCATCATATGTTTCCCCATAAAAGAAAAGTGCTTGTCCTTCATTAGTTAATAATCCAGAAAGATGGAGGACTAACTCATTTCAGTGGACAGAACCAAACACACAATGGGCCACATTTTGCAAGTGTTTGGAATTTGATACCCTCTCCATAAACTGCCTGTATCTAACTGTAGGCAAAGGCATATATTGTCTCTTTCCAGTAAAGAGGTGAAAAGGTGTGCTCTCTCTCTGTCTCTGTCCTGGCTCTCCTGTTGGAAACGGGAGCTTAGATCAGCTCTCTGCTATAGGTGTGGTTGATTTCAATCACCACAGAGTGTGGTTTTGGATCCAAGCCTCCTTCTCCAGTGCAGCTTTCAGAGCAAGCCTTACACTGGGATTTACTGGAGCCAAGAAAGTAAAGAAAACAGATGAGAGGGAAAAAAACAAATTAATGTTTAAAAATGCCTTTAGGCCAGTACAAGGAATGAAAATACATCCACACCAGGACATACAGCACTGGGAGATTTTATATTTCTGGAGACAGAGATTCTGTAAGCTCTGGGAGGAGAAAATAGATGGTCCACATGCAAAATGTTAGGAATAACAATGGC
Organism: Phataginus tricuspis; assembly: GCA_029783875.1. Taxonomy (NCBI): domain Eukaryota; kingdom Metazoa; phylum Chordata; class Mammalia; order Pholidota; family Manidae; genus Phataginus; species Phataginus tricuspis. Next base: position 25,498,231 of record JAQQAC010009165.1, on the reverse strand, counting down.
TTTAATGTTCTCAGTTTAATACTGCAAGTTGATGCAATGGAAAAATACTTTGAAAACATTTTACAGGAATGATGTTAAACTAAAATTCTTCATCTAGCTTAACATCATTTATGATTAAAGATAGAATGAAACTATTTTCGGACATGCAAAATGTCAAATAATTACCTCCCATTGTCTTTTCCTCATACTTGATGTGCTTCAACCAAGACAGGGAGTAAAATCTGGACAAAAACCTGCATAAGTCAGGATTCCATTTCCAGAGAGAAGCAAACCAAGGGACACACCAGATGCAGTGAAGGGAGAATGACTGAAGGCAAATGCAAACTAGATTTAGAAAATATGTAGTTCAGTCTAGAGAAAGTCAGAAGCTTCTAAGAACCTTTCAAAAATTTTCAAGAAAATGAAATTTACAAATTTTCTTATGCAGAGGAATAGGGAGAGATTTTAGACAACTGGAAAAAAGTTCGGAGTTGAGTCAGTGTTCATAGAAAAATCAGCAGAAGGTTAAAAATGATCATTAATTCCAGGGAAAACATGTAGGAAGAGAAAATCAACTATTATATATATATACTCAAGACAGAAACGTTTTTAAATAATAAAAATACTGATACTTTTGGTGGAACCAAAAATATGATAAGGCCTTACTGGGGATGGATGGGAGAGTTGCAAAGACTGGGAGTAATACTTACCTTTTCTGTAATGTACATTGCAGAACCGTTAACACCTTAAAACTCCATTTATATAAGTAACGTGCACATTCTCCTGTTTGCACAGAACTGTCCATGTTTATGTCTGTAGTCTTGGTAAAATTATTGATAGCACACCATTCATTCTCAAACGATTCCCAGTCTGGCTGATAGATTATAGTACTGCCATCATTTAGAGTAGAAGGGTTTACTTCTTGCTCATGTTAAATGTAAGGGTCACTGATGGTGGTACTGCTTCTTGTTTTTTCTTTATTCCAGGATATAGGTCGAAGGAACAGCTCTCAGTAGCATATGCTGTTCTGATGACCGAGGGCAAAGAGCAAGAAGGCAACAAAAGACCATAATGGTTCTTAAAGCTTCTGCTGGCAAAGGGCGCGCTGTCACTTTTGCTCATATTCATTAGCCAAGGCAAGTCACACATCCAAACCCTATGTCAGGAGTGGGGGTGACAAAAAGGCACTGGTTGCCACATGGCAATAAGTGGGGATGTAAAATCCCCCCCTCCTAAGGAAGGGGCATGCCAATAATGGGGAGACAGAAAATATGTCACATATATAATTGAAGTAAATCCTAGAAAAAATACAAAATCACTAGATAATCATGAATAGCTAAATAACTGGTATGAGAATTTGGATGTGGAATAATAATAGATAATACTTATATTTTGCCTTATATTTACCTTAGGCTTGGTATTTGAGGCATCCATCTTAAGATGGAGGCTTTTCTAGGCACACTTTATAGGTGACGAAATTGGCATTAAGAGGCAAAATTACTTGATAGAGTGAAAAACTTGAGAAAAGTGAGACAGTTTGTTACCCCTTAGGTTGTTTTGATATTTATAACAATCTAGCTACTTCTTTCAATTATGCCTTGTGTACCTATGTGAAAAAAAGAAAGGCTAGAACCATGAGCTGCTGTACGATTAGTAAGTTTGAAGTGGTTTTTAATAAGGTTATATTTCTTTTTCACTGGCCATGGGGTTGCATTTTATATATGCAATAATAAATCTAGATTCCTTCATTCTTTATTTTGTAAAAATGAAATCTGGTCCTTCTGCAACTTTTGTTGAATGGTAAATAAATAATTATGGAATGAAAAATATGACAGGACTATGTGATTGCTATTCTATAAATAGACTTAAAATATCAGTTTAAGACTCAATGAGAAAAGTATTTGAGTGTAAGTGTTGAATAAAATCAATCTTGTGCAGGGATAAAATATGCTGTTTATATAACAAATATATGGCATATGGAAGGTAATGACGATATTATCTTTATAGATTTTTATCCTCAAACTGAATTTCTATCCTTATTCACTTGAGCATTTATTTATTCACTCATTCAACACTGTTACAATAACTACTTGTGCCAGTGAGAAAAAAAAAATGTCCTGTGCTTTAAGAGCTCAAAATCTTGTGTTGTTGGCAGAAAGACAGGCAAGTATTTGCTAAAGAGTGAGGTAAGTGCTAATACAAGTATATGCAAAAGGCTAAAATAACACTTATGATGTGCCTGTGGGTTTGTGACATTTTGGTCAAGCAGTGAGTTACAGAAGGGTGTGAATCTGCCAGGTTGTTTTAAAGAGAAAGAGGTACAGAATGGAGGTGAGAGAACATTCTTCTTCATAGTGGAATAAGAAAATCCTAACTTATATATCCTTTTTGCAGTTTTCTCTGAAACGAACCTTACCAACTTGAAATTGTGTACCAGTTAAAATTACATCTCATTATTTGTTCTGTTTTATTCCTTACTTTCAAATGCTAGATATAAAAGTCTATGTTTAAGGAATCTAATAAATAGTACCAGAGAAAACAGGTATGAGAGCTTCAGTGTACAATGAAAAGAGAACAGTAAGACTGAATGCCTTGAGAGAGAAATTAAAAACACACAGGGAGAGTGGAAACAGCAGAAGTAGGGAGGGCCGGAAACTCTGAGACAGCAAAGGCACTGGAAAGATAGGTAGAGCCCATCACAATAGGGCTTCCAATGTGCAAGGGTAGAGTTTCCATTTAAGTTAAGGAAGCTTTTGATAGTGGAGGAGCCCAGAATAACCAAGAATCACATCTGCTGCATAAGATCAAAGACATTTTTGAAGCAACAGGAGAAATGGGATGAGTTGGATCTCCTGCTGTGATGCTAGCACTCCTGCTGCTCAGCTCTTCCCAAGGAAGCTTCCACAGTTTCACAGAAGCTTTTATCTGTATGGTCGTAGCTAAAGAAGCTTCTCTGTTTTTGGCTGCCAATTGAAACAACTGAAATACTTGGTTATTATTGCTTTGTCTCAGATTTATGTTCATTGATTTTCTGGGAATTTTTCTACTTCCAGAAATAGTAAATTATGAAATCCTTGGCTTTTGTTTAAAATTTGTTAATGATACAAACATCATCAAAAACTAAATGGCACTTGTTATCAGATGAAACTGTTTTACTAAATATGAAAAAAATAAACAAGTATGAGTATTAATATATCTAAATATATGAATATGTACAGATATTTTATGCTATTTGTGTTAAATTTGTGAAGGTAACTATCTCATAGCCAAAACAAAACAAAAGCCCAAAATCAAAAGAAACATCAGAGAACCCTGCTGAAGAGACACATTTATACAGATTAAGAAATGTCTTAGTTTGTAAATTTTGCACCTAATTTAGAAAGGAACCTGTTTTAGTCTTAGCTTTAATCACATATGCACTGATTTTTCTTCTTCCCTGAATTATTATATTTGATTTTGATTAGTGATAGGCACTCAAACACACTGACTTTCACAATTCTGGAAACTGACTTAATAAAAAAGTAATCAAAGTGTAGTTTCATGATGACTAAGTAATTATGTAGTAATTCATCAATTCAGCTAATTATACATTTGGTGTAAGACTTCCATTTATTTTACTGAATATTAGTATCAGGTCTGAATAACAGTTCTGGCATATTTGTAAACAATTATTTACTTTCCATACTCCTTTTGTTAACTAATTAAAACAAAAATTCTATCATTCTAAAATGAGTTCTTCTTCATGCTTTCTTCATCATTAATTAGTGACTTAAATGCTTTGATTGAATCTTAATACATGTTAGTTTTATTTAAAAAGTAATTATGGGGATAGAATTTAAATTTTATTAGAAGAAGGTCAGATAACATATGATACTCCAAAGTTCAATAAATTAATCTAACATACAAAAGAAGGGTATGTAATGTCTTCAATTTGCCAACTACTATAATATTTACTATATCAATATAAGCATAGTCCAGAAATCAGTGTCAACTGAATTCTCTAGTAAGCAAGATTATACTATTATAATGTATAGATGTTTACTTCATTTCCTTCAAAGGAATTTGATGGCTTGAAATAGAATTAAGCTGAGGGCATACCACTTAAAAGACACTTTATTTACATTCTCTTGGATTAGCTTTGTTATACCACGACAGGGTGTGGCTGGTGTGTGAAATGACATATTTTAATATATACAGTGAAAAATTTCTATCTTTTAACAGGCAATAAATTTAAACATTTAAAAAATTCAATCATGTATGTGCATATTTTTCTTGAGCATTAAAAATGTAAAGTGCTTGCACAATTAAAATATTTTCACAGTTTGAATGCCTAATAGTTCTTCAAATGAATGTTAATAAAATAATTCAAATCAAAAATATTTTAGCTAAATTACTTATATGATTTCATCCTGTATTGACTTTGTCTTGAACATTTGTCTTTTTTGTAAGTGCCTAAAATAAAAATGCAATAAAATCTGGAATTTAGAGCACTAAGTGAAAAAGTGATGAATTTAATCAAGATCGCTCCTCAACTTGATCTTCGGAAAGGTAAAATAATCAGGATTTTCACATAAAGTACTCAGGTAATTACCTCAATTGTCCATTTAATTTTTCATAGTCAACTGGAGGTTAAATTATCTAGTTAATGTTAGTAGATTGATCTGTAAATATGAAAAATGAAAAACTGTCAATATGAATTTTGAAAGTGAAAAATTTTCACATTTTACTTTAAGCATGCTCAAAAAGATGCACAAATATTTTACAGTCTATCAAAAACCATAACACAACACTTCTAGCATCTGTGTGACACGGAAATCCAGAAGAGATGGAAAAGTCAGGCATTTGATAGAGCTGGGGCGCCGAGACTGTTCCTTCATGAGGAGTGCTTCCATTACTGAAAATGGCAAGTAGGGAGGTAGAGAAAGGGAGGAATGGAGGCAGAGATGAGGGAAGACAAAATTCAAAGCAATAAAGTGTGCTTGGGAGGCAGAAAACTCAGGCTCTCTCTGCTTGTTGTTTTACCTCATGTGTCTGTGAGTTTTACCAAGTTATTTAGCCTCTGTGGAAGTTGTCATCTGTAAAATGCAGGAACTAATACCATCTTCACACGGCTATATGCTGGCTGAAGAAAATAATTTCAAAAATAGCCTACTACAATGCCAGGCATATTTCATTAAATAGTTTCTTCTTCCTTTTCTCTTTTCTTTTCCTTTTCTTCCTTCTTTCCCTTTCCTTACCCCACTTCCCCTCCTCCTCCTCCGTCCTCCTCCTCCTCTGCCTTTTCCTCCTGTATCTCCTCTCTCCTATCATCATCACTATTGCAGGGACGGGGAAGGGAAAGACAAGAGCAGCAGCTGAGGTTCAGCAGCTGAGTCTGATGAAAAGTGAGATGTTAGAGAGTCACTTGGCTTGTGCTAGGGTGTTTTATTGTTCTGAAATTATTTGGGAGCAGATTAAAAATGAGTAAAATTACAGTGTTTAAATATGTGCTCAATAATGCTACTTAAGCCAAAACAGAGATGATAATGGTTAACTTCCAAATGTTAAAAAATAGCAAGTTACTCATAACAAATGCTACAATTCAGGATGTATTAAAAATAATCAAAAATGTTACTGAAAAAAATGGTACTATTTTCTATGGGACATTTCATGGCATAACTGTGGTAAATGAAGGTAATAAATCTGTGTTAACTACATAATTATATATCTTTAAGCAGTATTTGTTATTAAACAGTATCTCCCTTAGTTTTTTATTTAGTATTTTCTTAGTTTCATATATCTGAGATAAATACAATAACTTTGTGTTTGTTATACTACTGAAATGCTATTAATCATTTGATTAGTATTTAGGTTGAAGGCATAATATAGAAGACATCTCATAAACACACATCTATGACTTCTGTCAAATTCAAAAAATGTTCACATTACTAAAACACAACAATATATTATACTCTGGCCAAAATACAAGTTATAATAAAAATATTCATTTCATTATCATGACAATTTAATTACAACTGGCTTAAATTTTTCTATTTCTGAAAGCTAGCTTTATTCTTCTGAAAACACTGATTTTTAAAATAATAAGGGTATGTGTGTATGCATACTCATTATAGAAAATCTAGAATGTAAAATGTAAATTAAAACTCCCTATGTTGCAAGCCAGATGATACAAACAGTGCTTGGTGTATACCTATCCAAAATACTCAACATATGAATAGAAACATACACATGTTTATAAAATGGGATTATAGTGCTCTGTACATTTTGTATCCTGATTTAAACATCACATATGTCATGTAATTCCCCAGTGCTAGGGGATTGACTTAAGTAATAGGACTAACATTTGCACATAGCACTATATTACTCGGGTCAATCATTAAATTTTCCCATATGAAGCAACATTTGTTTCCTGTTTAGTTTGGAAAGATGACTATATGAGAAGACTAGCATTTGACAGATAAATGATAGACAGACAGATAGGTAGGTAGACAGATACACAGATACATAGATAGATAGGTTTCTCTAAAATTGGGAGGTGTTTTTCCAAAGATCTTTCTACCTGTGGGTAAGAATAATTGTTCTTGAATATCTAAGAGTGTATTTTTAAACTATGTCCTCTATCATTCAGTAGCAATTGAGTATATTTCCTATATTTTTCCTTATTACAATTGTTAAATGTTTCACATTCCACAGCTTTAGCAGAGTTCCTATTGCATTCAAGAGTCTTATCATTTACATGATTTTATTTTTTTTGCTAAAGAGAGAAATATTTCTAAAAAACTTTGAGTGTCTTTTTTAAATTATTAATATCAAAGCATACTTTAGGAATGTAACCACAATAACAGAGCCAGACAGCACGTCCCTGGGTACCAACATAGTGCTTTCCTTTCAGGTAAAGAAAATGAGAAATATTGATTCTTCAAAGCCATTTTAGTATAGAAAAGGTCAGATATTGACCCTTTGCAGTTTAAAGCTTTTTATTTTTTGGTCTGCAGATGGTCTGTTCCTGTAAACATCTATTTACAGGAAATAATCCATTTTTAAATTTTCTACTTCAGTTATGGACTCTTAATTAAAACAAACCTAAGGTTTAGTAAGCTTTACATGTTGCTATTAAACATCAACTGCTTGACCTTAACTATATCTATACCAGTAAAAAAAGTTAGGATATCAAAAAGTTGGCAAAATGAAATTGAGAGTGACAAAAATGTCAAGATTTAACATTAAATCACTGCCAAATGATATCAACAAGTTCTATAACAATATGTTTGTACCAAATTAAGAGTGATACCCTTTTGATTTTTCTTTTGCTCTTGTTTATTTCAGAGGGTTGTTTTAGACAGTTTCAGATAATGAAAATTCCCCAAGCAGAAGTTTCATTTAATTTGTTGAAGGGTTCTTTTCTTTGACAGGTAATACTTCTCTGAGAGTGGCTCACTTTTTTGGTACCTTCTGAATCTAATGGTGCATCTCTAGCTCCTTATGCTGAAGTTGATTAACCTGGGAAGAAAATCATCTTGTGTTATGGTTTTTTTCAAAATGATCTAGCTAGACTTCCTCCTGTTGTCTGCATATGGTACATGGGAAAATACACATATATCTTTGTGCTACTTCCACAATTCTGCTCCTGTTTTCTACTATAGCCATTCTCTTGGCTGTGCATTTTCTAAGGGTGAATCAGGTATCAGTCAGCTGTGGTCTCTGAACTACAGTGAACACATATAAAGCTTTCCAAGGAGTTTCTGAATTGGCATTGGAGAATGGGAAGAATATTTTCATAGCAATCCAGTTACATTCTCCAAACAAATAATGTCTTTCTCCGGCCAGTTTGACCCATCAAACGCTATATACCCTTAAGATAGGTGTTGGACTAAGGTTTGCAAAGATGCCATATGCAAAATGTTTCTTTAAAAACCATACATTTGTAGTTTCTTCATATCTAATCTAGTCCTTCACTTTTATATTCCAGGTACTTGTCTCCTATTATCTTGTTTTTGAATTCTATTTTTAACTATTGTGCAGCAAAATTTGCTCCCTGCTTGGGATGTTGGTTCAAGTTTTGATTGAATAGACAAGGTAGACAAGTTCAGACCTTTTGACAATCAGTCCTGCCCAGCCAATTCATGAACCTCTACCCACAAGCCCTTTTCTGACGGGATCTCGCACCCTGCCCTGCACATACCGACTCCTCAGGGTAGGACCTCCTCCCTGAAGTTCCTATGTAAGTTCTGTAAAACAGGATGACATTCACTGGTTCTTTTGCTTCAAATAATTCAGAAAAAACAGAGTATAACTATTATTATGAACTCTATTACTTTTTCCTTTGGAAGACAAAGTTTAGTAATGCTACAGATCAACATACTTCTGTGGCTGGGTCATGCTGACCGGTACAAAATTACTTCTAAATTGCTTATTCAAAAACTACATCCAAATACATTAATTTTGGCTCTGAGTTTATCAAGGTGTGATAGGAGGAAAATGTTCTACATGATTTAGTCTAATAATTGTGTCTCCAAAGCCTTCATCTCTTTGCTGCCATTTTCTATTGAGCTCAAATCTCACTCCGAATCATTAAAGGTTGAAAAATTGAACTTTGAAATAAAACAAATAACATACTTAGGCTTTATAATATAAAATATAACAGTTTGACTACAGTTCTACCCAAAGATCCAAAAGTAGGACAGAGTCAAAATACTAGTGCTCCCCAATCCTACCTGAAATTTTTTCTATATATGTTATAGCATTTATTCTTCATGTGTTTCAGTTAATGCATTACTAATTTATTACTGCATCATAAACCACCTGGAAACATTACTATTTAAAACAATGAATATGATCTTACAGTTTCTGTGGATCAGAGATTCAGGCATAACTGAAATTGGTCTTCTGGTGCAGGATCTGTCATGAGGCTGCAGTCAAATGGTTGTCCGGGAGCACAGTCATCTCAAGGCTTGACTAGGAGAGGATCCGTTTCCAAGCTCATTCACTGGCTTTTTTGGTAGGCCTTAGTTCTCACTAGCTGTTAGCCACAGACACGAGTTTCTTGCACTTGGACCTTTCTAGAGGATATGGGTGACAAGACAGAAAAGGTATATATAGCAAGAGAATTGACATTCCATCACTTTTGACAATTCTCTTCATTATAAGTGAGTTACTAGGTCTAGCTTTCACACAAGGACACAGGATTACCCCAGCTTATGAAACCTGGAGGTGAGGCTTGTTTGGGACTATTTTAGATGATCTCTACCATGGTTAACCATTTTTCATTCATCAGCCTCCAAAGAGTAGATATGTATTTTTATATACTAATGGCCAATTTTTGTAGCTCTACAAAATGTTGTAGTCCAAGAGGTACAAAATTGCATGGCATCTGCCTTAAAATTCAACCTAGAATTTAGCTATTGAGTGATTCTTCCTTGTCCGTATAGATGAGGGCATGTGAGATGAATGAAGGCAGAGTGGAAAGCCTTGCTATTCAAAAATTTAACTAACAGATTGCCATTTGTGATGCAGAAATTATATTTAAAAAATTAACACCCTCAAATAACACATTATTTGTTGATTTACCATATTTCAGTTGTCCAATTAAAGGATTAAATAAAACAAATAGAAAACAAATGGAATGTTTTATGTAGTAGCTTCCTATTGCTGCTCGAACAAATTCCCACAAAGTTAGTGGCTTGCAAAACCACAAATTTATTATCTTAATTTTTGAGGTCTGAAATTAAAAATGGGTCAAATTCAAGGGCGTGGTAAGGCTGTATTCCTTTTTGGAGGCTCTAAAATTTGGGGGTTTTTTTTTTGCTTTTTTCTCCCCACTTTGAGCTCCTAGAAGTCACCTGCCTTCCTTGACTTGTGGCCCCCTTCCATGTTAACCAGCAACAGCTAATGGTGTGTCTCACACTGCATCAGTCTAACACTGACTCTCCTACCTCCCTCATTTGCTTATTAGGACCCTGAGATTTCATTATCCTACCTGGATAACCCAGGATGGTTACCTCATCTCATGGTCTGCTGATTAGCAAACTTAATTCCATCTGCAACTCTAATCCCTCCATGTCATGTAACATAAAATATTCATAGGTTCTGGGAATCAGGATGGAAACAACTTTGAGGAGTCATTATTCTGCCTACACATTTTGAAATGTAAGATTTAACTGAAGTATGCTTGGTATACAGTTACACATTTTCAATGTACACAGTATATTGTGTGATGCTTTAGTAACTTCAGAACAGATCTATGTTTATTTGTTAAGTGAATAAGTCAATATGCATTTATCAGCTCAAGTTGTATATCTGCTATGCAAAATCAAAGGAGGCTGAGTCTCCTGGGCTAAGAGAAAGAGACACAGGTGTCTGATACTTCCTGGTGAAAGTCCTCTTGCCTTGAACTCTTCTTTGACTGCATTTTCTTAGTTGATCACACAATTCTTAAATTTATTTTCTTTGTTATTTTTAAAGTACAATGGCAATAGATGCCATGCAAAAAGATACCAAGAAAAGAAAATGAGAGGCACAAGAGGAATGAAAGGAGAAACACAGATAAGCCAAGTGTCTATCACGGAGGAGCAGCAGTGCAGTGAAACAAGCACACCATTTACCTTTTCGTGACCAGACCACCACCCTCCTTTTCTCTATCGGTCCTGGGGATATATGGTTTATGCTCTTTTTCAAGGCCCACTATTATCTGAGAATTTTCTGAGCATGTTGCAATGCAACCTGACAAAGTCTAATAAATAATTTTCCTTCTCACATTCCTAAATCTATATCATCTGTTTTAGTTAATAGCTTCACAGAGTTTCTAGAAACCTGAACTCATCTCTGTTGTTTCTCCTCCTCACTTTCCAATCCAGTCCTTTTAAGTCCAGTGATTTTTGTCCCTTCACTTCTACCCTCACTTCCAGGGCATACTCAGGCTTCCCCAGCTCACACATCCTTAATCTTTGCCTCTCCCACTTCTCACTTATCTTTTCTATTTTATCAGAAATAGAATTTCAAAATTCATATATGAATGCAATAGTCTTTTACTTAAATTTTATCAGTGACATTCCATTTATTATAAACTCCTGGGCCTGGTGTTTAGTGCTTTTCACAATGTGACTTGAAGCTATTTTTTCAGACTCATCTGCAATTGCTCATTTTATATATCCAGCATTCTCATCCCCTGGCACATCTGTAGTTTACACAGCATGCACATTTACTTACGGGTCTTTCTTCAAGTCTGCTTTTAGGTATGCCCTCCTCTCCTCTGCTAATTATAGTCTCCTGTAGCTGTCCAGGAAAACTGAATTCTCCCAGCTTCCATTATCAGCCCCCAATCCAATAATTTCTGTCTTGCTATTTCTTTCAAATTTATTTTTAAATCTCTTTATAACAATGGTCCTTTTTCTTTTCATTTTCCAGGTTGGCCAAACAGTGTTAAGTACTTAGCCATCTTGCACTGAGAACTCTGCTTTGAACTCAGATGGTATTCTGGGTATGTGTGTGCATATGGCATGATGTGTAAATATCTAAAATTACACTCAGAAGAGGAGGAAATGGCACTGAGTGGTGGGAAGAATTCCTCAACCAGAGATGTTATACAAATGTACAGAGCATGTCTGGGCAATCTTATATGTTTTTGAGTTTTTTCATCTTCTTAACTCTCCACAAAGTAGACGTTTCGAATGTCCCCTCTATGAAGACTCTTATCCTCGGTGTGACAAAGCCATCCAATGTAGATTTTTAAATGATATTAAATGAAACATAAAACACCTCGTCCTGACTGTTCTCTTATGCTTTTCTCCCAGATGTGCACTGACACATTAGTTACATCAAACTTGACTCTTAATCCTTGCATTACGTCCCTTGGAGTTCGGTGAGTCAGACTTCACCTGAATAATTTTAAGAGGCTCCTGGGGGCAAAAGAGACAGAAAATTACCTGTTCATCAGAGACTAGATCACATCAAGTATTATTACTGGGCTCGATTATCCTGCTACCAGTCTCCCCTCTGCGGCCATTTGTGTTCCATAAATTTATTATTATTATTATTATTATTTAATTTCTAAGTATCAAGTGAGGGCTATGATGCAGTACATGACACAAAGAAGTCATTGTTCCTTTTCATGGTCTTGCAATGTAAGTAATCAAGTTCAAGATTTAGTCTCCAGTGTTATTTTATATACACACACATACAAATATACATACTGCACATATATTTATTTCATGAAAACATGCATATAAATGTCAATGAATGAAGTGATGCAGTTCAGTGTGATTCACAGCTGCCAGATAAGGACAATTTAAAAGGAAATATATATAATAGGTTGCAATTTAAAATTAAAGTAATTTTTTTCTATGTCTAATTTTCACACAGAATTCAAAAGAATTCAAGAATTTCATGGCACACTACCACATACTCCCAAAGTGCCTCATGTATTAAAGTTTCCTCTGATAACTTAAAAGTAGAAAACATCTCAGGTGGACACATCAAAGTCTTTAGTAGTTAGTTGAAAAGGAGTAGTAAGCTAGTGTACATGACTTTCACGGAATCTAGATCTAGGCTAAGTCTGGCAGGATTGTTAGAGAAAGACTACTTGTATATTTATTTAGTAGGTCAAGAAAATAGCCATGTAGTGGAGCTTTTTCACCTTGATAGACTAGTGCAGGAGCTCATGACTGGTGTATCGGTCCAATGGCAGGCTTTATTTTCACAGTAATTAGAGTCAAATGGACTTTATTCCAGTTAGTTTAAATGTGAGGCAAAAGGAAGAAGCAGCAGGCCATACTGGCTAGAGCGGCAGATGGAGACAGAAAGAAGCTCGATCACCAGCTTGAAAGTCACCAAAGCCAGACCCCTGCTTTTTTTCTGCTATAGTTTCCTGAACTAAAATCCAATCCTGTCCGAAGGCTGGCTTCATGACTACTGACACACTGTGCTCTGCTGACCTAATTCCCCTAGAAATCAGTATCGTAGGCCCTCAATAGTTCATGTAATCTAAATATGTCTCTACTATTTACAGCATGAAGAAACTAAGTGCAGGAAATGTAAGAGGTTAAGGGTTGAAACAGAAGAAGAAAGAAGGGGATGGGGAGAGGGAGTGAGAAAGAGGCCGTGAGCAAGCAGGCTGGGAAACCAGAGGTTTGGGAGAGTCCATCAAAGTAAATGGGGACGTAAAGTTCTAACTTGAGGGTGTTAATTTATTTTAATTATGCAAGTAATTTTCAACATATTTCATGAAGTTTTAAAAATAACAAATATTGTCTCACAGGTATGTACTCTTTTAAAAAGACTACTTTTTAGAGATATTTTAGGTTCGTAGCAAGATTGAACAGCAAGTACGGAGTCCCCATACACCCACCCGACACATGTACAGCTTCCTCTACTATGTACACCCACACCACAGCGGCATACTTGTTACAATCAACGAACCTACAATGACACCTTGTTATCACCCAAAGTCTACAGTTTACAGTAGGGCTCACTCTTGGTGGTATATATTCTACAGTCTTGACAAATGTATAATCACATGTGTCCACATTACAGTATCTTACAGGATAGTTTCACTGTCCTAAAAAGTCTCTGTGCTCTGCTTGACCTCTCCCTCCCTCCTAACTCTTGGAAACCATGGATCTTTATACTGTCCCCACAGTTTTGCCTTTTCCAGAATGTCATACAGTGAGAATCATATAGTTTGTAGCCTCTTTAGATTGGCTTTTTCAACTTAATAAAATGCAATTAAGTTTCCTCCATGTCTCTCCCTTGTTTGATACGCATTTCTCTTTAAGCATTGAATACGATTCCAGTGTCTGTATGTACTACAGTTTAGTTTTCCATTCATCAATTGAAGAGCATCTTTGTTACTTCTATTTTTTGTGTGACTTTGTTTTAGTTTGTCATTTTCTAATGACATATGATGTTGAGCATCTTTTCATGTTTACTTACTATATGTATGTCTTCTTTAGTGAAGTATCCAGGTCTTTTGCCCAATTTTATAACCAGATTGTTTGTTTTATTACAATTGAGTTTTAAGAGTTCTTTGTATATTTTGCATAACAGTCTTTTATCAGACTGGTGTTTGCAAATTTTTCTCCTGGTCTATGACTTGTCTTCTCATTTTCTTGACAGGAGCTTTAAATTTTAGGGAAGTCCAGCATGTCATTTTTTTTTTTTTTTAGGGATCGTGCCTTTAGTATCTTATCTAAAAAGTCATTGCTGAACCCAAGATCATCTACATTTCCTCTTATGTTATCTTCTAGGAGTTGTGCACTTTTGTATTTGCATATGAGTATAGATTTTTCAGCACCATTTATTGAACAAAAATATTTTCTCCATTTTATTGCCTTTGCTCTTTTGTCAAGTATCAGTTGACTAGATTTTTGTGGGTTTATTTCCAGACTCTCTATTCTGTTCTAACGATCCATTTGTCTATTCTGTCACTAATTCTATCTGCACTGTCTGGATTATTGTAGCTTGATAGTAAGTAAGTCTCGAGTCAGGTAGGTGCCAGTCATCTAACTTTTGTTCTTTCCCTTCAATATTGTGGTGGCTATTCTAGATCTTTTGCTTTCCCATATAAACTTTAGAATCACCTTGTCAATAGCCACAAGATTATTTGCTGGGCTTTTAATTAGGATTGAATTGAATCTGTAGATCAGGTTGAGAAGAAATGACATCTTGATAATATTGAGTCCTCCTATCAGTGACATACAGTATCTCTCCATTACCTTACTTCATTTATTTCTTTCATCAGAGTTTTATATTTTTCCTTACATAGATCTTATACATATTTGTCAGATTCATACCTATTTCATTTTTGGAGGTACTTATGTAAATAGCACTGTTTTAAATTTCAAATTCCACTTGTTCATTGCTATGAAAGAAATGGACTTTTGCATTTTAACTTGGTATCCTGCAACCTTATTACAATCCCTTATGAATCACTTATTTGTTTTTGTTGTTGCTTCGTTGATTCAGATTTTCTGAAAATAGTTGATCATGTCATCTGTAAACAAAATCTATGGGCTTTTTATTTCCTTTTCTTCTCTTACTGCATTAATTAATACTTCCAGTTCTAGTCGTGCAAGAGGATATCCTTTTCTTGTTCCTGACACTAGCAAGAAGGTTCTAGTTTCTTACCATTAAGCTAACCATGGTTTTATTGTAGATCTTTACCATGTTGAAGACATTCCTTTCTATTCATGGTTTGTTGAGCATTTTTTATCATGGGTTCGTTGAATTTTGTCAAAGTACTTTTCTGCAACATGCAATCATGTAATTTTTCTTACTTAGCCTGTTAATATGCTGGATAGATTGAATTTTGAATGTTCATACAGTCTTAAATGCCACTTAGTTGTGGCATATAATTCTTTTTACATGTTGGATTTATTTGCTAATATTTTGTTTAGAATATTTATGTCTATGATCATGAGAGATACTGGTCTGTAGTCTTCTTTTCTTCTAATGTCTTTGTTTAATCTTGATATTAGGCTAATGCTGATCTCTTAAAATGAGTTAGGAAGTTGTTTTCTCTACCTCTGTCTTCTGAAAGACCTTGTAGAGAATTAGTGTAATTTCTTTAATGTTTGGTAGAATTCACCAATGAACCCAGCTGCACCTGGGAGTTTTTTATATATTGATAGAATTTCTTTAATAGATACAGTGTATTCAGATTGTTTATTGCTTCTTGTTTGAGTTTTGGAAAATTGTGTCCTTCAAGGAATTAGTCCATTTCATCTAGGTTATCAAACTTGTGGATACAGAGTTGTTCAAACTATTCCTTTGTCATTTTTTTAATGCCAGTGGGATCTGTAGTGAGGTTTGCTCTTTTGTTTTTACTATCCAAGTTACTTTTTAATTTAAAAAGTAGTTCAGGAGATGCTGATCAGTAAGATTAATAAGTCCTGGGATCTAATCCATAGCATAGTGACTGTAGTTAACAGTGCTGCATTATATACTTGAACTTTGCTAAGAGAGTAGATCTTAAGAGTTCTCATTAAGCAAAAAAAAAAAAAAAAGATAACTATATGAGGTGAAGGATTTGTGAATTAACTTGATTTAGGTAATCATTTTATAATGTATACATATATCAAAACATAACATTGTATACCTTAAATATATACAATTTTTATTTGTCAATTATACATCAGTAAAGCTGGAAAAATACAAAGCACTAACAAACTAAAGCAATATGTAGGACGGTGTGTACAATTAGAAAAAAGTAAAAATACTTATCGCTCATCTATTTCTCTATACTTTTAAGCTCATTGCTAGCCATTGAGATAGTCTTAATTTTTACCATGCTGTTTGAATTTCTATCATTCGAAATTATTTCATATTCTATAAGTTCATTTTTAAATACATACAAAATCTAGCAAATAAAGGCAGTTTTTTTTCTTTATGTAAGATCAGTTTGGGCTAGCCTAACTAAATGTGGTCCTTATCAAACCTCTGAACATCTTATATCTTTTAAAATTGTACAAACATCTAATTTTTAAAAAACATTAAGAGTCTGGAAGACTCATAAACTCTTATTCAATATAGTTATGTGTCCTTTAATCAATAGGTTTAAGCATGTACTTAGATAACTATCATAAGTCCTTTTTCCATGACAAATATTATATGAAAATCCAATATGTAAAAACAAGTAAAAGTGTTATTTTCTGATGAAGGGAAGGGAAGGGAAGAGGCCTGAAAGGCACCCAGTCTCCTTCTCCTATAACTTGGCTGACCCTCCAACTCCTCCTCAGAACATCAGGCCTCCATAAACAGCCTAAAATAGCGCCCTACTATCCTCTCTGAAATGTCTTTGAGCCATTCCTTTATATTCCTTTTTCAGAATCATTCTTTCATCAAGTCTGATAGTTGGGTATTTTGTTACTGAGGGAAAAGAATACACAAGAGTTGCACATAACCACTATTTGACCTTTCATCTTAATATAATTGAAATATTTCAATTACAACTGGAAACCACATATCTGCCATTCCTTTTCCCTTTGCTAAAAGTAAGTCATCCAAGCTTTAACCCATGTAGAGTGATATTTGGGTTCAGAGCCATGTCAGAGTTGGTGTTGTTTTCCTTTTGCTTAGATCTTCAGTGTTTAATTTCCAGTGTCTCCTGGTCTTTTCTTCTTCTTGGGAAAACTAAGCAGACACTTCAGTGCTCCTGGCTAATTGCTCATGCGCTTGCCATCCTGATGGTTCATTTCTAAGTAATTCCCCAAATTCTGCCTTTAGACTTCAGGTGGCCTAAAAGAGCCTGTATAGTCATCTTATTCAACTATCATTGAGAGGGCCTAAGGAGATGTCTCTTTAATGTCCAAATTTTACCTGGTACCCACTTCCCTCTCAGTAATTCAGTGTCCCTGAAATTTGTAGATGTTATGATTGAATCTATTCTTAGGAAAACATCATTTAAAAATATTTCTAAAATCCATAAAATAACTTAACAGAAACCAATATAGTTACCATATATATCTAAAATATTCAAATACTTAGTTGTTCTCCAATTTCAAATTTTTTTTTAACAAAACAATGCAGTTATCAGTAAGATTCACAAAACCAGCTCTTTCTCCTTGGAGATAGCCTCTTCAAGTTGGTATGATACATTTATGAGTATATTTATATACATATATGCATATATTTATGAAAATGTGTATATTATTCAAGTATATATTATTTTATATGCAGAAAATGTATGTAAACTGTAGGTATCCTTCTGAAGCTTTTAATTCAATATAATACTTATAAAATTTTATCCATCTCAGTATATGTATATCTGTTTCATTCATTTTAACTCTTGAAGGAATTGTAAGCATTACCTATAGGTTGATCCAGTCACTTTGACGGATGGATCACAAATGTCAGTATCTACAAATCTTTTCTCTTGAAGGTTTCAATATACTCATAGAGCAATCTTCCCATCTCTTTCTGAGGGGTGTAAGACTATTGCCAGTACTTGTAAGAGATGATCAGTAATCTTTCAATTAGTACATAGGATTTCTCTGATTTCTGTATGTTACTCATCTGTGCCTAGGACCTTATCTTAAAGACCACTTCTCATACAAGGGTAGTTTTCCAAGATAAAAACCTCCAGTCATCTGACTTCAGAGGGGTAGTTTCCTGGCAGTATAAGATCAAGAATATATATGTAAGATTCTAGTTTCTTCAACCATTCTTTTTATTTTCATTACCTGCCTAATGCACCTCCTAGATGGTACTTCCTGCTGGGAGAACTGTATGAGATGTCTGTGCTGTAGGCACTTAGGACATAGTTTTCTCATTTTTTTCATCCACAAATGTTAGTTCCCAAATGTAAACATCTCTCACCTGCTTTTTTTTTCTCCCATTTTATTTGGCAACATGGGTTTGTATTTTTTTATTATTGTTGCAATTATGATGACACTGGCTCTTATGATTATTTTTCATTTTCCGTTAAGTAAAGGTTTTGGGAAAGTTTGAAATATGTATGTTAGTTACCGTATTTCTCTGGTACTATTTTTAATAGAAGATAATAAAGACATTTAAATTTTTCTATAAAGCATTACCCTTAAAAATAAAGCAGTCAGTTATTTTACCCGGCAAAAAAAAAAAAGGGTTTATTCAGGAATAGCAGAGAATTGTAATTTGAGACTAGGAAAGTATGGCAGAACCACAAGCATGTTGGGAGAACAAAGAGGAGGAGGCTCTTTCATAGAAGAAATTGAGGAGAACTGTGGGACTATTCTAAGCAAAAATGTCCACTGGAGGAAACTGGGAGTCCTATGTATCATGGCTTCTCACTGGCTGGGTTGTAAGTCCCTCAGTGGCTGGGCTGTTGCTGTGCAGAGGCAGACACTCTGCCCTACTCTTACTGGGTGGAAAAGTAGCCAAAATAGTATGAGTCATAGATGTCTGTCTCTTCCTTCCTGTGGGGGGTCTGCAGTTGACCAGGGTTGGTGGGCATGGAGCTCCCCCTGCAAGCCTCCCAACAACCTCAGTGAGGTTTCCCTTTACCAATTGTCACAAAGATATTGGTCTGTTTGTTTTTTCTGCTAATTATGTAAAATATAAAAATATAGCAATTATAAGAATCTAAGTTGTTTCATGAAGATCTGAAAATTTTGTCAGAATAAAGCCAGATAATGTTATTTCATTCAAGCATTCATTTAACCATTATTGATTGTATTGTATCACAGTCATATTCAGAAATCTCTTTTTATTAATCTATCTTATAATATTTGCTACTGTGAGGGATAGAATGACAAAGAAAGCTATTTGGTAAAAGTGTTTTAAACTTGACTATTAGTATAAATGTGAATACTTTCAACTTATCTATATGAACATTCAGTGATATGACACCCACTAAAGGTGCTTTTATGGTGGTAGTAATGTGTAGTTTCACTAAATAGGTCAAATAAAAGTGATAAAGGTAAATTTCCATCAATTTTTTAATAGGTGAAATCATATTTCATTTTGCATGTTTTCCTTCCCTAAAAACATTGTTTTTCTAATGTTTTGGAATGTATACCTGCTCTGTTCTAGATACTTAGGATATGTCAGTGAACAGTGCATATGAAGATCTCTGCTTTCATGGAATTTTCATTCTACTGGAGAAGGGATGAATAACAAAAAAAGATAACAAATTACATCAACTATATAGTAACCTGAGAGTATAATAAGTGTTATGGCAAAAAGTATAATAGCACATGGTAAGAAGATAGAATTACCATTTTATAAGACCAAAACTAATCACAACAAATGTTATTAAAATCCTATTTTATAAATATAGGTTTCTATTATAAAGTGAAGCCATTAAAAATTAATACAGATTAAAACCAGTTTCTAAGTACAACTTATTAGACAACTTACAGCATTAGTTGAAAAAAAAAAAGGTGAGTGAATCATACACTATGGATTTTGTAGTTTTTAGTTGGATTAGATTCAATTAATAAGTTACTATTTTTATAATGCAGTTTTTTTATAACTAAATGATTTCAGTAAGTTCAATGTTAGTTACTCAATATATTTAATATAATTTAGGTAGCTTCACTACTTCTTCTAACAGAAAAAATAATTCCAAATAATGTTTTTAGGGAAGGAAAGCATACAAAATGGAGTGAAATTTCACTTATTTAAAAACTGATGGGAAGTTATCTTTATCACTTTTGTTTGATCTTTTTCGTGAAACTACCCATTATTACCATCTTAGCAGCACCCCTAGTGGATGTTGTATCACTGAATGTTCAAATATATAAATTAAAACCACTCAAGCAAATTTACATTAATACTAGCAGTAAAGTTTAAAACATTTTTACCGAGACTTTGGGGAAGATGGTGGCGTGAGCGGGGTGGCAGAAATCTCCTCCCAAAACTATATATATCTATGAAAATACAGCAAATATAACTATTCCTAAAAGAGAGACTAGAATACACAGGAAAGCATACAGCGTGCAGCTAAACCTAAGAGGATATGGCACCCCACGAGGCGGTCTTAAAGAGCCCAGCTAACATACGTGGCACCTACCAGCGACCACTTCTATAACCATGAAAAGA
The DNA here is from genome assembly GCA_029783875.1 of Phataginus tricuspis. Lineage (NCBI taxonomy): Eukaryota > Metazoa > Chordata > Mammalia > Pholidota > Manidae > Phataginus > Phataginus tricuspis. Next base: position 25,477,738 of record JAQQAC010009165.1, on the reverse strand, counting down.
CAGAGGAATATGGTCCAGACTAAGATCAACCAGACAACCCCAGAGAGGGAGCCTGAAGGGATGGAAATGCACAATCTTCCTGAAAAAGCATTTAGAATAAAAGTCCTAACCATACTGATGGATCTACAGAAAAACGTGCAAGAGCTGAGGGAGAAGTGAGGGAAATGAGGAAAGACAATGGAGAAATCAGACAAGCGATCGACGGGCTTAACAGAAGTCTGGACGAGATGAAAGAGACTGTTAAGGGAATAGAAATCAGAGAACAGGAATACAGAGAAGCTGAGGCAGAGAGAGATAAAAGCATCTCTAGGAATGAAAGAATATTAAGAGAACTGTGTGACCAATCCAAATGGAACAATATTCGGATTATAGGAGTACCAGAGGAAGAAGAGAAAGAAGAAGGGATAGAAAGTGTCTTTGAAGAAATAATTGCTGAAAACTTCCCCACACGGGGGAAGGAAATAGTCTCACAGTCCACGGAAGCCCACAGATCTCCGAATACAAGGGACCCAAGGAAGACAATACCAAGACACATAATAATTAAAATGGCAAAGATCAAAGATAAAGATAGAGTATTAAAGGCAGCTAGAGAGAGAAAAAAGATCACCTACAAAGGAAAACCCATCAGACTGTCATCAGACTTCTAACCAGAAACCTTACAGGCCAGAAGAGAATGGCATGATATATTTAATGTAATGAAACAGAAGGGCCTTGAACCAAGAATATTATATCCAGCACGATTATCATTTAAATATGACGGAAGGATTAAACAATTTCCAGACAAGCGAAAGTTGAGAGAGTTTGCCTCTCATAAACCACAACTACAGGATATTTTAAATGAACTGCTCTACAGGGAAGCACCTCTAAGTCTAAAAAGATGTCACCACAGAAAATAAAATCATACCAAAGAAAGCAGACTATCCAAATACTAACTAAAGGCAAAGACTAAAACACCTAGTATATAAATAATGGGGGAGGAAGAATAAGAAGGGAGAGAAATAAAGAAACATCAGATGGTCTTCACAATAACTTAACAAGAAAGATAAGTTAGATTGTTACATAGTAAAGAAGCAACCCTTGAATCTTTGGTAACCACGAATCTAAAGCCAGCAATGGCAATAAGTACATATCCATCGATAATCACCCTAAATGTAAATGGACTGAATGCACCAATCAAAAGACACAGAGTAACAGAATGGATAAAAAGCAAGACCCATCTATATGCTGCTTACAAGAGACTCACCTCAAACAAAAAGATATACACAGACTAAAAGTGAAGGGATGGAAAAAGATATTTCAGGCACCCAGCAAAGAGAAAAAAGCAGGTGTTGCCCTACTTGTATCAGACAAAATATACTTCAAAACGAAGAAAGTAGCAAGAGATAAAGAAGGACATTACATAATGATAAAGGGGTCACTCCAACAGGAAGATATAACCATTATAAATATATATGCACCCAACACAGGAGCGCCAGCATATGTGAAACAAATGCTAACTAAATTAAAGGAGTAAATAGACAGTAATGCATTCATTTTAGGAGACTTCAACACACCACTCACTCCAAAGGACAGATCAACCGGACAGAGAATAAGTAAAGACAAAGAGGCACTGAACAACACACTAGAACAGATGGACCTAACAGACATCTACAGAACTCTACACCCAAAGGCAAAAGGATACACATTCTTCTCAAGTGCACATGGAACATTTTCCAGCATAGACCACAGGCTAGACCACAGAAAGAACTTCAATAAATTCAAAAATATTGAATCCTACCAACCAACTTCTCAGATCACAAAGGTATAAAACTAGAAATAAATTTTAGAAGGAAATCAAAAAGGCTCACAAATACATGGAGACGTAACAACATTCTCCTAATTAATCAATGGGTTAATGACCAAATCAAAACAGAAATCAAAGATTATATGGAGACTAATACAACAATAACACAAAGCCACAACTTCTGTGGGACGCAGCAAAGGCAATTCTAAGAGGAAAGTATATTGCAATCCAGGCCTATTTAAAGAAGGAAGAACATTCCCAAATGAATAGTCTAAAGACACAATTACTGAAATTGGAAAAAGAAGAACAAATGAGGCCCAAAGTCACCATAAGGAGGGACATAATAAAGATCAGAGAAGAAATAAATAAAACTGAGAAGAATAAAACAATAGAAAAAATCAATAAAACGAAGAGCTGGTTCTTTGAAAAAATGAACAAAATAGATAAACCCGTAGCCAGACTCATTAAGAGAAAAAGAGAATCTACACACATAAACAGAATCAGAAATGAGAAAGGAAAAATACAATGGACACCACAGAAATACAAATAATTATAAGAGAATATTATGAGAATCTATATGCTTACAAGCTGGAAAACATGGAAGAAATGGACTTTTTAGAAAAATACAACCTTCCAAGACTCACCAAGCAAGAAACAGAAAAACTAAACAGACCAATCACCAGCAACGAAAGTGAAGTGGTAATCAAAAAACTACCCAAGAACAAAACCCCCAGACTGGATGGATTCACCTCTGAATTCTACCAGACATATAGAGAAGAAACAACACCCATTCGCCTTAAAGTTTTCCAAAAATTAGAAGAGGAGGGAATACTTCCAAACTCTTTCTATGAAGCCAGCATCACTCTAATACCAAAACCGGGCAAAGACCTCACCAAAAAAGAAAATTACAGACCAATATCCCTGATGAACGTAGATGCAAAAATACTCAACAAAATATTAGCAAACCGAATTCAAAAATACATCAAGAGGATCATACACCATGATCAAGTGGGATTCATCCCAGGATGCAAAGATGGTATAACATTCGAAAATCCATCAACATCATCCACCACATCAACAAAAAGAAGAACAAAAACCACATGATTATCTCCATAGATGCTGAAAAAGCATTTAACAAAATTTAACATCCATTCATGATTAAAACTCTCAACAAAATGGGTATAGACAGCAAGTACCTCAACATCATAGAGGCCATACATGACAAACCCACAGCTAACATCATACTTAACAGTGAGAAGCTGAAAGCTTTTCATCAAAGATCAGGAAGAAGACAGGGATACCCACTCTCTCCTCTGTTATTCAACATAGTACTGGAGGTCCTAGCCACGGCAATCAGACAAAACAAAGAAATACAAGGCATCCAGATTGGTAAAGAAGAAGTCAAATTGTCACTATTTGCAGATGACATGATACTGTACATAAAAAACCCTAAAGACTCCACTCCAAAACTACTAGAACTAGTATCTGAATTCAGCAAAGCTGCAGGATACAAAATTAACATACAGAAATCTGTTGCTTTCCTATACACTAATGATGAACTAACAGAAAGAGAAATTATAAAAACAATTCCATTCACTACGGCATCAAAAAGAATAAAATACCTGGAATAAACCTAACAAAGGAAGGGAAAGACCTGCACTCTGAAAACTACAAGACACCACTCCTAAGAGAAATTAAAGAGGACACTAACAAATGGAAATGCATCCCATGCTCTTGGCTAGGAAGAATAAATACTGTCAAAATGGCTACACTACCTAAAGCAATGTACAGATTCATTGCAATCCCTATCAAACTACCAACAGCTTTCTTCAATGAACTTGAACAAATAATTCTAAAATTCATATGGAACCGCAAAAGACCCCAAATAGCCAAAGCAATCCTGAGAAGGAGGAATAAAAAGAGGGGAAATTACAGTCCCTGACTTCTAGCTCTACTACAAAGCCACAGTAATCAAGACAATTTGGTACTGGCACAAAAACAGACCCACAGACCAATGGAACAGAATAGAAAATCCAAACATTAACCCAAACATATACAGTCAATTAATATTTGATAAAGGAGCCTTGGATATGCAATGGGGAGATGATAGCCTCTTCAGCAGCTGGTGTTGGAAAAGCTGGACAGCTACATGTAACAGACTGAATCTGAACTACTGTCTAGCCCCATACACAAAGGTAAACTCAAGGTGGATCACAGACCTGAATGTAAGTCATGAAACCATACAACTCTAAGAAAAAAACATAGGCAAAAATCTCTTGGACATAAACATGAGCGACTTCTTCATGAACATATCCCCCCGGGGAAGGGAAACAAAAGCAAAAATGAACAAGTGGGACTATATCAAGGTTAAAAGCTTCTGTACAGCAAAGGACACCATCAGTAGAACAAAAAGACATCCTACAGTATGGGAGAATACATTCATAAATGATGTATCCAATAAAGGGTTGACATCCAGAATATATAAAGAACTCACACACCTTAACAAACAAAAGAAAGTAATCCAATTAAGAAATGGGCAGAGGACATGAATAGACACGTCTCTAAAGAAGAAATTCAGATGGCCAACAAGCACATGAAAAGATGCTCCACATTGCTAATCATCAGAGAAATGCAGATTAAAACCACAATGAGATATCACCTCACACCAGTGCGGATGGCCAACATCCAAAACACAAACAATGATAAATGTTGACGAGGATGTGAAGAAAAGGGAACCCTCCTACACTGCTGGTGGGAATGCAAATTAGTTCAACCATTGTGGGAAGCAGTGTGGAGGTTCCTCATAAAACTCAAAATAGAAATACCATTTGTCCCAGAAATTCCACTCCTAGGAATTTACCCTAAGAATGCAGCCACCCAGTTTCAAAAATACAGATGCACCCCTATGTTTATTGCAGCACTATTTACAATAGCCAAGAAATGGAAGCAAGCAACCTAAGTGTCCATCAGTAGATGAATGGATAAAGTAAATGTGGTACATATACAAAATGGAATATTATTCAGCCATAAGAAGAAAACAAATCCTACCATTTGCAACAACATGAATGGAGCTAAAGGGTATTATGCTCAGTGAAATAAGCCAAGCCAAAAAAGACAAGTATCACATGATTTCACTCATATGTGGAGTATAAGAACAAAGAAAAAAACTGAAGGAACAAAATAGCAGCAGACTCACAGAAACCAAGAACGGACTAATAGTTACCAAAGGGAAATGGACTGGGGAAGATGGGTGGGAAAGGAGGGATAAGGGGGAAAAAGGGGCATCACGATTAGCAGACGTAAGGTAGGGGGGGCATGGGGAGGGCTGTACAATTCAGAGAAGAGAAGTAGTGATTCTATAGCATCTCACTACGCTGATGGACAGTGACTGTAATGGGGTTGGTGGGGGGGACCTGATGAAGGGGGTAGTTTAATAACCATAATATTGCACATGTAATTGTAGATTAATGATACCAAAATAAATTATTAAAAACAAATAATTAAATAAATAATAAAACATTTTTACCAAATAGCTTCCTTTGTCATTGTACCCTTCAAAGTACCAAATATCATAAGGAAGCTTAATAAAAAAGAGAATGCTGAGTGTAGCGCTATGTAATATGACCTCCATTTTATGTAACCGGCAGTTTCTTTAATGAAAAGTGCTAGAATTGTACAGCAATTGATTTTGTTTCTTTTGTATAGTGGGCAGTAAGTGCTCCAACTTTGATTACTGTTGTATTCTTAAAGACTCATGCGAAACTCCTGAGAAAAATATGCCAATAATTAGAGTCACAATTTATTTTTTATAATATCAAGTTGCATGCATACCTGAACATAATTAACATAATTAAAACAAGATTTAAATCTTACTTTGAAAATTGGCTCAACATTATTTTCCTTATCCAAGAATTTCAAGCAAATTCTCTGTAAAAACATATTTCTAGTCTTTCAATGCTTTGTAAAACGGCAGCAGAATTCTAGAAGACATATTACATTCCAAATAAATATTTTAAAAGTTGTAAATGCATATTTCATATGCCTTAATGACTACATGAAGACATTTCTTTTGTAGTATTTGGCATTCATGTCATATAGCTATGCTCCATATATTATTTAAACACTTTAAAATTACAGCTAGTTAATTTCTATTCTAAGTTATATCTATGTGAGTGCAGAGGATGTTTCAAAACTTAAGAAATGTTGCTGAAAATCCATTTTTACATTACGGAAGAATGAGCTAAAGCACTGATATGATAATGATGCTTATAAATATATGTATATATATTCATATATGTATAGACAAATCTGCGTAATTAATGGAAATCAAGATCGCACACAAATTTTAAAAAACAGCTTTGTGCTTTTATATATATAGTATTCCTGGAAGTATAAGGAACATTAAAAAACAAGTAATACATTTCAGAGAAACAAAAATAGATTATTTTGTAGATACTTTGGGTTAAAACTGCACTTTTGAAAGACAATTTCCACACATCTATTTTTTTGCATCAACTAATCATGTAGCAGTAAAGGGAATGCAGAGATTCTTAATCAACTTGGTATGAATACATTAATCAATAAAGTACTTTATTAAATCAGTGGTGATGACAATAGAATGAAAACAAACTTTTTAGACATGACAACATTAATGAAATTTATAGCGATAATACTAGTACCGCATCAATCCATGATTTTTAACATGTAAAAAATGTTTTCCTTTTGCAAAGCTTTCCTACTTTATCTAGAGTTCTTAATACATAAGCGTAAAAAATATATTACTGTGTACCTTTTACTTAACTTTGTATTTTTGTCTTAAACTCAGTTATTAACATTGATCCAACATTGAATGCACAAAGTATTTATTTGCCATCAGATACTGTTTGTGGAAGATTTCCACTGCAACGTCAATTGATTTGGTTCTGAATGATAAAAAAAAAACAGCAATATCGGTGCAAAGCTCTCTGCCCCAGGCTAAATATTCATATATGATCTTTTATTTAAACATGATGGCAACCTTGTTAAGCAGATATTACTATAAGATCTATCTTACACAAGTGGAAACAAAGCTAAAATTATGTTATGTAACTTTCCAGTGTTTCCCACCTAACAAATGAAAGTAACCTGGACTCAAATCTATTGTGCTGCCTCAAATAGTTTATTAAAAATATCAAATCTACTTTTATATAAGGACATATAAACAATTCCAAACAAATCACTGAATGCCTGCAATGTGGAAAGTCATCCATTTTATTAAGATTCTACATAGCTAGGAAAATATTATATTCATCACTAACATTGGAGCTTGAATAAGAATCCGAATTGTTAACTGCACTTTTAAAAAATATTTAAGAAAACCCAAACTACATTCGTTTTTATTAACAGAAACTTGCTTTAGTATTTTGGTAGGCTTGACTAGCAAGGAAGAACAAAAATAGGTCATAAAATGGTGAACTGTCCTAAATATGTTGATCATTTTTGATGAACAAGTATTCATCAGTCAAAACATATTTTTGCATGTAAATCTGCTTAACGTTGGAGGACTTAAATCTCTGTGGTTTTAAAAAGCTGTCTATGATTTTTCTGTGAGTTTAATGACAAATCGTACCATAGTTAATGACATTTTAACCATTATTGTGCTAAATTCATAATTGTGAATTGTATTTTCCAGTGAATCACATAAAATATTTAATTCTTAGTTTATTTCACTAATTCATCCACTCACTGATTCATTGGACAAATAACTTTAACCATATACTCCTTCATATAAGTATTCTATCTGCTGAGCATACATATGAAAAAGACTGGCTCCTCATCCTTACAAACGTAAATTTTAGTAAGAGACAGTCAAAAAACAGGTAAAACACTAAATGAAAGAAATATGGTACTGTTTTCTAAATCAATGGGTTATCTGTAAAGGCCTCTCTGAGAAACTGACATTTTGAAGGGAAATAAAGTTAAGAAAGAACCTTCTAGAAAAAAATGGTGGAACATCTATATCAGAGAACATTTATGCTCAAAGCTCCAAGGTGGTTAAAAGCCTGGTATGTTCTAGCACTGAAAGAGGGTCATTGCGTTGCTGTACAGGGAGAAAGAGGGAGCATGGTATGAGATATGCTTGCGGAGAAAGACTGGAGCCTGACGTGCTAAGATTTATAGGCCAAAAAAGTAAGCAGTGTGAACAGAAGCCGTTGACAAGGTTGTTAATAAGGAAGTTAAACACTCCGATTTCAAAAAGATAACTCCAGGTTCCATATGGAGAATGAATTAGAGAGGAATGGGGTAGAAATTGGGAGAGAAGAGGGTTCAGTTCAGAGTCTGTTATGATAGTTCATCTCATAAAATGACAATGCTCAGACAATGATGTAGGTAAGGGAGTTATAAAGTACATGCATTTGAACAAGAATCTGCCTTGCTATCTGATGCAACTTTTGCCCTAATGATGAAAAAAAAAAGCTCTAGATGATCAAGACAAATTCTGCCTACCTCAGCTCCCCATGACACCTGCTAGCTGAGTATTCTCTGTTCAACTGCTTAATTTAAGTGATTCCTTTGCAGGGCAGCTGTTGACAGTAGATGCAATTGTCTGAGAAGCATGCCTGGAGGTGGGGGGCCTACTCTGTTTGGCAGAAGGCCCTATGTTTGCCGAGACTCCTGCTGTCTGCCTCTGAGGCCCAGAACCTCCCACCAGGCCCCTAGAGTACAACTCCTAATAGATAGAAAAGAAGCATCTGGACTGAGATGCAAAACATTGAGAATAGCCATTTTCTAAGTAAAATTAAATGATAGCTATGGCTGCTGGAAAAAAGAGAGAACATTTAGGAAACACTCATTTCTTTGGAGTTTTATTATACCATACCCTTGCAGATTTTCTTTCATCCCTCTAACTTCTGTTCAATTTATTTTGAAGGCATTTTCATCTCCACTCACCTCTAAATATAAACATCCCAGGTCTCAGTTGTAGTTACCCAACACTCTTGCCTTAGGCCTTCTCACCCATTTCTAAGGCTTCAACTATTTGCAAGCAATAAATGCAGTGTATCTCATCTAAGGTCATTTGAGTTTTAAATCAGTTTATCAGCCTCTTTAATACCTTCTTCTTAGAAACATCTCAAATATAATATGTTCAGAACTAAATTCTTGCTCTTTCCCACCCTGTTGTGATTTCTTCTCTCATTAATGATACTTCCATCCATCTAAGTTTATATTCAAGCCAGAAATATTAGTTTAAATCTAGGACTTCTCTCTCCACTGCTCGAATAAAAAACAAAACAAAACAACAAATCTTGTCAGCTCACTAACCTTAATGTGATCTATAAAAGTAGTCTTGAGTCAGGCCCACCCTTTTGGCTTCATCTTGTCCAGCTCTCTCCCTCACTCAAAACTCTCCAACCATCTGTTTGCTTTCTGACCTCCAATGCCTCAAGGACTTTCATAACTCGGGGCTCTCCCAGATGCAGTATTCTCTGCCTGGAATGTTTTCCCACTCCCCTTTATTGCTTCAGCTTTGACTAAGATTAAATTCTATTCAATGACCAGATTGAACCATAAATGTCACTTTCTCTAAAAGGTCTTCTGAAACATCTCTTCAATGTAAATTATATTTTTCTACCACATTTCCCAAAGTGTTCCCATTTTTTTCCTATATAACCTTTATCACGGCTTGTCATGATTCTTCTGTAATTATACCATGTGTGACATAATCTCAGTCACTAGACCTTATCCTCCATGACAGTATGAATCTTGTCTATTTGGCTAAATACTATATCCATGGGTCTGAAAACTTCAGCTGAAGATACAGACTTCCAAGATAAGTGCAACAAAAATTATTTTGTTTTGTTTTCAATATGGTAAAAATTTATTTTAAAGAATAGTTCCTAATAAACAAAATGAGATAAATTATATTTCAAAATTAACTATCTTTTAGTTAATAAAGAGAAGAATTAAAGCAGCTTCAAAACTTACTGAATTGTTACAAAGTGCAGGAATATAACGTTCTAATATGTGTGATTAATGTGGTTTCTGAAATTGTTGCCAATTTTTTAAAAAAACATTTCATATGGAAGAGGAATTACAAAAAATGATAAAATTTGCAGCTATTACATTTCTCACTTCATATTCTTTCCAAAATATTGCATGCAAATATTTGGATTTTTTTCATTAATATCCCCCTGAGAAAACAGTTATTCACTAGTAATATGTTATTTCTTTCATGGTATAGTTAATTAGCTGGTTTAGAAGTCATACTTGAAACTTAGAATTGGATACTTTAAATAATTTAAGAACACAAAATTACTAAATTTTTCAGAGTTAGCACTGAAGTAGGTTGGAATAATCATAGGCAATATTAAATAAACTATTAAATAGGTTATTTAAAGTTTTAAATAGAAAATGGCAAAGAAATAAACACAAATATTACTGAAATATTAAGTATTTCTAATTTTTTCTTAAAATTATATAACACAATTTTATTTGAAATTATACTATTTAAACATATTCTAAAATATGTTAGGATTTTTACTATACTAAACAGCTAATTATCAATAATTTGTGATTACCAGCTGGGATAGCTTCTTATTTAAAAAATAACCTAATGGTATTTAGGAAAGTAACTATTACCTTATTTTAGGGAGTGATTTCTTGATGGTTGTTTTATTTATTTTACTCTCTTAAGTAAATGAAATGGAATAATTTTATGCAATTCCAAAATTATAGAGGTAGATATGCAAAACTTGGTATTAGGGAAAATCAATAATACACCCATGATTTTATGATCGTGGCTATGTAATTCTTTACAGTTCCCTTTATAGGATTTATTCTCTTTCTTTATAGAACTTATTTCTAGCCAGTTCAGTGTCACTAAAACATAGGATATGAAAAAACTTCAAAGATTCTTCACCCTTTCCAAAATACCAGGAAAGCCAGCCTTGATAATACCATGATAAAAAAGTTCCACAACTTCCTAAGAGTGCTGCTATCATCTTCTCCTCCTCTCCTCCTGTTTCCTGCAAATTAAAATCCAGTTGCTCTGTCTGCAGAGCAGTTTTCCAGATGTCTCCAAATCTAAGCAAAAAAAACGACAGATGAAGCATAAAAATGAAAAGGTTTGAAAAAAATTGAAAACCCAAAAAATGAACCAAGATGGGCTCAATGTAGTGTGTACAGTCTTGCTTAATTTTCTTACTAACACCTGTTAGGATCAATATAAATGATAAAACTCAGATCATTAGCCCTAAAATGAAATTCTGTTAAAGAAAATATCACACAGTGTAGCTTTTTTAATGCTCAGTCATTCAATTTCAGTAGCGCCAAGTCATTAAAAAATAATTTTAAAGGTCTGTGCAAGCTGAGCCATGGATATTTGTTTTTTTAAGATCTTAGATATACAACTTTAAGTAGTGGGAAAGATGAACAATAAAGACTTCCTGCAGATAAAAAAATAAATGATTACCACTACCACTATATCAAAAGTGATCAAGATTTTCTTAGAAAGGGCCAAAGAAGACAGAGAAACCCTACAGAATTTTGTATCTTTTCTTAGCCATGGATAAATATTATAGAAAAAGATATGCTACCCAGTTATCAAAACATATGATCAACATACAAACTAATTATTTCTTGCAAGACTGCTAATTTTATAATTTTAAATAAACTGCCAAATCTTCCCTATTTAGTTAAATATATTTGACATGCTCTTTTCTCTTTCTAATAAACTGCTGGCTTGTTTTTTATAAAGCGAATTCCTTTCATAAGGCAACTTTCCCATTTAATATTTTATTATATTTTCTATTAGTTAATATTTTGAATTCTTCATACTTAGCCCTTGATGCCCTATTACTTCTTCCTGTAATGTTCTTTTCCAATCCCTGCATGCTCTCTCTTTCTTGACCAATAGGCCTTGATCACCACACTTATACTACACCCTCCCCGTAACTCCTTATTATATTATTTTTAATTGTTTTCTTTTCAAAAGATCACCATTTACAACTAAATTTATTATTTATGTTTGCTATTTATTTTCTGTCTTCTCCCTCATTAGAATCTACTGGAATCTCAGTAGAATCAAAAGAGCAAGAATCTGCCTGATTTACTACAACCTAGTGCTTTGAACATTTTCTAACACATAAAAGGCACTTAATATTTAATTTAAGTATTGATTTTTTTGTAAAAGAGAAGAACATTGGAGGTAACATTTCATTATTTAATATACAGTTTCTGACTAACTTATTTTTATTCACTTTTTAAATTTAATTTATATTTTATTAACTTAATCTATTATTATTGATAATTAAGGTTTGTCTTGCCTCTCCAAAAACATTCTAAGTTATGTATTTGTCTTCTACTTTATATCGTTCCCAGGACCACCAGGGTTCTTAGTATAAAAATGGTGTTAATAAGTATTAGTTGAAACTGAAAAAATAAAGAACGCATAAAAGAAAGGAGGAAGGAGGGTAAAAAGAAGTAATGAAGCTATGGAAGTGTTTAGTAATAACTCTTGATATAGAGGACCCACTTACAGAGGTGTATTCTAAGGAAATAAGTAAAAATGAACCCACTTATTTAAGAGAGAATTATCTTTGAATTTTTTGCTGTCAGTTTTTCTCTATTTTTTATTTTTAAAGTACAGTAAATTAACCTTTTTTTTTTGCTTTTAATGCACTGTCTATGAGTTTTACCTCATCTATAAATTCATGTAACCACCAACACTATAGGATACAGAATGGTTCCATCACCCCTAAAAACTCCTCATGTGGTGCCTCTGTAGTAAAATCTGTCACTACCACTGGGTAAAATTGTAGTATTTCCAGAATCTTTTGCCTGGCCTTAGCACATCTCGATATCAATAGGTGTTTTCAAGGGGTGGAGAGTAGTTCATCTCCATATAAATAGCTGCTTTCAAGGGGGATGGAGAGCGAGTGCACACCTGGATGGGAGAGGTTTTGAGAGACACAGGCAAGCAGGAGTAGACTACTGCTTATAAGCAATAAATGAGTTTCTCCCACTTTGTTTTTCCCTTTGACTGAATTTGACTTCAAAGGTTTATTTGCCCTTGGCTGGGAAGACATTTCCCACCCCATCCACCCATCCCCACCACTGGGGAGTTACAACCGGTAACCCCTGGAAAACACTGATGTTTTCACCTTCCTTATAGTTTTGCCTTGTCCAGGATATAATACTATCAATGGGTTAATACAGTAAGCAACTATTTGAAACTTGGTTCTTTCACTTGGCATGTTTTTGAGATTTATTCATGTGTTATCTAGTTTGTTCCATTTTATTTGTGCATATTGTTTCACCATATGGATATGTAAGAGTAAATGTCCCATTAAAGGACATATTGGTTGATTGCAAATTTTGATAATTATGAATAAAGATGTATAAACATTTTCAGGTAGTTGTTATGTAAGCATAAATTTTTCAGTTCCTTACAGTAAAAAACTAGGAGTTGCTAAAAAAAATGAAACTAGAATTACTAAGTTGTATGGCAAGTGTGTGCTCTACTTTATAAGAAATTGTCAAAGTGTTTATACCATTTTGTGTTACCAGCAGAAATGTATGCTATTATTGCTCTACATCTTCTTAGTAAAGCTAATTCTGTGTGTGTGTTGCCATTCTAAGAGGTGTGCTGTGTTACATGTTTTCATTTTCCCAATGGCTAATGATGTTGAACATCTTGTGTGTTTATTTGCCATCATGCATATCTGCTTTGTTGAAGGAACTTTACACATATTTTGCTCATTTTTCAATTGACTTGTTTTCTTTTTGGTGAGTTTTGAGAATTCTTTATATATTCTAGAGAGAATTACCTTGTTTGATATCTGACTTGCAAATATTTCTTCCTAGTCTATTGTTTATCTTGAGATTCTCTTAATGGTGCCTTTGGAACAGCAAATATTTTTAATTCTAATGAGGTCCTACTTACCATTTTATTCTTTTATAGATCATGCATTTGGTATCATATTTAAAAAGTTCACTGAACTCAAAGCTATGAGGATATTTGTATGTTTTCCTCACAAAAGTTTTTTAGCTTTACATTTTATAATTCAATATATGATCCATTTTGAGTATTTTTTATAGTATATAAGGTATAATTCAAGGTTCTCTAAGTATGTCCCTCTGTTTAAATGGCTATCTTTCTTTTTAATTCACTGCCTTTATATTTGTAATCACAATGTTTGCTGGTCATGGGGACAGTAATACAGCATGGACAATATAGTCAATGATTCTGTAACATCTTACTACATTGATAGACAGTTACCACATTAGAGGGGGTGAGCATTTAATAATATGGGTAACTGTTGAACCCCACTGTGTTGTATATCTGAAAACAACGTAAGATTGTATATCAACGATACTTCAAAAAAATATCCAATTAACCATATTTGCTTGGCTCTATTTCTAGAATCTATTCTAGATATCTGTGTCTATTTTTTCTGCCAATACCACATTTTCTTTATTACTGTAGCTTTACTGTAAATCTTAGAATCAGATAGGATGAGTTGTACAATTTTTTCTTTTTTCCGAACTTTATTTGTCTATTTTAGGTCTTTTCCCTTTCCATATAAGTTTTCCAATATCTATACAACTCTTGCTGGGATTTTTTTTGAGGAATTGCATTTAAGGTATATATCAATTTGGGGAAAATTAACGTCTTAAGATTTTGAGTCTTCCAATTCATGATAGTGCTTTCTAATTATTTAGGTCTCTTTCTTTTATTTTTCAGTATTTTGAAGTTATCAGCATACAGATCATGCATATTTTTGTTAGATTTATCTCTATAAGCTTCACTTTGTTGGAGCAATTGAAAATGACATTTTACAAAATTATTTCCAATTGCTGATTACAAGTACATAGAAATATGATTGAATTTGGTAGCTTCTCCTCACCAAACTCACTAGTTTTAGGGACTAAAAACTTGTCAGATCTAGGAGCTCTTTGGTAGATTTCTTGGAATTTTCAATTTAGGAAATTGTATCTCCAAATAGAAACAGTTTTATTTCTCCCTTTATAAACTGTAAGTTTTGTTTTCCTTATTGCACTGGCCAGAGCTTTAAGAACTATGTTGATATTAATAATACAAGTATAAATCCTTGCCATGTTCATGGTCTTAAGGTAAAGACACTTAGTCTTTCACCCTAGGCTGCTATCTGTAGGATTTTGCTGCTGTCCTTCGTTATATTCAGAAATTTCTTTCTCTTCTTAGTTTGCCGGATGTTTTATCTTAAGTAGATGCTGAATATTGTTAAATAGTTCTGCATCAGTTGATAGGATCATGTTTTTAAAAACAAGCTTATTGAAACTATGGATTACATTGATTGAGTTTTGAAAATTGAAACTGTCTTTCCTTTTCTAGATAATCCCTACTTGGTAGCAACTGATTTCACATATTACTGGATTCAGTTTGTTAATAATGTTGTTAAGCATTTGGTTCCTATGTGTATAAAGGATATAGTCTATAGCTCCCTTTCATTTAATGACTTTGGATGACTTTGGTATCAGAGTAATTCTGGTCTCATGAAGGAAATTGGAAAGAAATTATTTCTCATTTATTTCCTGAAAGTGATTATGTGGAATTGTTTTTGATTTTTAGAATATTTGATATTTGGGGATGAGATTTTCTTTTTCAGAAGGTGTTTAATTATGTAATTAAAAATTTCTTTATAGATACAGCATTATTCAGGTTACCTATTTCTTCTTGGTTGAATTTTGGTAGTTACAGACTTTTGAGAAATACATGGCCCACTACATCTAAGTTGTTTTATTTATGCACATGGAGTTGTTCATAGTATTCTACTACTTTATATTCCTCTGTACAGTATTCCTTTTCATACCTGTGGGATTTGTATAGATATCCTCTCTTTCATTACTATAATTTTATGTTTTTTTTGTGCGTGTGTCTTGTTGTTGCAGTTGTTTTTCAACTTGGTTAGAGTTTATCAATTGTATTAATCTTCACAGTGAGCCAGCTCTGGGATTTATTGATTTTCTCTTTCACTGATTTCTCTTCCTTATTATTTCCTTTTTTGTTTGTTTGCTTTGGGTTTATTTTTGCACTTATTGTTCTAGTGTCTGCAAATGGAAGCTTAGATTATTGATATGAGATTTTAGTATTTTCTAATATAAGCATGCAACATCATAAATGCCCCTTAAAGATCTTTTTAGCAGCATCTCATACATTTTGATATGCATATTTTTATTTGGTTCACTTTGAAACATTTCTACTTTTCTTGAGACTTTCCTTTTACCAATGTATTAATGTTTCTTGTTTATTTCCAAGTAATTGTGACTTTCCATATTTTTGTTATTCCTATCTAGGTTAATTTCACTATGATCAGGGAATGCAATTTGTTAAGGTTGGTATCATGAACTAGGATAATCTTGGTGAATGTCCCATGTGTACTTCAAAATACCATGTATTCTATTTGATATGATAGAGTTACATAAATATTGATGAGATCATATCAGGTCATAGTGTTTCTCAAATATCTATCCCTACTGATTTTCTATCTGCTTTTTAAATCTATTAGTTTGAATACAGTATTGAATTTTCCTTCAATAAATGTGGGAACAATAAATAAATCTTTTCTCTTTTCAGTTTTATCAGTTTTTGCTTCAGGCATTTTGAAACTCTACTGTTTAAGATTATATGTAATAAAATTATTTTATCTTTTAAGTGAAATGACCCTTCATTACTATGCAATACCTAGGAAAGTCTACTTTTATGAAGTCTACATTGCTTGATATAGATACATCCACTATTGCTTTCTTTTGATTAATATTTGCATGATATATATATTTCTATCTTTTTCTAAACCTATTTATATCATAGTTTTTATTTATAGTGGGTTTCTTGCATAAAGCTTGAAGTTGGGTCCCTTATTTACCTAATCAACAATCCCCATTTTTTAATCAATTTGTGTAAGCCATTTACATTTAATTTCATCATTGATATTGTCTGGAGTTAGATCTGCCTCCTCATTACTTGCCCTCCTTTGTTTGTTCTTCTGTTTACTGTCTCCAGCCTAATTATGATTACTTAAATATTTTTCAGTATTCTGTTTTATTTTATCCATTGAGTTTGTACCATATCTAGTTGAATAGTCTTGGTTTTTTCCGTAGTTGTTTTAGGGAATACAATATAACTTTTCACAATGTCAAGGACTACGAAGTGTCCGAGATTTTACCCCATGGCACAGCAAGAACTTTATATTCACACCTGTTCCCCTTTCCTCTCAAATCCCACAGAGGCTGCGTGAGGGCCCAGATGAACACTGCTCACACACTGGGTTTGCATCATAGCTGAGAATCTGAGAGATTGGGGCCCCACATTTTTATAACAGGCCACAAGCATAATGCCCTAGATGGAGACATTTTTTATCACACTAGATAGAATAAGCAAAACTGCCTTCTGCTCAAGATAGATACACTATGTCTACCTTCAAAGGCTAGTCACTATACAAGCGTCCTTGAGGAGGTTTTCTGAAAAAGTATCTCTGCTCACAATATGTAAAACCACAATATGTAAAAACAGAAGACTCATAGACAATTGTTTCCCAACAATAGCCATCCCTCACTTCAGTTATGTCTTGGTTTCTGTCACGGTTCCTCATGAGTACCTCTCTCTATTGGTCACTCTGATTGATGTGAACTACAGGGTTAGAACCAAGTCAGTTTAATTGGCCTTATACAGTATTTAATTAAGAATAGTACCTGGAAAACTCCAACAAGCAGGATAAGACCAGTATGCAGTGTGACTTCAGTCATGGCTCCAGGGGAACAACCGCAGGTAAAAAAAATCTCATAAACCATCGCAGTTTACTTAGAAAGCCAAATGGCTTTTCCTTGAGTCTCTGGACTGACCTTTCTACTTGGCCTGAACACAGCAATGTAGGTACAGCAGAATGTTTAACTATTACACAGACCATTTTGGTCCAAAAGAAGGGAAACAAGGGAAATTCTATTATCATAATAACCCTGACCAGTGTCTTGAGGCTGACATGAATGGCTTTCAGTGCTGTGTTGATGCCACTGATGAATACAGTTAAAGTCAAGGACCTATTTCATACCACCTTATCTACCTGAACACTCCTCTTGGAGGGCAAACTGCCACAGGGTGGGCATGTATGATTCTGTTATCCCTCTGCAGCTTCCTAAAGTATACAAGAATATACATTTTGGACAGCTATCAGTGTCTTTTGTTAGTGTTTCCTTAAGAATTTGGAGGTCTTTTATGAAAATTCCTAAGGTGTATGTCGTCATGTTTGAGAGAGGCAGGCAAATTAATGCCTGGCTCCCATACACAGTGCAATCCGGAAGGAGCTCACGATGACATGAGGCCACAGAAAGAAATTGATTTTTTGTTTGTTTGAAATTGTTGGGACCTCTGCATTTTGGGGCATAGGCTTAAAGTTACTCTAAATGGGCCTCTGAGTTGTTCAAAAACCACAGTGTTCTAGCAGGGCTGGAACTATCATGAGGCAAGTTTTGGGTGCTTAGATCATGCAAATTCTGGTATTAGTTCTGGCTGTGGATCTCAATTATGTTCACATAATTGAGTCTAGTCCTTTTTTTGGGGGGGGATTTTTTTTGAGGGACTGCCTGAGACTAGTCAGTCCAATCTATCCTTATCTACCTCAAAGCTATGTGGCATTTGCTCACTTTGAAGGATGATAACTATGACAATGGGGATAACTAAGACATCTGAAAGTGCCAAAAGGTATTTTGATTGTGAGGTGCTGGAACTGAGGCTATCCCCTACTGCATCTAATAGAATCCTTAGAAATATTAAAAGGGATTTGATTAAATAGTGGTCAAAGTCATCAGGCAGAGAATGACATATCCAGAAGCCAATTATATTTAAGATGCTCATTACAATTTGGAAGAATGACACCAAGGAGCTTATTTTTGTGAGGAAGTCTCCACGGGCTTCTTTTTGAGTCTGGGACATATGAGAGAGAAAAAGAAATATAGAACAAGCACTACTACATTTTTTTTTGGACTTCATGTTCTGGTTTCCTTCCCCAATTTACCTGATATTTACTTTTTAGAGCTGTTATATAGTTGTTCTATGTATTCTATTTTGGTCTTGGTAGTCAGGGTTGCTACATTAAAAAAATAAAAATATGCGTGTTAAATTTTAATTTCAAAGAATCAACAAATATTCTGTTATAAGTATGTCCAAACTACTGTAAAAGACCCAGTTCTACTAAAATAAAATAATACTGTTGTTTTTCTGAAATTAAAATTTAACTAGATGCTCTTTATTTTGTCTGGGAATCTATGAGAAAGACAGAATAGAGTGTAATTATATCATCTTAGCCAGAATCAGAACCAAAGATATATGCTGAAACACTGCTTATAATAACCAGAAATTTAAATATCCAAACTTAAAAAATAGTACTTAGATAAATTTTTTCTAGTACATTCACTAATAGTACAACAGTAGTCCTTAAAAAAAGTAATAGAAACCTCATACCAGTTAGAATGGCCACTATCCAAAAGACAAGAAAGAACTAACAAGAGCTGGAGAAGATATGGAGAAAAGGAAACCCTCCTACACTGCTGGTGGGAATGTCAATTGGTGCAGCCACTATGGAAAGCACTATGGAGGTTCCAAAAAATACTAAAAATAGAAATACCATTCAACCCAGTAATTTCACTTCTAGAAATTTACCTGAAGAAACAAAATCCCTGATCTGGAAAGATATATGCACCCCTATGTTTATTGCTACATTATTTACAATAGCCAAGATAGGGAAGTAACCAACATGTCCATCAGTAGATGAATGGATAAAGAGGATGTGGTACATATACACAATGGAATATTATTCAGCCATAAAAAGAAAGAAGTCTTGCCATTTGCAAAACCTGAATGGACCTGCAGAGTATCATGCTCAGTGAGGTAAGCCAGGTGGAGAAAGACAAATACTATATGATTTCACTTACTTGTGGAATCTAAAAACACAAAACAAAATGAACAAATTTAGAGACAGTGAGAGGTGACTCGTGGTTACCATGGGGGAGGGGTTGTAATGGGTGGATGGGGAAAAGTGAGGGAGATAAAGGTGCACAAAAATTCTCCATCATAATACAAGTTGGTCATGGGGATGGTAGTACAGCATGGAGAATGATTCTATAACATCTTCCTATGTTGACAGATAGTAGCTGCACTAGTTGGGGTAAGGATTTAACAATATGCATAACTGTTGAACCATCGTGCTGTACACTTGAAACCATTATAAGATTGTCTATCACCATACTTCAATAATAAAAAGTAAAAGAACATTTAACCGCATGCTAAAATGTTAAAAATTCATTACCACATAAAAATATGTTTTACCATAAATAGACAGATATTATGCTCTTTACTCTTGGTTTCTGCCTGCTAAAGCACAAGATTTAAATAAGATACTGAGTACTAACTATGTCCAAATTTCAAAAAAAAAATCACTCATCGTAACAAGAAGCAGAGAGATCTTAAACTGGATGAGAAAAGATAATCAGACAACGTCAAGATGGAAGAGAGGCTGAAATTACCTGACTATACCTTTAAATAGAAATCATAAAAGTGCTTTAATAAACATTTATGAACACACTGGAAAATGTTAAAAAATTGAAATTCTTGGCAAAGAGATAGCAAAGAAACAGAGGTTATAAAGAAGAACAGAAATTTAGAAGTAAGTAATATAATAAGAAAATCAATGAATGGGTTGAACAGCAGAATGGTGAGAACATAAAAAGAATCAGTGAACTTGAAAACTGAACAACAGAAATTATACAATATGAATGATAAGAAGAAAATGTAATGGGGAAAAAAATGAAGGAAACTACCAGGGCATGTGGGACTATAACAAAAGGTCTGGCAATCATGTCATTCTAACATAGGAAAACTAAGAAATTCTCAGAAGTACATCTACCCTAAAATAATTGCTAAAGGAAGTTCCCTAAACAGAAATAAAATGATTAAAAAAGGAAAATATGAACATCAGAAAGAACTAAGACAGATGGAGTGAAAGTCTTAGTAAATGTAACAGACTTTCCTTGCTTACAGTTTTCTAAGTTATGTTTGAAAATTGAGGCAAAAATTACAAGCCTGTCTAATTTGCATCTCAATGTATGCAAAGGTTATTTTTCAGGAAACTGTATTAAAAATGGAGGAAGATAAATAGATGTGAAGGAAGGGAATGTTTCAACCCTTCACTTGAACTGGTAAAATGCTGGCATCAGTAGACTTTGACAATTTATATATAAATGTAATTCCAGGACCAAGCTCTTAAAAATCTATAGAAAGAGTACACAGAAATTGTACAGATAAATGAAAATGGAAATCTAAAAAAGTTTAAGTAACCCATATTAAAGCAGAAAAAAACAGAGAATTAAAAAAAATAGAACGGAAAAAAATAAAATGGTAAACTTAAGTCTTAGCAGATGAAGAGTTACATTATATATAAAGAGTCTAACTATATGAATTAAAAGAGCAGTTGGCAGAGTGGAAAAAGAAATCATGCTGAACTCTATGCTGTTTATAAGAAATTCATTTCAACTATAATGGATTTGTATGGTGAAAGTAAAATGATGAAAAATATATAACATGTAAACATCAATCAAATGAAACAGAAGTGGTCACATTATTATCAGATAAAGTATATTTCATAGCATAGACAAATACCACTGAAAGAGGGATATTTCATGATAATTAAAAAATCAATCCACTCAGAAAACATAAAAAATATTAAATGTGCATATACAAAAAAAGAGAACTACAAAATATGTGAAGGAATAGCAATAATATTCAAGTGAGAAACAGAAATACCCACAATTAAAGTGGAAGACTTCAACATTCTTTTCTATACACATGATAAAAAATGACATAGAACTATATATACACATTGTACTGATGTTAACCTCTTGGCTTTGTTACTGCATTTCAGTTACATAAGATGTAAGCATTATGGGGAAACTGGGTGAAAGACCTCTCTATACTGTCCTTGCAACTTCCTGGGAACCTATGAATATAGTCAGTTCTCATTATTCCTGATATTTATGTCCTATAAAGTCACTCTGAGCTCTGAAGTAGCTAACACTGAACCGCTGCTCCTAAAAGAAAGAGCCTAACAGGGTTAGCTGCCTATGAGCCTCGCGTCACATTTCATTAACTGATCAAGACATAACCTTGTTCTATGTGTATTTCTCTTTAAAGACATCATTTAATAAGCATTTCTTTAAAAAAATAATTATATGAAGGATTTCTTTATAACAAAACACTAGTTAAGAAGGACTTAACAATTTCCTGACCCAGGGCAACATGATCATAAATTTTTGACTTTCAGCTTCCAAACAAAATTGTACACTTTTTAATCAGTCATCACCTCATGAATCCACAAATTTAGCCACTTTTCTGTCTTCTTCATAGCTTCAACACACGGTACAGATGTTACATATAACTATGGATGTTACTTTCCAGAGCAGCCTCACATACAGATAGGCAAGATCCTCTTTCTTTGTCTGCATGTACCATATGGGTGATTCATTAACACTGAACTCGTGGCCACCGTACCCCAGCTTACGCCTGAAGCATGCTTATGTAACACAACATATCTTCTGTATAAGGCACCTCATGGCCTTCTTGCACTTGGGAACACTGGACAGTACTTTTGCACACTACACTTGGGGGCAGTTTAAGCAGTAAAATCAACAGCAACAAGCACAAAAATGCAAAAAACAGGGCACTAAATAGACCACGAAAAGGGAATTTGTTATTAGCATAAAAACTGAAATAAGAAGGGATAGTATCACCTTGTTCCACCTTAGCTGTGAACATGTGTATCTGGGGACTCAAAACTTTTGTCATTCTGTGCATGTCAGCAAATGACCAAGAAAGTGCTGTTTGTACTGATTTGGGAGTTACAAATAAGGGAAGTAGAATGGTTGTTAGCAGGGCCTAGGGTGACCGGGAGATGGTGAGATGCTGTTTAAGGGGTACAATATTTAATTTTATGCAAGAGGAATAAATTCTGGAGATCTAATGTACAGCAGTGATGTAGGTAACAATATTGTACTGTGCACCTGAAATTTGCTAGGATGGTAAATCCTAAGTAATCTGACCATACCAGACTACACACACAAAAATTAACATACGGGGTGATGGAATATTAATTACCTTGATTATGATGATTATTTCACAATGATACATACATCAAATTATCAGGTTATACACCTTAAATATACACAATAAAAATAGTAAGGAGTGGGTGAATTTGCAAATACAGAATCTGTAAATAATAAAGAATAACTATTTCAAGTTACATAGCAAAAAATGATTTAGAAATTTTAGAAAATAAGTGACTAGAGGTTCTGTGCATGAACAGCTTATTACCATTCAATACACAAAACCGTGAGTGGCCTCTTCGGGAAATGTGCTGCACATATTCAGCACAAGCACGGGTGTTAGGTATCCCAGGAGGTGCCATGGCGCATGGTCAGACCACACTTGTAACTCCTAATTGGAAAGCATTAAAGACACGCAATCTGCTCTGAGAACTGCTGAGCCATAACGGTGAAGTAGCAAGTCACTGAATTAAAATCAACTATTAAAAAATTCACAGATACATTATTCTGGAATGTGGTCAGGAAATACAGAGCTAACACTTAAGAAAAATCACTTTAAAAAATGAACTATTATTTTCAATGTTTAATTTTTTCCAAGTTATTAAAAAGTGATTAGTACTGGCGGAGTAGATACTAATGAACTGTGACAACTATGGTTTAAAGGTAAGCAATAGAAGTGCATATTCTACAGATTAAATAAATTAAGCAGTGAAATGTGTTTTTGTAAGATCTTTGTCATTTTCAAGTAGATATTTATTACAAGAAAAAATAAAATTTGAGTAAGAAGAGTGATATTTAATTAATGGACATATTTATGTTGTAAATGAAGGAACAGGAAGAAGGAAACGTTAACATGAACTTTATGTCTGGTTTAGAGAACAAATTATATGAAATAACAAAAATGTTTCCAGCAGAGATCACTGATGCTTTATAATCCGTTACTGATGTCAGCCTGTCTATAGTGAGATGGGAAAGACACCTAAGATGGCAGTCATTAAAATAAAGCTCTTATTGGTTGACACTGTCTTTATTCACTTTGTCCCACACAGGTGAATAAAGGAGATTATGATTTGCTCTTTTAAACCAGGTTTTAAGTGCTCAGTAACATTTTGGTGAAATACTCGTCTGTAATGGATTTAATTAACTACAAGCCCAGGGTTTATTACTGATAATTATCCTACCATTGCTCAGAAAACATACCTGTAGCTAATTCCATTACAGTTATAAGGCAACAGCCTTCTTGAAGATCAATATTCCATTTATATGCCTGATTTATATGCTGCTGGGTAAGTGTGATTAATTAAACTCAGTGTCATATAATTTTATTTAATGGACTTCAGGTCACAGAGACTAGACAGTGGTTTCATAGTTCAGAGGTTAGCATTACTGTGTTTTGGTTAATATATTAAAATTAGTAATAGCAAGAAGTCATCCCTTGTTAGGTAAATTACTGACTGTTAACAATGGGAAAAGAAAATGTTCTCAACTGCTTATTTCAACTATTATTATTTCAACTGCTAGGCCGGTGATTTCACAATGGAGAGAATTATATATTTGTGCCTGTACTTAGGTGAAATACTGTAAGAACTTGAACTTTTTCAATTATGTACTTTGTTGTCATTACTTAAAAACAATATGAACATGCACAGTATTCATATGCTGTGTATCTCTTAAATAATGCAACCATATAATTTGAAATAATTAGGGTGAAGGCCAGACTGATTTAGTGGAAACTAAGCTATAAAATATTTACAAAGGGGATGTAGCTTCATTACTGTTCTGAACTTTGAATAATGCTAATCACTGGATCTACTGCCACCAGAGTAAATGAGAATAGCTTTTGGATTGTATGTAATGTTGCCAAGGCATTAAGAGTGTTTAAAGTATTTTGTTTTTCCAAAAGTGGGCTTAGTAATTTTTCATAGGATTTTTATGAAAACCATTAATTTGTGTGGTGTACTTCGTTCCTCAAATAGTAACAGCAGCAATCATAATAACTACACCCCTCAAACAGTGCATATGTCAGGGGCTTCTAAGAGCTTTACATACATTTATTTATTTAATCCTCACACTAACTCTATGAGATTGTATAATCATATTTTTTTACAGTTGAAGAAATTGAGGCACAGAAAGATTAAACACTGCCCCAGGCCATAGAGCTGGTCAGTGGTAAGTGCAGGCTCAGATGTGCTCTGCTTGGCTTGAGGGCTCATGCTTCTCGTCTGTACACCTTCTCCCAAGCATTTAGTAATATTGCTTGTAAATTTTAGATCCTGGAAGACTTGTACTCCTGGTTTTTGTACCTTTTGCCCTAATTCACTTTCACATTTGATACTCATATAAATAACAGCATGAACACCAATAAGATTGGTAAGATTCTTACTTTTCAGGAGGAGGGTTCCCCTGTAGTTGTGATAGGACTCACAACTATTTTGCAAGAAAAACACGTGAATATGTATGCATACAAATAGGTACACTCGCATCATATTTTTAAATTCAGTTTAAGTGGACTGAAGTCATCTTACAGAGCCCAGTTTAAAAACTCTTCTCTATGACCAATTCTACTAATCCTGCCTTTATTTAAAATTTTGACATTTTGTTAATCATGGGTGCTTTTGCATTGAATTTGATTTTTCAAAATAAAGCATTAACATACTTATCTTGATTATGTAGGGTTTTGTTTGGTTGGTTTCTTGTGTTCTCATCCCCAGGACCTGGGATAGTTCAGTGAGACACTGGCATCCAAGACTTACAGGCTGAATTTGAAACACTGGTAGTTTTTACTGTGGCCACTAAAGGTGATGAGATCTGATGCCTCAGGCCCCCCAGCTCCTTGGGTATCGCCGATCATGTGAATGCAAACAGATTGAGCGTGTGGCCAATTAATCCTTAATGCCACAGACTAGGATCGCAATGATTAATTATTATTCCAAAACCCCTCATCCTGATACAATAAAATATTAAATAAAAAAGGACCTATTTCATAAAATGATATTTTTAATACAGTCTAGATGTTTCAGATGGTGAATAAGATTCTGTCATTATTCTGATGTATTTTCAGTTTCTGAAAAGAAAAAAAAAATTCCTGTGCAACAGAATAGATTTGGGATTACTCATATGTTTCAGAACATTATATCCTTAATGCTCACTAATGACTATGATTAACATCCATGAATAACTCTACGTCATTTCCACTTTTGCCATTCAACTGTAAAATATTCGGTAACAAATCACTGGCATTGTCGCTGAGCCTTAGGCTTATCGGCTTTCATGATATGAAATCTTATAGTCCAGATCTTGCTTCAAGTTTTCTACCCCATAATCCATACATCCCATACCTTATAATAGATTACTAATCAGTCAGTCTTTAATGTATGAGTATGTCTTATTTCATAAAAATATTATTTTATCATAGTAATTTGAAAGAAAAAAACAAAGTGAAATTAGAAGAAGTCATGGGCATGGCCTAAGTTATTAGCTGAGGTACTGGTGAGGTCTTCTGAGGTACTACAGAGGGAGGGCCTAGAGAGATCCTCTAGGGGAAGCTTGAGGGGTCTGAAACCTGAGGAGCAGATACTCGGAGAAGAGCTTGAGATAAACAAGGAGAAAAATGCTGTTACTGTTTCTAAATACTCACATACAATGACTCGTCACTAATGCTATGTGTTCATTTCATAGTATAACACTTACCTCTATAAAACAAGATTGCTAAGAAATAGCTTTTGTAGTCATTAAAAGAAAGATAGCATTAGTTATTTATGAATGCAGATGTAAACTCAGGAATAACATTCACTGAGCTTGAGAGGATAGTAAAAACTTATGAAGTAATCAGAGATTTTATTTAACTTGGAGAAGCTATGAAAATATATTAAATACCCAAAAACTAATATATCTTAGAAGTGGATTATAACTCTCAAAGGCTTTGGTTTTATTATAACAGGTATGTAATTTATACTCAGGAATATTGGGGATACTGATTTTTTAATATGCAATAACATTCTTATATTTATTATGAATCCAAGTGTATTTAAAATATAGTCATAAATAGGATGTGAGAGCATGTGAGAAAGTGAGGGGAGGAGCAGGGAGACCAACCATCAACTGAGATAAAGAGAATTCTTTGTTTTACCATATGATTTTCTTAAAAATGTAACTGGCTTGTTATTTATGCACTTATTCATTCATCAAGTATTTATTGATTTATCTTCAAATAACCTAAAATTTCCCTGCCTAGACCATATTGGCTTGAACTCATTACTTTTTTCTGCTGAAATTGGTAATTAGGATATTTTTTAAGGTTCTGATTACTTTATATAGAAAACCAAAAGAAAACTGTTTAACAATTGTAAAAACCATATTGTTGTCGGGCAGCTGCATCTGAGGAGGTCTCTCTCAGTGCACTAGGTGAAACCGTAACCTGGATGGTGTAGGGTTCTTGATTCTGATCAAGAAAGAATTCTCGAACAGGTCAGAAGAGTGTACGGAAGGAAGGAACTCATTAAAGCAAGAGTAGCGTGAATGTCAGCAGCCATGCAGCCTGAAGAGAGTAAGAAAGAACAGAGGGAGGAAAGGGAAGCTCATTGAACTCCTCCTCAGCATAGGGGAAATCCCTTGCCAACTCCTAAAGCCAGAGTCACCTGGCATCAGTGTCCACTTGAATCTGCACAGGGGGAGAACTAAGCCCCTAAAACCCCAGGATTTGGAGGAGCTACAAAGCACTAAATGAAATGAGATTGTGTTCTGAGAATTTCCCAAAGGCAAAGAAATCTCCTTTCTGCAGGCCTTTCTAGGTCACACAGGTGACTGGAACTTGCAATTCCCAATCTGAGACCGTAGCAGCCCTTCCCTAGGTGGCTGAAGTAGGACAGGGAGATGAAGGTTTGTGTTTAAGTCTAGAAAATAGAATGAAATACCAAAGTAACAAAGACGCTGACCACTAGAAGAGCTCAGAGACAAAATGCAATAAGCTGATGAGCAGCGAGAAGTCTTTATTTAAGGCAAAATACACACTCAAAGAAAGGGGAGTGCAGGCAATCTCAGAAAGGAGGTGTGCTTAAGGGCTTAGGAGTCTGGCTTTTATAGCTTTCAAGAATGCGGCCAAGGACCGGGCTTGGGTGGGGGGTGGAAGGCGTAGGCTTGACATGTGGTCTCATGACTTGTCTGTCTCCAGTGAGAGACATTATGTCATTATCCATAGCCTATCCTCTAGATATTCTGTAAGATTAATTTAACACAAGGAATTTCTTGATCCCGTTCTCCTCCAAGATAGTGTTTACACTCAAGCAGTGGGAACATATCATTTAGGACTACGTGCCCTGACTTTTAGAGTAGGTAACTGGCTTATTACCATAAAATATGTTAGGAATCTTATGTCTTAACTCCCTGGTTTTTAAAGTGGAATCATAGCCTTAAGATGGTGTCTCTTCTGTTCTTACTATAATGTGTATATCTCAGAATTTTTCTTCATAGGCAGGAACAACTAACCACGATGCTTGTCCTGGTCCCTGCTCTACCTCAATATGAAAAAGAATACCCCTGTGGTAGTTGGTATTGTGACTTGCTTTGGTGAGAAAAATTGAGAGGAAAATGCAGGTGTCACTTCTGGAACCTGTTGGTTCTTTGCATATTTTCCCCTTGCCACAGACATCTCAAGTCTAGGTGCCACAGTGAAAACATGAAGTCATGCAGCAGGGCCACAGACGACGCATGAGGAGCACATTACTTGAGGGAGAAAGGAACTTTGGTTGTGGTAAACCATTAGGATGGGGAGAAGTCTGTGCAGCAGCATAATTTAGTCAAATGAACATACTTATCCCTCAGTATGTTACAAAGCTGAACTGCTTTTTAGAACCTAAAAATGAAAATATTCCAGAAAATTGATTAATGTTACCAAGTGACAGCCAAGTATTACCTGAGAAGCTTTCATGCTAATGTTCTTAAAGTCATTTCTGGGTGACTGTAAAATGAGTGCCAAGACACTTATTTTCTATGAAATGATCTAAAGATTGGTGGCCATCTTAGCCAGTACAGAATAGCCACCCTTTGCAGATATACAAGATGTTCTTTTCATCTCAACAAGGGGATTTGCACAGACAGAGGGCTAAATTCAGGGAAAAGATTACTAAAGGGGAAAAACAGAGTAGAATAGGAAAATATAAAATGAAGAGATAAAGTAAATCAAACAATCCAACATTGCTTCTCACATGTTGAGGCTTTCTAAGACAAAAATTTAAATAAGTAAGTATTTTGTACCACTAGAATCACATGTAAATCTGTTTGCATTCATTTTTCTGACAAACCTGAAAATAATGGTGGCAAAACCCAACAAATATATATGTAAATGACAGACAAAAAGCTGAAATTTCACATACTAGTCACTTTACAGGACTGCCATATGTCTGAACATTCATTCTGTAGGAAAAACGGAGTGAGATTTTGCCTGAGAGAAAACTAGATCACATTATATCCTGAGGAAACGACATTTAAATGAATTGAAGTTATTTTGAAAGTGTCAAAAGTAGTAAAATTTTCAGAGAGGTAGTTTGGAATCCACAGCAATTTATGAATGATGATAGACATTACAGAAGATATATTCTGCAGAACCCCAAAAATCTGTTAAGTCTTCCTCTGCTAAACTCACATAATTTTTGAGAGAACAGTATACCTGGAGCTATTATGAACAGTTATTGCGAATACAAAATGGTAAGTATTAAAGATATTCATATATAAATGAAATAGAATTACTAAAAATTTCAATCTGGAGAAGTAAAAAGGGAGTATTTTTAAGTATAAAGTGGTATCTTTTCAATTCCTACAAGATTTTCGGCACATTTCATCATACGCGCATACCTGTTGGATTAAAAAAAAAAAGTCTACCCTGCATAAATCACAAGTGACGTGTTTAGTTTGACTTGGTGTAGTGAATAAGAGAAGATCAAAACTGCTTTTTTTCTGACTAGCGGGCTATGAAACTAATTACAAACAAAGACAGGAAAAAAAAACATTTTTCTTACAGGGTATAAATTGAGAAAGAGAGCTAAATATTTCTTTTTGACATTTCAATGTTTTCCTATCTCAGTATTTGTGCTGCTATTTTGTAATCTATAACATAATTTTGAAAAACATAAAGTTATTTAGGGGTTTGCAGAAAATGTTGGGATATACAGAGGTCAGATAGCAAAATATCACCTTTATTATTCTGAAGGTACAATAGCAGTGGACTTGAAGTCATGATTCAGTGGTAGCCAGTGGTAAATGGTCACCTAACTGAAGAGGCACGGCAAAATGAGTCTTGGCAGAGCTCTTTTAGGTATTTCCACACAGTGAATCTCCATTTTTCAATCTAACTAAAAATATGACCCTACAGGTGGTGAGAGTCTTACCGCTGTCTAATGGGATGTCACCAGTCACATCTTTAAACTTTGAAGACCATTTCAGGTCACTGCTTGGGGTATGGACTCTGACAGACCAGCCTTAGTTAGGTACTGAAAAGAGAAACACAAATAAAAAATTGAAGGGACAGTAAAGTAAGAGCCATTCTATTCTCAGATACCTTGAGACTAACTTTGACATTTATACAAAATGAAGGTTGACAGATGACAGAAGTGTCATATTTTTGGTAGGAAAATACATGAATTTCTTTATTAAACATATCAGACATCTAACCCTTTCTGCCAAATGTCAGAGCACGGTAAGCGAAGATTATAGCTGCTGTCTGTGCAGTCTCTGACTTACTATGTTCTTCCAGATGTACTTTTTGATCACATAATTCACTGACGCACTAGTTAAACCACAAAATATCTATTAAAAACAAAAATAGCTATTAAATATTTCCCATATAAAAATAGCATAAAATTTAAAAAGTATAGCTATTACACTATTTTAGTCTTACCTTGACAGGTAAATGAAATGAGTTATTATAATATTTATGGTATATAAATCTATACTAATTCAATATTATTTAATACATATGTTAATAAGTACCAATTATACTCCAAGAAATTATCTTTACCACTTAAGAAAACAAATACACCACTGTGTAAACACTTTGTGAATGTTCAGTGTCAAAGTATAGTCTGATTATTTGTAAATTTGTAAATTTTTTTTGTAAGATTTTGTGCAGCTCAGGCCAAACTACCTGAAGATGAAAGAATATAGTTTTCACCAAACAGCTCTTCCATTTTACAAATGATAAAAAGATGATAGAGAACAAGGGATAACTGGTACATATTTATTTACCATTTATTAGATAAACATTATCTCCAAAGTAAATTATGCCCACATTAGAGGTGATTTAATACATTAAGTTTTCTTGTAGCCTTGTCTCTAGACTTATTTGTTCTATGTCTTCTGGGTAGATAAGAGGCATAATTGAGAAGGATAATTCAGCTAGTAGTAGAATATCTTTACTACCAGTATATAAAATTATAATATTCATAATCCCCCAATTATCCCTTATTACCTATTCTGGGATGCAGCCAGAGCAACAACTGTAATTACCTAGAAAGATTAACTGTATTTAATCACTCACTTGAGTGGATGTCCATTCTGCCCTGAGAGTCATCATGTGAAAAATCCCCGCAGATTCTGTTGTTTAAGTGAAATGTTCTGTTCTGTGATTTCACGCCAGTTCAGGCTCAAATGGAAATTTTCTCTGTAATGATAGAGATGGACCTCTTTTCCCTCCCTGGTGATTTGAAACTGTAGGAGCTATTAAATTCCTTTTGCTTAATCATTCTACTTAGCTTCCCTATTGAGGAAAAATAAATCCTAACACAAAAACTCATCAATGGAAAGCATGTAACTTAAATAAAATATGATTTATAAGCTGCATTTAATAAGATATGATATTAATCATTACTTTAGGTTCTGTTCAGCTATAAAGGAGTGTAGGAAATGGGGGCGACTCAGGAAAAGATACAAGTAAATGTAGAAATTTCAACTAAATGTAGACATTTAACTCTCCAAACTTGCCACTAGATTTCATCAAAAAAATTGTATAAAAAAAAGACAAAACAGAAACAGACTCATAATTACAGAAAACAAAGTAATTGCCAGAGGGAAGGGGAAGCAGGATAGGCAAAATAGGTGAAGGGGATTAAGAGGTACAAATCTTCCAGTTGTAAAATAAACAGTCATGGGGATGAAAAGGACAGCCTAAGATTATAGTCTAATAACTGTATGGTGACAGGAACTGTATTTGCCATGGTGAGCAGTTCACAATGTACATGATTATTGAATCTGTTGAATCACTATGTTATAACTAATATGCATCTTTACTTCAATTAAAAAATTAAATAGAATGCTTTTCAGAAAGAAGTATACTAGGTCTGTGAAGGAATGAAGAAGAGAAAGGCCTTGGTAAGTATGTTGACTAAAATATAATAAATATTGACTAAAACAAAAATATTTCCATATAGGGTTAAAAATAATATAAAATTAACATATGTACTAATGGTAGAATATATCAGAGGGGGTTGCAATTGGAATTAATCTTTGTATTTCTAGGGGGCAAGGATTAAAAGATAAATGACTTTAGATTTTGAAAATTATAATAGCGACAGAGGCTAAATGGTAAATTAACATTTGAATTTTGAACATTTAAAATTTTCTATGGTAGCCAAGAAGTGAATAAAATATACAACTCCTAATGTAGTTGAGGAAAACAATGGAATGTTAAAATAAAGTTATTCAATGTAAAAGAATGCACAGGAAGGCAGAGCACATGGAAAGCACATAAAAATGATGGTATAAGTAAATTCAAATATTCTAAGAAATAAAAATGCTTTAGTTACAGAAAAAATTTTCAGAGAAAGAATAAAAAAGAAAACCCTAGCAATGTACTACTTACCAAAATCTCTATTTAAAACAAGAATAAAAAACAGTTGAAAGAAAAATGATGGAGAAGCTTACACCAAACAAAAATTTACTGGAAACAGCTTTTGATATCAATAAAATATGCTTTATATTTTACACTAGAAATAAGGAGGATGTACTTGAATCTCATGTGTTTTCCCTCAGATCTAGTCCTCGCTCTCCTTGTCTTTACCAACTGATACAGGAACTGTGGCATCAGTAGGAGGCTGAGGTGGGCAGGGAGGGAAGAGTTGGGGTGTTTCAAGCCCTGTTTCTGCTGCCCTGGGCTATACCTCTCCCAGTGTCCCCTCTCCCAGTAACTAAATGCACCTGGTTCCTGGGGTTATGCACCTCCAGCTCCTGCCTTCCTCCCTCCAGTGCAAGCATGGTAGTGGCTTCCTTCCATTGCTAACTCTAGGCTTCCTCAGTATCTCCTGTTGGTCTCTCAACTCTCCTGTGTAACTTAATTATTGATTTTAAATTCTCTGTTTGAACCACTTCTTGTGGTCTCTGTTTTCCTGATTGGAACTTGAATCACTATATGTTGATGAAAGATTTTTTTCACCAGAAATGTATATTTATTCTAATTTGATATATACCTAATATTATCTTCAAAAAATATTTTAAAAAGTTGATAGAAGTACAAAAGAAGTAGGTAAGTTCACCATCTTACCAGGAGATTTTAACACACCCCAAGCAAAGTTGCTACTCAAGTACAACGGTCTCCTGAACTTGTTTGTTCTGAATTCCTAATTGTAAGAAAACTGCATACAAGGCTTCAATTAGAAAATGACTCTCTTGCATGCACAATTTTCATTATTGCTATGAATCCTGTCTCTCTTTAGCACATTGGAATACCTACTATGTGCTATTACTAGGAACCTGTGGGAGGAAAAAAGAAAAAATAGAAGTCCACAAGGATCTCCAATTCGGTGGGAATTCACTCACTTTATATCATCAAGAAATAGAACCAGTGTAACAGCAGAGATATGTATCAAATGCCACAAAGGGAAACTGCCTGTGAAGAAAGTTAACACTAGAGTCTTAAAGAACAAAAGGAATTTGTGAGGGGAGGAAGTCATGAGCATAAGCATTAATTATTTTATTTTTATATCCAATCTTGATCATACATGTATCCTGCCAGCTACAATTTCTGCTATTGAACAAGTGTAATTTAAGACCATGGTGGTTGCCCTCACGGAGCTCCTGGTGCCCCGGGAACTGAGAAGTCCAGGAAGAGCCTTCTCTGGAGGCTGTGGGAGGGGAAGCTGAAGAAAGCTTCTAAATGAGGTGATTAAACAGTAACGGTTTGAATAATTTAGTAGAGTGTTTATCAGAAGGATGAGAAGAGCGGAGCTCATGGACAAGGGTGGGAATTCTGTTCCAAGAGGTTAGAAAACACTCCTGCAGAAGAAAACATTTTCTTGTCTTCCAAAAAACAGATCCCTTCTATATTCTACCACTCCCACACACTGAATCCATATTTCTGAACAAAATGTTGCCCAGTGTGAGATTTCTATGTCTGTACCTATAGAGACACATTATTTTAAATAATTTGATGTTTTCCAAAAACGTGAGACAAAATCATCCTTTAATTTGAATGCTGAATGCAATATTGCCAAGCAGGAAGACATCCTTCCCATTTAACAAGTGTTCTTGGATTTGTTTATTATCCCTTAAAATAAAAAGGAAAACGAGAAAGTAGCCTTCCTAATAACAGAAAAATCAGCTGTTAGTTTAAACCAACTTTATTTACTTATAGCTCTGAAGAAATTGTGAAGCAGAAAGATTCTACTTATTTGCTTTATGTAGAATTTTCTTCCTTGTTTAGTCTTCTTCAATTTCCCCTTAGGCCATCAAGTGTTTCTTTAGCTTTTTCACAGTATCTGAGTCTCTGCTTGCCAAAGGATGAGGTTATGTACAAACCAGATATAGCAATAAGTTGCATATAAAAGCCTTTGCTTGTCTTAACACAAGGAAAGGAGTTTTGTAAAATTTCTGGAGGCATTTTTGATTGATCTGGTATTGTACAGATCATACCTAAGTGGAATTGAGTAATGCTCTATCTCAAGAAAAGCTACATTCGTTTCCTACCAATAATGTACCTTTCACTGAAATCTTTGTGTGGGAAGGACCCCCTTCCATAAAAGAGCCCATATAATTCTCGTCACAATTTTGTTCTCATTTGCTTTCTCTTTTCTCACTAAACTTTGATGTTATCCAGAATCTATGAATATCCTAAAAACAAAATGTTGAATTGTGAATACCCTATAATCCACATAAGAGTAGACTGTAAATGCCAACAGGGCCAAAGAGGTACCATTCAAAAGTAGAATAGAGGACCTCACAATTAATGAAAAATGTAAAGTTCTAGAAATCAAGTACATCCATTGGTACTACTGACAATCAAAGGCCTAATTTGCTAATAAAACTGTCTGCAACTGAGATGAATATTTGATGTTTGCAAGATTATTTTGGGCTTTCAATTTGCATAAACTGTTTCACCTAAACAACTGAATCTTTATGTAGGTGAACTAATCGGTTCTACTGCAATTCATTTATCATTTAAAAGAAGAAAGATATTAGGAAGTTCTGGGTGTATTTTCATGCATGTTCATAGAGTTGTCTTCATATCAAAAATTTCAGAGATGCCAAATCACTAGAAAAAAATATCTAATGTTACTAAAGCAGTAACATTTACTATTTAATTCATTCTTTTAAACACACTCTACAACTCCTTGCCCTGTAAATATTACTCCCTAGAGAGAACTATTACTCATATCCTTTACAAAGAGTTGTATCAAAGTATACAATGTTACATTTCTCTTACACTTCAAAAGAAACAATTTCAGTCAATCAAGTAGTAAGCTTAAAAATTATCTCATAGTTCTCCCCAGAATCATGACATTTCTAGTTTTCAAGACTCCTGCTTTTTTTCAACTTGACCTTTTCTACCTAAATATCATATCTTTGCTTTGCATTCTGATAACTCAATAACGTTTTTAAGTGAACATTTTGTGCTTTCGACTTTAAGTATAAAGGGAAACATAGCAAAAGCAAGTTCCATTTTTTAATTTAAACTATTTTCATGGCTTTGAGCAGACTTTAACCTTTAAAACAGCCTGGATGCAATTCTGAGTAAAACCTCCCTGATTCAGTGGAGATGAACTTTTCCCCCTATAGCAGTGGTAAAAAAAAAAAAAAATTCTTATCTGAGCCAATTGAGAAAAAAATTAAAATATTTGCAGGGTACATTTTACTTCATTCAACATGAAAATATTATTATTGACTTTCATGATGCAGGAGTAGAGAAACTGTCTAACTGAATGCATAGAAAAATATAAAAAAGAAAATTGACCATTTTACTAGACAATAAAATACTAATATATATGAATATTTGTGATTTTGGGCATAATGCATATCCCTTATACTTGTACAGTACTTTAGAGTTCCCAGAGAACGTTCATATACCTTATGTTATCAGAAAACGAAGTAGGAATTAGGCATTATTACATTACTTTTGAGTAAACAGAGTCAGAGTCATGCAGTGTCCAACCTCACAGGAAAAATTAACTCCAATTAGAGTACTGGAATCAGGTTTTCTATATTCCATGACATATTAATTCTGATGCCTCCAGATATTCCACCATCCAAAAATAAGGCCTTTTTCATAAACAAGGAAAATAGCTTTAGGAATGTCTACGCTGTGTTATTCCAAAGCTTGGGGTTTTTATTAGGTTCCAGTGCCTGGGTATTTCTGGACCACAGTGGTCTAGTCACCAGCAGAAAGGCTCTGGTTTGTGCTCCAGCCCTGGTGATGACCTAGCTACCTGCTTTCTCAGCCTGCTACCAATGTGCCTATAATTCTTTACTCCAACACACCCAAGAGCAGTTTTCTCCCTCAACTCTACAAAACTCCACTTAGTCCAAGCTGCGACTCTAAACCAAACTTTAGTGAAAGCCTAGTGATAGCAGGAAGAAATTACAGCTCAGGAAAAAAAATGCTAGCCCCAGACAGGGGCCATAAATCGTCTTGGATACCACAAAGGAGTCTTCACACGGTGAGTCTGTGGCTCTCCGTCACCTTAATGTCCGTTCTCCTGCTGTCAGATGGCAGGGCCGGTTTGTCTCCCTCGGTGGTGGTGTTCTGACCCTGCCTTCTACCTTCACCTTCTCCAGATGACTGCAGCGATGGAGGGAAATGCTATGTTCTACTCCCTGGCTCCTGCCCACCTCCAATCAGAATCTTTGTAAAATTTAAAAATGCAAATATACCACAACTGAGACAAAGTTTTAAATTACTGTGCAGAGTAGTTTAGCTTCAATTACTAGGAAGCATCTTACAATTTGGCTTTCCTTTTGCAAAACAAATTGCCCATTAATGTTTTCCATTAATTCAGAAAACAGTTTTTGCCTGAAAAAGGATTAAAAATTCCTGATGATAGCTTTAAAATATTGTTTTTCTCCCTTGTGGCAGAGACTGGCCACTGTTCACCAAATCCATTCCCTTTATTTTGGCCACACATTTACCAGCCTCCTTCACACCTTAGGTGTAGTATGTTAGCCAAAGGGTTGTGAGTAAAAGTAAAAAATGCCGCATCTAGACCATACCCACAAACGTTTCTCGTGCCTCATCTATGCTTCCTCCTTATATGGCCTCATGTAGGGGAGCCTAGTGACCTTGGAAGCCACGGGTTGAAGGTGGCCAAGCCCCAGACAAGAGCCAAGGCTCTCAATCATCACTCAGGAGAGTCTCCTATCAGGAGCAAGGAAAGGCACTAGACTGGTTAATAAAAATAAAGTTTTCTTGTGTTAAACAACATAATTTTTTCTTTATATAACATCACATTTTCTTAATTATTACTGCTATTTTTCACCCTATTAAGTTTCAAAAACATTGGGTCCGTCTTCAGAACATTTGCTTACATTGCTTTATGTTCCAGGTTCTTTGGCAAAGAAGCAGGTGCAAAGATGAAGGCAGCGAAGTCTCCAGTCTTTCCTGAACAGGAATCTCACTTCCCTGCAATATTGGGAAGCTCTCCCCTGGGTGCTGGAGAGCTGGATGAGCTAGGCAACCCGGAACCGCACCCGTGCTGCCACCTCGCATGCTCTGGATCGAGCACCGACAGGAAACAGGAAACTACAACAAGCTTTCTATCTTATCTTCCATGTGT
Organism: Phataginus tricuspis; assembly: GCA_029783875.1. NCBI lineage: Eukaryota > Metazoa > Chordata > Mammalia > Pholidota > Manidae > Phataginus > Phataginus tricuspis. Next base: position 25,439,818 of record JAQQAC010009165.1, on the reverse strand, counting down.
TGTGGTCTCAGTCGTCACACTCCCGAAAGACATTTTCCCTTGTAATCCCATTTCTTTCTCAAGTTCTGCCCCTTTCTCATGAGTTTGGTTCACAAAATTTTTCCTTCAAGTTTTATTGTTTCTTGCTTTTGCTGAAAATCTGCATGTGACATTAGATCTTGGGCTTTTTTTTTTAAGTTACATATACCAAGAAAGCTCATCCCTAATTTTACTGTTACTCTTTTTAAGGAAGAGAGATAATGCATCCTGCACCACATTGCATTACCTGAAATTGGATAATAATGGGAACATAAACCCCATCTTTCAATTTCTGGTAAAAGATGAGAATGCCCTGGTTAAGGTACTGAGATGTTATTAAGTGCTGACTAAAATAATGTAAAACAGTCAAGGTTTGTATTCAAGTTAGTGATACTTGACATGGGCAAAAAGAAAAACAGAGAAGGAGCACAAAGACACACTGGAAAGGATTAGGGGTCATACCCAGATGATACCCAAGTGAGCGCAGTATGGAAAAAACCAAGGCTGGTGACTGGGCCACACTTCACAATACAAACCAAAACGAGTCAGTTTTGATCCTATTACTCTCTCACCCTTTCATCCTTTTCCTTGTTAACTTCAAAGCCTCTTAAAAGAAGTTCTTTTCCAGCCTCTCCTTAACTCCTTTACCACATCATGAAGATTCAGTGAAAAGTCCCAAATCTGTAGAGCAGTGCAATGGTTAAGAAATAGGCTTTGAAGTCCTACACATCTGTGTTTGAATCCAGACCCTACTACTTAACAAATGACTAAAAAAGTTCCTTAATTCACTAAGCTGCCATTCCTCAGGCAAACAGATACAGTATTTAACTCATATGGTTACCGTGATAAGTAAATGAGATGAATGAAGGTATATTACTTACCACAACTGCTGGTATGGGTAAGTAATAAACAGCATTGTGTTTCACTGAATCCAATCTCTTTCCTGTGTCTTTTTTCTTCTTGACAAAACTGAATTCCTTGAGACTGTCCCCTCTTTAGGCATAGAGTATGTAACTCCTCCTGATTGGGAAACCCTGGTTTAAACAACAAGAAGTACACTCTTTATTATGACATTCAAGATCTCCCATAAGCTGTACTTAGCTGTCTTTTCCAATATTATTCCTGAAAACGCTCTTCATGAACTTGCACTCCAGTGCAACCACGCTTACTTGATCCTCCAGATTTATGTCTCAAGTGCTCAGAGATTTTTTTCATTTCTTTATTCTAGTCCCTCTGGTTGAAATTACTTTCCTTCAATCATTACTATATTTTCCATAATCTGAGAGGAATTCCTATACTTTTAGAAACCTAGAACTTAATTGTATTACAAAATACCTTTTGTACTTTATTTATCACAATCACAAGTGCCTGAATCATTACATATTGCTCCTTTTATTTTTTTTAATTTCACAGAAATCATAACTTCTGCCCATTAACTAGTTTTAATTGGGGGATTATAAATATGCTTGGAACTTGAAGAATTGGATTTGCATTTTCTCCAAACAACAAATATCAGAATCCTGATATGGACTTTGGTTTTTCAACAGAGGTGAGACAAACTAATCCACCAAGTGACATTTCCTATGACATGTTTTATGCCTAGCTTGTCACGGGTAATTGAAACAGAAGGTAGAGTGGTTTTAAACCTTCCTGATAGGATATCACTTTACTGTGGTTTGCCAATTTTTGCTTCTCTTCCTGTTTCCAAGCAGTTCATGGCTCAGATAAGAAACCAAAGTTTAGCTGGAAAAACAGGATGGATTAGTTAGGGTAGCAAGAGTAATAGAACAGACAGAGTCTTTGATAGTGAAACCTGCAATTTTTAGGGACACTTTAATCTTCTCTGCTTAACTTTACTTTCCCAAAGACAAGTAGTTTTATATCTCTTGTCATAAGGATTGCTATGAAATTATCAATAGGTGCTAATAAACTTCTACTAAACTACAACTCTATGCCTTCCTCTCAGTTGTATTATAAACCTAAAATTGCTGAAAAAAAATAAAGTTAAAAAAAGCCTTTGGAAACACTTGCTTTCATGTACTAGAGAGAAACAGCTACTTCTCTTGCCTTATCTCCATTTTGCAGAATCTCTATTTATCCCTCAGCTGTCTCCTAATTACTATAGTTCCTCCGTCAGATGCAGTTTTTTACCCCATGCCCTTCACATATACACTAGGCTGGTTCTTCCTTCTTACCTTGTTATAATGCCAGTTAATTAGAATTTGGATCTAATGTGCTAAGATAAGAGCAAAGAGACAGAAGAGGAAGACATGAGGAAGAAAGGAGAATGAAGAGAAGTGCGTCACTATTTTGGGACACTCCATCTGCAGCCCTCAATAACCTTGAACAGCAACAATGAGAATTCAAGAGAAATGATAAGAGGGGCACCTCTTCTAACCACTGCTTCTTAATTTCCCAGGCTCCATATTTTGTTCCATACCATTCCTCTCAATTTTTTTTCTTTTAGATACTTAACCTCTTAGATAGAAATCTGTGAGCTTGCCTGTGATCCTAATGACCTTATTTTTAAATATTGAATACATTTTTTATTCCAAAATTATGGGCAGCATTTTCAAAGCCAACCAGTTTCCAAGTTGAGAACAGACTGCAGTTATATAACACACACATAAACATTCGTCCACAGATATTTTTCTAGTCTGGCTGTATGTTATTTATGTGGGTAAACTAGTCCATTATCTTGCTTGTAATGTCCTGGAAGAAAAATGAAGTATCATTTGAAGATAAAGAAAAGATCACTCATCTTTTATATCTGTATTACTTAAAACAACTCATCTACAATTGATAAGAAATCATGATTAGAAAGTTGTTTATATTTACATCTGTCTTTGTCTTTTGTCTATGAAAAAAAAAGGATAGGAAATTTATGTGGAAAAAGTTATAGAACATACTACAGAAGACTTACCTGATGAGATTTCATAAATAGAAATTGTTAGACATGAGAAAACATTTCCATGAGGGAGAAACCATCTCCCACTAACTCCTTCCCCCTCCCCGACCATAGAACCACACATGGTTCCCGCTTTCACTTTAAGAAAGAACCTAGTCATTTGGTTGAGAAATTTCCACCTACTAATAATACATTTGGCAAGAAATAGGAATTGGATACAACTGAAGGTTTGTTCTCAAGCATATTGCTAATGAATGGTGGGTTATTTCACTGAGTGAGATTTTTCTAAGATTTGATTCTCAGAGAAATAACTTAGCTTAAAGGGACCAAAGTAGAAATGTTTTAAAGGATTATATAATTATATACTGCTTGAGCTGAGAAGAAATATCTTATAGCTATCAGCTCCTACTTAACAGGTAAGAAAACTTGACATCTAAAGATAGTACTTAATTTTTCTATGTATTCATTTTTAATTACTACAAATAAGAATACCTAAAAAGATTAGGAAACTTGATTTTATAGAAATCAAATTCTGTAGCACACAAACACAAAATCATAATAAAAGTTAAAAGATAAATGACAAGTGAGACAAATGTTGACAACTTAAAAGAAAAAGAATGCTGACCTTACTACAGAAAGAAGTGATTCAAATCAATTATAAAAGAAACAATCCTGTGGAAAAGAAGCACAGGACATGAATACACAGCTAACAATAAAATTAATAACCAGTTAATCTATAAAAACTATTCATTTATTATTAAATAACTGCAAATTAAAATAAAAGGAAAAACTTCTGTTACTCTTTCTAGAGTGGAAGATGGAAATGTTTAAAGGTTTGATAGGACCCAAGGTTAAGGGAAGGTCAGGAAGCAAAAGAGAGCTGATTTTGCTGATTTTTGCCCAACTCTGACTTCGGTAACATCATGTTGGTAGTTTGAAACTGACATTGTCTGGAGGATTTTTACCATGTAATTTGTCAATCATTATCAATAAGGAAATTTCTTCTTTAAGCCAGAGAACCGGTTGTGAAGCATTTACCAACACACTACTGTGTGTACTCACACTTTAAAATGAAAATTGACACAACTGTTGAATTAAATTGACACAACCAATTTTTAATGTGTGTATACTGATAGCCATTTAACTCTTCTAAATGTATCTTTAAAATATAAGTGTGTATTTGTCTGTAGACAAAATGTGTAAATGTATGGACAAAGATGATCACATTGTGTTTTTTTTAAAAAGCTGAAAACAAATTGAAAAACTCTAAGTGTCCAGTGATGGAAACTGACAAAAATAATGGACATCTGTATAAAGGAAAACTTTTGTATTTACTTAAAAAGAATAAGAAACTTCTATGTATAATTATGTGACATTTGCCAGATATTATTTCAAATGACAAAATAAAACAAAGTTACCAAACAGTACACATGGCATGATTACTTTTTGTTAATAAAATTATAACTAACTAAATAAATAAAAGCTATCTGAAAGGGTACCAAAAAATGTGTTAACACTGTTTGATGTTAGTGGGGCTACATATCAGAGGAAAAAAATATGTATATATGCAAATACACACACATCTTTTCTTCTAAGAATTTCTCTACTTAGAATTTTTATACATATATACTGCATATGTGTGTGCATATTTATCCTCATATTATATACAATTACACATTTGTACATGTATATGTGTATGTATATCCATGTGTGTGTGTGTGTGTGTGTGTGTCTGTAAGGAAAAGAGACATGAAATAATACATATTATTCTTTGCATCCTTATTTAAATTTTTAATCAAGCATAATTTTCAAGAGAAAATACTATAATAATAAGATTAAGAATGAAATGGGATGATGGCCTAGACTTTGCATAAAGCAGTGCTTTCACACCTGTTTGCTTTAGTGTGATTGCCCAGTAGAGACTAGAGTGTAAGCTCACATTGCCACAAGAATTTACTGTGAAAGCAGAGAGATTATTACTCTCAATATTTCTGGGAATAGAAATATAAAGCACTTAGAAATCTCAGGAAGCTGGCCTCAGATATGATATGGAGAGGTTTATTTTTCCTTTGTAGAGACTCTGTGATGGGGTAGAAGATATGGATTATTGAATTTGTCATAATCACAAAGGTGTAATTAAACTTGCACATCTATGTTTTGCTACTGCAGTATAAATAATTACAATATTTTGGAAAACTAGCTGGCAATATCCATTGAGTGCAAAAACAGTTTTATTACTAGTTGATCCAGGGCTTCTATTTCTATTATATTTCCCTAATAATCTGAAACAAGGAACAAGTTAATTGCACAAAGATGTTCAGTTTTAGCATTATTTGTTTTAATGAAAAAGTGAATAGAGTTTAACTGTCCAGCAGTGATAGAAGAATGAAAAAAAATTTTGTTCAATGGAATGAAATTCAGTAATTAGACCTTTTCAGTATAAAGACCATACATGCTACCTGATGGTTCTTACATGTCTCATGCAACTTCTAATTCCACTTCCTGAAAGTGAACAACTCTGACCCTTACTCAGTGTTGTCTACCTCAGAAACTCGCACCATCACCCACAAATTTTCAGAAACCTACTGTCTTCTTTCATCTCTCCAAACCTATCCCACATGCATCATTGCATTGGTAAGAGTAATCTATTAAATACTTCTCACACCCTCAGACACTTTTTTCTATGTTTACCACCAACATAGCCCATACTAACATCATCTCTCATTTGGACTATTGAAGCAGCTTTCCAACTGGTCTGTTAACATCTTAGCTCCTACAAATCTGTTCTTCAGTGGCCAAAAGATCTTTTCAACACAAAAATCTGATACAATCCTCACTACATTATTTCTTTGGAATAAAACCAACAACTATGCATAATAACCATATTCTGTGCCACTAGGAGTTGTCATTTTAACCTAGATAATTTTAACCTATCCTTCTCTCAGCTCTCACTTCAGCATGACTGTGCAGGGGAGACACCCCAGTATGATTAAGATAGATCACACTGCCTTGTGACTCTCCTTGAGGGCACTTGGCACAACTGCAATATCACAGTTGTTTATAGGAATTACGTTTGTAGGAATGCTTTCTATTACCAGATTGTCAGTCCCAGGAGGGAAGTGACAACACTTATTTTGTTTGATTATTTTATCCCCAACTCAGAATATAGTAGGTACTCAAGAATCATTTTTCACATACAGACTGAAAAAAAATGAAAAAGTAAATAATTAAAAATTATATGTAATTTGTGTGTAAAAGTGAAAATGAATTAAGTGAAAAAATGCGATAGAAATATGTAACTAGTAATGTATATTTTTAAATTAGAAAGAAGATTGGATGATTTTGTATATAGTGCTAGGAATGATGGTTTTAATAGTAGTAGCTCATATTTACTGTTTTAGTACATTCCAGGTGGTATATAAATGCACCTTATAAACATTTACTCACTTATTTCTCACAGCAAGACTATATACTAAATATTACACTATTACACCACTGAAGACATGAGGTATAAAATTGTCCAATGACTGACCTTAAATCATACAGCTCATAGTGGATCTGGAATCAAACTTAGATTGTTTTGACTTCGAGGATCATATTTTTAATTAGTTTGCTGCACTAACTTTCATAATTAAGGTACTGATGTTATGGATGACATTGATCCCTGCTCTTTCTTAGATGCTCTATAATGTAGTCTTAATAACAATAATGATGAATCAATATTTTTCTCCCACCCTCCAACAACATTTATTTTTGCCTTATCTCTAAATAAAGTCCCATTATTAAATAAGTAAGGTACATGCTCTTGGGGACTTTAGAAATCATAATCTTACCACATACTAAATCATAATAAAATTATGTATGAGCAAACTTTTAGTGTGATATATCATCAATTCATATGCAACTACATAGCAAAAGCATATTTTTATTTTTGGAAATGAGAAGTTACAGAAATGAGGCACATATTTAAAGATTTTCTCTTGGTTTGCTTCAAAGTTATGGACATCTTTCAAATCATTTAAAGAGTATATTGTCATCTAATCGGTCAATTAACTATTTATAATTAAAAATTGAAAGCTTCTTATATCTTTGATTTACATTATTAAAAAAAGTTTGCCTCAGTTGGCATATATTATGATCTTGGCTGTAGCACTGTTCACATTTACTGTAGCACGCAGGAATGTACATTTTGAGTCCATGAGGCATGAGTGTATGAGTGTGTGTGTGTATTTGGGGGATTGCTGGAAACAGAAGAGAGGGAGTATGTTCACTAGGGTTGACAAGTTGTTAACTGAGATTTTCATTTCAGTAGTTAAATCAGATGTTATGTGCTAGAAATTCTGTTCATTTTCTTACAGAGTGTAAAACTGCACAAAGGCATACAATGTACACACTTTTGATGTTACTAAACTTGAATTAATGAAGCCAACAGCTCCTTGGCAGCACTGTACCCAGTAAACTCAATGAACAGAACTGTGACTGTCAAGTCTGTGTTGAAAAGAAGTGGACATGGTTACTGACTCCAGTCAGGGGCAAGCAAGCTTGCTTACGTGTCTCTGGGTGCTACTTAACTATCCATGCCTTGATTAAGCAAAATTGGTCCCTCTCCTGGATCAGAATGTAAGAGCCAGCTAACCCTACAGGGTGTATCACAGATTTTAGAAAGCCAGAGCATTTGATTTTTATCTACTGTAAACAAAAAACATACTTTATAACTGAAAAATATGCTTTTTTGTATTCTACTTTGACATGGTATTGAAAAAATCCAATCTGTTACCAAGGAGTTGTAAACTTTGGGAACTGGTTTTCACCTCCATATAGAAATATCAGTCTATTATGCATTATCCAGAACATTCAGCTCAGACATTATAAAAAAGGAGAAAGTGAAATTAGGTGTGTGAGCATGTATTCATATGTGTGTGTCTAAAATATCTATTAGTGTGTTTACATTTTTGGACGATTTTTATTGTGTTCATTACACAAACATAACTTAAATTGTTCTAAAAATTATAAAGAATTCATGACATATTCCAAAGTTTCCAATTTAAATATAAGAAATTCATACTTATGAGTAAGTATGAAAATAACTTTATGAAAAAAATCACCCTATTTGAAATGCTTCCCTGGCCTATAGTCTCTAGAGTTTTATTCACACATTAATGCATATTTCTTGTTACTGGGTTTTATCTTGCAAATTTATCACTTTTTTCACTTTTAATTAACGATATTTTACTGTTGCCTCTGGAGGCTTTTTAGGCAAGGAGAAGATTTAATAATAAAAAAATGAGTAAATATTACTAGGATGAAATGTGCCAATAAAAGAAGCCATTTTCAGTGTGCAGAACGAGAGCTGTCTGACTCACACTGTCAGTGAGCCCTGCTGAGAAAGGGCTTACCAAGCAATATTAATGTTTTACTCAGACTTTGAGTTATTTTTGAGCAAGTAAAGATAACCACCAAGGGTGAATGCTGTGGTGTGTAAGGTAAACATAAGGAGATTTTGTTAGCCTGTGTTAAAGCAAAAACTGCAGGGGATTGAAGTTAAACAGGTAGTGGATATTGCTGTAGCGAAGAGACCAGACCACTAACTGAAATCAACTACGCTGAACAAAGGGCCAGAGAGTTTTCAAAAGATGGGATAGAGTGGGAGGAGGGAGAAGATAGACCACTTGTGTTTACTACCTTGCTTACCCAAAGGAACAGTAAACGTCCTCATTATTTTCATGAAAAGAGATCCTTTTATAACTTGGAGCAAGGTGCACACTGGTATTTGGCTTCTATTCTCCCTAAGAACCTGACATATATGACCCAGTCTTCCTCGATGATTATGTTTCAAGGGGATGGTTCCCTGTCCTTAAGAAGATCCTGGTTTCTAAAACTAGAAAAAAGCTTTTTAAAATGTTTACATCTCAAAGGGATGGAGAAATAATGCACAATTACAAGTTCTCCAAAGGTCAGTATTTATAGAGTCTGGAAGAAGACTGTTTATTTATTTATTTATTTTTTCCTCCCAACCCAAAACCTGTTTAAAGTTCAGTCAACCTGACAGAAATATTAATACCAATTTGGTCACATGACATCCTTTTCCCACCTAGCTTTACAATGTCTACATATCTCATTTATCTTTTTGAAACCCACGTTGATGAATGAAGCAAAGGCTCATAGAGCTTGGCATTTGCCCATGATTACATTGCTAGTTCAACTGCAAATTCAAAATGTTTTCTTGAAAGTGTTTCTACCACTACTCACTGGCAAATTCCTGAGTGAAATGTAACTGTCTCCCTTTGGAATAACATGCTTTTTATACTTAATTTTACCTGTTCCATGATTGTGTTCACCTTCCTGTAAAAGTGGCATGGAGCTGACTGCTGTATTTATTTTTATCTTTATTAAACATAGCTGTCTGGAGCTAGCATGGCACAATGTGAAGTGTCCCCATCTAAGTGGCGCACCATTTGTGCTTGAGTGTATTGAGCCCAGAAAGTATAAAAACATAACTGATTTTTCCCTTTTGCTCAGAAATCAGGTATGGTCTGGCTATTTTTGAAAAGTACTTCCATCAGATCCTGAGTCAGAAGAAAACCTTTCACACAGTGAATCAGCGTAAGGGTCTCAGGAGTTCTTGAAGGCTCTCTGCCAAATACTCACTCAGACCAACAGTGCACAGCTCAGTGGATCTGACAGGATAAGAGGACAAGCTGCTTGCTATGTTAAAGCAAGCATAAAAATAACGAGCAAAGAAAGTTCATAGATATCATTATGATAGTTGGAGCTAAATAATGTATGACATTAATGACTTGAATTTAACACAGCTTCTTATTAAAACCTTTTCTATTCTTGAGGGATCAGGAAACACAATAAATTAGGAGGCCTTCTGTACATGAAGCATTATATGCAGATGAGTTACTTTTAATGTGTGGATGGAGGAAATTCTATCAAAAATCTAATGAGCTTTACCCATCTAAGTGGTTGGAAACAGAACAATTTCAAACTCAGATTCTTCTAACTTTACAATTTCAGAGCACCTGTTTTTGAATTTATAACTTTCTTGTGATATATAATTTTGAATAATTGTCTTTATTCATAATCATATTATTTTATAGATAAGCAGCAACTGGAATACGAAGCTGTAATCAAGTGAACTCAAGACCTTGAACTCTTTAGGCCCATGAAGCATCCCATGACAGTGTACCCAACGAGTAGGATACAAGTATCTGAACAAGGATTTATATCATGGCAAATACTGTATTTTTAAATCCCTTTTTTTGCCATGGTGATTAACAAAATGTCTGGTTAACAAATAGATACTCAAAAATGTACATTAATGAATAAAACAAAATTAAAAGAAAATTCATTCACTTAAGTTATTTATTGAGTACTGGTTCTATGCCACATTCTCTTCTAGGCACTTGCACACATTAGGAAACAAAACTGGCAAACAGCCAATGCTACATTGCATATTTTGACACAGATATAAAAACTGCCAACAAACTTATGTTTCTGAGTGTTTAAAATGAATTTCATGGTCCTATGGAAAATTTCCACATCAAGTACAGTCTAAGTTGTAAAGGCACAATTTTGAAAAAGCTAGTGAAAATATCTGTAACTGAATTCTAATATTGATTTTGCACCTGCCTAATGATTTCAAACAAACTTTGTAACAATGTTGTCCTTCTGCCTGAAGATGTTTCGCCAGCTGTTGAAAGTTTCTCACTTGTGGATAGAGCAGGTCAAAAGACAGGGGTGTTAAGGAGCAATCCTTAGCCAATGAAGGGCATGAATTTGTGGATCAATACTCCAGCTTTCTCACCTCTTGGGAAAATTTAGAAGTGTATTTTATAGTTGCTTGCAGAGTTGCAGTGGGCTTGAGTCCCAGTTGACCACTGTGGTTAACCTACTCAGAGTTCATCTTTTATTGTTTTATCTCCATTCCTTACTTCATTTTCATACTCCATTACAAGGGTTTCTGGAGACATCTCACAAACACATAATTTGCATACAAATTATTTCTCAATAGCCTTTGGTAAAATACAAACTAAAATAAATGTAATATTTTAATAAATTAATTAATAAAAATAAATAAATATACGTAATTTAAACAAATACTAAATTTCTCTGAAAGAAAAACTTAGCAAACAAAACAAAGTAAATTAAAGGCAATTATGGGGAGATGGGTCACAGTTTTAATATGTAAAATGCTTTTAAAAGTCCTCACTCCTGACTTTACAACAAGTAAAAAAGCTGAAAAAACATAATATTAACACTTGCATAGATCAGAGAAATGAAGTCACACAGCAAAGTGCCATCCCCACATCAGGAGAGACAGGAGAATTCAGAGAATCACAAATGACATCAGTTTTTGTGGAACAGTAGAGTAATAAACTGGTGGAAACACTTAAATAGTAATTCTGACAAGTTGCTGGTTCCTGGGTGTGAACTAGTATGAGAGTGAACAACTTCCGGGGACCCAATTTTAGGGAGGCCCCATACCTCCATGGGCTTCACCTCTAGGAACAGTATCATCATTTCAGGTTAAAGAACATAGAAAAGTCTCATGTTTCTGGCAAGGGGATGGAAAAGTAACCATTTTGAAATAGACCCAAGGCATTCTCCATAGTAAAGACCTACTCCCAGGGCACAAGGGCACATGTAGCCTTATCACACCTAAGAGAAAGAACATTTATACAACTTCAGCCACTCTGGCCTTCCTGCCTCACCTGAGAGGGGAAAAGCTAAGAACCACTTGTGAAAGTCATAGCCCAGAAATATAGACACACCAAAGACCCAAATTTTATCAGGAGATTATTAATGCTTACCCTTGTCCACACCTTACCACTACATGAGCATATTTACAGCATAATAACAGAAGATTACATCTTAAAAAGCTACAAGGCACACAAACAATTTAAAGGGAGGTCTTAGGGAAATCCAAAGAAAACAGGGGAGACCAAAACAAAGAAATTATTTGAAGCTTCTGGTACATACAGCTCCAGAAAGCATTAAGCATAATCCAACTCCTATGCAAATTAACATAAATTCTTATACTAAATGTTTATTTACCTCAGTTCTTATTGTCTGACAAATCATGTCTGGCTTTTGACGAAAAAAAAATTAGAATGTGTGCCACAAAGCAAGAAAAATCAGTCTGAAGAGAAAAAGTAAGCATTAGAATCAACAAGTATGAAATTATCACACACAGAATATTAAATAATTATAATTAATATATTAGGGGATCTAGTGGAAAATGGAGACAAAAAGGTAGGATAGATGGTTGATAAACGCAGAGAGATGTAAACTCTAAGAAAGAATCAAAGGAAAATAGTACAAAAAAATTATTAAAAAATAAAGAATGCCTTTGATGGGTTCATCAGTACACTGTATATAGCTGAGGAAAAAATATGAGTGATCTGGGAGATATGACAATAAAAACCTCAAAAACTGAAATAGAAGAGGGGAAAAAAAAGAAAAGAAAAACCAGAACCAAATATCCATGAACTGTGGGACATGATAAAAGATGTAAAAATACATGAAATTTGGATATCAGAAGAAAAAAAAAATGGAGCAGAAGAAAAATTTGAAGTAATAATGGTTGAGAATTTTCCACAGTTAATGATAGGCTCCAAACCACCAATACGAGAAGCTGAGAAAACAACAGAAGAATAAATAACAAAAAATCAACACCTAGACATATCATATTCAGATAGCAGAAAACTGTGGACACTGCAAAATCTTGAAAGAATCTGGGGAGCCGGGAAGGAAAATTTTACCTATACCATATACATCATTATATAACAGGTACAACAATTACAGTGGACTTCTTGTCAGTAACTATGCAAGCAAAAGAGAGTAGAGTAAAATATTCAAAGCGGTGAAAGAGAAAAATTCTACCATCTTAAAATATGATAACAAGCACAATTATTCCTCCATTCATTGTTAAGAGACATGCTTTGAAAAAATGTTAAAAGCTCTTCAGTGAGAAAGAGAAAGAAAATGATATAGATTAGAAACCTGGATCTACACCTTGAAAGGAAGAACATCAGGGAATGAATAAATGAAGGTAAAATATTTTTTACTGTTCTTAATTTATCTGAAGTTAACTATTTTAAAAATAATTCTAGAAACAATATATTAGATGAAAAGAGTCACAACAGTATTAATCAAAGATGAAAAGGGAAAACTGGGGATGTTCTTATAAGGTACATGTGAAACAATATAGCGTTATTTGAAGGTGAACTTAAATTAATCATAAATAATACTGCAAACTGTAGGAAACTATTTTTTTTTAATAGAAGCATAACTGGTATGGTAAGAGATTAAAGAAAATGGAATTATATGAAATCCACAATTAAAATCAGAGAAGCCAGAAAAATTGAGAAAATAAAAACAAAAGAACAAGTAGAATAAAAAGAAAACTATTACAAACATGACAGATATAATCCAACAACAATACTTTTCAATAGGAATAGTTTATATACCAAAAAAGTTGTAATTAAGAACATTACTGATAACTCTATGCCTACAAATTTGATAACTAACATGAAATGGACCAATTTATTGAAAGACATAAACTACCAAAGATCATGCAAAAAATTTAAAAAATTGTAATTTGAATTGGGCTATATCTTTTAAAGAAATTGAATCTATAATGAAAAACTTCCAAAAAATTATAGCATCAGGCTCAGATGGTTATACTGGAGAATTCTACCAAACATTTAAGAAGCAATGATACTTTCCTTCCTAATCTCTTCTAGAGAATAGAAGCAGAAGAAATGCTTGCTAACTCATTCTATGACGCCAACATCACCTTAACCAAAAGTATCATAAAAAAGGAAAACCATAAACCAACATCTCTAATGAACATCAATTCCAAATCCTCAACAAAATTCTAACAAATTGAATCCAACAATATATAAAAATAATTATTTACCATTTCCAAGTATAAAAGGCTGGCTGTATATATGAAAACCAACTAATGTAAACCACCTCATCAACAGGATAAAGAAAGAACACATGATCCTATCAATTGATACAGAAAAAGCCCACTCATGATTAAAACTCTCAGCAAACTAGGGACAGAGGAAAATTTCAATTCTATAAAGAACTTCTATAAAAATCCCCACAGTTAACATCAAATTTAAAGGTTAGAAACTGGATGTTTGCCCTTTAAAATCAGAAACAAGGCAAGGATCCCCCTCCCAACACTCCTATTCAACATCAAACTGGAATTCCCCTAGCTAGTGCACTAAGACAAGAACATGGAATAGTGTATGATTGGAAAGGAAGAAGGAAAAACTTTGTTCACACCTAACAAAGTTATCTATATGGAAAATCCCAAAGAATCTATTAAAAAATTCTATAATTAACAAGTATATCCAGGTCACAGAATACAAATTTAATATCCAAATGTTGATTGCTTATCTAAATGTCAGCAATTGGAGATTGCAATTTGAATTTTAAAAATGTAATTTAGAGTATCATAGAAAATGAAATTCTTAGACACAAAGATAGTAAAATATAAGCTCAAAAAATAGTAAAATATAAAAAACAAAATATGCAAAAACAGCAAAATTCTACTGAATTAAATAAAAGCAGACTTAAATAAAGGGAGACGTTTCATTCTCATGGATTAGAAAATTCAATATTGTAACAATGTTAATTCTTTCCAAATTACTCTATTTATTCCACTAAATTCCAATAAAAATCTCAGGAAGCTATTTTTTTAGGTATAAACAAAGTAACTCTAAACTTCATTTAAAAAGACAAAAGATCTAGAATAACCAATATATTACTGAACAACAAAGTTGCAGAATTCACATTACTCAATTTCAATTTTTATTATAAAGCTATAATAATCAAGACAGTGTAAGATTGATGAAAGAATAAATACATAGATAATGGAACAGAATAAAAAGTTCAAAAAAAGATCCACACAAACACAGTCAACTTTTTTTTGACAAAGAAAGGCAAATCAAGAGGCAAAAGAGAGCCTTTTCAACAAATGATGCTGGAACTACTGGGAATCTGTATGAAAAAAAATCTAGAGACAGACCTTACATGCCACAGAAATTAACTAAAAATGGATCCTATATTTAAATGGAAAACAAAAACAATGACATTTCTAGAAGATAATAGGTGTAACTCTGGGGAGGGGAAATCCCAAGGCAAAATACCTAGCTGAAACCAAAATTAGTCAAAAGGAGAAACAAAGTTTAAAACCCGTTTATTGCTTACAAGCAGTCATGTACCGTGTCTCTCTCTCCTACTGCGGCAGAAGTGAGTGAATCCTCCCCTGAACCTCTCAGGTCCAGATAAGCCCTCGCTCACCCACGTAAATACCTACGGATATGGAGATGGACTACTACTCTCCACCCCTTGGAAACACCTGTTGATATGGAGATGCACTAAAGCCAGGTGAGAGATTCTGGAAATACTGCAATTTTACCCACAACAGGATAAAGTATACATGAACTGGTTTTGGTGATAAATTTTAGACACAACACTGAAAGGTCAAAAAGAATACCTAAGTGAAATATGTACTTTAATTAATAATTATGTATTAATGTTGGTTCATTAGTTTTAACAAATGCACACTACTAATATGCTAATAGTAGGACAAATGAGTTTAGATACATGGGAACTCTCTACTGTCTTTTTAACTTATTGTGAATCTTTAAGTTCTGAACAGTAAAGTCTATTTTTAAAAATGGCAATTTTTGGATATAGTTGTAGAATCATATAAAATCCAGAAAATCAATGCAAAACTGCATTTTAATTTAAGACTACAACATCATTTTTAAAAGTTTATCCTAAGAACATAAGAGCAGTTGGTCAATGAAAATATACTGGTATCACAGGCTTATAAATATCTATTATAAACAGAAAAACTTTATTACCCTTGCAATAGATGTTTTGAAAAAAGCATTGATCTAATTCAAAATATTCTTAAAAGAATTTAGATAGCCTAGTAATATGACTATTCTCTCTTAATGAGATTGAAAATGATAATAAAATATCTGAATAGCCTGTACAATGCTAAATGAGTCTCATTATAGTAAAGACCAAAGAAAGTACAATATTATTTTAATGATCAAAGTTTGTGGTTATGCTCAGAAACCATATATTAAAATTGGAAAATAAGTTTTAGATGCTTCAAGGAAAATATATTTGTCTAAATGTATTAAAATCCAATGAAAATTATTAGAATTAAATTGAGAATTACACAGTTGTATTGTTTTCCTAGGGCTCCTGTAAAGAGTACCACAAACTAGGGGGCTTAAAACAACAGTACTTTATTGTCTCAACCTTCTGGAGGCTGGAAGTTCACAGTACAGGTTTTTACAGGGCCCAGCTTCCTCTGAAACCCCTAGGGAGAAACCTTCCTTGCCTCTTGAAGCTCTGAGAGTCTCAGGGATTCCTTGGCACTATAACCAACTGAAAACATATTTGTGTGTGAGTATATCTACATGTGTAGATATTTATGAATCTCCCCATATTAACCTCCAATAACTAAAACAGAAGAATATACATTTATATATATATATATACCCCTATAAATATATCATACATAAAACATATATAGCATAATGGCTCCATCACTTTATAGTTTTCTGACTTTAGGTGATTTCAAAATCTCTCAGTGTTTCTGTTTTCATAGCTATTAAATGAGATAATAATAATAAAGATATAGGCACCAAGGAGCTTCAGTGATGATTAAATGCATTAATTTTAGGATCAGGGCCTAGCATAGAGTAAATTCATGATAATATTATCTAGCAGTTAGTTGTAAGAAATGCAAGCCCTATATGAAGGCTAATACAAAACTTTATCATGGTGTATTAGGGAATTATTTATTGAATAAATAATCCTGTCTGGGAAAAATAAATTGTAAAGATAAATATTTTCCTCAATTAAAGTATAACTTTTTAAAGCAAACTCAAATAAAACCCAATTTCTACTTATGGAAGAACCTGATAATGATAATCATATGTCATCTGACACAAAACTGTGCAAGAACTACAAAGCAATTTTTGAAAAATAAAAGTAATATGGAAAGAGTGGTATTATAGGAAATTTAATTCTGATTTAAAAAAACTATATTAATTAAACAGCAGTTTAAGGGAGTATGAACTTCTCAAACTTTTGCACTTAAGTCTCATTTGGATAAGTGGATGAAGAATTATTCAATATTGCTTCTGAGAAAATCAATTATATATTTAAAAAACATCAAGTTATACTTTGATTTTCAGATGGATACGACAGTTAACTGTATGAAGATAAAAACCTAGTATCAAAGGCAAATACTGATTCAATTTTCATGGTGGGAAATATAGGATAAATTAGTTTAAAAATATTTACCCAATAATCCCAACCTCTATAAATTCTAAAATTTTAAATACTTTTAATATTTTTTTAACTTTAAGAGGAAACAACTGGAAGTAATGCAAACTCTTAATAATGAGGAAAAGTTTAAATAAACATAGTATATTGATATGGTTGAATAACACTATTACATAATCATTGAAATAGAGTTTGAAAACTATTGAATGAATAAAGCATCTTTCTCATACAACTGTAAATGAATGAGAAACTACTGTATTCGTGTTGTTCTCCATTTTTGCAAGTAAACATGAACATGTTTGGAGAAATATCGATACAAATATATAACTAAATGGAATTGTTTTCAATTTATTCTGTAATACACTTCCATTATTCTTATAATCCTAATAAAATTAAAATTGTTTTTTGAAATTTAACATAAGCAATAAAACTTTGATTTAATCAGTTAGCAACTCCTTTTAATAATGTACTGCACTCCATATTCATCTCCAATTTTCTGGCAGCACCCTGCAGGCAATCTGCCATATTTTCTTTAAAGGCGCTCTTTTTCCTCCACTAAATCATAGGTTTATTATCCAACTAGGTAATGTAATTTGAAATTATGTCAATTTAAACATTTCTTCATAAAATCCCAACATTCTGCATGAGTGTCAGACAAGTGTAAGGAAGAACTATTTCATTGTATACACCCAACATTTTATGCTGTATTACAATGGAGAATAATTTGTGTCCATTACTCAGTGTTAAATTCTCTGGACACAAGTCAGGTCTGAGCTAAGTCCCCTGAGCTCACTGTCTTTCTACAACTATTGATGCTCATCCATATCCCACATACTGACACTTACTATAAATAATGAATTAATGAAAAATAAATATATGGAAATCTGTACAATTCAACAGTCTTGAAATAAATGTAAGGTTTGATAGATGGTTCATGTCCTTAATATACTACTGGTTTACTGAGAGAAAAAAAAAATATCACAGAACACAAATTATACAGACTGTGATATACACTGGATATTAAATCAAGAAAGCAATAATAATAGAGAAGGTATCGATATGTAAGTTAATAAAATAGCACCTAAGAAAAATGGTAATTTGTCCAATTTAGGTTATTTCTAAAGATCATGTACTCTCAGCTCAGAGAAAGTACAGCATGGCAATCCTGCCTTTTGAAACATGATTAAAAATACCTCCTCTGCTTAAGCAGTGTTTGATTGAAGCATGTGAGAAGAGTTCTCAAATATTTGCTATTACCAAAATGCAAAGGATTCGTGGAGTCTAATTCAGGAGAGAAGGGAATTAATTTATTAAGTATAATTGAAAAAACTATTTACTGAACCAAAATATCAGAGAGAAATGAAAGAGGCAGAGAAAAAAAAAAGACAAGTATTACTTTAGACATGTTAAAGTACTTTTCCACTTGGAAAATTATATCTGGAATAAGGGTTTATTTGTTAGGTGTACCTCAACTCTTCTCTTACAAACTATTAGTTCTTGGACTTAGGCAAAGATAAATTTTCAATGTCTTGGTTTCTTCATTTAACATTTCTCAGCTTTGACATTTTGGGCCAACTGTTCTTTGTTTTAAGTCACTGTTCTGTGCACTGTATCAGCATCCCTTGTCTCCACCTACTAGACGTCAGTGCACCTCTCTGTACATTCACCCGTTAGGTGGATTCTCTGCTATAGTTGTCATGCAGCAAATTTCATGGAATATAAAGGTCATAGACAACACTACCTTCATTATATTTCTCTCTACATAAAATTATACAACCTTGGACAGGAGCAAGCTTCTCAGTCCTGTGATACATGTTATATTACATGCATTTCCTATTCAACATTAAATATTGGAAATAAACCAACATCCATTTCCCTGCATTTAAAAATATCTATTAAATACAAATTGGCAGATTTCTTTCATTTACTTTCCAAAGACTGAAAAATAATTACATAGGAGTTTCAGTTATTCCTTACCTGAGTGGTTTGGTTTTCTTTCTAGTATTTTGTACTATTTTCACAAAATACACAAGAATATTGTGTGATATCCTTTCTTCTCATTTGCTAACATGTACTCATTCTGTATAATGGTTTTTCATATCCGTTTTCTAAGTGACATTTACTAATACGCTATATAAGTGCAAAGTATTTATTCTTAATTCTTTCCTGCAATTATATTGCATATTCTCTGTTCTTAGAAATTGCCTTTTGTAGGAGAAGGACATTCTTCTCACTTTTAATTATATTGTCTCTTAGGAGACAATTTCCTCCTTCCTGCAACAGTCGGAACGCGACCAATGTACCATATGGTCTACACTAGATTTTTTAATTTCTTCATATTTGATTAGTATTCCTGTAGTGTTATGATTGGTAAACACTTTACCTTCTGTCACGTTGTAAGTTTAAATTACTGACCTCTGAGCAAATGTTTATGAAAGTCCTTTCATCTTTCTTTTTTATATAAAATGAACAGTTCTCCTGTAAGTGTCCAAGAATAAAGCAGATATTTTGGAGGTGTTTTTAATTTCAACTTCAAGCGCAAACACTAAGAACCTATATTGATAAAGAATTCCAGACCCAGAATAAGAGACTTAGCTCTTTCTTTCATTAACTCTTGGGTATTCTTGACTTGAATCATGGTTGCATTTTGTTGACATATGTATCTATGTATATAGATACATACATACATATATATCATATATATATGTACACATATTCTGTAAGGTTATATGTTACATATATGATTTCATACATATAATCACCCTGTAACTGTTGTTTTGTTTAAATCACAAGTATTCTAAGTCAATTCTTTACTAATAGTACCACCTCTCACTCTTTCTCTCTGCTCTGCCCCTTCTTTTACACACACACACACACACACACACACACACACACACACACACACACTATTAATCATTTTGGGGAATCAATTTTTTTTGTTACTAAAACTTCATTGTCTAATATTTTTTACAAGATGGCTCATTTTGTAATCAGAAAAGATATTACCTCAGATCAATATATGAAACATCTCTGCAGCAAACAATAGAAGTTTGACCTCAACTGATTTAATGTCATCTGGGAATTTTTTGGTTGACACAATAGGAACGTCCACATACACAGTGTGGCTTCAAAATAGCTAGATGTAGGACAACAAATAATTGGTCAGAACCCTGTTTCTGACTCTTAGTTTATTGTCCCTCTCTGACAATTTTATTTTCAAGCAGTGTTTTCTCACATATTGTCAAGGGTGTCCTAATGGCAGGTCTAAGTTCACATTTTCCTTTTATCTAGTTAATGCAGAAAAGAGAATAAAGTACATCTTTCTTCATTATTTTATGACAATCTTGAGAGAAGCCTGATTTTCCCGATTTGGGTTATGCTTCCATTCCTGAGCCAGCGATCCCTGTGACAAGGCGCACACATAGTGCTCTGACTGAGCAGGTTGAACTGTGGGTGCATCTCTTATATGGGCAGGAAAATCTACAGAACACCCAATCACATGGATTTATTTTTTCTTTTTCATTAGAAATAAAACAAAGAATTCTGAACAGGTGAAAAGAGAAGATGCCTCTCGCATGTGTGGTAAGTTTTGATCTGGAGTGAATGCCTAAACTGTTAACATCATGAGGGCAATGCCCACTAAATGAATTGTTGAGTGCACATTTTGACAAAATGAATCTTTACTGATAAAATCAATATATCTAGATGTTTTGTAATACCAATATGCCTCATTCATGCTCTGTGTAACAGGAATTCCAGGACAATGTCAGCAAGTAACTTTTCAGATACCCTTAGGATAATTGGAATTTTAAGAACTTTCCATTTGCTACAGGATCAGACCACCAAACTATCCTCATTTTGTCAGATATGCTCAGTCCTGCAAACCTGTGGAAATCAATGGAATTGACAATAGAATTTCATCATACTAATTATATTTTACTACTCCTCAAAATTCTTAAAACTCAGTGTTTTGCTCTTTTGTGATAATCATGTGTGAGTTTGATACTTTTTGCATGTAGAACAATGGATTCTCCTTGCAAAGTGTTATGAAATACATCAAGGTAGATTTAACAAAGGATTTAATGCCTGTGACTATTTACATTTTTGTTGAATGAAAGAATAAATGAATGGGTATAAAATAAAATTTCAATGACTGAATTAGAATAAAAGTTTCTCATTTCTCTACAGAAAATCCCTAGGTTTTGATATTCTAAACTAAAATGTGTTAATCACTTTCCTTTTAGTAATAAGTGATTAAATAATGAGATTGAATCTCCTAGATGTTTGTAGAACCTTTGTGTCCTCCTTAACAGGAATCTGAGAATCTGTCATCCTCATTCACAATTTACATGTAAATGTAGGTTTTGTACGTTGTAGAGTTCATGCAGTGAACACATACTGCAGAGATGACACTCTTAAATAAACAGCTTATTTAATAATTTTTAATTTCTTGTAATTTAAATGATTTCTAAGCCACTTATTTTACCTGATAATGAATAGCACTTTAAAGGTCTCCTTAAGTAACTTCTGGGTGGGGCTTTTAGTGTAAAATGCAATTTGACTTCAGGGAAATTAAATTTAGAGTCCCAGAAGAGTATATGGAATACAATATGAGAACTCTGAATAATATATGAGAAGGATAAGCTATCATATAACTATAACAACAACATAATAAACTAGAGAAAACTCAATAAAATATAGTAATTAACTAAATCCTATATTTGTGTACATAAATAGAATCAGCACTTGTTAGACAAGCAATTACTTCTACTTGAAACTGATTAATTCCTCTTTTGAAACCAACTGTATTTCAGAAGAGATGAAATAAAGTGCTCAAAGTATTTAAAAAATAAACTACAGATTATTTTTTTAGAGTAATGAAGAGATATGCTGCAGAGGACCCTCAACTAAATGTGCAACAAGGAAGTGTCAGGGTAAAAATAGATATGGGAAAAAAATAGAAAAATCTCATTTAAAAAATGTTAACGTTAAAATGTTAAATTCTAAAATGGGAATAAAATACTGCACTGTTAATGAATGGAAGGAAAATCAACAAACCAGAAAAAAAGCATAGGGTTAAATGGTAAGATGAAATTTGTCATTCATTAGATAACACCATTTTAAGTTGCAAACACATGAAATTTGGGTTAAAAAGTGTTAGAACTAAACTGCATGACAGCCAATGCTGTCTTCTATAGTCCCAGTGGCCTGGACCCACCCCCTGGCTGCAGCTGCTGCGTGGTGATGATTTCTCTGAACTCCCTACCTGTTCAGCAACTAACTGCCTGTGGAATATGAGAGCTATGGACTGAATCTGCATAGGACTTTCAACCTAGCTGATTTCTCCGGCTTGAGTATTATCATAACTTTATTCCTGTTGTTATTGTATGTTATTAGTATGGTTATAGTGCTCCAGTTTTCTCACACAGGGGTCATTGCGGAAGATGGGGAGTGAGTAGATTGTGAGGTGAGATGTCTGGAGGGGTGGGCTGTGGGTAAAATTGCAGTATTTCCGGAATTTCTGGCCTAGCTTAGTGCATCTCCATATCAGTAGGTGTTTCCAAGGGGTGTCTCCATACCAATAGGTAGTTACAAGGGGGAGGGAGGGCATATCTGGATTGGAGAGGTCGGTTGGGGTCCCTTTTCGCAGCTGGGTCACAAGAGGCACGGGGGAAACTGCTGTAAGCAATAAACGGGATTCTCCCACTTTATTTCTCCTTTTGACTGATTTCTGTTTCAAAGGTATTTTGCCCTGAGCTGGGAAAATATTTTCTCCCCAGAGTTAAACTTGATAGCCTCCATCCATGTTAACATGGAGATGCTCTCTGATAAAGGTAGTTCATACTACATATATATAAGTCTGAAAGAGAAGGAAAAAATTGCCACAAATCTTTGGCATCTTAAAATCCAATTTAAAATTTCTTTGGTTAAAGATTTTCCTAACACTTACATGTTAAGTAATCCTTCCTTGTTTTGTTTTTTTTCTCTCATGCTAGCATTTATTACTTTTAAATAAATGACTGAATGCCCTTAAATATGTCCTGAAAGTGGGACGTCTCTTCAGTTTTGTTTTTTGCCCTTGCTCTTGCTTTTAAAGACCAGAAGTAGATTTGTCTTAATTCCACAGTCATTGCTTTCTCTCTGTAAGGAGATCTTAAAACTCAGGACCCTAGACCTGTTTTTTTTTTAGTTTTTTTTTATTATTAAGGTATGATTGATATACACTCTTATGAAGGTTTCACAAGAAAAACAATGTGGTTACTCTTATTTCACCCTTATTATCAAGTCCCGCCCAGACCCCATTGCAGTCACTGTCCATTAGTGTAGTAAGATGCACAGAGTCCTTACTTGTCTTCTCGGTGCTACACTATTAGACCAGATTTTTTATTAGGATTTAACAGAACAACAGTTGAGAGTTTTTGTGAGTTTTTTTTTTTTTTTTTTTTGCTTATTTTCAAGGTTTTTACCTGGAAGGACAGAGAAAAATCCCTCAGAATTTAATGAAATGCATATATTGAGAAAGGGGCATGAAGGAAAATATATTTATAATTTATCATAGTTTATTGCTTGGCTAATCTTCAAAAAGTTGAGTAAAATATCTCCAAAATTTAACATTTATTTTCATTGGATGATGCAATAAGTAATGTATTATGCTTTATTAACTAAATATATTTTAATAGGGCTAAAAATGAACAAAAACTAGAGAATAACGTTAATTCACAAAATTGATCATAGAAAAATAAAAATATAGAAGTACAGCATAAATAATTCAGTTAATATCCTTAATAGTGGTATCTAAGAAATGCCAGGGGTATTTTGATTGTTTTTTCTAAACTTAAATATATCACATCAAATTTTACTTCTTTTTATGTCCTTTTGCAAATGCCTTTACTGCATGGCAAAAAACTATGTAATATCTTTTTCTATAAAACATAATATATAATAAATTATGGGAAACATGGCTATAAAATCTGTATTAAACTAAATAAAACATAATATTTAATATTCTTCTCTTGTAGTCAAAAACTTAGCCCAGCAATTTTCAAGGTATTTTATTAGTTTTTAAGTCTTGAGTGCACAGTTCCAAGATTACTGTATTGATTGGTTATAGATAAGGGCTGTTACTGTCAGTAATTAGACTATCACAGGTTTTCCCGTCTGCAGATATGAAAGGAATCATCTATAAAAGTTACTGGAAAAAAGGAAGTCACTGTAAGCAATATAGAATATTCTTAGTATTTATCTGATACACTGAATTTTTCTACAGTATGATATATACCACTTAAAATTTATATCATCTTTGCTGATTTTATTTAGGTAGTTTGTGGGTACGTGAAACAGTAACATGATTCTAGATTATACAAAAAAGAACCATTCCATTATTTAAATGCATTTTCACCCATTCTCTAATGTAAAGAAAAAGATCTCCTTAGATGTTGTTTTATCCTTTCAGTATTTGCTCTTACATGCACAAAAAATGTTTTCTGAAATTCTCTTTTTTGCATAAAGAATGTTATACTGACAATAATCTTTTATATTTCACTTTTTTTACTGAAAAGTATATTCTGGAAATCACTCCACTTTACTTCATAAGGATATTATTATTTTTTATGGCTGCATCCTACTCTTTTACATGGATGTGCCATAATTTATTCAACTACCCTTCTATGTAAGGGCATATTAGTTATTTTCAATATTATAACTACAGTCAATACTATAATGAAAAAGCCTGGGCACATTTATTTTTTCACGTTGGATGTGCATATCAGGGTAAATTCCTTTAAAGATTGCTGGAACAGAGTAAATACCAAAAAAAAAGAAAGAAGTTTAGTAAGATATTGTCAAATTCCCCTCATAATGTTTGTACCAGTATGCATATCTAACAGTAGTGTATTAGAATGCTTATCCCCAGATGTTTGATGAGCGCATTTTGTTTGTACATGTCAAATTTGCCAATCTGACAGGTGAGAAATGTTATCTGAGTTAGTTGTGATTTACATTTATTGTAATTGAGATTGAATATCATTTTCATATGTTATGGGTCATTTTTAATTCTATTTTGTGGCTGGCTTCCATTTCTTTTACATATTTTTGTGAGTTTTGTTCTTTATTAGAAACCTTTTTTTGAATGATTTAAGAACATTAAGAATTCTTTATGTATTAGGAATGTTAGCTCTTTTTGTGTTATATTTCTTTCACATGTGTCCTCAAAGTTTTTCAAGTATTTCAAGTTTTCCTACTGACATATACTCAAATTGAGATTTTTGGTGTACAATTCATTAATGTTAATATGGTATAGATTTGTGTGTAACCACTGCCAGAATGCACAGCACTTCCATCAGTCCCAAATCTCCCCTGTGCTTTTCCTTTGTAGTCACAGCCTCTCCCATCTCTAACCCTGGCAACTACTGATGTGTTCTCCCTATAGTTTTGTCTTTGTGAGAATGTCATATAAATGAACTCACATAGTTTGTAATAATTTGAAACTGACTTCTATCAGTATAATATTTTTAAGGTTTATTTCTCATCATTGAAGATAAATGTTATTTCTAGGTTTTGGTGATTATGAATAGAGCTGCTGTAAACACTGTGTACAAGAGTTTGTGTTAATACAGGTTTTCATTTTTCTAGGACAAATAAAAAGGAGTAGAATTTCTGGGAAATATAATTAGTATAAGTGTAACTATAATAAGAAACTGCCACATCATTGTCCAAAGTAGCTGATCATTTTGCAAACCCATCTCCAATGTACGCAAGATCCAGTAGCTTTGCATTCTCACCCACACTTGGTATTATGACTATTTTGCACTTTAACCATTCTAACAGGTATGGAATAGTATCCCATTTATGGTTTTAATTTGTGTTTCCTTAAAAGCTAAGGATCATATGCTTAATCGCTTAATTAATATGTTTAATTGCTTTCTGTATATACTGTTTGATGAAGTATTTCAATTCCTTGATCTCTCTTTTTTTTTAATTGGGTAATTCATTTATTACTATTGAATTTTGAAAATTTTTTATATATTCTAGATAAAAGTCCTTTTTCTGATGCTCTCTGCCAATATTCCCTCCTAGATTGGAACTTGTTTTTTTCATTCTCTTAGCATCTATTTTCTTTTATCTTTCTTCATTACATTTTGGCATTTATTTTATTTTTATTAAGCAAATTCATCAATTTTTTCTTTTATTCATCTATTTTACTCATAGTTAGAAGGCACCTCCACACACTCAGACTAAGGAAGAATTCATCTATGTTTTCTCCTAAAACTTGTATGTTTTATATTTTTATACTTAGAGCACTGAGCTTTTTAATGTTTATCCTTATATAATGGTATGAAATTTGCATCTAATTTTACCTTTTGTCAAATGGCTAACTAGTTATCCCAATCAAAATTATTAAAAAGCCTATTGCTTCCTAAAAGTTTTTAGATGCCACCCTCATAACATAAGTTTCATATTTCTTAGTGAAATTCTGGGCTTCTATTTCCATGGTTTGCATGTCTATTCATGTATTAGAACCATGCTGTTTTAAATATGAAGGGTCTATATTTTAATCCTTTACGTGTTTATTCTCCTTCAAATATCCTTTTATAAAATTGTTCTTATGTCTATTTTTGAATGTTTATTTTTCTATGTATATTTTAGTTTCAACTTGTCTATTCTATAAACAAACTTTTTGCTTCTCTAGTTGTTAGTGTATTTCTATGTTTTCTTGCATGTCTTGCAAATTTTGTTTTATAAAGATTGCTGTTGCTATTTGATGCACAGATATTTATAATTTTTATATTTTAATTATGAATTCTGGCTTATAGGTATAAATGATGTCCTTATTTTCATGTTTAATGGTTTTAACTTTGTATTCTACTTTGATATCAATATAATTACATTTGCTTTATTATGGTTTCCATTTGCCTGGTATACATCTACCATTTTTTCAATTTTTAGGTTTTTGGGAGACTGTATAAGTGTGGTTCTTTAAGACACCTAGCTGCTTCTTGGCTTACAAACCAAACAAGATATTTTTGGTAGGTGAGTTAGACCTGTTTATATTTATTGATAAATGATACATTTATCTCAATTTCACATTATTTTGATATAATTATTATATGCATTTTGTTAAATTTGCTATTTATTTCTCTGCATAATGTGTTTCTTTGATTTTTTTATTCATTAAATTTTTTTTGGTATTTAGACAGTTTTGTACTTTTGCTCTTTTCGTTACTTTTGTATGAAAACATTATTAATGTTATTTCCACATGTTCTTATTTAACCTTGTACTAACTTCTTTATTGGTTTATAATGAATATTTAAATAGTATCTTCATTTTCAGTATAATTGATAAGCATATGCTAATTTTATTTTCCCCTATTTCCTTCTATTCTTTTGTCACAGTATATGGTCAGACATATAGCACATGACGTACATCATAACATATTTTATCCCATCCTCATCTGTACATTTGTTTTAGTCTTCAATCTAGAATTAAATATATAAATAGGCATTACTCTCATTGCAATTGCCCCTGTTGTCTCTTGGTTGGATTAAATTCATCTTCTAATAGATTCCAGGAAGGGCTCACGGGTGAACAAGTCCCTGAGCTCTTGCATAGTTGATTCCTTCACGTAACCTTAATGGAAACAAGTCAGTTGTTTATAAAATTCTGGGTTCACAATTACTAGTTCTTGAATTTTTTGAAAATGTTGGTCTCTTCAAATTTTCCTTACTCTCCATTTATACATGTGATAGAGCATTGCCAGCACCTTGGGAAGCTGTGTTTATTTTTCCACTTATAGACAAGCTGAACTGAGGATATTCTCTGTCTTCTGTTTTTACCTAAGAGCATAGATATTTACAGTTTTATTTGTTGTTCTCATTTTTCTTTTTTTTTTTAGGAGGGATGATGGAGAGGACAAGTTGCAAGGTTTATCTTCACACCACCACTATTATCTTAATCGTATGCTACTGTTATAGTAAAACAGAAAAGCCATATTGTTTTACTACTAAATAGGGAGATAAATATATAATTCCTAGGTCATTATCAAATGGGCAAAGTATTTTGTATTGTGGCTTGTTGGAGACAGTGATACTACTGCTTTCTTCTTTGTGCCTCTATAACAATAGGGCAATGCATCCCATGTAGATGGGCTTAATAAATGCTCATTGATTGAATAAATCCTAGCTGTTGCTGCATTATTAGTCAAAGGCATAATCCTAGGTTTTATTCATGCAAAATCAATCCAGACAACCACAAATGATGCTTGGAAAATGTTCTATCTTTTTCTTGGCTATGTAATCTTAGATATTTGCCAAAAGCCTGACCATCAATGAGAAAAGGGAATCATGGGAGTCCCATGGCTGATTTTGTTCCCAGTTTGTGCTATATTAGGGTATTTTATACAACTATACATAAGCCTTCATTATCCACCTAATTGCTTTGAGGGAGCTTCACTCAGGATGGACCATTACCAATACCAAATTTCTGCAAGCAGTGGAAGAACCAGTGAGCAATTAAGGCAGAAAAGCAACAAATATCTATTATTTTGCTCTTTCAAAGCTTTGCTACTCAGTAAAGAATGATGTTCATATGAGTAGCATTGGCATCTTCCAAGAATTTGCCAAAATAATATTTCAGGTTCCTTCTCAAACCTACTGAATTAGAATCTGCATTGTACTCCTACCCCAGGAAATTTATATGCTCATTAAAGTCTCAGAAGCCCTATTTTATATGGACTGAAAAAAACTATCTTCTAATAAATGAGAAAAAGTAAATGAAAGGAAAAAAATCAGGGCTGTTTACAACAGTTGAATCTACTCATTGTATATTTAACTAACATAAAGTAAACTGGTGAAAGAGCCAAGACATAACATATTCAGACACTATTTGCAGCCTAAAAGTCATGGCAGCTGAGAAAAAAACAAGTTTTTTATCTAGGTATCTTTTCTCTAGCATCTAAATTATATATTTGCTTGAGACTTGTAGGGATCTATAGAAAACGTAAGCTTTTCATTCCGGGCCTACAAAGAGCAAGGTATATGAACTTGAAAATATTACTCTGTCTTTGGGTATCAATTTTCTTGTGTGAAATAAAGTGACTGGCTAACTCTTATTAGTTTGACTATAATGTGAAACTTGTCCTTTACAAAAAGAAAAAATACTGCCAACTCAGACCATATTAGAAATGGGGAGGTTCTTCCTTTCTTCCTTCATTCCATCTTTCCATGTCTAGGAAAAAGCTCCCAAGGGCAGTGAACATCTCATTTATATTAAAATCCTCAGAACCAAGCATAATAGTAACTCATGGAAAATGATATGGATTGATTACATTGACACCAGACAATCACTCAAGTTGGAGAATTCCAGTATTTCTTATTTAGTAGATATCTGGTAACTCTTTAAGTGATAACTTTTTTCCATGTGCTAATTCAGTTCTTGATGTTTAGTAATAGTTTTTAACAAGCTAAGGAGTAAAAACTAAGATATCACTCTAGCTCAGAACTATTCACACATAGCTCATTCCATTAATTTTTGTTTTCTTTTAAGAATTTCATTTTGTACAGATGCATAAAAATGTCTGCAATGAAAAATATTTATAAAAGTTGTGAATTTGCTAAGTTACTTTCCTATAATTAGACATACATGCAGATAGAATTCCATTGCTAATTAATTTGCTAAAGCTTAATAAAAATAAACATTAGTCAATGAAGCCACTAAACAAATGAAAATATAAATCTTTAAGATGCTAATTATTGACCTCTATCCAAATATTTACTAGTATAAGTTGCTTTTAGAATGCAGTCTCGGCTACATGAATCTTGGAGAGACCTGTGGCCACACTGAAGTGTTCTAGTGATATACACCAAGGAAGCAAATATTTTAAACTTATAAGTACATGCATCTATGTTGATATTTCAGGATAATCTTTAAAACATCTAATTTCATCTAATACTGACATAGATACTAAGACACAGAAATATAATATAATGAGCTGTAGGGTCCTCAGATGAAATAAACTAGAATTATTCTTACTGCTGTAGGCTTGAGCTCCATCTGCTTCTTAATACCTGAAGATGGGTAAAAATATGGAAGTAC
Organism: Phataginus tricuspis; assembly: GCA_029783875.1. Classification (NCBI taxonomy): domain Eukaryota; kingdom Metazoa; phylum Chordata; class Mammalia; order Pholidota; family Manidae; genus Phataginus; species Phataginus tricuspis. Next base: position 25,409,465 of record JAQQAC010009165.1, on the reverse strand, counting down.
CTTTCTTTACCTTAAAAATATGAGATTTCATTTTTCAACATAAAAATAGGACATTCAGAGCAAACCATTCTAGAAAATAAGGTTCTATTATTTTTCTTATTGAGTCATTTCTTATTAGGTACATTTCTAAGTTTCTAAAAACACTAAAAAGAAGAAACTAGTAAAATACACTTTTCTTCAACTTTGCAATCCAGACTAATGTCTCTAGTAGTAGCATTGAATTTTGATGGTCCAAAACAGACATAGCCAGAAATGCTAATTAGGCAAAAAGAAGATAAACCTTATGCTTAAGTAATAATTAGAATGTATTATTATATAAGGAGAATCAGAGTTCAAAATGTTTTATATTTTAATTAACTTCTTAAATATTTGCATGCAAGCCCAAGCACACTTGATCTTCAAAGACATACTGCATCAGTATTTTCTAAGTATTACTGAGGAGAGGTTTAATAAGTTTATGAGTATTATAAGGCTGGAAGTTACAGTTAATTACAATTTCTCTCTTGCAACCTATTAATAGTCTTCATGAAAATAAATTAGTTCTTTCCCATATGCATGTATTATCACCAAGCCCAGTGATTTACTAATTACAAGGATAGAATTGGAAGGATAAGAAGTGAAGCTCACATTAGAGATTTAAAACTCTCTTTACCTCCACTCCCCACACCTTATTCCTGAATCCTGTACTAAGTTAAAAAGGTAAAATTTTATGGGATTCTCTTTTGTTTTATTTTATTCTCATTGGTATCTCAGTGCTCACAAATGGAGATACTAACAGTACCAGGTTTAACAATTATGTTTTAGTAACACTTTTTATTTTTTTTGCTCTATATTTGTTAATTATTACAGAAAACTCCTTATGACTTCAAGATTCAAAGTGCATTTCTCCTTGTCCTCAGCTTTTCACCATAGCTGATATATTATATATTATTTTTGATTGCTTTATTATTTCACTTTCTTCCGGCTAACTTAATGTGTGCATGTGTGTGCATGTATTTATGTGTTTATGCTTAAACTTAAGATGAGCTCAAAACTACTGCTCATCTTAAGTTAGAAAGTCATGGACAAGTTTTCCATCTCCAAATGTGATGTGGGGTTCCCACAGAGATGTGAAGAAAAATATGCACATTTGAAAGGGCAATTAAGAGTCTAGATGTAGTTGTACAAGATCATTCTAATGAAAGCCATGAAAAGAAAGCAGATGAGAGGAACAGAGCAGTTTTTTGTAGTTGTTGTTGTTACTCTCTTTATTCAAAAATAATATGGCTCATCTTGCGATGGTATATTGCAGCCCAAGCTTTGATTCACTTTGTTATACATGGCTTGAAAGAAGGTCACCTGCTTCAAGGTTACTGGCATGACCTTAAGAGTTAAGGCTAGATCTTCACTGAAAGGAAATTGTATATTAAAAGACCATGAAGCTAAGTCTTATAATAAGGGAAGCATCCTTTTAAAAGGTGGAATAGAGCCTTGAATTTGTATGGCATATAGTTTTCATTAAGTAAGCCCACAGGAAGACCCCTGGATCAGCTAGTTTACATTTCAATAGAGATATAATATCTGTAATAGAAAAGTAGATCCAAATGGTTGATAAAAATAATTTCATATATGTTATTTTACAGTTACATTTTCATTTTAACCAATTCACGCCATATTATCTTCCAAATTTTTAAGGCACAGTAGCGTTTACACACACACACACACACACACACACACACACACACACACACACACA